>CM061138.1:54191777-54791777 GCA_030789695.1 Scilla litardierei | reverse complement strand
GGCCTTGTCGTGCGGGCCTGATCCTGCAGACGGGCTTCTAATCGGTAGTTGGGTTTCTGAGTTCATGTCCTTCGGGCTTCGTTGAGTGGGCTCCCATGATTTCGCGCAGTGGGCCGCACCTTTGGGCCCATGTTGTTGGGCCTCCGCAAAATAGACGTATCAAGTTAGATGTTTTTAACTGACCAACCCCCTCTATGGAGGTATGTTTGTGGGGAGGGGGTATTTATAGAGGCGGTTGTTTGCCGAGCTTCCTCATGCCTTCATAGAGGGGGTTGGTCAGTTAAAAACATCTAACTCATTCTTATATAAAAAGGCCGGATATCTTTCACATATATAGGCCTTCCTCATAAGCTCGTCATGCTTCGTCGATCTGTCTTAAGATCGCCAAGCGTGCCCGACGCTTACATTTCAAGTCATCTACTGACTTAAGCATCGGAGAGACTATGGCTGACAGTCAGCCCCGCCTTTCTGACGAATTGCTAATCTCGCAGGAAGCTAGCCTCAGCTACCGGAAGATGGCGACCTTCGGCGACCTCCATGCGTGTAACGACCCGTTTCCCGGGCCCTTTACTTTTGGATATTTGCGCAGGTCCTGCAGTTAACCAGTGAAAACAAAATAGCCACGATGCAGAGATGTACAAAAATACCCAAATAGTGTCCAATTATTACATCCATACTGTACAGAAATGTTCCAACAGACATACATGAAGAAAAGAAAATATAACTGAAAACAACTCTGAAAGCTGCGGACTCGTGGTCAAATTCTGGCGCTATTAACTCTAGAGCATCTGCCTCCATATGTACGTCGTCTGCGGTGCCACAGAGATGGAACCGTAGGTAAGTCACAACAATTCTAGCAATAGAAATAAAGCAGTGCAAAAGTATGGAACAAGCTATAGTAAACAAAAGATGGTTATGCTGGTGCAAAAAGTAAAGTATATATGGGCAGACAGATATGTAAGAGAATAAGTAAAGTACTGGTAACTATTCAGATGTGGTAAGTGGTGCATGTATTGCATAAAGTAAAGGTGACTGTGCAAGTGCAAGAGTAACGTATAAGTCGAACAACTGTGGCATGGTAAATGGTAGCAACAATATTTTAACCAACAGATAATGTGATGACATTAGTTAGACATCCATGTGGTTGTAGTAACACTTAAGAAAAGATGAGCGTCATTTGGCTATCTAATAGTGTAGGTAGGCCTAATAATAAGAAGTCTAACTTAACTCCCAAATCAGCCAGGCAGTCAGGGCTTGAAGGCACATGTCACTTCAAAGACCGCAGGAACAAGTCCCTTGGTTGACCAACCCCCTTCCCATTCCTTTCTAGACACTGATTCAGTAGTAATTTAAGACCGCTCATTATTATACCGTTCTATCACGTTCGAGTAGTCTCAACTTAGTCCGTAGAATAGTAGTAGTCGTGACTGAAAAATAGTATCAACTAACTACTGTAACATCAATCAAACTGTGCATCAGCATTGGCTCGAGTGAACGATATGCAACCAGAAGTGCACCCATCCCACGGAGCAACTCGTGGAATATCTACCTACCATTCCTGCAGGGTGATGGTACAGCTTAACTAATAAGGGTGGACCCGGTCACTCCCGCACACTTCGTAGCTCAAGACTACCCCGTATCCCGTGTATTATCATAGTCCAATGTTCATATCAGTGTTCGTATCAATATGGCCTCATGGGCCCTGGTATCAATTACGCTAGTGCAACAGTCTTAGCTCGAGTGTACGATATGCAACCAGAAGTGCACCCATCCCACGGAGCAACTCGTGGAATATCTACCTACCATCCCCTTCTGGGTGATGGTACAGCTTACCAAATAAGGGTGGACCCGGTCACTCCCGCACACTGCGTAGCTCAAGACTACCCCATAACCCGTGTTGTATCACATTACACATTTATAACCGTATCAGTATCTCTGTCCGTATCCGTATGGCCTTATAGGCCCATCATTTCGTACATCCAACAATTTGTACAACAATACATCCAACAATGAGTACAACAAAATACATATATATGGTATTTACTTGCTGAAAAGTCAAGGCAGAAGCCTCAACAGAGAATATCAGTCCTGAGCAATGCTTTGAAGTCCAACAACTACGATATCTAATTCCATAAAAGTGCACTATCTCAATTTAGTCATGAGCAATAATTTGAAGTCCAACAACTATGATATCTAATTCCATAAAAGTGCACTATCTCAATTTAGTCCTCACCAATGCTTTGAAGTCCAACAACTATGATATTTAAATCCATAAAAGTGCACTATCTCAATTTAGTCCTTTGGTCATTCCACTATTGATTAGTTCTATAGTTAATTAGGTCTCTAATCATTGGTTCAAGTCAATAGCTGTTCTTAGAATATATATGATGTCCTAAGTTCATACGAGTACACTATCTAGATTTCCAAAGTTAGAATTAGAGTGACTTACTCTATTTGAGATCGTCGTGGTAAGACGATGTTGGAGCTAGAGCTTTTTAACGATGCTGGTGCACGAGAATTGGTACTTGCAAACACAAGAAAACATTAGTTACGGGTTACCCTATTTTATATCTATTTAATCGGTCGTTTTGATTTTCTAAACCGGTTGAAACGTTGTCGGAAAACGTTTTAAAATTTTATATAGACTAAATATGATGAAAATAATTTTATCATAGGAGGAAATATTTTTCGGAAGAATATATTAATTTTTATAATTTTTAAAAGTACAAAATAGATTTAAAAACTAATTTTTAATTAAGTACGTAATTATTCAATAATTTATTCTGGATGCAATCTGTATCGGAAAGTTACAAATAAACTGTCAAAATGACCGTCTCGAAGAGTACTTTAACATATATTTTTATCATATATTTGTTTATGTGAAAATAGCGAGTTACTGATTTTTGAATGAAAATAACATATTTAACTTTTAGGATTAAAAATTAATTCTGGAAAATCTAAGCGTCCGATTGAGACGAAACTAGTGCCATTGGGTCCAGAATGTCATTTCTGATTTTCTGGAGCCGGCCTTGTATTTTTCTGACTTATATATTATTTATTATCAATTTTTCATCAATAACCCATATTATATATTTATTAAAATATGCGTATACGCGTATTATACGAAAATACGTTTAAAACGTATTAAATTACGTGAAACTTACCCTCACCATGCACGCATGCTGGGGGGCTCTCGACGTCGGACGGCGAGCGGAGCGGCGGGGCAGCGGGCTTATGCGGCGGCGGCGAAGGCGGGGCGTCGGTTGACGGCGGGCACGGTGGCGAAAGCGAGCATCGCGGCCGCTGGGCGAGAGAGAGGAGCTGTGGGTATTTCGAAGCGGTGACGGACGGCGACTTGGTCGGTGAGACCGACGGGAGGCGAGGCGAGAAGCGGGGAGTGACCACGGCGGAGGGAGAGGGGAGATCAGGCGTGTGCAGCGGGCTTGTGGGGTTCTTCGGAGCGTGGCAGGTGTCGAAGGTGACGGAAGGCGGTGGCGCTGGTCGGCGTGGTCGGAGATGCTGAAGCGGGGGAGGTCGACGGTGTAGCTGCAGCGGTGGAGCAGGCCGAGCGGGGAGCGGTGTCGTGCTGGGTTGCCGTGGGCTCTCGGCCGAGGGGGAGACGTCGTCGTGGAGGCGGGGTCGTGGGTTGGTGCTGTGTGGTGCTGGAGGGGGCTCTCCGGCGAAGCTGGGGGCTGGAAGCTCGTCGGTGAGGTGCGTGGCTCCGGAGCGTCGGAGAGCGGGTGGGCGGCGGTCGAGGACGGAGGAGCGGTGGTCACCGTAGGGAGAGAGCGCGGGCGAGAGTGAGAGGTGAGGGTTCGTTTGAGCGGGCTATGGCGGTGGAGGGTCGGGGCTGAGGGCGTTTGTCGACGGGAGGTGGGTCGTGTGGCATGGGGGCGAGCTTGGGCATGGGTCGTCGCTGGTAGGAGGGGGCGAAGCGACGATCGAACGGTGGATGGGGTCAGTTGCTGGTGTCGTGGGTCATCGGGGCTGAGACAGGTTTGCCGTTTTGAGGGGAGAACGAGAGAGAGAGAGGGCCTGTGTTAAATGAGGCGATGTTGCCAAAATGAGATAGGGAGAGGTTTGAGAGGGTGGATTCTGCGTGAGTGAACGGGTTACGGGTGCGGGCCTGCGGGAAGATAGGTTAGGTGGTATTTATAGTAAGTTTAATTAATATAAAACTAGTTTGCTAATTAATATTTAGTCAACCTTATTAATGTTATTAGGTGGGTTATAAATGTGACTTTTGACTAGGCTAGAAAAGTTTTAAACATATCCCCTAACACGTTTTAGGTATGGTTAGGTTAATCTAATAGTTAATGTAATTAGTAATTAGCTAGGGTAATTAGTGACGGTAGCAGTAAAAATTGTAACGAAATTACGATTTTGCCCCTACTAGTAATCGTGTCCGAAAAATTACGAAAATATACCCACGGGATCGTATCGTCGCGAGGATCGCGAATACAAGATCCAATCCAGGGTTTGAGCTACGAAAATACTAGTTTTAGGCCAAAACGTTTAGAAAGCAGGTCTGCGGGTTCTCTATTGATTTGACTTCAGAAAATTACGAAATTAATATGAGAGGCCCTAAATGATCATAGAATGTTACCGTAAAAGGCTGAAATCGTTTTGATAATGTTTGTATAGAAAATAAATTCAATAAGCCAAAACGGTAATAACTGAAAATGAATTTTTTCTAAAATGTTTTGAGTATTTGATGAAATCCGATCTTACTAAAATACTCCATAACTAGTCTTGTACTTCAAAATATTTTTATAAGAAATTTTTGAAATCAGTAAAAATCCTGACAAACCATTATAAAATAGATTAAAAATTGAAAAATTGGTCAAATATATAAATAGTTTGTCTTGATGAAAACAGGCCGTTACAATGCGACCTTGGATCCTTCGCCTCTAAGCGAGTTTCGAGTCGTGCTAACATTGCCATTAGCCAAAAACCTGTAGATCATTGTACTTGTAATTCTCACTTCAAATAAATCTCATTATGTGCGGATCTGACCCGCAACAGGTATTGGGTATAGTTTTATTGCGTAATTGAGCTATTAACCTATTGGGTATTGGGTTTATATGAGTTATTGCTTATTGGGTTTGGGTTCTAATGGGTTTAATTGATTATTGGGTTAGTAAACTAATTGGTTATTTGGTTATTGGGTTTATTAAGCTAGTGGCTTGTTGGGTATGGGTTATTGAAGTTATTAATATTAGTACGTTAGTTTAAAGTTATTAAACCTATATTAAGCTATTTTAAAGTTTTAAAGTTATTTAAGTTAGTAAGTTATTTTTAAGTTATCAAGTTTTTTTAAAGTTATTGAAATAATGATTAAGTTAATTAAGCTATTTAAGATGTTAATGATATGTTTATACTTTGAGTTATGTGCTTAATTATATAAACGATTAATAAATTGGTTACACGAGTTAGTAGTTGCATAACTTCTTATTAACTATTTATCATGTTGAACAAAACAGGAAAATCGACTTCACCATAATATCACGTTTGACGAGACGAACACAACAACACCAAAATCACGAAACATGCAAGTGTGCATTTTCTCCATGTTTTAAATATCGTTTCATTTAATGCGACACCAAACTCCATATGATACATGTAGTGTATTGCGATATAAAAATCCGCGTGCATGCATGTGGACACTTTAATAAGTTAATTGAATATGTCTTGTGAATAGCAACATTTCTGGACTTATTTGAATTGCTTGAACTGCTTGAAAATCATAGACGTGCGGGCCGGTTTGGCTAATCATAAATATTGTATGCTAAGATTTGGCTATTCCCGTGGGCCGATTTGGCTAGCCTTGCTCGTGTTCCAGTATTATAACTTTTGATGGCCGGTTTGGCCGACTCTGGCTCGTGGTTCAGATAGTATACGTGGGTGGGGTGAGGGTTCCTGGGCACTAGTCGGAAGTAAACGGGTCACCTTCAGGGGTCACTTGAAGGTAGATTCACTTGCTTGCTGCCTAACGACGTAAACCTTCATTCACTAAATTGAATACACTCTTAAACATATTGAAAATGCTATACCGAAAATGTACGATATGTAGAATTGTTTCTGCTTTCACTTAAATAGAACTACCATGTTTTCACTTAAATAGAACTGCCATGTTTTCACTTATAGTAGAACTGTCATGCGAGTATAATTTCTGTTCTTATGGCTTAGAAATAGAACTGACATGCTAATGTAATCTCTGTTTGAACTGCTTGGAAATTGCAATTGTTCGTTTATTCATAAATGTTTAACTGCCATGTAAACTATTTCGAAAACCTTGCCAATGGTCTTAATCATATTATTGCTTGCCAAGGACCTTGCTGACATACATTTCTATATTTTTTGGAATGTATGTCAGGACACGAGACAATTTATATTGAGAACTAGCTGATTGAGGGAACTGACCCACTGGACCAGGAGTACGTTGTTTCAAAAGTTCTCCTCACTAAAAACTAGTTGCTGAACACTGTCTGCTGCTACTTAGAACTTCGTTTATTGCACTTTTGTAGGGTGTGTACTCTCTTTGTAAAACTCAGTTGTTTTTGGCCGTGCTTGGGGCCTTATTACTTTTGTGTACTCTCGTCTGGATGTTGGCTTTAAATTCATAGTTATTTCTGTTGTTGTAATGACCCCAAAATTCATATACGTGTATTAATACGTATTCTTGGACGTATATATGTGCGTATAAATTTTTGGGAGTCCTTATGTATTTAATTTAATTTTGTCAAGCTAAAAATTATTTTTAAATAATTTAGTATGACACATGATTTTATTAAATAAAGTATATGGTTGGAATACCAATGCCTTGTTGAGTATTAAGTATTGTATGTGTGTTAAGTGGGTATAGTTATTTTTCTAACAGACAAAATCCTAATTTTTCCTAAGGGACACCTATACCTTTGATGTGTCAAGATATCCTTGATTCTTACCTAACCCAAGGCTTGGTGGCATGCTTAGAGGATTTTAGGGAGATGCGGTGGCTACTCTAGGAATGAGAGAGAAAGGTTTCATTTACTCACTCTCTCCCCAAAGATCAGGCCGAATTCATCCCTTCCCCTTGCTCACTCTTAGACATTAGGGATGCTGAGCACCCATAGGGCTACACCACTCTCACTCTGCATACACCCGTAGCATCCCTGTCGTCGTATGGGTGTTGTTGCTCATTCTATGCGCTTGTGAAGGAGAAGAAGGATTTAGAAAAGAAGAGAAAAGAATGGTTTGAAGGAGGAGACATATGGATTTGGGCTACCACCTTGTCTCTCATCACCCCTAAGTTAGGATTCCATTCCAACTAGTATCAGAGTTGCATGCTTAGTTTCATGATTGTTGTAGTTGTTGTAGTTGTTGTTGTTGTGCTTTTACCTTTTCTTAAGTTAAATTCTGAGTTTTGTATGGTTTTGTGCATTGAACAATTCTAAGTTTTATATGGTTTTGTGCGTTGAGCAAATCTGAGTTTTGTATGGTTTTGTGCGTTGAGCAAATCTGAGTTTTGTATGGTTTTGTGTGTTGAGCAATCCTGAGTTTGTATGGTTGTGCGCGGTGAGTAATTCTAAGTTTTATCAAGAATTAAATTCTGAAACAATTATATTTGTGTAGCCCTTGAAATTCTACCACAAAATCATATAAAATATGCCACATGTTCAGTATAGTAATTAGGAGTAAAAATTCTATCTTTACAGCATGTCAGAATTACATTCAGTCTGTACATAGTTTGGCAAAACGTAGATCAGTCCCTGCACACTCCATAGAAATTGATGATCTTGGTCTCGTTGGAAAGATAACAACTTTTTCTACAACTTTTTAAAGGGACACATTTTGGAGATTCTAACTTTAACACGTCTTAAACTAGCAATCTTTACAGCTCTTAAAATCTGTCTGAAAAATAGATTCGTCAGGTCTTACCAAACAATTCACCATAAATCACCCAGTTCATATTTCTACATGAAAATTTATAGGTGAATCCAGCACAACTATATCTACAACTTTCATTTGTATTGTATGTACATGTTTAATACAAAATTATGGATAAATGTGCTCCTTAATCTGGCTGTTCTGCTTTTTCAGCAAGCTGAAAGATTTGAATGTTGTTTTACGTTCTTTTGGGGTTAATCTTGTCATTACTGTTCTTAATTGTTGCTGTTATATGGTGAGATGTGGTTTATGTTCTTGACACATGCAAATGATGATGTGAATTTGGTTATATGTTTCAGGTATATTATGAGAAATGAGAAAGGGAATGCTCAAGGCGATGCATGTCCCAAATGTATGGTGAAATGTGGAAAGAAAAGAAATGGAAAGTGTTATGTTTCATGAAAATGACCAAGTCCTCTAAAAGGAGGGTGACATGGGGTTTGGGGGAAACACATGTAAATTATGAATTCTCACCTGATGTGTCACTCCTGGAAGGGGGAGTTGAGAGGGTCGGAGAGGCCGCTGGTGTACTCGTGATGCACCATGACGGTAAATGATGGGTTTCTCCGTTTGTCCGACAGAAAAACCGAGATGAGTCTCACTCCTACCTTGCCAGTCGGGTACGGAGCTACGAGAGGTCCCTCCAGTGCTAGTGTCGTTGGTTGCCGTACCACTTTTCACCCACCCTGGGTGAAGTTCGCTTCCTTAGCGTCCTACGGTTTATCCGGGTTCCAAAATGCTAACCAATGAATTAATTGTTAACCCTCATTATTCTTGTAGCAATGGTAAATGTATGTGTTGTTTACTTGTGTTTCTTTACTATGGTTCTTTTATGTTGTATACCATTATTGTACACCTTGCCTGTTGCACGTGCACGCTGTCACATGTTCATAACTATAGTTGATACTTCCTTTACTACAGTAGATATGGAATTCTTTGCCTGTTCACGTGCATGGTCACACTTCATGCCATGACATACACTCTGCTTGTTCAAGTGCACCCTTTCCACACTTCATGTAAGGACTAGTGGAGATTTGGAATTCCTATTGGGTCACGCGTTTACGTGCCCCACCGTTGACTTTTCAGGTTCAGGTGTTGGAGTTGGTTGGCGATAATGAGGTGGAGCAGTTGAGTTCTGTGGATGAGTTAGGTTGGGATGGCGAGGGGAGAGGAGAGAGTGTTTCTACTTTTGGGGATTTGTTTGGGTGGTGACGAGATGATAATGATGGATGGATATACAGATGGATGATGTATAAGATATCAAATTTTTCTTTGGGTTTAATTGTTGTACAGTTTCCCTCTGTGTTTCTTTCTGTGTTTACACAATTGGTTACTTGGTTGTGCTTTGAGAACATTACAGGTACTATCCCAGCAGTGCGCAGTGGACCTGCTTGAATTTTTTTTGTATTTCCTTTTGTAACAATCGCTACTCTGGATCACCTGGGACGGATTCGAACTTTCCGGGTATCCTGTGGAGCGGGGCGTTACAGTTGTTTCTGAAATGCATTCAAGATCATGTGTATGGTTTTATTCACATACGCTTATTGGGTTTGAGCTTCACCGCTTCAGCCTATGCGGACCTGCTCGCGTCCTCGCTACCAAGTATAACAGGAAGCGGGGCATAACATTCATTTTTAATTGGGCTTAACTTAATATGAAAGTCTGCAATAATTATTATTTTATATACAAGCCCAACGTGATCCAACATGTGTATAGTATTAGAATTCGTGTAAAGATTTTTAAAGCATATGATATAAATATATTTGTTTTGCAAAATTTTTAAAATTTAATGATCAAATACATATGAGTTGATACTTCATTCGAGTTCATTGGGCCAGTAATCATAAGCATGTAACCAGCCTGTTTATAAGTTGGGCCAAATATCTAGGTCCAAACCGGCTCGACCCCGACGGGACTACGTTAGACTCGAATGAAGTATCTAGGTCCTGTTTATAACCAGCCTGTTTATAAGTTGGACCAAATATCTAGGTCCAAACCGGCCCAATACCTAACTCCTAACTGGAATTTGTGGATCGGTGAATATTGTAACATTTCTATGGGGGTTCGGATCCAGTTGCCTGAAAATTTCAAATGGATCCGAAATGGACCTGTAAAGCTTGCCGTACGGGAACAAAGAGGGGAAAACCCCATAGATCGTATTGAGCAACAGCAAAATCAAAAACCCTGCCAAGTCCTCACAATCGCAGATTACTCGCCGGCTCCTCTCTCCTCTTACGACTCCGATTCTCGAGCAGCGATTACTTGTTTCTCTTCTCAAGTATATCTTCAGGTCATTTCTATCTCTTTCTAGGGTTTAACTTTTTTGTATTTTTGTTTTTATACTTCATTTGGTTCGATCTCTTTCGAAATTCGACGCAACCTTCTTTTATTTATTTTCGGATCATTAGCTTGCACGAAGTTCGTTAATCATGGATGCAACTTTGCTTCACTTCAACCGACAGCTTGAGATTGAAATTATTGTTGTTCGCTAAGTGCATGATGAAATGCATGAACTGTTGAGCTGGATTTTACTTGAATCGGAGTTGCTTTAGTTTTATAATATTAAATATGTTTGTTCACATAAATAATAAACCTCATGCACCTTCAGTGAGAAGGCAACTTGTATGGGTAGAGTGCAGTTTTACAAATATATTGACTCAGCTAATCTGCATCAATCGACCATGCAGGCTAAAAGGGGTTTTTTTAGTTTTAATAGAAAATAGACAATATTGAAGGCCGTTATTGACTCAACTAATCTCATATGCATCAATGGACCATTTATGTGGATATAACTGATGTGCATGTGTCCTATGGGGTAGGGACAATTGAAGCGATTTTGGCATTGTGGAAGTAGGTTTATTGCTTACCACTTAGATACGTTGGGGACATGATAAATTGGCATGAAGAATAGGTCTTGTAGCTGTATATGGTAGAAACTGAGCCAAGTTGGCGTAATATCTAAATTTCATGAATCACAATCTTTATTTTGCATAATCATAAGCCAAAGTTGGATGATTGTGATCCAGTATATTATGTTTGTTCCTTCAAAGATCATACTGATAGCATGCAAGAATCCTAACTAGAGTAATCTGTTGTGGCTGTACCACCACCTAGTAATTTAGTTTTGGAAGTAAAATTGGACGGACAATTATTAGGCTTGGAAAAACATGGGAAAATGATAGAAATAATTTGAATAATATTTGGAAAAGGAATGAGAATAATTTATATGGGGGAATAATACAAAATTAAATCTGATGAAAATTAAAAAAGGGACCCAGAATGAGTAATTTCTAATCTTGTCCGATATCATGATTTTGCAAATTATGATATGTAGGAATATAAGATTAAGAAGTAAGCAAAATGGAAGGGAAGAGAGAACATATCCGAGAGAGATAAATAAAATTACTAAAATTTTAACCATTTCTATGTAAAAACTGATTCAAAATAACACACTCAGCCTTTTGATGTATCTAACTGATAGGGATACACCATACATCTTAAACTACATTAAATCAGAATTTGATACAATTGTACTGGTCAAATGGTTATTTCTTGTGGGAACTGTAGCCACTACAGTAACCATTATCCTTTAACATCTTGTTATTGGATCACACTTTAACTCCTATTCTTTATTCTAATCCAATACATCAAACTAACATCGTTGAAGGAAATTTTTTGACGTGATATATATCAAACCAAGGTTTTAGGTCTCGGTTTCGGTCTCGGTATCGTTCTTTCCAAAATTTAGGTTTCGGTATCGGTATCGCCCGTTTCGGCGGTTTTGGAAGCAAGTTTCGGTTTCGTCCGTATCGTCAGTTTCGGCAGTTTCGGGTATCGGTTTCGGTTTCGGAGATACTTTAAATATGTATATAATATATAGACATAGTGATGGTTTTGGAGATTCTTAAATCTAAACCTATCAAATACTATTAAATACTTAACAAACTAAAATATTAATCATATACTACCAAATACTACATACTAAATAGATAAAATATATTTGAGTTCGTAATCATATCAAATACTAAATACCTAAAATTTGGTACTTAAATACTAAATATTAGAAAAATGAATAGATCCTAAAGCTTGCCTTGCGCACCCATCGTTTTACCTTGTGCACAAACCACTTATTTAAAAGTTTGCCAAAAAAATCGCTGGGTATTGCTTTGCGCACCCACCATTTTGCTTTGCGCACATACCACTTATTTACATGGTTGCCAAAAAAATCCACTTGCTATGTGCATCGACTGTTTTACTCTACGCACATACCACTTATTTACAAGTTTGCCTTTTAAAAAACGCAGCCTCTCCTGAAAGGCGAATTGGGCCTCTCTCTCTCTCTCTCTCTCTTTGCTCTCTGCTCTCTCATGCTAGATGGTCGAGGTAGGGCGTCGAGGCAAGATGCGTGTTCGACGAGGCACGAGACGGGTTCGGCGAGGCGACGACGCGATGCGGTGAGTTCAATTTTTTCATCTTTCCTTTTTCCGTTTTCTTCTTTTTTAGCAATTTGTTGTAACGCCCCAGGAGCGGGTAACGTTACACTCACAATAATTTTGCAGGTCTTGCATGTACCAGTGAAGTCAATATAGCTTAAACAGGAAAAATAATAAGGACAAAGATAAATGAGATACTCTTTTATTAAACCTTCAAATGGAATTACAATGTCTCGGCAGAAAGAAACACTACAGCTCAACTAAAACAATACTGAAAAGAAAACGACTAAGAGAAAACTAACTCTCCTGATGACACAGAAGCTCAGAAATCTGCGTTCTCAACAAGAAAATTAGACTCCTCGTACTGTGGGGCCTCCTCTTCGAGCTGAGTATGACCTGATGGATTTGAACCACCATTAATAAAGTAGATTGCAAACCGTATTAAACATTTAATTAATTATTTTGTAGGAAGTTAGAAAGGTACCGAAAGCTGTAAAAGAGAAATTACTTACCTGTCATGATTTGGGTAGCATTAAGGAAATGAACAATGAACCAAAAGAAATGTAGTTGTGTTGTGACTTATATAAGGAGGGCACGATGTGCAACGTGAAGTCCACCTTGGACCGCGGGGTGCTACCCCGGGCCGAGTATACGGACAAACTGTACCGAGAACTCAGGATCCATAAAGGAAATCCTCCCAGATAGGGGCCATAAGCATGGCTTCAATCGCTCCCGTACCCTCTCAATTTATAAGTTACCCCATACCCGTGTTGTCATGTGTAGTTGTTCTAGTACTAGGATGTCAAGTGTATTGTTCTCGAATTTGTTCTCTAAATTATATATTTAGATAGCTATGCAAACTCTAAGTCTAGGTTGTCATGTTTGGAGAGAGAAAATCAGGCGTTCCAATACTATCATATACTTTCGTTGCATAACTCCTAATTATACAATTTAGTGGATTAGGCAATTAGATATGCATATCCAATAATTACCAAAAACACTTTTAAAACACATAGTTGAATGACGAAATGTAAAAGGCAGAAGTAGCAAGAAGGAATGCAATATATATGAAAAAGTAATTGGAAATATAAAGTAAACTATGAATGAATCAGATTCATGTTGGCACCTTTAAGGGGTTGTGGTCTACCTGCCTAGAGGGGTTGCTCGGACCAAGATTTTGCTTAAACGGATATCAGACTTGAAGTCTTATGAAAATTTATAAAGGAACAGAAACTGACTCTGCAAAAGAACAGAACAGAATATACAAGGAACAGAACTGAATTTGTAAGGGAAAACTGAACTGAATTTTTTTGAAGGAACTGAACTGAATTTATAAAGGAACAAAATTGAATATATAAAGGAACTGGAACTTAATATTTAAAAGAACAGAACAGAAACTTAATATTTTAAAAGAACTGAACTGAATTGTACTTAATATAGGAAAAGAACTACAGCCTAAAGAAACAAGATATAAGATATGTATATTATCCAAAGGAACTGAATATGTAAAGACAACGTAGACAAATTCTAAGCCGTGCCTTCCACCTCGGCGGCCAACCACAACCACATATTAACTTAAGGGTCTAAACGAAACAATAGCCAACAACGGCGAAGACTGCCGTAAACGTATATTGATGCCAAAATATTCATGGAGGAGTTTCCTCTCTAAGAAATCTACATGAATCATCATATTCATTCTGAAAATAAATAATTAGAAGCTTAATAGGTTCGGAATCTACCTGAAATCGAAGATTGCGAAAGTATAATAAAGATCCGAAGCCAACAGTACAAAACCGAGAGCCTAGAGGCAGATCCGAAAACAACAGAACAAAAACCGGGAGCCCAGAAGCAAGATCCGAGCTTCCAGAGCCAAAACCGAAGTATTCCAAGCAGCAATCAAGAACTTTTGAAGTGGAAAAATATAATTTTCGCATGCAAAAAGAACCCTAGTAGATCCATTCATATAAGGAGAGAAGAGAGAGAAAAGGGAAGAGATCTTATCGTGCGTGAATCGTGGCTCCGAAAACGTCGAGATTTCCTCGCGAGAAGTTCGGGCGGTTAGGGTTTCGATTTGAAGCGACGAGGGATTTGCCGCTGTTACTGTTCGTGCGAGGGAAAACGACTCGAAGGGCTCGTCTGGGCTCGGGTCGGAAGGAGAACGAGAGAGGGGGAGAGAAAATCGGAGGGGGGTTCGCCGCGAGAGAGAGGGGGAGAGAAAATCGGGGGGTTCGCTGCGAGAGAGAATGTGGCATCGGGGGTTTCTTTTCTTTCTTTCTTTTCTGGGCTCGGACGCGAGAGAATGAGAGAGTGGGAGAGAAAGGAAGTGGGGCTGGGGTTTATTAAAAGAAAGTGGGCCCGGGGCTGTGGGCTTGTAACCGGGCCTTTACACCTTATACACCTTCAAAGAAATTCCGTCCTCGGAATTCAAAGAAAACACTAAACGGTGAAAAGGTACGGATACCGCTCCTTCATCTCTTCTCGCTCCCAGGTAGCCTCTCCTGGCGAATCACGATGCCACATCACTTTGACCAAATCCACAGTCTTGTTCCTGAGAGCCCTCTGTCGACGATCAATTATCTCCACTGGCTGCTGTTCATAACTCAAATCTGGCCTCACTGTGATTTCTGAATGATCAACCACATGGGTTGGTTCTCCCACATACTTTCGCAGCTGAGATATATGGAACACATTATGCACACCCTCCAGAGATGGAGGCAGCGCAAGTCTGTATGCCACCTCGCCCACACGCTCGAGTATGTTAAAAGGTCCGATAAACCGTGGGCTAAGCTTTCCTCTGCGACCAAAACGGATCATGCCTCTATTAGGTGAAATCTTGAGAAAGACATGGTCTCCAGGCTGAAATTCCAAATGCCGCCTCTTTGCATCTGCCCAGTGCTTGTAACGGTCTTGTGCCACCTGTAGTCTCTCTCTGATAATCCGTACAACATCTACTGCCTCTACAATCATCTCTGGCCCAACCAGTTCACTGTCTCCAACATCGTCCCAGCTCAAAGGAGAACGACACTTCCTTCCATACAAAGCAGCAAAAGGAGCCATTCCAATACTCGCCTGATGGCTATTGTTATAAGCAAACTCCACGAGATGTAGATGGTCTTCCCACGACCCTTTGAAATCTAACATACATGCCCGCAGCATGTCCTCCAGAATCTGTATAGTTCGTTCTGATTGTCCGTCAGTCTGAGGATGATAGGCTGTACTGAACTTCAACTGAGTACCCAACTTCTCATGTAGACTCTTCCAGAAATGCGAAGTAAACCGGGTGTCTCTATCGGAAACGATACTCACTGGGACCCCATGTAGCTTCACAATCTCCTCCATGTATCTCTTGGCAAGAGTCTCTGTAGACTGCCCAACCCTGAAGGGAATAAAATGAGCCGACTTGGTCAATCGATCAACGATCACCCAAACGGCGTCATGTTGCTTCTTGCTCTTTGGAAGTCCCGTCACGAAATCCATCGTGATATGCTGCCATTTCCACTCGGGGATGGGCAGGGGCTGTAACAGACCGGCAACGCGGTGATGCTCAGCCTTCACCTGCTGACACACCATACATCTGGCCACACTTTGCGCTACGCTTCTCTTCATTCCATGCCACCAGTAATTTCTTCGTAGATCTTGGTACATCTTGGTGCCTCCTGGGTGGATGGAGTACGGGGAACTGTGTGCTTCCTTTAATAATTCTTCCCTGACATCCCCTGACGGTACACATATTCTGCTGCCATATCTCAATGAACCATCTGCATGTATCTGAAATTCTGGTCGCTGTCCTGCCAATGCCATGTTCCTGATCCGCTGAAGCTTTGCATCACCTGTCTGAGCAGCCTTGATTCTGTCTACCAATGTCGATTGTATCTCCATGTTCATGAATGCCCGGGTAACACCACGTCTATTTCCATGTCGCGGATCTCCTGCTGTAGTCTCCACTGCGTCGTAAGTGTCATCACTCCTGGAAGCCGACTCAAAGCGTCAGGTACCATGTTAACCTTTCCAGGGTGATACTGAAGATCAATGTCGTAATCCGCCATGAGCTCGATCCATCTCCGTTGCCGCTGGTTCAGATCCTTCTGTGTGAGGATGTATGTCAAGCTCTTATGATCCGTATATACCTTCACGCGCTCTCCAAGTAGAAAGTGCCTCCAGATCTTCAAGGCAAATATTACTGCTGCCAACTCGAGATCGTGAGTGGGGTAATTCTTCTCATGATTCTTCAATTGCCTTGATGCATATGCAACAACGCGTCCGTGCTGATGGAGCACACACCCAAGACCTTTGCCAGACGCGTCGCAAAACACCTCAAAATCTCCCCTGCAATCTGGAATAATCAATATCGGCGCCGTCGTCAACCGCTTCTTCAATTCTTGGAAGGCATCGTTACACGCCCTCGACCAAACATACATCACGTCCTTCCTTGTCAACTGTGTCATGGGCTCGGCGATCCTCGAAAAATCCTTGATGAATCTCCTGTAGTAACCAGCTAGTCCCAAGAAGCTCCGAATTTCTGACACTGTCTTAGGGACTGGCCAATTCTGAACTGCTGCAACCTTTTCTGGGTTCACAGAGATTCCTTCTCCCGAAATCACGTGGCCTAGAAATATCACCTTATCCAACCAAAACTCACACTTACTGTACTTAGCGTATAGCTTGCTCCGCCTCAAGGTCTCTAGTACTGTCCTCAAATGTCCAGCGTGCTCCTGTGCATTCTTCGAGTACACCAATATATCATCCAGATACACCACCACGAACTTGTCCAAATATTCGTATAATACTTTGTGCATGAGATTCATGAATATCGCCGGTGCATTAGTCACACCAAACGGCATCACTAGAAACTCATAGTGTCCGTATCTAGTGTTGAATGCTGTCTTGTGCACGTCTTCTTTCTTGACTCTTAACTGATGATAGCCGGTCTTCAAGTCCAGTTTAGAAAAGACACTTGTTCCTCCAAGCTGATCAAATAAGTCGTCGATACGGGGAATAGGATACTTGTTCTTCACCGTAAGCTTGTTCAATTCCCTGTAATCGACGCACATCCGTTTGGATCCATCTTTCTTCTTCACCAATAATATTGGAGCGCCCCAAGGAGACACACTGGGACGTATCCACCCTTTCTTCAAGAGGTCATCCAACTGCATCCGCACCTCAAACAACTCGGATGGTGACATGCGGTAAGGCTGTCTAGAATAAGGCTGGGCACCAGGCATCAGCTCGATCGCAAACTCAACTCCGTGGTCTGGAGGTAACCCAGTAAGTTCATCCGGAAACACATCCGGGAAATCTCGGACTACCTCCGGCTTCTCTATCTCAATCTCCATGGCAGTCGTTGCTGTTGGTTTAGCTCTGAACCTTGCTGGTCTCTCTGTTCTGACAAATTCGAATCTAGGTTGGTTTGGCATGTCAAACACCACTCTTCCTTTACGACAATCAATCGTGGCATAATGTACCGCCAACCAATCCATCCCGAGGACGACGTCAAAATTTGGCATGTTGATGACGATGAAATCTGCTGGCAGTTTGTGTCCACATATATCCACAGGACACGAAAGACATGCACTAGTCGTTGTCAGTACCCCACTGCCCGTGTTAACGTCCCAACAAGAATCGAGGGGCGAAACAGGAATGGTGTGCTGATCGACAAAACGCTGGGACATAAAGCAATGTGAAGCTCCCGAGTCGAATAGGGCGAGGACGGGTCTATTGGCAACTATTATAATACCTACGGTCATGGATACTAAGTCTAAGCATACATATAACATTGTATGAAAACATAATTAAATGGATAAATAAGCAGTAAACTGTAAACTACATACCAGTGATAACTTGGCCGGTGGCCTCTGCCTCCTCCGTAGTCATAGTGAAAATCTGGCGCTTTGCTGGTGGAGCCTGAGTCCTCGCCTGCTGGTACACCTTTTGCTGAGGTGGAAGTGGAGCTCTACGCTGATTGCCCCCTGCCGGGGCTGGGGCTGGAGCTGGAGCGGTAGGCTGGGCTGGGGCAGCTGGTCTCTGTACCCTATGCGGTCAATCTTTCGCAGTGTGGTCCTTGGCAGCACAAACCAGGCACAAATTTTGGTAAAGTCGGCACTCTGGTTTGATGTGACCCGGTTTGTTGCAATAGTGGCAGATAGGAGTGGGTCGCCTGAGTTGTGACTGCTGCGGTGGCTGGGGTGGTGCAGGCCTCTTAAACTGTGTCTGATGCATAGGCCTGTGAAGCTGTCTGGTAGGAGCGGGTGGCTGTCTGTGATGTCCCGCAGAAGCTGTCGACGAGGGAGGTGGTCGTCGTGGGGCAGCCACCTGATGCTCTCATGCTCGCTCACGCTGTACATACTCGTACTCACGAGCAGTGGAGAGCACGTCAGCATGGGTCTTCAGTTTGAACCCGACAAGCTTATCATGGATGTCGATGTTCAGACCCTTCTGAAACCTCTTGGCTCGAGCCAGAGGAGTGGACACCACGTCCTTAGCAAACCTGGAGTTTACAGGTCGTTAGAAAAGAAACCACGTATTCGGAATAAATAACGGTTATGGGTCAAAATTCGTACCTGCTGAGCTTAGAGAACTCAGCATCATATTCTTCCACGGTCATGGAACCTTGCTTCAATTCCATAAACCGTTCTTCGAGCTCCATCTGCGCCTCAGGTGAAAAGAATTGGGCATCGAATGCCTCCTTAAAGGCATCCCAAGAGATCGGCTGCGGTAAGCGGTCCTCTACAGAATCCCACCATAACATGGCATCCTTGGTCAACTGTAGCCTTGCCATATCGACCCAAGAATCCACAGGAGCTCGTACCGACTTCAGCATATGAGTAATAGACCGCAGCCATTCCTCTGCAGCTAGAGGGTCCTCCCGTCCGGTGAAGATCGGTGGACGCAGTGACCGGAACTCTTGTACTCCTCCTTCTCGCTTTGATTCCTGTCGCACCGGTTCCTGCCGCATGGCTTCCTGTCGTATGGTTTGAACCATTTCTCGCAGTGCCCGATCAGATATCTGGTGCACCATCGGAGGTTGTTCAGTATCATCACTGCCATCATTGCTAGCACCGTTTCCATTGAGGCCATCTTCAGGATTGATATCGTTGGCGGGGCCCTCATCGTTGGGGATATGGTTTCCATCCCGTTCATCTCCATCTCTGTGTTGACAATATCAGGATTTGATCCAACGGTGGTACGTGTACGCCGGTTATACACCTTCGACATTCTGTAATTCAAGGATGGTTGTCAGTTTAATAATTCGAGTATCTTATAATGTTTCCTGTTTATCCTATACTGTTCACGAGGTGGTTGCGCGGACCTGCATGGGCCACCACTTGTAACGCCCCAGGAGCGGGTAACGTTACACTCACAATAATTTTGCAGGTCTTGCATGTACCAGTGAAGTCAATATAGTTTAAACAGGAAAAATAATAAGGACAAAGATAAATGAGATACTCTTTTATTAAACCTTCAAATGGAATTACAATGTCTAGGCAGAAAGAAACACTACAGCTCAACTAAAACAATACTGAAAAGAAAACGACTAAGAGAAAACTAACTCTCCTGATGACACAGAAGCTCAGAAATCTGCGTTCTCAACAAGAAAATCAGACTCCTCGTACTGTGGGGCCTCCTCTTCGAGCTGAGTATGACCTGATGGATTTGAACCACCATTAATAAAGTAGATTGCAAACCGTATTAAACATTTAATTAATTATTTTGTAGGAAGTTAGAAAGGTACCGAAAGCTGTAAAAGAGAAATTACTTACCTGTCATGATTTGGGTAGCATTAAGGAAATGAACAATGAACCAAAAGAAATGTAGTTGTGTTGTGACTTATATAAGGAGGGCACGATGTGCAACGTGAAGTCCACCTTGGACCGCGGGGTGCTACCCCGGGCCGAGTATAAGGACAAACTGTACCGAGAACTCAGGATCCATAAAGGAAATCCTCCCAGATAGGGGCCATAAGCATGGCTTCAATCGCTCCCGTACCCTCTCAATTTATAAGTTACCCCATACCCGTGTTGTCATGTGTAGTTGTTCTAGTACTAGGATGTCAAGTGTATTGTTCTCGAATTTGTTCTCTAAATTATATATTTAGATAGCTATGCAAACTCTAAGTCTAGGTTGTCATGTTTGGAGAGAGAAAATCAGGCGTTCCAATACTATCATATACTTTCGTTGCATAACTCCTAATTATACAATTTAGTGGATTAGGCAATTAGATATGCATATCCAATAATTACCAAAAACACTTTTAAAACACATAGTTGAATGACGAAATGTAAAAGGCAGAAGTAGCAAGAAGGAATGCAATATATATGAAAAAGTAATTGGAAATATAAAGTAAACTATGAATGAATCAGATTCATGTTGGCACCTTTAAGGGGTTGTGGTCTACATGCCTAGAGGGGTTGCTCGGACCAAGATTTTGCTTAAACGGATATCAGACTTGAAGTCTTATGAAAATTTATAAAGGAACAGAAACTGACTCTGCAAAAGAACAGAACAGAATATACAAGGAACAGAACTGAATTTGTAAGGGAAAACTGAACTGAATTTTTTTGAAGGAACTGAACTGAATTTATAAAGGAACAAAACTGAATATATAAAGGAACTTGAACTTAATATTTAAAAGAACAGAACAGAAACTTAATATTTTAAAAGAACTGAACTGAATTGTACTTAATATAGGAAAAGAGCTACAGCCTAAAGAAACAAGATATAAGATATGTATATTATCCAAAGGAACTGAATATGTAAAGACAACGTAGACAAATTCTAAGCCGTGCCTTCCACCTCGGCGGCCAACCACAACCACATATTAACTTAAGGGTCTAAACGAAACAATAGCCAACAACGGCGAAGATTGCCGTAAACGTATATTGATGCCAAAATATTCATGGAGGAGTTTCCTCTCTAAGAAATCTACATGAATCATCATATTCATTCTGAAAATAAATAATTAGAAGCTTAATAGGTTCGGAATCCACCTGAAATCGAAGATTGCGAAAGTATAATAAAGATCCGAAGCCAACAGTACAAAACCGAGAGCCTAGAGGCAGATCCGAAAACAACAGAACAAAAACCGGGAGCCCGGAAGCAAGATCCGAGCTTCCAGAGCCAAAACCGAAGTATTCCAAGCAGCAATCGAGAACTTTTGAAGTGGAAAAATATAATTTTCGCATGCAAAAAGAACCCTAGTAGATCCATTCATATAAGGAGAGAAGAGAGAGAAAAGGGAAGAGATCTTATCGTGCGTGAATCGTGGCTCCGAAAACGTCGAGATTTCCTCGCGAGAAGTTCGGGCGGTTAGGGTTTCGATTTGAAGCGACGAGGGATTTGCCGCTGTTACTGTTCGTGCGAGGGAAAACGACTCGAAGGGCTCGTCTGGGCTCGGGTCGGAAGGAGAACGAGAGAGGGGGAGAGAAAATCGGAGGGGGGTTCGCCGCGAGAGAGAGGGGGAGAGAAAATCGGGGGGTTCGCTGCGAGAGAGAGAATGGGGCATCGGGGGGGTTTTTTTTTCTTTCTTTCTTTTCTGGGCTCGGACGCGAGAGAATGAGAGAGTGGGAGAGAGAAAGGAAGTGGGGCTGGGGTTTATTAAAAGAAAGTGGGCCCGGGGCTGTGGGCTTGTAACCGGGCCTTTACATTTGTTCTTGGTTTTGCCTCTTCTTCGTCTAATTTTTCATTATTTTCAAGTTGAAACCCTAGGGTTTTCTCCTCTCTTTTAACCGAGCTTTCTTTGCAACCTCTTGATTCACGAAATTTTTTGGGGGTTTTTAGAGAATTTTTATTTGATTACACATTCTTCTTCCTCCTTCGTTCGATATTGAACGGTACCGGTTTGTTTCGGCCGAAACTGAACGGTATCGGTCAGTATCGGCCGGTATCGGCCGAAACTGAACGGTACCATTCAGTATCGGTCGATACCGAAACTAACCCCTAGTTTCGGTATCGTTACCCACCGATACCGATACGATACATGCGATACGCATGGATATCGGCCGAAACCTCAAACCTTGTATCAAACATAACTGCATGCATCATCATCAAAAGAATGTCGAGGATTTTTAGGGGAATGGGTAGCAAAAACTAGATCTAGGGTTTTAAATTGATTGAATTTGGAGAAGAACAATTATAACATTTTATGGAAATGAGATAAATGTTAGGTATTGGCTTTTTAGACCATTATAGTTTTGATGATAATCACAACATTATGTTTTCGCTAATGACTTTCAATATTTTAGTCTCATGTTTAACAATTGAAGAATAGCATTTTGGAGACTAAAAGCTTGGTGTAAGGATGGACATCCAGAGGAGTATTGACATAGCTTGGAGTTTGATGAAAGAAAGCTCATCAAGAGGTGCCAAAGCTTGGAAAATGATGGGCAGAATCAAGTCTACTCAATCTTGAATAGTTGTGCACTTAGAAGTAAATGAATATAATCCATGTAATATTTACATTTATGTCTTTTACTTCTTTGTGTGAGTTAGGTTGCCTTGATTAGATGGTTATACTCATTCATGCATATGCATTAACCATCTTAGTGTACCTTAAGATCATTATAGAATCCAATCCAATAGGTTCCCCATGTCAAACTCTAATTAGAGTTTTTGGACTTTCAACAGGCGCCTGTTGAAGGCATGATAGGCGACTGGTAGTTCACCAGGCGCCTGGCCATCTTTCTACAGGCGGCTGTTCTGCACAAGCTCAAGTCAATATTTCTTGACTTTATAATTGAGCATTTGGTACATGCGACCGAAGTACAACTGACAGGCGCCTGTCAACCATCGGGCGCATGAACTTTATTCAACAGTCGCCTAGTATACCAATGTCCGTAACATGGTATTTTGAGCTCCAATCCATCTTGTGTGACAGTCGACTGATGTAGTATTTACAGCCGCATGTCAACCTTCAGGCTCCTGGACCTTGTTCATCAGTCGCCTGGTACACAAGTGCGTAAGTTGTCATTTTTCCTGCTCAAATCCATCCTATATGGCAGTCGCCTGCTGAAGCCTTTACAGGTGCCTGCACAGTTGTACATGTGCCTGTGTAGTCTTCTGCAACTGCCTGTCCTGGCTCAGATTATAGCTATTGGGATCAAACTAGCCGTTGCATCAGGCGCCTTTCTCTTTGCTTACAGGCGATTGTTCGAGCTGTTTCAGCCAAAATTATAGTCGTTGCAAATCAGATTTTTTGGCACTTTGCTTGGTTTTTATGGGTTTTCTTGGCTTCCTATAAATAGGAGATGCCTTAGTTCTATTAGAACTCTTGAGTTTTATGGGTTTTCTTGGCTTCTTATAAATAGGAGATGCCTTAGTTCTATTAGAACTCTTGATCATTATTGAATATCATTGAGAATCAAATAGCCACTCCTTTTTCTCTCTTTTCTCTCTTTTGAGCTCTTTTCTCTTCATGCATTGAAGCTAACTCATATGAAAATCCTCCAAGTGCAAATCACAACTCATCTCAACACTTGGAGATCCTCTTCCATGCATTGCATTTATTATTGAGTAAGTTCATCTCATCAAGGCATATGTAAGTCTTTTATTTCATCTTTTTGAAGTGAAACCCTAACTCTTTGTGGGAGTTAGCTTCTCCCTTTGTGAGAGTTAGCTTCTCCCTTTGTGGGAGATTGAGTCTTTGTGTAGGACTAACCCTTGTATAGGGTTTGGTGTGTCCTTGTGTAGGACAAATTTCTTATGCAGGGTATCCCTTGTGTAGGGATTGTATTCACTTATAGTCGATATTGGTGTGGCTGGATGTACCAAGTCGGGGAAGCAGAGTAAAATCCTTTGTGTTTGTGTTTGCTTAATTGTGTAGATTAATCTCCTCTTGCACTTATAATTCCGCATTTGCAAGTTTAATTTTTTATTACACAATTATTGTCATTACACTATTCACCCTCCATCTAGTGTGTGTTGTTAAGTATTGCAAAGTAGATGATCCTTACAATAGATACAAGGATTTAGCTAATAAAAAATAAATAACCTTACAAGATAACTTTTAGACATGTTATGAGCTCCATATCCCCACTGGCAAGCACCTTACATAAAAGGAGATTTAAAAGAAATCTAGGGCTTCTCACAAGCCATTTGGGGTTTCTCTCAAAACTAAATTAATTCTCATTCATTTTTATTAGATCAAAAAATTCTGTTCAAGTGCTTATTTATAGGTGTAAGCCATGCGTTCAACACGAACAAATAAAGTAAAATAAAGCAAACTATAAAACACATTAAAGCTCCATTGGGCCTAGTGCACAACACATGTAACTTATATAAATAATAAAATGAGTTTAAAATGACCGACAATAAGTTTTTTTGATTGGATCATCGGTATTGACTTGATTTTTGGCATCTTTTATAAGAAAATAGCCCATGAATGCATCTTTGTCTTCATCAAATCTCATCTGGCCACAGAAAACTTGATATCGAGGTAAAATACAAAATCAAAAAGCGCGTACAAGCAAATTGAGAAGAATATTCTAAAGGTAGAGATGAAATAGTAAAAAATAAACGTAAAACCTACTGATTGGTTGATAAATGATCCAAAATCACAAACTTAATGTGCTCTAATTCGAAACCAATATGGTACTCTAATGCTCAGTCATAAATTTAGGCTATTCTCAAACTCACGATTCCGGACTAAGGCTCATGCATGAGTTTCGATTTTGTCTTTAATTTGAAACCACTTTCGTTTCTTCGAGCTTTAACTTAACTAGTGGCCTTATGAGATCTGACTCATCAATTCAGGCTTGGCTACAGGATTTGGTTGTGACTTGATCGTAGACTCAAGCTTGAGCGCAGGCTTGATCTTGAACTCATACTAGAACTTAGTTAAATCTCGAACTAAGGGTTGGGCTTACGCTCAATTTCAGACTCAAGCTTAGGGCAGGCTCTATGTCAAGTCATATACCAATTCTGTTTCTACTTGCTTTAGCTATACTAGTGGCCCCGTAGGCTTTTGAATTATATCGTGGAATTAATTCCGGCATGGGCTCAAGCATGGTCTTTTATTCTGGCTCTAATTTGGCTCTGTCTATGCTTGTCTTTTGTGCAATTCTAATAAAATTGTAAAGCCTTGAAAAAGATTGGTGCACTTCCCATGCAAATCTTTTACGGCTTTTTCTCCAGCTTTGAGGTTGACGGTGATTGTGACCATTGATGTTGTGGTGGAAGTATATCAACATTGAAGCTTGACGTTCATTTGCGCTAAATTTCGACAAGTTCGAAAGTTGTCAACCCACCATTCCTGAGATTCTTGATTTAACTTTTATTTTTGGCATACAGATCTTTCCTTTCTTCTATCAACTCTCAACAAGAAAAATGACGTTCTACATAAAACTCTCAATCTTTTATGGGTATGACAATCAATATATCATTGAAAAATGGGATTGCGTTTGAATGCCTAACTTTCAAATAAACCCTTGGAATGACAATGCATGCCCCTCTAGTACCGGTCCTTATTATAGCTTATTGGAAAATCAGCTTCAAGATCAGCAAAATATAGGCTCGACTTCAATGATGACTTAAACAGCTTAAGCCACACCAAAATTAGGCCCCAACTCATTAAAATTGCCCTAAAATAGACCGGAAATTATTTTAACAATGTGCATAAATTACTATAGCTGTTTGCAAAAATTACCGCGGAAGTGGTGCCACTGTAGTCATGCCACTGTAGAAGACATCGTACTGTAACAACATGGATTATTGTACAATTATAAGGGGGGATACAGTCTTGGCAATTTCGTGATTGAAAACAATTTTTTGATGAAGCGGCAAGTTTGCCAAAACAGTTATTGGAGCGAGACATCATTATCAATAAGACTTTCATGTCCAATTAGCTTGTTCGGTAGATGTAATGTTTTCAGTTATGTAGTTAGTTCAAGCTCATTCAGCCAACGAACAACTTCTAGCCCTATACTAGCAAAAAAATTCTTGGTTAAGATGTAGCATGGCATGATGTGAAATCACAATTATATATACATGTGGGTTTGTGGGTGTGTGGTTAAAGTATTTGTGCTATCAGAATAGTGAATTTCTTACGCTGGCATCATCCAAAACCTATTAATCCTAAATTTTTTGAAATTTTTTTGTTGAGGTTGTTCAAATTCTTAAATCCAAAACCCTAAATTTCGTTGAATCCTAGGAAATTTGACTCTCGATCCACTTGTTACAATTATTATTATTATTTTGAAACCATTAAATTTGCATCAAATAGATTGAGGGTTAAATAGCGTTGGATTCATTTGATTTTTAGTATGCTCATCATCCATAATGTCCTGAACTTATTTAAGAAATTTTTTTAAAAATTAAGATAAATAGTGTATATATGCATCAGCACGGGAAATTTCTTGCATTGACCTCTCTCTCCGTGTGTATATATATAATGAACATCAAACAGCCAAAGATGATCACATTTTCATTGACTTTGAATATTATTCCCGTTGGCCTAGTCTATACATGGATTAAAAAAGAAACTAATTGTTGATGTGGTTCGAGTGCTTATTACTGTTTTATTTAAAAGTGATGAAATCTCATTGCGACTTTTTTAGGCACGGAGGAGCTTTATTAGAAAGGGGAAATGGTGAAAGGAAAATATGAAAGGTAAAAGGTGGATGAAAGGATGCACAAAATGATGGTAGTACAAGTAAATTGAAACAAAATGACACACAAGGAAGAAAAAAGCTCTACTCTGCGAGGTGGTGCTCACTTTTTTTCCTTCATTTTAGGCGATTCATGAGTCATCACTTGTAATTGTGCTGTTGAACATACTCAAGGTTTAGAGTCTTATTACCTTAAGGAAGGGTTGAGATATATTTTGCTCCAGGTTGGTGATTTATCTATTTTATTCTTACATTTTGGACCAAAAGGTCTGGTTACTTTGAGGGGAGGGCTTTCTTTGAGAGATTTGTACTAGAAAGACATTGTTTGGAATAAAGTTGTGCATTTTCCTCCCAAAACGATTTCATAGAGGTGGCAAAAGATGATGGAGGAGGGAAATGCTTGCACTTTTCCAGGAATATATTGCTAGGATCTAGGTTCGACTGCACTGATATTGGTGATTAGTTAAATCTGATTGGTTAGCTTTTCAGTTTATGTTGGAGTGTGTTTGATGCTTACAGGTGTTTGATGCTTACAGAGCTTGATCAACGTTTGAATACGCTTCTATTGGGTCGGATCAATTTCAAGCAAATCTGCTCATGGGGATATGGTATGCTGAAATTTTGCCAATATGTTGTGGTGTGGACATCCCTTGGGGCATTCCAAATATATGTCTGGGTGTTTATAAACTCTAGACTGGTCATAGGTTGGATCAGCATACTATTAACTTACTCGGTCACTTGTTTCTCATCATGCCATGCATTATACCTCTTTGAATACCTTTCATATGAATATATGATTGACATTGGGGATACTCGTTGTTCATACATACACCTATATCCAGAACTGAAATTCTAGATATGGATGACTCCTTTTTTCTCTGGGAAAGTTTTACTTGTCATAAATAGTTCCGAGGCTTGATGTTGTACATTAATGATATATTCCATGGTTAATGTTTTGTTCCTGACTAGTTGTTACCATTTCTCCTTTACACTCCAAAGTTAAAAAACATAATATGGACAAAAAATAAATATATGATTATATATATGTGTATTTTGATTCAAATAAAGATATAAAAAATGTTTGAACCATATTAAATATTTTGACTCTTAACTATATGCTATATATTCAAATCTAGTCTATTCTGTGTTTGTTTCTCTCTTTTAAAATAAACTTGTATATTATCAACTTTTCTGGACGTGGCCGTATAAAAATAGCTCCGCTAGGTTTGCTTTTCAACAAAAAAATGTTTGTCAAGTTGGACAGTAATTTATTGATACTGAAATGTATAATATCCATGTATTGGTATTTTTTGTTAGTCACTCCCTATTTTTGCTGTATTGAGTAACATGACTATATGATTAACATTGGCCACGGCCCAGTGGAATTTGAGCATGTGGAGTGCTTCCATTTCAGTTTTCCGGGACTCAAAGATGGCTACTAGATAACTGATTTACTATTCCTTTGCTTTTTTATTGATTCTTCAATGCCATCCTGCTATAGATAAATTATGTCATCTCCATGGCTCACACAAGATGCACAAGCTTCCGTTCCAAGTGCAACACCACAGTCACAAATTTCAGAATCACCTGTTCCAACTCCGGCTGTAGATTCCCTGACAACAACGAGGGATTGTTCTGTATTAGTGTCACCTGCTGGAGGACCAAGTAATAATGCAACAAGCCCCGTTACATCCACTCCAACTAAAGATGCAGATTCAGCAGCAGCAGTAGCTCTTACTGCCCCTACAACTCCGAACCCACCAACTCCAAAGGCTCTTCATGGGTCAGCAAATGAACCGTTGCATGATGCTGTGCAGGCAAAGTTTGTTTCTTCAGCAGGATATGTTGTTCCTGCACCTTCTTTTTCATATAACGTGTTTCCTAGGGCGAATTCTACTGCAGGGAGCCCTCAACAATCAGCTACTACACCTGTCAGTTCACTTTTTTCTCCCTATATTCAAGGATTACCTTTTATAGATGTGTGTACCTTTCTTATTTATTGATTTATATGCAGGCTTTGAAGTTATCTCCACCCATGTCAGCCGCTGCCCTTCAGCCTCCTGTTCCTGGGCAACCTTTTGGGAACATGCCATCTTTTTCCTATAACGTTTTCCCGCATGCTAATGCTAGCTCTGCTTCTGCTCAGCAGTTTCGTCCTGCCACTGTAATTCTCATGGGCTTGCTGTGCTTGAATCCTTGTACTTCATTGTTCTTTATGAAAATGCCTCCTTAAAATCTACAATGTGAAATGTAATCTTTGTCTATATTCTTTAGGCCTCCAATCAAATGCAGTTGCAAGGTGTAAAGTTAATGCCACCACAGATTGCTGCATCCTTGCAACCACCGGTTCCTGGGCAACTTACGAGGCCTAGTCCGGGTCCTACTGGAGCATTTGCACAAGGTATTCCCCGCCCTGTAGGGCAATTAGCAACATCAAGAAACTTTTCTTTTGGTGAGAGTGCCAAAGCCACCTCAACAGATTCATCAGACAAAAGCCTGACCCATAAAGATGTATGTTTCTTGGTTATTGAACTCATGTTTATGGTTACAGAGCATAGTGTTGATGTAGAACCTACCTGCACTTGTATGTTTGCAGGGCACACCAAATGTTGTTGCTCCAGAAGCTGGAAAACCTGTAGTTGAATCAGTTAGTTCTCAATCTGTAAAAACATCTATTGCTACACCCACACGTTCTACAGATTCTACTCCTATTCCAAATTCTTCATACATGTTGACACCGACATCTACATCATTTAAACCACCCACTGGGATCTCAGCAATATCTGGAGCAGTAGGGCATTTGCCAGTGCCTAATTCTGCGGCAATTCAACTGAGGGCTACAGACTCTTTTTCTTCACCTTTGAGGCCTATTATACCACCCCCCACAGTACCATTGAGCTTTCCTTCTGTTCCATTGCCACCTCCACAAAATATTCAGCAGCCAATTTATTCACAGTATCATTCGATGCCTGCCATGGCTCCGCCTCCTCTGGCTCCTTGGTTGCATTCTCCTCTAGCTGGTGGTGTGCAGCATGCCCCATTTTTCCAATATCCCGGAGTATTTCCTTCACCCTTTCCAGTGGCCGTGCGTGGCATGCCCGTTCCTTCTGTTCCTTCAGCCTGTGTCCAGCCTCCTGGTGTTTCCCCAACTGTACTTAGTGACATATCAACAAGTGCAGAAGCTACTCCTGCTAGCAACTTGACTGCAGGTTCATTGCATCTGGTCACCTGTATGATTATCTTTTCTAATCAACTTCTAAATCACCATGTGCTTGACTTTCAACATTTGTAATGTTATCCAGCAGATCATGATAAGCCAGTTGCTGAACTCCACAAGGATGGAGGGGCTGCTGGGAGCAATGAACTGGATGCTTGGACAGCACATAAGATGGAATCTGGTACCATATACTACTACAATACGATTACAGGAGAATCAACGTATGATAAGCCTTCTGGATTTAAGGGGGAGGTAGCTGCTCATAGTACTTGTCCTATCAAGTAATATGACTTCATTCTAGTTGCAAAACATTGTTATTTTTATTCAAAGTTGAGCAACCTTGGTTCTCTTCTCATTTTGCAGCCAGAGAAAGTTGCAGATCAGTCTACCCCTGTTACATGGTATGAATCGATGATCTCCCTCAGTGGACATATTTGTAGTGATGAAATAGCTGATGGGCCTTACAGTGCCTGATTGTGTCATCTTTTCTAATTGAGATCGTATAATTGCGGTTTCATTCTGTTGATTTCTGATAGGTGTCATGACTTTTATATCATCTTCATACTTAAATGATGTACCACTTTACATTACATTGAATACAGTATAATGTCATCTAACGGTTATTGAATTTATCTTGGTAAACAAATCAATAAGCTTATGATCTGATTTCGCATCTTGGCATCCGATGTCATGACTACTGAACTGTAAGCTGGACGAAGTCAATTACTATCCCCTTTTCTGCAGTTCTTTTCTAGAGGCAAAAAATTTCAAGTACTAAAAGTGGGTTTTAAGGCTTTAATTCAAGATTATTTCTAAACGGATCTGCTTGGCAGTGACAGCTCTGACTTTGTTAGGATCAAGAGAGACACATATCCAAGGACTCATAGCCGTCAGTTAATGACGAGACTCGAAAAATTATGAATGAATTTGCTCTTCATGCCTAGGTGTCCTTAACCTGAAAGCAAGTAGTGGACAATTGTAGTTTGAGTTTCATCCAAAATATAGTTAATGGAATTTAACCAAACGAAGTGAAACGTAAAAGGCAAAATAATGAGATTAAAGATATCATATACATTGGCATCTTCTCATCAAAATGGGGTTTGTATGGTACTGTATTCTGCAACTACATTAATAATTCTTCACAGTTCTGGTTTCTCTGATGTTTTACTACCAAAATTTCCATTCTTTAAATGACCATCCAAGACTTCAGTGGCATCCTATGCAGTGTTCTAAATGTCAAATGGGGGACTTATGTTGTCTTAGGAATATAATAGCAGATGGCGGTTATCAGGGGTAGAGAGAGGGAGTCATGTGAACTCGCATAAAACCTGTTTAGGGTATAATTGTCCAATGGTCTAAATGACATATACCCAATATTAAATGATATGTTGGGGCCAATATGTAACTTTCAGAAAACACAGATGACAAAAAATTAATATTTCATGCATACAAGTACTAACAAATTTGACATACAAAAAATTTATATTTTATGCACACAAGCACTAACAAATTTGACATAAGTGCCACATCCAAATTGTGAACAAACTAATAAAATTGTTTAATTTAAATACAAATTTTTTATTACGCATATCTGTAAACAAAAAAAGACATTTAACCTGTAGATAATTAACAAAGAATCAATAATCAAATTTACGAACAGTTTAAAAACTACCATAATTCTCAGCAACATGCCATGTTGATGTATACCGTGCAAAATTTTGTGTGGCGTCGGATCAAAACATGCATATTAGAAAAATTGACTAAAAATCATTATATGATAAAAGTCTTTATCGGTTCTCTAGGGAAATATGTTGGTCTATCTCCTTCACGTCATAGCATTCAATGCTCAAAACGTCACATTAGCCGGCATGTTGGGATATATTGGGGACAATTAAAACAGTGATCCAGTTTGAAGAAAATGTGACCAGGGGATGGATCTTGTTATAACCCGCCAATTGGTTTGTGGCAAGGATAGAGTTATCAGCTGTATCATTTTGGTCTTGAAGGGAAACGAGACCTAAACCATGTTATGAACTCCGTTTCAGCCGAAACTGTACGGTTTCGGTATGAAACAGAGGAGGAAGACGAAGAAAAGGGTGAAATGTATGGTTTTGACATGAAACCAAGGAAGAAGATGAAGATAGAGGGGAGGAACTTTAAACATACATGTGATCAACAAGAGAAATTCACATGAGTGAATATCACAATCTTATGAACATTATAATTCCTTGAGTGAACATCATAAAGTGTTTTTTTGTGATGAAACAGAACATGAAAAATTCTATAATAATAGGGGGAGAAATCATATCTGAGTCGAGAAAGTGAAGAAAATTCTCCAAATATCTTACCGTTAGCGAATTTGAAAAATGGCTCACTAATCATCTACTAGTTTGAAGAAACATCACCATTGAGCTTTTTCGATCTCGATGATTGATGGCGAAGTCGAGTCAGTGATTGTCTGATCTCCATTGATCTCGACGGTTGCAGACGAGGGCTTGGTCTAGGCTGAGTCGCTGAGGTGCGATCATGAGGGCTAGGCTTACGATTTTCACCGTGAATTATCGAACCCCAGGTAAAAAAATTTCACCATGTATTATCGAAGAAGAAGAGAGCTCTTTCTATTTACAAGGGCTTCCATTTACAGTACATTTTGCCCAAAATCCTACGTCTATTTACAAGTTTGCCATTACATTTAAATCTTGCAATACACTTAATTGCAAATTTGTAAATAGACGTAATAATTTCAGCAAAATGTGTAGGGTGCACGGCAACAACATGTGACATCTGCCAGTCATTACACATTTTGTTCAACATATTGCATATATGTACAAGTTTGCCATTGCCTTTAAACCTTGTTAATAAACTGAATGGTAAATTTGTAAACATATATACTATTTTGAACGAAGTGCAAACTATAACCGACAACTGCTTTGAGTTTGAGGGGAGTACTGACATTCACATTCTACATTTTGCTAAATATATTGTGTTTTATTTACAAGTTTGCCATAATATTTGGACGAGAGGGTATGTTTAGTAAAATGTGTAATGTGAATATCAAAATTCTTAAGGATTCAGCCTCCCATATATTATATACATTTTAGCACAACATTTTTTTATTTGCACAACTATTTATACAACAATTTTTTTATAATTTTTAATATTTCGGACTATAATTTTTGTATTTTGCACTAATTTTTTATATTTACTCAAAAAATTATTCTGAACTAATTTTAACTAAAATTATTCTTAATTAATTTTGATATTCGTAAATTTTATTGTTATTGATCGGTTGTAACTTAATTTTTATTGGTCAATATTCATTTTAATGTTCATTGGGTAGACTTTACATATCATGTAACTTTCATTGTTAAAATTTAGAAATAATACTAAATGTTTAGAAATACCATTGGATGTAAATGAATTTTATTTCTTGTTAGTTGTAATTTGTAATTTGTGACTACTGATAAATGTATAAAAATAATGTTAGATATTTAAAATTTTAATTTTTCAAAGTTACGTTGTAGCGTGTTATGTCGTGTGCTAATTTACTATACAATTAGCATTAATAGAATGGTTTATATTGCGATGAGTTAATTTTAATAGTTAAATGGCACTGAACCATTGACTCATTATATGTTACCGTCAGGTATAAACATTGATTAAAATGTCTCAAAGAACTCCTAAGGAGAAACAATTGGATATTGGATGGACTCATGGTAAAATAGTTAGAAACACCCATAGACATACAAGACACAACTACTGCCGAAGGAAATGCATGTAGGCATGACTCGTCTTAAGGACTATTTAATGGGAATTATGGGGTGTGGTGACATGTTTCGAAGCACCGAAAGAAGTGCGTGCAGATATTAAGGCACTCATAGTTGCCAAGAGAAAAGAAAAGAAACTGTGAAAATGTGAGAAAAAGATGTGCGACGAAGAGTTAATGGTAAGGCTTAGAGACACAAACTCAAATGAGAATGAGGATGTGACTGGATATGCGAGAGAGTTGAGAGCAAGTAGGTAAGAATATGCCAAAGAAGAAATAAGACTTGATAGCAGAAGAATGGAAGCTTGATTGTCTGGGATAGACAGATGGGGTAATCATGCTGAACCTACCGACAGATTCTCTCTGGTGTTCTCAAATCCGGTGCAGATAATGTCGACCCCTTTACTTTAACGAAAAAGGACAAAACCCAGATAACGTTAAAGGCTTCGCTAATGGGTGACACGTCAAATACTAATAGCTTTTAGGTAGAAGTGTAGCTAAATTTTTGTACTTCAGTCACATTTCACATAATGTGGCCAATGGTCCATAATACAAGCCTATGGCAGATGCTATCGTGTAAGTAGGTCATGGCGTTCTTTACCAATTGTTTGGAAGCTTTCTCACATGTATTTAGACATGGAGCTTGAGGAAACCAAATATTGAAACTTTTTATAGCTATTAGGATAAGTATGATTGCAGACTAGTGTGTGATGGTTGGACAACACAGAATAGAATGAAGATTATTAATTTCTTTTGTGTTCAACCTACGGGACATTGTTTTTTGACTCGGTGGATGCAACTGACAGCTACATGACAGTGTTTCTTGACTCGGTGGATGCAACCGACAGCTTTCAGAGTGGTCCATATCTATTTGACCTGATGGATAAATATATATAAATAATTAAAGAAGCATAAAGTCGTCCAAGTAGTTACCGACAACGAAGCAAACTACAAATGGTCTTTATTGATGCAAAAAAGACATCTGTATTGACTCCACCTGCGGCGCATTATATAGATTTGATATTTTTGATATGACAAAAGAAGAGGATGCCAAAAAATATCATCGCGCGAAGTCAAATAGTAACAGGTTTATATAATAAACATTGGATGTTCACCTTGATGAGAAAATAGACATGTGAAAAAGGGTTGATCAGACTTGAAATCGTAAAATTTGTAACACACTTTATTGCATTGTACTTTATCTACGTGTATCAGGATGAATTAATGAGAATGATCACCTTAAGGGACTGGTCCGAAAACATTCCTAAGCTCAAACCAAAAGATAAGATCCTTGCAATCAAAATGAACAATTTGATTCATGATGACGACTTCTGGCAAAACGGCCTAAATGTTATCATCATATTCAAGGCACCGCTGAAAGTTCTAAGAATGGTCGACAACGATAATAAGGTCGACATGAGTTATCTTTACAAGGCTATGGACCGGGTGAAGAAAAAATTTAAAAAGAATATTAGTAGATGATACAGAAAATGGTGGGATCTGATCGACAAAAGATGGGATATGAAGCTACATCATGATATTCATGTTGCTGGTAAATACCATATTTTTTGTACTTAAACTTAATATGATACTAATCATTTATTTACACGTTGTACTTCAATTGCATGTTATATTCTGAGTCCTTGTTTCTAATATTTCACCAAGATAACAAATGACAATGAGGTGCTAGTTAGATTTTGACACGTGGTCGAGAGATTGGAACCCGATATCTTGAAGCAACTTGAAATAAATAGAAATAAATGATTTTTGGATATTTTTATTTTGATGTATGATTGGATCAAGTTGTTCAAATTCTGAAATTATGCATGATAATTGTCGGTGGATTTATACACGATGAGAGTTGATGCATTCAGCTCCCAAAAGACATTTATGGTGATAAAGCATGTCACTCCAGGTATGTATAAGAATCTTAGTTCGTTGTATGTTTCCAATGAATTGTTGTAAATTTTCTGACTAAGAGAACTTTTGTAGGTAAATGATGGTCAATCATTGGAAGCGAGCAAGCTTCAAATCTTACACGCTTAGCTGTACATGTTTTAAGCCAAACGGCCTACTCAAATTGGATCACATTCTCTCTCATTCACAGACCAAGCACATGTTAATAAAAAAAATCTTAAAAACTGGTTTTTGTGCATTATAGTATGAGGCTGAAAGAAAGACAATGCAAGAGGAAAACTAATGATGATTAACTTATTCACTTGGATCAAATTTTTCATGATGACGATTGGAGGAATGAATTCGAGCGACAAAAGACGTGTTGCTCAATAACAGATACAATCATTGGTTGGATGAAGTGCTTGCGAAAGCAGAACAGACAAAAAGCAATCAAAACGACCAAATTACATCCTAGTGAATTTCACCTATAAGTGAAAGAATCCAATAACTCAGCGAGAAAGTGATGATGATTCGTTTCCCGGTGAACAAGGTCACACAGATGGAGGTTATGTTGCTTCGGAATACATGTTCCTTAGTCAGAGAAGTGGGAACCATGCTTATTATGCAACTCATTTGCATGGGTTTGGAGATCATGGTAGGCAACATCAAAGTGAAGAAAGGGAAAATGATACGGTAGATAGTTTCATTATCACATGTATCAACATTCCGATTATTCTGGAGGTTATGATAATCCTGCCATTCATGAATCGCATTCTGGTGGATACCCAAGCAATTAAAATGATTACTACACATCGTATAGACACTCTGATGTCTATGCAAATTATGATAGTCAATACGGTTCAAACGTCACTGGACGATCTAGCAGTCAAGACAATTATGCCATGTCTTTGTCGAGCCGAGTCAACCCTCATGTGATAATGAATGATATCATATTTCGGGCCGAAACATATGCAATATTACTATCCACCTTACTACTCTGCAACACACCAATGTGATACTAACTTAGAATGATATTTTTTATATCTTCTGATTTATTTTATTTATTTTTACATTATGAGGTCAGATTTATGTCTCATCAGTTTATTATTATTTTTTATATTAATAAAATAATGAAGAATTGGCTGGGGTCCTAGAGAAGTTTTCGTAAAATTTTTGTACAACTATATATCTATTGTAAATTATCATTGTATTTATATGTATAAAATATATAATATGTCATTGTGTATATACATATTTAAAGTATCTCCAAAATCGAAACTGATACCCGAAATGAAACTACTGATACGGACGAAACGAAACTAAAAGCCGAACCACCGAAACGGGTGAAACTGAAACCTAAATTTCCGGAAGACTGAAACGAAACCAATACCTCTAACCTTGGTTTGTGGCTATGAGAAATTGTTATTCAGGTTTAGCTCATGGATGAAGGAAAACAAGCTGCTTCCTATGCCAATAATAGAATCTAACGTGGGTACATCTATTGGCAAGCGTCCATGAACTTGACTAGGATAGTGTAAATGAAGCGGAGAGATGATAATTTATCATTGTATTGGGCCTTTTGGTTTATATTACAGTTTTGGGGCGGAGAATTGAAGTGAGTTAATACTAAGCATTGCCAATAATGGATTGTAACTACATTAGTAACTACCTCCCCATATTAACAGTTAAACAAGAATAAATGTGATATAGGACAAGATGACATCAAAGGTACTTTGAACAATGTTAGGTAATGAGCTGCTGTTTATCATTCATAATTTATTGCAGTGGTGATGGCATTCCCACACTCATAATGGAACTGAACATTCTAATATGTTTTTGCTTCTACTTTGTTTGTGGAAGATCAGTCCTAGCAGCTTCACTTCGTCTTGGTAATAACGACTTGTGAGCCAATAGCTGGGCAGGCATGTATTGTTAACAGTTGCAATATTTCAAGGGATGCAATATCAGTAGAAATCTGAGGCCATCATGGAACTGACTTTTGGTTCTGTGATGGTCATTGCGGTATTTTCCTACCTTTAAATTGCTTCGATGAACCATGACAATTGTTAAAGGTTTAGTAACAGCATGATAGGTGGATTAGTGGCTTCACCTAGGCGCTGGAGCAGCTACAAATGCTGATATTTCTATTGCTTGTATGGTTATTATTCGGTGAGGCAAGGTGGTTGTATAATGTCTTGGCTAGTGAATGCCTTTTATGGTCGCGTGGCTTTTTTCCTTATGATTAATATTATATCTATTATATTTTTCAAGGGTGCTGTCCATATGTACTTTTTCAAAATGTTCTTGTCTATGGCATTACAACTTGTTCTTATGATTCTTTTGTATGATCGATTGGACATACTTCAGTGTATTAGCTGCTTTACATGAGAAGGGGTGGCGATGGTTGGTTTCACAAACATTACAGGGAGGATTCATTAATTTTTCTTCTGATAGAAAATGAAAGTTTCCCTTGGAGGAGCAATTTGGTGGTCCGAATGGTGTGGAATGGTATAAACATCTAGGGAGTGCATGTGTACCTACATATATGACATCAAGGCACCAATGAACTTATGCACTTCTGAGATATTCGTATATGACATACTGTATTCAATTTTTTGTTAGATTGGATAGTTGTTTGTCCTTGGACATACCATTAAGCATAGCTGATTTGTTGTGCAACCTATGATATGTGGGATATTTCTCCAGTGGGAAATTTGGCATTTCCACTACTGTTAAGCACATGCATGATATGTAGCACGGACCACTTTTATCACGCACACGCATCATGTTGGACACTTGTCGGGTACGCTTGCTAGCCACACATATCCTATGTATTCTTTAGAATTTTCTCAGTCTTGGCATGTCATGCATGTTTGTGTCGCTGTAGCCATGTCCATGCAACGTCGATCAATATTCTTTTGTGTCTTACACAGATGTAAATACCTTTATTCTAAAAATATGTTTAAGATGGAGTGCCTTTGGGGAAAAACTAAATATTTTGTAAATTACTTCATTCCTTGAGGTTCTTCCGCATGTAATTCAATGTATTTTGCTATATATGTTAAACAATAAAGCGTTCCAAAAAATGATCAAATGAAACAGTGTTCTAGTTTTGAGAATTTTTTCCAACATCCCCGTGTCTGCGTCAAAATACAACAGTCATGTTCTTTTTACAAAACCTAGAATAATATTTTACAGTTGTCCTGATTGAATGGGTGCTAACATTCCTGGGCATAATGTCTATTTATATTTATGTGATACTGATATTAGCTAAAAGTAATGGCCACTCAAGTTCTAAGTTTATTGTTTTTTCATCGTGCCAAATTTGAGTTTTTATATATGTATACTTGCTTGACAATACCCGTGTAGGTACATATTTGACGTCAGTTATCTTCATCCCTTAGTCAATTCAGTGCTTACGTTAACCTTTTCTTTTCCTAATTTTTATAATCAATCCAAATTGTTTTTTCACATAATTTTCCTGTTTTTCTATATTTCTCAGGGGTAAGATTGCTGGCACTAATTGGACATTGATAACAACAAACGATGGCAAGAAGTACTACTATGACACAAAGAACAAGGTGGTTTATGACTTTACGTTTGCTAGTACTGCATTTTATAATTGTCCCTGTGATATGGCAGGGTTTTGATTTTTCGAAATAATGGATATTTTATTTTCAAAAAAATCATGGATGGATGTACATAAATTTCTATTCTGATAGAATAGATTAATACTTTTTTGTCTCACAGTATTGTTTTACCATGTTGACTTCCACATGATACAAATATTTTCAACTTTCCATGGATGTAGGTTTCAGGCTTGTTTGGGAATTGAATAAGCATATGTTGTCATTTGTTTGTGTATGGCTGCTCATTTCTATGCATTGGTATGAAGTTGGGCCACTTAGGTGGTTGGTCGTGATGCGGTCGTCTACAAGAGGAGGCAAGCGGGCACGGGCCGGAATTAGAGCTACCCACCTTATCTTACTTAGAGGGCAGACCCGTCAGAATTACTATTATACTTGATGGGACGACCCACAACTTCATCTCCAGGAAGTTGGTGGAGCAGGTGGGGCTAGAAGTGAGTGAGACAGCCACTTTTGGGGTGATTTTGGGCACCGGCCAGAGGGAGGAGAGCAGGGGTGTCTGCAGGGCTGTGATTCTGGCAGTACATGGAGCTCAGGTGGTGGTAGACTGTTACCCCCTGGAGCTGGGGAAGGTTGACTTGGTATTGGGGATGCAATGGTTGCAGACATTAGGCGACACCAAGTTCAACTGGAAGATGCTTTGGCTCGGGCAGTATCGATAGGAGGAGAGGCATATTTTGTGTCCTACCAGGAGTTTGGGGCAGAGGCAGAGGAGCAGAGGGCACCACCGGAGGTGGAGGAGTTGTTGGACAGCTATGGGCACATTTTTCAGATGCCACAGGGACTTCCACCGCAGAGAGACCACGAGCACGCCATCGTGCTGCGGGAGGGGGTAGCGCCCATCAGTGTCCGACCATACAGGTACCCGCATGTCCAGAAGGATGAGATCGAGCGATTGATCAAGGAGATGCTACAGGCGGGGGTGATTAGGCCGAGTGTTAGTCCGTTCTCTAGCCCGGTGCTCTTGGTATGAGTTGCTAAACGAGTCATCAGATCCGGATGAAGGCAGAAGATGTACAGAAGACTGCTTTCAGGACTCATGAGGGGCATTATGAGTTCCTCGTCATGCCCTTTAGGCTGACGAATGCACCTGCTACATTTCAGTCGTTGATGAACAAGATATTCCAGCCTTACCTACGGCAGTTTGTCTTGGTGTTCTTCGACGACATCTTGGTGTACAGCCGGACAGTGGAGGAGCACGTGCGGGACTTAGAGACAGTGTTACAGGAGCTACATGCCCACCAGCTGTATGCCAATAAGAAGAAGTGCACGTTCGCCCAGGCGAAGGTGGAATACTTAGGGCATGTGGTCTCAGCAGCAGGGGGAGCAAGATAGAAGCCATGCTAGATTGGCCGCGGCCAACTACACTGAGGGCGTTGCAGGGATTTTTGGGCTTGACATGGTACTACCGCAAGTTCGTGCAGGGCTATAGTACCATTGCCTGGCCTCTGACTGAGCAGCTGAAGGATGGGTTTCAGTGGACCGAGGAGGCGACTGCGGCGTTTGAGGCTCTGAAGGGGGCGATGACGACCGTTCCGGTACTGGCTCTTCCTGATTTTAGCAGACCCTTTGTGGTTGAGACAGATGCTTCGGGGTACGGGTTGGGGGCAGTGCTGATGCAAGATCAGCGGCCCGTGGCTTACTTCAGTCAGGTTTTGTCTTCACGGGCGAGGCAGAAGTCCGTGTATGAGAGGGAGCTGATGGCAATCGCCTTGTCGATTCAGAAGTGGCGTCCGTACCTGCTGGGGCGGCCATTTATTGTGCGCACGGATCAGAGGTCCCTGAAATACTTACTGGAGCAGAGATTGGTGGCAGCGGACTATCAGAAGTGGTTATCTAAGCTTGTGGACTACAAGTTTGAGATACACTATCGGCCCGGGTTGGAAAACAAGGCTGCGGATGCGCTATCACGACGGGAGGAGGTTACGTCCTTAGCAGCCTTGTCAGTACCACTGCTAGCGGATTGGGAGCCTTTATGGAGGGAGGTGGAGGCCGACGAGGAGTTGTCTAGAGTCCGCGAGGATTTGGTTCACGGGGTGACTGAGCACCCAGGCTATTCAGTGGAGGGACGACGGTTGTTGTATCGGGGAAGGTTGGTGATACCACGGGGTTCAGTGCACATTCCACTGATTTTTCAGGAATTCCATGGGAGCGCAATAGGGGGGCATTCTGGCGTCCAGCAGACATACATGAGGATGGCTAGAGAGCTGTACTGGAGGGGAATGAAGAAGGACATCGCAGAGATGGTAGCCCGTTGTGACGTCTGCCAGCGTCACAAATACTTGGCCATGGCACCAGCAGGGCTGCTGCAACCTTTAGCTCTTCCTGAGCGGGTCTGGGAGGGGATTAGTATGGATTTTGTGGAGGGGCTACCCAAGTCGGAAGGATACTCGGTGATTTTGGTGGTGGTAGACCGACTGAGCAAGTATGGACACTTCATTGGGCTGAAACACCCTTACTCTGTAGTGACAGTGGCAGGGGCACCGCTTACCACGATGACTGGCGTGGGCATTACCGTGGTGGGACGACCCCGGTGTCCCAGTTGGATCAGTACCTCGAGGAGCGAGAGGGGATTTTGGAGGAGCTGAAGAAGCATTTGACGAGGGCTCAGAAGCTTATGAAAGCCAAGGCGGACGCACATCGTAGAGAGGTGGAGTTTGCAGTAGGGGATCAGGTCTATCTGAAGCTGAGGCCGTATCGACAGAGGTCGCTAGCCCGACACCGGAACGAGAAGCAGTTGGAGCGCAGACAGCCCCAGGATATTCTGCAGGTTCGACACACTGAGAGGGGCGGTCGGGAGGTGCTGGTAAGATGGTTGGGGTTGCCTGACCACGAGGCTACTTGGGAGCGGGAGGATACCATCAGGGCTCAGTTCCCAGACTACAACCTTGAGGACAAGGTTCGTTTTTTGGGGGGGAGTAATAATGCGGTCGTCTACAAGAGGAGGCAAGCGGGCACGGGCCGGAATTAGAGCTACCCACCTTATCTTACTTAGCTTGGTTTGTTTTTGCTTTGTAACATCTTAGTCATTGCTTAAGTCACGGTGTGTGCGCTTAGCAATGACTAGATGAATCCTATAAATACCCCAAAAACCCTAGTTGTTCATTATCGAAGAATTGAGATTAATTGCCGTGACGGCTAGGGTTAGTGGGGGATTAGACTTGATCCTTTAGATTCAAGTTAGGGAGTGATCTCTCCAGAAAAAGATCAAATCTATCTTATTGTTCTTCGTATTTCAATAGAAATTCCTCTCTTTTCCATTTTTCCTCTTTTAAATTCAGCTCTAAATACGATTTGACCCCCAAATCGTATCATCATGCATGCAATCTTTTACACTACGAAAAATTAATTATTTGCTGAGCAATGATCTACTTGTTGATGTTGTAAACTTCTCTAAGAACAGTTCTGTGGCTTTTGCCTTGCAAAAAGTGTATCAAGTTTTGATGAAATCTGAGTACACCGTCATCATCACCATCATTTTCCAAACCATTTCACTTTGAAATATGTTTTGCCATCAAGCAGTAGAGGAAGCTTAGTGAAAACAAAAATGAAATTTATTTCAAATTACTGGATAATAAGCAGTTAAAGCTCAACATAAAATGGATATATTTTAATATTAGTATTCTGTCCAAAAGTCAAGACCCAAGCCTTACCCAAGCCGTTTTTCATGTCTGTCTGTAAGTTGCATATACAAAAGGAGAGAATCATGATTCATGAATTGTTTTCTTGTTGTAAAGCTGTCCAGGTTATGGATTAGTGTACTTCTGTTGTTGATACCATTACTATAAGTAATTGAGAACACGGTTTTAGATCTCGGTTTCGGTCTATGTCTTGGTATCGCTCTTCCCAAAATTTCGGTCTCGGTATCACCTGTTTCGGTGTTTTCAGATGTAAGTTTCGTTTCGTCTCGTCCGTATCAGTAGTTTCACATACTTAAAACATATCAAATAATCTTCAATACTAAAGCATCAAATATTACTTAAAACATAGTATTTGATTTGATATCTAAACACATGATACTTGATTTGATACTTAAAAACATAGCCTTTTATTTTATGTGATGTTTGTTTGTAACCTTTTATTATTTATAAACCATTCACATTTCAATGGTGGTGCTGCTAGTCACATACACATTTTACTAAATATATTGCATCTATTTACAAGTTTGCCACTAATATTGTAAAAGAGAATGGCATACTTGTAAATAGATGCAATATATTTAGTAAAATGTGTGTGTGACTAACAGCACCCACTACCACTGGGCCACTACCGAAGTCTTCAGAAGCCACCGAATGCTCCGAAACCATCTTCTCGTCTTCTTGCAGCAGAAGCATCGTCTTCTTGTAGCGAGAGGCGGTGGGAAGCGATGGGAGGCGACGAGATCTCGAGGTATGTCTCTATCCTCCCTCTTATTCCTCTTCATCTTCCTCTTCTTCTTTTTTTTCTTCTTTCTTTTTTGGATGTTAGTATATCAGCTTGATAGTTTCTTTTCATTTTTTACTTCTTGTTTTTGATGTTCGTCCTCTTTATGTTTCTCTCTTCTATTCTTAAATTTTTTTAATTGGTTTCGGCCGGAACATTGCCGTTCCTACCGGTTTCGACAAACCCTTAGTTTTGGTCTCGGTGGGCACCAAGACCGAGACGAAACGATCGATACTCAGTTGTATATCAGCTTGATAGTTTCTTTTCATTTTTTACTTCTTGTTTTTGATGTTCGTCCTCTTTATGTTTCTCTCTTCTCTTCTTAAATTTTTTTATTTGGTTTCGGCCGGAACGTTGCCGTTCCTACCGGTTTCGACAAACCCTTAGTTTTGGTCTCGGTGGGCACCAAGAACGAGACGAAACGATCGATACTCAGTTGTATATCAGCTTGATAGACTTCTTGTTTTTGATGATCCTCTTTATGTTTCTCGGCCGAAACGATCGATACTTAGTTGTATCGGCCGAAACCTCAACCCCTGATTGAGAACTTTAGACTATTTCAAAGAACCAACTATAAGCTTCGTTTCTTACAAATTCTTTCCATACATGTTAACTGTCAATTTCAAATTAACAACCTATGTGTTAATTGGTCATTCAATTCACTAGTTTTATTTAGGGGCTAAAAGCATATGCACAAGGAATTTATGAATGACCTACAACTCATTAATGATGTACAAAAATCATCATCTTCAGCAACAAAGACCCCTTTATTCCACATCTTTCTCGTTTGATGCATTAATTCTTTTCCCTATTCAGCTTTTAAAGGGCGATCTTACATTTCATTCTTCTCATTTAGCTATATACCATTTTCTGCACAAGTTGTTTCTTAACAACAAACGTTTTTACCCATAAATTCACTCTCATTTAAGTGATTTGTAGGATATTTTTTGAGTTTAATGGATATGTTGTCAGCATAGGAAATTTCATATATGCTGTCGGCATCCAAAATATCAATTTTTTTGAATTTTTAAAATTTTGTTGTACACATTCTAAAACCCTAAAACCACAAATATAGGTGAACTTTGGGGGGTTGACTCTCGATCCACTAGTTGCAAAATGTTATATTGTTCAGAAAATGATGAATTTGCAACAATTATATCGAGGGTTAAATTGATTATCCATGATGCATAGAACATAGCCAAAAAAAAATTTAAAAATAAAAAAGAATGAATATGTGTGTCGGCGCGGGAAAATTTCTCGTGGTGATAGGTTATATATTATTCTCTATTTCTTTTAACTTCATGATAATCTTTTGGTAACTTTGAAATGTATCGAGATGACAACATTGTGCATGAATCATATTTTAGAAATTTGGGTTAATGGACAAAGAAAGATATGAAACATTCGAAATCATCCCGAAATCATCCCAAAATGGAATATGTATGATGGGAGCAATTCATCGAAGAGTGAGGACCGAGGAAGCACAATGGTCCACATGTAGCATTTCATCGGATACAGTAAGAAGGTTTCATAAATCAGCTGTAGATGAGGCACAACAAAGTAGGAAGGATGCCGACCTGGAGTTTAAGTATCAAAGGGACTTATATGACGGAAGTATATTATTATTTTGACGGCTCTGTATTAGCGACACATCCCATACTAGGCCTCTAACACTAGCCCAATTGTTAGAGACACATCTCATACTAGGCCTTTAACACTAGCCTTGCTAAGGACCCATCACATACTAGGCCCCTAACACTGGGCTCACTCCAATTGTTAAGCATTAGCTAGCATCCAACCCAAAACTAATTGGTATTAGGTGGAGATGCCTTCTAATACTTAAACATTTTTTATTTTCTTATTTTTTCCGATGTGGGACTAATTGGGATCCTAATACTCTGGCGCTCACCATAGGTGATACTTGCAATTTTGTCCATCATGATTGTCAATTCCTGCATACCTCCATGGCAAAGAAAGTTCGCACACCTTCTAAGAAAGATCTGGTTGTTGGACAATTCTATTAGGAAAATTAATGTGTATTTTTGGAAGTCTCTTTTTATGACCATTTATTCGTTTTTGGGTGTGATATCGCCATAGGACATTTGATTCTTTACTGGTAGAATAAACTATTAACTATAGCCATAACTGTGGATCATGAAAGCCTATCCAATGCTTTTTTTAGCTATACAAATATTTTTGGTCCTTTGTTAATTATTTAGAAACCTACTCTGCAGCAGCATGCCTATCGAAGAATATTCTCTATTCATCATTAACTACAAAATACTCATATAGGGCACTATTGACATAACATCAAAGTAGCTTTCAAGAGTCATCTGGCTTTCGGTGAGCATTTCAGAGAGCGTTTACCGGGAAACTTGGTGGGTTCATGTCTAGTGTTGAACATTTTGTTTCATTTTTTTGAAATCATCAACTTAAATATAAACCTACAGCATGAAAGTGACGGAACACTTTAAACTTATAGTTTTGATTCTCGTTAACATTCAATTAAACTAAGTGCATATTTTGTTTGCTGAAAGCATTCTTAATTGTCATAAATTATTAAAAAAATTGGTCCAGGAATCTGTTAGGTTCATACCCCTAAATTGCTGGTTAATTTACATGGTCAGTTTTTTTTGGATGATAGTACAAATGCAATGCAGTTAGGACCTGTTATATACTTACACTTTTTACCACAATAAAATAATTTAATCTTATTACACTTAATCCATGCTTTAAGTGTTTGGTTTTATCTAGGTGTTATATTGAGCTTAGGAGTAGCAGGTATGGGGGGTAGTTACCTGCAATGTTGTATTTGCTTGGAGGGAAAATATTGGCTCCCATTTGGGAAGAAAAAAATGTCTGTGTGTAACACATTGGAAAGGAGATAGACCGAAAAGTTAAAAATGAATGTGTTTATGCTCAATGAAGGTTCATGAGGTACCTTTTAGGATGGGTTGATGTTCATGAGTTGCATATAAAAAGAGAAGGATATATAATAAACATATATTTGGAGTTTTGGTGCATATATGGATCATGGTAGTGGACTTTAAAAACTGACACATAAGTTGATTAGACTAGTCTGGTTTTTCCACTAGATTTGCAAGTTTGGATTAGTTTGAGTAAGCATTTAGTTAATAGTACTCACGTCACTGCTCGGCATGTTTTTGGGCCTGAGAACATTTAATTGATTCTCATTTTTATAATATTTATCAGAATAGCAATTTTAAAAATTGTTTGTTTTTTCTGTTCAGGTCAGTAGCTGGCAGATCCCTTCTGAGGTTACCGAGATGAGAAAAGATCAAGGAAATGATTCCTTGAAAGCAAATAAAGTTGAAGAGGAAAATACTGGCACTGTAATAGAGAAAGTATCAGACCCTGTCAGTATAAACACACCTGCCGTGAACACAGGTGGTCGTGATTCTGTGGTAATTAGGTCGTCAGGTGGACAAGTTTCTTCATCTGCATTGGATCTGATTAAGAAGAAGCTGCATGAAGGTGGCACCCCGGGTTCACCTATGCCTGCAATGCCTTCAACCACACCGACCACTGAGCCCAATGGTTCAAAAGCAGTTGAGACAGCTAAGGGTCAACAGAGCATGAATAGCAAAGACAAACTGAAAGATGCTAATGGAGAAGGAAATATGTCAGATTCATCGTCGGAGTCAGATGATGCAGAAAGCGGACCAACTAAGGAGGAGTGCGTTATTCAGTTCAAGGTTATTTGGTTGCTCTTTAGTAGTTGATAAGTTTCATGTCTTTACTTGGTCACAAACATAATTTGGTCTTTGAAATGTGTGCTTGTTTTATGTCCTTTCTCTAGATGAAAAAAAATAGTTTGGTGTAGGTTTGCTAGATTTTGAGCAAGTACAACATCCATGAGGTAGAATTTCTATTGCTTTGAAGGACTGAAAATTTGAAAAGATAACAGAGAAATGTATATTTGCAAAGTGTTTGGCTATTTTCTCAGAAGACTTATAACGTGGGGTTTGACATATTGTAATGTCAATTTTGTGACTTTGGGGTCATGACAGTCATTACAATGAAATGCAACTTCCACCTTTTCTGGCATACTAGCAGATTATTTTCCATGTTTTTAAGATAGTACACATTGCGTTACAATTAATTAATTTCTTTCTTGGTATGTTCTTTTTTTGATACATAGGAAAAGTTCTTTCTTGGTATGTTGAAAATAGCGTTTTCTATTTGTTTTTATTGGAGATTGTCTTTTAACATATCATTATTGTTCTGTATATCCATTGCACTGCTCCAATAATATTAATGCTTTGTCATATTCATAGGAGATGCTCAAAGAACGAGGAGTCGCACCATTCTCAAAGTGGGACAAAGAACTGCCAAAGATAGTTTTCGATCCACGCTTTAAGGTTTGTTGAGTCTAAAGATTATGAATTTTGGGCCTTTCCTACAACTGGAACTCCATGGCTCAGGTTTGTTAGACCCATTTGTGTGCTTACTTGTGAATGGGTGAATTCTATTTTAGTTGTTTCCCCTGTAATGTTATTTTCGTTCATAGCACGCTTTATTAAGTCATTGTTTATTTATTAGTTATATGATCACTCATTGCGTGTTTTCATGGAGTGATATAAACCCAATTCTTTTATTATTTTGACCTCGAGTGTCATTTAAGCTTAGCAAGATGTTGCTGTGATGTGCAATTCCAATACATCGTAGCACAACCTTTCAAGATCATGTGTTTTAAAGCTACGTGCACATAAAATGTTAACGAAACAAGCAATAGAAACCGAGCGAATGATTAACTTGATTGATGAACAGTTCTGATGCCATATGTTTTGTTTTCATGTGCGCGGAAATGTGATTGAAATGACTACAAAGTGCTGATATTTATGGCAATTTTTTTCCATCTAGATTCTAGATACAGATCTTTAACACATTACATGAGCTTGTGATGTGATCCGAGTCTACACAAGGAGGAAGCGGCGCGCGGGTCCCACGGGTCCCACAACACCTGTTGGGTGACTTATCTTTCATTAGTTTAGCTGTGGGTTTAGCAATTGGAGGGGCCTATTAGTCTTTTATTATCTTTTGTGTTAGGAGGGGTTTAAAAGCCTACGAGCCGACCCTAATTTGTTTGTCGAAGATCGATATTTGCTAAGAATTATTGTTAGGGTTCGTGGGGGATTAGACTTGTTCCATTAACACAAGTTAGGAAAAGATCCACTCCTGAAAGGATCGATCTATCTTTTTATTCCAGAAATCTATTATAAAAATTCCACTTTTATATTTCTTTTCTTCTCTTAAATCTGATTTGTTATCTTTTAGAAGCAAATCGCATCCTTTTGGTATTAGAGCGTTCGGTTTCATGACGAACACACGAGCGGCTGCGACAAAATCTCTGGAGGAGCGGCTCGATGCAGAGATCTCAGGGTTGAGGAAAGAGATGAACGATTTGAAGGACGGGTTGAAGGCGGATCTGAACGCGTCCTTAGAGGCAAGCATGAAGCGGATCTCAGAACAACACTCGCAGTAGATGAAAGACAGATTTGCCGAGGTGGCGAAGATGTTTCAGCAGCATCTTTTTCAGCGAGAGCCATATCCGAAAACATCTGGACTTTCAGATCTGATTTCGCAGACGACCCCGGGCAACGACAACAGCGCGCAGCAAACCCTAGGGCTTGCAGAAGGGTTTTCCTCTCCATGGGGGGGCGGCGCCAGCGGAGGCACATGCGGGCGGCCCCATCTAAGGGTCGCCGGTGGACTGCCTCCCCCGATAGGGGCGGCGAGGGTAGGCGGCCCCATCTGGGGCCGCCGGATGGAATCCGCCACCAGATGGGGCCGGTGAAGGACAACGATCCCCTATGGGGTTGCCGGAAGGGGCCCGCAGGAGAAATTTCGCCCCCTCCGGGGGCAGCGGGGGCTGGGGGGCCCACCTGGGACCCGTAGGAGGACCGCCCCCTCCGGGGGCGGCGAGGGCTGGCAGCCCCACCTGGGGGCCACGGGAGGTTTACCCCCTCCAGGGGGTGTCGAGGGTTGGCAGCCCTATCGGGGGCCCACAAGATGAGATGCGCCTTGTTTTGGGGGCGTAGAAGGAGGGAGGCTACAACGAGGACCCCAGCGAGAGCAGGTTAACGAGTGGGATGATGTAGGCGGACTCGCTAACAAAAGGGCCAGGGGGATGAAGCGCAGTGGAGAGCCGAGGAGAATCCTTACCAGAGGCGCCAGGCAGTAAACAGGAGGGGCCACCACGGGGTGATGCCAACCCCGAGACTAAGATGAGGAAGTTGAAGGCATCCCTTTTTGATGGTAAGAACCCGATGGGTGGATTTACCAGATAGAAATGTACTTTGATGTGACAGGCTTCACCGAGGCGGAGAGACTGAGGGCGGTAGCACTAAGCTTTGAGGACGAGGCTCTTTCGTGGTACAGGTGGACCCAGAAGCAGAGGCCTATACGTACTTGGAGGGAGCTGACCGAGTGTCTTATGGAGAGCTTTCGGGATATCCGTGGCGGAGGGCTGTTTGAGCAGTTGTATGCCTTGAGGCATGATGGGTCCGTACGGGACTATATTGCGAAGTTTGAGACACTCTCGAGCAGAGTGGAGGGTGTTTATGAGAAATCGATAGATGGGAACTTTCTGAAGGGGCTGAAACCGGCAGTGAGAGCTGAGCTGAGAGTACAGGACCCTCAAGGGTTGACTGCCATGATGCGAGTGGCCAGGAGAGTGGATGACATGTTGACTGAGGAGAGGAGGTTTAGGGGAGCTTGGAGCGGAGTTGTTGCACGCAGTCAGGCCCCACATGCAGCACACAGGATCACGACAGGAGCTCCATCGACTGAGGCAGGCCAGGAGGGCAGACTCGTCGTATGCCGGAGGCGGAGACGAGGGAGCGAAGGGCAAAGGACGAAGGGCCTTTGCTTCAAGTGTGACGAGAGGTTTACACCGGGATACCAGTGTGTTGGGAGGGCTATGCAGCTGGAGGTGGCTCCAAAGGAGGAAGAGGAGGAAGTTGTGTTGCTCGACGGAGGCGAGGACGGGACCGATCAACCATCACACTTAGACATCGTATTTCTCTCAATTCAGTATTTACTCTATATCACATCCAGAGGTTACAGTGCATTAGACAGTGGGGCGACAACTTTATCTCTCAGAGTCTTAGTGATACATCGGATTTTAAGCACAGGTCAGCCGGGGGTCTGCCGATGGCTCAGATAATGGATACCCTTTGAAGCTGGACAGTGGTGTTGGGTATGCTCAGGAGGGCTATGCAGCGGAGGCGAGGACGGGAATCAGCCATCACACTTAGACATCGTGGAGATTTCTCTCAATTCAGTGGTGGGATTCACTCTATATCACACCATGAAGTTGGCAGAAAAGGTGGCCGTCCAGAGGTTACAGTGCTAGTAGACAGTGGGGCGACACACAACTTTATCTCACAGAGGGTGGTGGAGCAGCAGGACCTTCGTCTTAGTGATACATCGACCTTTGGAGTGATTTTAGGCACATGTCGGAGAGAGGAGAGCAGGGGGTCTGCCGAGGTTTGATACTGACCGTGCATGTGGCTCAGATAATGGATGATTTCTAGCCTTTGAAGCTGGAAAAGGTCGAGTGGTGTTGGGTATGCAGTGGTTACATAAGCTGGACGACACCAAGTTCAACTGGAAGTGTTCAGGATGGAGTATCAGGAGGCAGGTAGGACGGTGGTGCTGGTAGGCGATCCTAGCCTTTGTTGTTGTACGATATCCCTCAGATCCATGGCACGGTCAGTTCTTAAGGGAGGGGAGGGCTACATGGTGCAGTACTAGGAGATGGGAGCAGTAGCCGATGAGCAGAGGGTTCCTGCGGAGGTGGAGGAGTTGTTGGGCAGTTATGAGCACGTGTTCCAGATGCCATCGGGGCTACCTCCCCCACGTGATCCAGCCTAGTGTGAGCCCCTTTTCTAGCACGGTCCTCCTGGTGAAAAAGAAGGATGGGAGCTGGAGATTTTGTGTGGATTATCGCTCCCTCAACAAAGAAACGGTGCCCGACAGATTTCCGATGCCAGTGATAGATGAGATGTTGGATGAGCTATATGGAGCATCAGCCTTTTCGAAGATTGACTTAAAGGCTGTCTTTCGAACTCATGAGGGACACTATGAGTTCCTAATCATGCCCTTCGGGCTGACGAATGCTCCCGCTTCTTTTCATGTGCTCATGAACAAGATTTTCTAGCCATTTTGAGGAAATTTATATTGGTCTTTTTCGATGACATCCTGGTGTATAACCGCACAGTGGAGCATTTGCGAGATCTGAAGACAGTCCTACAGGAGTTGCAGGCCCATCAGTTGTATGCCAACAAGAAGTGTGTGTTTGCACAGCAGAAGGTGGAGTACTTGGGACATGTCTCTGCGAGGGGGTAGCAGCAGACAGATGGAAGGAAGAGGCGATGTTAGACTGGCCGCAGCCGAGGACTGTACGAGCACTGCGGGGTTTTTTGGGCTCATTGGTTATTACTGCAGGTTCGTGCATGGGTACATCACGATCGCCTGGCCACTGACCGAGTAGCTAAAGAATGATATTTTTCAGTGGAATGAGGAGACTACGAATGCATTCAAGGCATTAAAGCGGGCGATAACTACTGTCCCGTCCCGGCCTTACCGGATTTCGGCAAGGCCTTTGAGGTGGAGACCGATGCCTCGGGGTACGGCTTGGGGGCAATACTGATGCAGGAACAGAGGCTGATAGCCTGATTCAGCCAGGTATTGTCAACACGAACTAGGCTGAAATCCGTGTATGAGCTTGAGTTGATGGCGATTGTGTTAGCAATCCAGAAGTGGTGGCCCTATCTCTTGGGGCGACAGTTTGTAGTGCGCACGGATCAGCGAAGCCTGAAGTACTCGTTGGAGCAGAGGATGGTAGGAGAGGAGCACCAGAGGTGGATATCCAAACTTGTGGATTACAAGTTTGAGATTCAGTACTGGCCCGGATTGAAAAATAAAGCGGCGGATGCTCTTTCACGTCGGGAGGTGGACACGGGTATTGCAACACTGTCGGTACCTCTATTGACCGATTGGAAACCCATGTGGAGAGAGATAGAGGCAGATGAGGAGTTGGCTCGGTTACGAGAGGATCTTAGCCAGGAAACCGTGGACCACCCCGGTTATTCGCTTGTTGGTGGGAGGCTATTATTCCAGGGCCGTTTAGTGATACCACGGACTTCGGTGCAGATTTCCTTGATCTTTCAGGTGTTCCATGGGAGTGCAGTTGGGGAGCACTCGGGTGTTCATCAGACCTATATGCGGATGTCGAGGGAGCTATTCTGGCGGGGCATGAAGGACATTGCGATGTTGGTTGCCAGTTGTGATATATGCCAACGTCACAAGTATCTAGCCATGTCACCAGCGGGGTTACTACATCCATTGGCTCTTCCAGACCAAGTGTGGGAGGGCATCAGTATGGACTTCATTGATGGGCTCCTGAAGTCAGATGGATACACGGTGATTCTAGTGGTGGTTGATCGACCGAGCAAGTACGAACACTTTATTTCCTTGCGATACCCTTACACTGCGGTGACGGTGGCAGCGGCATTCATACGAGAGGTGGTTCGCCTGCATGGATTTCCTATGTCCATAGTGTCAGATCGGGACAGTTTTTATGAGCCAGTTCTGGAAGGAACTGCTCCACTTGCAGGGGACAAGTTGAGAAGGAGTACGACCTACCATCCACAGACGGATGGCCAGACGGAGGTCGTCAATAGGAGTATCGGGACGTACCTCCGTTGATTTACTTCCGAGTGTCCGAGGAGTTGACATTGGTGGCTCTCCTGGGCAGAGTATTGGTATAACACATCCTACTATTCCTCTGCTCAGACTTCACCATTCTGAATTTTATATGGACGAGACCCTCCCACCTTGGTTCACTACAATAAGGGAGCCACTCCGGTTTCGCAGTTGGAGCAGTATCTGAGCGAGAGGGATGTCATCTTGGAGGAACGGAAGAAGCATCTTACGAGGACGCAACAGATCATGAAGGCGAAGGCTGATGGGCTTTGTAGGGAGGTACACTTTGAGGTTGGGGATCGTGTTTATCTGAAGCTGAGGCCGTACAGACATGAATCCCTGGCCAAGCGAAGGAATGAGAAGCTGACGGCCCGTTACTATGGGCCTTATGAGATCATAGCGAAGATAGGCTCGGTTGCTTACATGTTGGATCTACCTCCAGGATCGACGTTGCACTCAGTGTTTCATGTATCATAGTTGAGGCGGGCTATAGGAGATCACCTGATCACATCTACTCTACCACTTACGCTGACGGCAGATTTGGAGGTATTACTGGAGCCTCAGGATGTGGTGGAGGTGCGGCGTAAGTGCGGCCGGGGCACTGCAGTGCTGATATGATGGCGGGGGCTAGCGGACCATGAGACGACTTGGGAGGGATATGACACCGTCCTTTCGCAGTTTCCAGATTTCAACGTTGAAGACAAGGTTCGTCTTTTAGGGGAGTAATGATGTGATCCGAGTCTGCACAAGGAGGAAGCGACGCGTGGGTCCCACGGGTCACACAACACCCGTTGGGTGACTTATCTTATCTTTCATTAGTTTAGCTGTGTGTTTAGCAATTGGAGGGGCACATTAGTCTTTTATTATCTTTAGGAGGGATTTAAAAGCCTACGAGCCGGCCCTAATTTGTTTATCGAAGATCGATCTTTTGCTAAGAATTATTGTTAGGATTCATATGATATTAAACTTGTTCCATTAACACAAGTTAGTGAGAGATCCACTCCTGAAAGGATCGATGTATTTTTTTGTTCCAGAAATCTATTATAAAAATTCCACTTTTATATTTCTTTTCTTCTCTTAAATCTGATTTGTTATCTTTTAGAAGCAAATCGCATCAGCTTGGTGATGCTAGACTGTTGCTTTTCAATATGCTTTTGTTTTTAACATCAGTGACAACCTTATGGGTCCTTTTGTCGACAGGAAAAGAGGTATATTCTGACCACAGTGTTGATTCGGCATTTTGGCTGCCCAATTCTCAACATGATAGCATAAGGGAAACAAAACTTTGTGATCATGTAATTATCCATGTCCAAAAGAAGGCAGTTCAAAGTGGGTAGTTCGGGAAATGTTTAGCCCGTTTATCACTTTTGTTTCCCCTAGGTCGCTGGTACGATTATGTTTGCATTATTAGAGTTAGGTAGACATTAGCGGGCTCAGATAATGGAATAGACTTAATAATAGGAGAAATCAAGGCTTCGAATTTTGTGTGCTCAGTTCCAGAAATCTTATTATTTTTAATGCCATGAAGTGTTTCATAACGGATAAACAATAGTAAATAAATCTTGCATGAGTCCGAATTTTTTTGAATCTTAATACTATTCTAAACTTCTCTAAATTGTCAACCAAATTTGTATAAAGTTACCGTCATTAAAAATAAACTTGCCCCTTGCGAACTCCTTTTACTTAAGTGTTAAATTTAGGCAGCGGTGTATTTGAACATGACAACCATGTACTTCATATCATGGGAAGGGGTTATTTCTAGACATAGTTTGCTACCGCTGTTCTCGCCCTATACTTTTCATTCTGTCATTTGATGGGAAGTTCTTAAACAAATCACTTGGAGGTAGGGCTTTTCATTCTGACTTGGATGCTAATGATTAAAAAAAGTAACATTCAGAAAAGATTTTTTTTTTTTTGGTTTTAAAAATTAGTATTGCAATGCTCACAATTTAAATTTAGTTTTTGTTCATTACTCTCATGGCATTGTCCCTTTCATGAAGATCTCTGACCTTACTTGGACTGTTCTTATGGTATGATCACCCTGAAAATCACCCTACAGATTTTTGTGTTTTGTTTTCGTTTTTATTTCTTTCTTTCTTTATTTGTTTTTGTGTGTGTTTTTGTTTTTTTTGTTTTTTTTGTTTTTTGTTTTTTTTTGTTTTTTGTTTTTTTTTGGGGGGGGGAGGGGGCTCACAAGAAATATTAAAAAAATCTGTCTCTTTACCACTCTTTACCATTGTATTAGCAATATGAATAACATAAATTATGCAACACATATAAAGGTAATTATCTAAACTACACAATGATTATTGCAATATCTTAATGTACAAATCTAATCAATGCAATGTAAACCAATTGAAAAGAAAGTATCTAAATTATGAATGAAATATATGTAATAACCAAACATAAGTAATCATGCAATCTTAAACAGAAGTATATGTTTACAAGAGTCACTGTTGCAATTTATTTCAATGCAAAAATATTGATTAATAAATCGCAAATGAGATAAATATGTATAGGGAAGAAACACAATAATCAGACAACATGAGAGGTTTATAGTGGTTTGGTGAAGGTGCCTATGCCTACAATCAGAAAGCACTTCTGCGACTCTAGGGTTCCACTAACTGAACTCTCAAAAAGACTCAGAGAATAATGCTTACACCATTGGTTAATGAGCCAAGATGATATCCTTGATGATTCCCTTAGATTATTTGAGAAAATGAAATCATAATTGTTATTGAATGAGAGAGGAGAACTGTTTTTGAGAAGAATTTTTAAGAGGGGCATAGAGCTTTTGATGTACGAGATGCTTTTGATGTACGAGAGTCCTCAATTCAACAATTGGCACTCGGGTGGATCTATTGATGAATGCCTTATTTAAACAGAGAAGATGAGACAGGGGAAGGTACATGACAGGTATGGCAAGGAATAGATAATTCTGTTACTTTTCATGTAAGTTATTGACGTGTCAACTTAAAATGTCCTTTTAACTGTTAATTTGTTACCCAATTTCTACACATCTCGCACAATGAGCAGTTGCATGACAAGTGATTCCCTTCTGCTTTTGTTGTGTGGAAAACCAGTTCCGCACTGGTCTCGTCATATGGGATGTTCTGAGCAAAGATTTCTCACAATGTACCAATCAGTATATTTATTTATCTTATGTTCATCTATTATGTTTGTCAGTTGGGATCCATTATGTCTGACAGTTGGGATCCATTATGTCTGACAGTTGGGATGTTCATGAGTTTAGGCATCTGGAATTACCTCAGCCAAATAAACGTGATTGTGAACCATTCAATTTCAACTACTTATTTGAGATACTCTGGAATTACCTCAGCCAAAAGTTTGAACCATTCAATTTCAACTACTTATTTGAGATACTCATCTTTTAGAGTTGCATACAACTGCAGCTTTAAATGTCTCTCAGCATGTTGGCCGACTTGTTGTTATGAGCACTAGATGTTATGACATGGTTGATTATTCTTATATATAATTTAAGTCAATTTTCCAGACATGTCATTTTGATAGGAAAGGCTAGAGTTTTGGTTGAAGAAATTTGGGGATTTGGGAGAAAAAGAGAATTTTTATATATAATGAAAAGGAAATACAAGATGGTTCCAATTAGAGAGAAAACCATTCACCTACCCTTTGATTCAAGATAAAAAGGCCAACTCTCCAAGATCTACTCTTAATCTACAATTATCTCTCTCATTCTTTCTATAAATTCAACATCACTCTAGGCCTAACTCTCCCTCTCAATATGAAGGGCAGATTTGCCTAATATTATAAAATGTGCCATTAAGGCCCAAAATAACAAGTTTGCCATTAGGGCCCAAAGCTACAAAATGCCACTAGGTGGCCGCATCCCATTCCCAACCCTACTCTACCCACCGAAGAACCACCTTGTTTTCAAGGTGGTGCATGAAATTCGTGAGTCCGCCACTCCAAATGAGGTGCTCGTCCCCTCCAAACACCCCTTGCTAGCGGCTATGCCCCCATTCTTCTTTGACGATCATTACATATGTAGTGCACGATCCCAGTAATAATGTCTTGGCATGAACCTTTCGTCACATTGGTAGTATAACCCCTTGACACGTCTGTCCAAGATCTCTCTCTGTGTGAAATGCTTGTACTTACCGTCTGTTGGTGGCTCACCGCCCTTGTGCTGTCTGGACCATTTCTGGGTCCCATTGGCCAACTGAGTGCGGAATGTGGCCCCCTATTTGCTCCCTTGGACCGCCATTCCACGCCAAGCTTGTCCTCGACCAATTGAGCCAGATCCATCGTATCCATCAATCTTTTTGGCCTCTGTAAGCGGAGCTCGGCACGGATGTCAAAGCCGCGTTCTTGCATGAAACTTGTCTCCAACATCATCTTAAGGATATCCCTCATCCGACTCGCAAGCGCCTCAAATTTTTCCCTGAAATTTCAGACAGTGCCAGCCTGTCGAAGGGCAAGGAGCTGCTCGTGTAGATACTCGCCCTGGGTGTCACGAAAACGGTCCAACAAAAGCAGTCTTTGAACTCCTCCCATGACCGAACACGCTGCCATTGTTGTCTCCATAGGTAATAGGACAACGCCTTCACCATCTAAGCAAACGTCGACTGCCCACAGTTTCTCCTCAGCTAGGTGGTTTGCCGTGAAATATCTCTCCGCACGGTAAACCTACCCATATGGATCCTCACCCTCGAAGACCAACAACTTAAGCTTCCACACTTGGCTCTCGGGGTCGAACACCACATGTCCTGCTCTCTCCCTTGGCTGGCCGTATTGAAACTGTCGATATGCATTCTACGGAACTCATCCATCTCTCCATGGGCCTTCTGCTTCATCATGGTTTTCCTAGCCTGTGTCAACCTAATTCAGACCCTCATCATCATCCGCCACGCTTTAAGGATCATCGTCATGGTCACTATACCCACAAAAGGGGGTCGCCGTCTCCCTGCGCTTGACGACGAGTGTTGAAATCGTTGTTCCAGGCCTCGCTGGGTTGCTTGGTGCCAAGAGAGGGGCTGATGCCCCTAGAAAGTTGCCATGGGCCTGGGCCCTGCTGCTGGACAGAACGGGGATCAGAGGGTCCCGACGGTGGCCCAAGGGACTCGCTAGGCCCTGTGGCTGCGCAGGGGGTTCGCAGGCCCCTGTGGAAGCGCAGGGGGCTCACAAGGCCCCCATGCGATTACCTGGTGCTCGTGATCCACCCAGGCCTGGGCCCTGCTGCTGGACAGAACGGGGATCAGATGGTCCCGACGGTGGCCCAGGGGACTCGCGAGGCCCTGTGGCTGCGCAAGGGGCTCGTAGGCCCCGGTGGAAGCACAGGGGGCTCGCAAGGCCCCCAGGCGATTACCTGGTGCCCATGATCCCCCCAGGCGTGCGCATGGGGCTCGTTAGGTCATGTGGCCTGCGAACCGAGTCCGCTGGCCTCCAGATAGGGTTTGGGGCCCACCTGTCGTTGCTGTCGATGCCCGATCCCTCCTGCTGATTGAAAGTGAGGGTTTTGCTTCCATTCTTGATGCTCATCGTTTCTCTGGTGGTAGATCGCCTTCAAAGATGACGATTTCCCCTTTCCCATGTCCTAATCTCATTCTTTTCTCCCCCGATCTATGTTGGGGTCTTCATCTTCCTTCAGATCTGAGTTGGATGAGCCTTTTTCTTGGAGCTAGGGCTTCCATGCAGCTCTTCATTTTTTCATTAGGTTTTTCGTAGCCACACCGATTTGAAGGCCAACTTGGGTTGATATCTGATTTGAGAGCATCTCCACCATCACCAACATCCTCGCGTTCATCGTAGAGAAATTTTACTCAGTCGATTTCTTGAACTCCCTGAGCTCGGTATTGAATCTCACCTCGAGAGCTTCGATCTTTTTCTTTGTTTCCATCGCTGCCATGGATCGTAGAGCTCTGGTATCAATTTGATAGGAAAGGCTACGGTTTTGGGGGAAGAAATTTTAGGATTTGGAAAAAAAGAGGATTTTTATAGATAATGAAAAGGAAATACAAGATAGTTGGTTCCAATTAGAGAGAAAACCACTTTCCTATCCTTTGATTCAAGATAAAGTGCTAACTCTCCAAGATCTACTCTTAATATACTCCTATTCTCTCTTCTTCTATCTTCCAATTCAGCATCACTCTAGCACTAACTCTTCCTCTCAATATAAAATGCTGATTTGTCCAATATTACAAAATATACCATAAAGGCCCAACATAACAAGTTTGACACTAGGGCCCAAAACTACAAAAATGACACTATGTAGCCGCATCCCATTCTCAACACATTTCCAAACCGTAGGTATTACCCCAATGTTTTGCCCAACCTATTTCTAACATGGCACTTTGCACATGAATTATAAGAAAGTTGACTTTCATTTATTTGTTTGTTTATTCTGTTATGTTTAGGAGTTAAAAGTTAAATGTGACTCGTTGTTTTTTTGATTGTATGATATGAACATGCCTTTCAAAAGGCTTACATTTAGGGTTTACAATTTTATTAGATAAATCACAATTAGGATACTAAGTTTATAATGATTTTTTCAATTTTTCTATGCTTGTATGTTCATGCTTGTATTCGTCCCATTATAATGTCCGATATTTATTGGATGTTCAAATTTGTTGCCTAATTATAGCTATGTTATATGGCTTCTCAGGCACTATGAATGCAACATCTGCCATGTAGAACCTTGTGTAAAAATAATATTTCTCTGATAAAGAACTTAAATGTTGTTATCAATTGTTAACCAATTCATACACATCTGTCACAGTGACTTGTTGCATGATAAGTGATTGCCTTCAGCAACTAACTGAGGTCGACTTCATGAATTAAAGATAAACAGTGAAGCTTCAACGACAAAATTGCCCTCAACTAATCATATTAGTTCTTCCATTCTATTTCTATGCAGTACGTCCGCTCTCCATATTGTACCAAGAAATATTATGGAACTAAAAAAATCCTTTCAAATCTTTTTACCCTTCTTCTGTTCCCATTTTTCCATCTCTCGACATTATTTCAGGCAGTCTTAATTTCTTCGATTCGCTTCATATCTATTTATTTTCTTTTCTTCATGACTATCATTTACTTTAAATCGATCTGCCTAGTGCCTATGCTGTTGAACAAGCTCACATGCAAAATTAAAAGAATAATTGAAGTAAATCACAACTTGTGCCGTGAAACATGAAAAGGTTTTCATTTAACTCCCTACATCCCTCACATGAGTGATTTAACTGCTTACAGGTTACTGAAGTTCCTTATTTGTTACCGTGATATATAGGCTCACGCATACCCTTCTTCTTGAATTCAAAACCCACCAAAGTTCAGAGAGACTCCATCATCTTCTTGCCTCCTTTGCGACTCTGATCCTTGATCAAGCAAACACCTCCTCATCGTAACCTTTGAACACCTTGTCAACTTGCCACCATGCCAGCTCTCATTGACCTCTCTATCCATCTTGCTCGCAATATTGTTGTCCTTCCCCGTAGCAGACATCCGCGTGTCATCGCTTCTCGAAACATGAGGCTACGATCTCAATTGGGTGCCCTGGCAGTGGGATGAAAATCATGTTATGTGTTAATTTAGTCCAAAGTTTCGGGGTAACAAGTTTGCCAACGGCCTTCTCTGCCATATGATGATGTCTCTCGGTCTTAATATCAAATTGGTAATTACCATGTATATAGTTGATACCTATATATAACTAAGCAACTAATTCAACATGCCCTCAATGTTGCAGAATTGGCCTTTCTCACTTCATTTTAAATTAGCCTGAGCGATTAATCCTTTAAAAATTCAGGCCACGTAGTCCTGGATACAAACAGGGCAAGTTTTATACATCATGAAAACTTGCAATTGTTCAACAACAACAGATCACATACTTCTCATCCTTCATTGCTTAATTCATAGAGAAGACAATCATGCTAACCAACAATTTAGTAAATTTATAGAAGATGTCGGTAGAATGTGCAGTTTTGAAAACTTGATCATCATGATGCTTACTTGGCAAAGATCAATAGTTTTGAAAACTTGCAATACTTCCAATTGCATTAGCATTTTTGAGGTTGTGTATCAGAAGAGGTTTAGTTCATTATTATCTTTGAAGATCTAATGGGTTATCATTAAAATGGTGTTTAAGTCCATACCTCTGTTTTACTAATGCCAGTTCGGTTTTTATTTATTGAAGGACCTATCTGCAAGATATGTTCAAAACGAAAATTGCATGTAAGAAATTAACTCAAGGATATGCATGTAATATGATAAAAGCATAAGGATATTCATGTTTAAACCCATTTTGACATCTCTCTTTGGCTACTAGCAGGCTTTTTGAAACAAGTATGGCTGCTTACAAATACAGTGGTTAAATAAGGATGTGAATGGATACAAATAATCCACTCTGAATTTGTTTCCATATCAATAATTTGACTGATGTGGATATCATTATCTTCTTTATTTAAAATATGGATCCAGATATGTTAATCCCTAAATATTTGACATATTCGAATAGATATCCAAATATCTGAGTTGGATATACTACTATACATGTATGTGGACAATTGTATAAAAATTACAATCTCTGTAGTAGTCAGTAATGCATGATGAAGATCTCTGAGTCGGATATACAACTATACTTGTTTTATTCCTTCAAAATTTCTATTATAATCAATAATTTTCACTTGATATCTAAATCGAATCCGAATCCAAAGTTGTTTTTCCATTAAGTATGGATTGTGTGATCAAAGATCTGGAAAATTTCTTTCTTCATATCCACGTACAAGATAAGAAAACAAATACAAAATGTAATAGCAATGTCTGCTTTGAATGCGTTCGGTTTACATCTCTAGTGGTTAATCTTCCCTTTTCTCCGAGTCTATTATTCCATTTCATGATTATACTCCTGTATATTGTGATTTAAATTTTTCTTTCTTTTAGGTGCATTGTAACTGCTCTCATACTTGTGTTTTCATTTTTAACGTCTAAATGTTTTTATCAAGACTCTAAGAAAATGTTTTGTTTATAGAGGAGTTGGCTTGGAAGTTTTCTTACACTAACAGGTTCTGCAGGCTGTTCCTAGTTATTCAGCTCGGAGGTCTATATTTGAACACTTTGTCCGGACACGTGCAGAAGAAGAGCGGAAGGAAAAACGAGCAGCTCAGAAGGCTGCTGTAGATGGTTTCAAGCAATTGTTAGAAGAAGCATCCGAGGTCATACACATTAGTCTTTCTTTCCCCCCCTTTATTTTTTGCAGCTTTCTAGTAATTAGAATTAGAGGGTATACCTTTTATTTTTTCTCTGTTAAGGTGGATTTTGTCCTCATAACTGACTGGCTATTTCAACCAGGATATAGATCACAAAACGGACTACCAAACATTTAGAAGAAAATGGGGTAAAGACCCACGGTTTGAGGCACTAGATCGCAAGGAACGGGAGCTTCTTTTGAATGAAAAGTACGTTTAGCTGAAACATTGGTAGTGGACTTGTATGAGATGTGATTGGAAGATTTTGTGTTTTAACCCTGCAATTTTCTGTGCTGTTGTGCTGACATTATAACATTGTGTCTTCTTTGTGTAGAGTACTTCCTTTAAAGAAGGCTGTTGAGGATAAGGATCAAGCTATACGGGCTGCTGCAGTTACACGCTTTACATCAATGCTTAGAGAAAATAGAAGTATAACTGTTACTAGCCGCTGGTCCAAAGTGAGTACTGATTCATTTTTGTGCATACCAGAGCTTATCCAGCATGTTATTTCATGTATTTGTAATCACATGAATTTTTTTAATGATATGTTTTTAACGATAATTTTATCTTATTTTCTTGCTTCCAATTATTCTGTAGATGTGTAGCCTGTTTTGTCGCTAATGTTTACCCCATGATTTACTGCCCTGGGTTACCTATGAACTATTATTAACACATGTTGGGTTAACTATGAGAAAATTTTTAAATCACTCGTTATCACTACCACACTAGTTCTCTCTCTCTCTCTCTCTCTCTCTCTCTCTCTCTCTCTCCCCCCCCCCCCCCCCTCTCTCCCCCTCCCTCCCCCCCCCCCCCCCCCCCCCTATGGCACCACCACCTCTCAATTGTGATCATTACATGTTGGTCCTTGTCCACTTGGCACACATTGTAACACCACACTTACACTTGTCTTCATTGTATCTTACGCTCTAATCTGCTACTCCCTTACTGCTCATTCAATTTACTATGTATTATATGCTTCTATTTTTGTGCACCACCCGCTCAAGATTTTTAATTTTATTGTTGCTGACTGTGTATATACTCATTACTGTCTATTTATCTAGCTATACGGTTCAGAACTCTTCATGCTAGGCTTTGGAAATGTTGGTGTAAAGACTATCAGGACAATATGGCTGTGTTAGGTGTTCCATGATGCATCATCTGCATAGTGATGCTCCTTTGAAATATTTACTATTTCTCACTTCATCCACCCAAGTAATCTTCTAGGTTTCCATTTAGGATTCTAGGCCATCTTCCATTTATTCTGATTATTGCTTTTGCTTTAATGACACCTTCTCTTTGAATAACATCGGCATGAGCTTTTTCTGACATGCAATAATTAATGAGGAGGTATTGTTAACAAGAGCCGAATGGGGAAAAAAATTTGATTCACGTCACTCACCCACAGGAGACTCGGATTTGCTGTTCGTGTTGTATGACTAGCTTAATTGAATAAGCACTCTGTCCCTGGCCTGTTTCAATCACATCATACAAAACATGCTATTTGAAATTACTGGCCTTGATGCATCTACTTAATTATGCATTGCATTCATTGCTGCTGCTTTGGGGTTATTTAGATGGACATTTATCAAAAAAATCTACTCAACTATGCTCTTCATTCGTTGTTGCTACTTCCATTTTATTTAGACAGGTAACTATTGATCCATCTACCTATGTTTTGATGCTAAGTGGTTAATGAAACAAGTTATTTAACATTCACTGTATAGCATTTCCTGTTTTGGGTTTACCACCAGTATCATGAGAGAGTTCAAATAATAAAATTCATCATAGTCGATATATTGTTATTGCAAATTTGTTGCTCATAATTTATTTATGAGACACACATGAAGATTTTGTGCTGAGCAGAACTTGGTTGTAACCAAACCACACTGAATTTCCGAGCCCAACTTACTGGTTCGGGTCAGTTTCAATTGCTAATTATGTTTGGATGTGGTAGATAATCGATTCAGGCATCTGCATTGCTATTGCAAACCCAAACCAACCAATTTCCTGAAATATTTATGGATAAACATCCTTATCTGATAGCATCCACACGTTCTAGGCACGTTGCTTACATACATACATACATATCTGTGTGTGTGTGTGTTGGGGGGGAATGAGTATCAGCTAACCCAGGATGAAAATTTCATCATTTGTATCGTGATATCCATATCCTCCTGTTTTTTTAATTTTTTTGGAATTTGTAGTACACATGATGGATACATTATGGATGTTTACCATATCAAAAATCAAGTGAATTCAATGTTACTTGACCCTCGATCTGACCTTTGCGAATTTAACGGTTTTAGAAGAATAGAAATTTTTGCAACGGATAGGTCGAGGATCAAATCCCCTTAGTGTTCACCCATATTTGGGGTTTGGGGTTTTGGGATTTTAGAATGTGTACAACTTCAAAAATAATAATAAAGGGAGGAGGGACTTGGCCGTCAGCTAGCCAAGTTCCTTTTGGGCTAGCTGACCTCCATGGTCTTATGTGTGTGTAAAATGGTTATCAGCTACCTAAGGAGGAAATTTCCTCATTGGATGGCATCAAACCCCCATGCAGCTACTTTTTCATTTGATTCAAGCTGTTCATTTTGGTCTTCATGTTCTAAAATCCAAACACATCAATTTTCAAGTGATCCCGAGTAGTTTTCTTGTTCATCCATCCGTCGTAAGTTTAAACGTTTTGCCGTAACAGAATTTTTTAAACAATTACGGGAACGATAAAAACCCATATGGTTCATCCTAAAACTGATAGCTTGGGGTTTTAGAACATGGATAACAAATTGAACGGATCCGATCGTTAAAAAATAGGGAGAATGGGCGTTGTGTGAGATAGCCAAGGAGGAAATTTCCTCGGCTAGCTGACGCCCATATTGTCATATATGTATATATACACGAGAATAATATATATGGGTGCTGTTAGTGCGCTCTGATGCACATATACTTTCTTGTTATTTTTTAAAATTTTTAAAATGTGCTCTACACATCAAGAATGATCACTATACTAAAAATCAAGTGAATCCAACAATATTTGACCATTGATCTAACCGTTATAAATTCAACGGTATCAAAAGAATAAAATTTTCTGTAACGATGGATTGATGATCAAATCGCCATAAGGTTCATCCCCATATTTGAGGTTTAAGAATATGTAAAATAACCTTAAAAATCTTAATTTTTTGAGATTTTTGAGTATTGAGTGCATAGGAAATTTCCTGTGCTATTAACACATATCCATTATATAGAATAATAGGTATATTGTATGATATATGGGGTTAAGCCTCATATGTGGCCTTCAAAACTCCATTCTCTATTTTTATAGGATCGAAACTGTTCGGTCTGATTTTTATATTCTAAAACATCAAAATATCAAATATCGGATAAACCCAATGGGTTTTATTCGTTCATCCATCCATCAATAGTTTTATTCATGCAAAATCATTAAATATGTGATAGAGGTAAGTCTGGCAAAACACCTTGGGTTCACTTGATAATTGATATTTTGGTGTTTTAGAATATGTACAGTAAAATAAACGGGTCTAATCCTCTAAAAATAGACGAAAGGTGGAGTTTTGGAGGCGTATATGAGGCTTAACCTCATTTGTCATATGATATCAATTATTCTTATATATATAGTAAACTGGATATGTGCTAATATCACTAGAAATTTGCGCGTCATCGGCACTAGGAACTCCCGAATTTTTTTGAAATTTTTGCATCCCCAAGACTATCATTATTGTACACATTCTAAAACCTCAAATCCCCCTAAATATGGATGAACTTTAAGGGTAATTGACTCTCAATCCACTCGTAAAAAATTCTATTGTTCTGAAACCGTTGAATTTGCAACGGTTAGATCGAGAATCAAATAGTGTTGGATTCACTTGATTTTTGATATGGTGATCATCTATGATGTGTAGAACTCATCTCAAAAATATTTTAGAAAATAAAATATACCACATATATATGCGTCAACATAGGAAATTTTCACGTACTAATAGTACATGCATTATTCTGATATAGATATGTATATAGATGTGGATATAAAAGATAGCACTCTTATGACGTGGGTACTGAGAGAGATTGTTCTGTCAAACTGCCTCAATTAGAGAGTTTGAGATATTTTTGATTTTTTTCTTTTTATCACATTCCCATGTCTAACACAACCTACTTTCTTCTCCTCTTTATAAAATCTCTGCTTCCTATGGTCACATCTCTTCGATCTTGTCACACACTGCTTCCCATTTTATTAGGAAATGAAAACACGTCATGCTCACATGTATTTAAGGCAAATATGACTCATCATGCCAACTTAAATAATGCGTTAAGCATATACATTATAACTATAGATCTTTTTATGTATGACTAGTAACAAGAATCTACAAATGCCATACATACTATATGGTTAGCAAGTAGGAACGATGGCAAGGATGATAATAAGGAGAGCATGAAAAGACTGTCAAGTTATATTGATGTGATGTCTTGGATTGAAATAAAATTAAACAAGAGTAGGAAACTTACCGTGCTGAATCTGTTCCGGAGTGAAGACCTATCCTAGAAACAGTCTTTTGAATGTATCCGATGTTTGTACCTAATGGATATTTCCAGGAAGAATAATAACAAACAAAAACAAAATATTTGTTAACGAACTAATGCTTGCTTAGATTTTTTCAACAATAGAAATAACATAAAACATAAAATGCATGATGACATAATAGCATGGATAATGTAAGACATGAGTATAAAGAATATATAATGACAATATATAATAGTATAGACGACAAGTACTTAAAACATGAATGATGATAAATAATAATAATCAAAGAAGTGGTGACTAAGCAAGAGGTTACTAATAAGTTCTTATCATTATATTATAATGTTAATAGAATGATGTTCCTATTCTAGTGTTGAGCTCATGCACAATGGTACATTAACTTGGGTATACATAGTCACAGGATCTTTTGTTGCACACTATAGGTGCTAATAGTAAATAACCCATCCTCTCTTAGTAGAAGTTAAAAATGCCGATGCGGTAGTACAACCCCACTTTGATCAGTGGAAGGTGTAAAACACAACTACAATGGTATAACCCTACCTTCAATATTGATACAGTAAGGACCCTTCTTCACCCGCACCCTCTGATGACATGAGTTTTCCACCTTATGTGTCATGTAATAGTGTAGCGTCTAAAACAGTAAAGATGTACAATATCACGTGATCAGGTACGATAATTAGGAACAATGGCATACAATATCATAAATATGTAATCAGATATGGTAATCATATAGTGGAGATATTATATCATGACCGGTGACGAGCAATGAGTGTCCTGCATTAATATATATGTTGCCAGGTCCAATAATCATATGCCAGATATATAATATTAGATATGATGATGTAAACAATAAGTCGTATGGTATCAGGTGTAATAAATGTATAACAATTATGGTGTTAGTTACCATAATAAATCAAATATAGCAAACATGCGTGATTTTTATTTCAAGCATATGTATTAAGTAGTACGATAACAAAGCATGACACAACATGTATATATTATAAAGCTATCTAACTTAACATAATTTCTATTTAAATTTTCATACCACTTACCATGTATTATTATTATTTTAACCATCAAATCAATAAAGAGACAAGGTTGAAATATGACAGGGTAAAGGCTCGACCTAGGCTAGTGGACATTATGTCAATATTATAGTATAAGGAGACATTCTCGATATCATAACCCGAATAAAGGTCGAATGGCTTACGTCTAATTGCATTTTATGATTTGACCTATGCTTTAAGAAACCTTCAATAATAACACTCGTAATCTTAGGTCATGATGTAAATTAGAGGCATGCAATTATAAAAAACAGTATGCACAAAATATTTTTTATAATCTAATCAAATCAGTCATCCAAGAGTCTAGAAACCAACTTAAGCAAGATCCAAGTCATCTCCCTTGGGCATGACTACAAGTCAAGCAATATGACTAATCATCTGATGCGTTCAGCAATTTTGGCCCACCAGTGGCATTTTCATAATTTTTGGATTTCTAAGTGTTTTTACGTAATACTCAATTTTGGGGGTCTCTTTGTAATTTTGTATTTTCAGGTTATTATTTATAGTGGGGCTAGGAGGATTATAGATTCTTATGCTTGATTTGGTGAAGAAAATTTTGATAGGTTGAGAAACTTCCATCTTTATTGGAGAGTGCAGTCGTATTCTATAATTGGCAACAAGGGAGAGCGATATCCTCTCGAAATATCTCAACTTTATCCTTGTATCCATTTATTTTAATTTTATTCTTAATAAAAATACATCATTTTCCCAATTCTTCTCATCAAAACTCTAAAAAACACATTTTCCTCTAAAAATCACATCTTTCTACCAAAATCATAATTTCTATAGCAAAAACCAAGAAAAATCATATTAAGTGTTATTAGAGTATCTACGATCCATGTCGATGAGATCCAAGAACACGTTTGAAGTTTTTGAGAAAAAATACGATGGCAAAATTGAAGGATTGCAGAAATCCATGGACTTTAGGGCATCGACAGATAAAAGGTTCGATGGAGTGCTGCAATGCTAGCGCAAAATAACGCAACACCTGTCGAATATCACAGCGACGAAGCAATCCGAGGGGGGTCGAAAACCATAGTCTAGGGCAAAAGGCACTGTCTTTGAACCAAAAAGACGGAAAAGACGACAACTTTGATGCAAATCAGCCCTCGAAAGGCGAAGTTTGGTGCAAGGAGAAGCGGAATGCTTGTCTATCGGCCCCATGGACTCGTCGGTCCATAGGGAGGCCAGTAAGGCCTGCCCGTAGAGTCGTAGGGCCAGTCGACCCCTGCAGCCAGCCGATCGGTTCGGCTGTGCCCTGCAACCAGCACTGCAGGATCCCAACAGGGCTGACTGGGCCCTGTTGCTGGGCCCAGCAGGCCTCTGGCAGTAGCCCACAAGCGCTGCATGCCCCGGACAGCAACCCGCGGGCATTGCAGGTCCTGGACAGCAAGCAAGGCTCCGGAAAGCCTCGGACAGAGAAACCAGAGGCATGACAAACCTCGGATAGCACGTCAGGGACCCGCTGGGCCTCAGGGGTTGACGATGGGGTGCGTTCAAGACCGGTGGCTATCTTTAAGGCGCGACGGATCCATGAGAAATTTTGGTGCTTTCCGTAGTTTCCTTCCAGGCTTCGCGGAGGACAATAGAGATCTTGTGTGGCCCTACAATGGAAAATGAGACACTCAGTGTTACAGCCCTTCCAAGAGCAATAACGATGGCAGTGGAGACTAACCATATACCTTTGACCCGGTAGGAGATGAACACCATCTCGGAGAGGATAGGCCCATGCACTTCATGCACCGTCTTGAGGACACTGTGGTTTTCGGGGCTGGAGTAATGATGTGTTCGGTAATTTTGGCCCACCAGGGGCATTTTTGTAATTTTCAGATTTCTAGGGTTTTTTCGTAATTTTCAGTTTTAGGTGTTTCTTTATAATATTGTAATTTGCAGCTTATTATTTATAGGGGGCTAGGGGATTATGGATTCTCATGCTTAACTTATGAGAGGTTGACAGAATTCTCTCTTTATTGAAGAGTGCGGTCAGCCTCTATATTTGGTGACTTGGAAGAGCGCGATTCTCTCAAAAGATCTCAACTTTATCCTTGTGTCCTTTTATTTTTAGTTTATGCTCAATAAAAATTCCTCATTTTCCCCAATTCTTCTCATCAAACCCCTAAAAATCCCAGCTTTTCTCTAAAAATCACATCTTTCTACTAAAACTCTAATTTCTATAACAAAAACATAGAAAAATCATATCATCATCTATGCATAGTTACGTATTTATTATTGGCATACAAGATACAACACTGTAAACAAGGATGAATGGCAAAATCCATCAAATTGGGCAAACTCATTAAAACCCCATGTAGCCCTAAGATAAGGCATCAACAAGAAGCAATCAGGCATGTAAAGGCACAATCGAATCAAACGTAGAAGCAGCTCTGGAACCAAGCAGGAGCAAACACCCTAAGAAAACACCCAATAAGCATATCTGAGACATAAACACAAACCGATAAGGAACCAACAACAAGGCAAGCCCCTAAATGAGTACACCGGACTCCCGAGTATTACAAAGAGCATCAGAAGGTAAGATAGAGAATAAAAACCAATTAAATGGTAAAATCAAAAGTTCAGTAGCTCCCAAAAAACACAATCTGTATGCAACAAGGAGCATAATAGGGTAACAATCCAAGGAAGGTAGAACAAAACTTAATCAAGAGACGGACAAGGAGCATTAGCCAAGTAGAGACATAACCGAACACCCACATACATTGATAGGAGCAAACAAACCCAAATCATCAAACGAACCCGACTAATATATGACAGGAAGCCAAAACAGCTTCAAAGAAACCAAACATCAACAGGAACCAACGCAAGCCAAGCCTTAAATCAAAACAAACATTTGCTTGAGTTTTCGAGGTCTAAAAATAAATTAGAAAACCTACCTTGAATGATGGAATTGATAATGACGAGGTTTGGCTTAGGCTCCAATGTGGTGATAGGCGGCTCGACAAAGGCGGGTGGCCTCATTGGCATGCATGAGATGCTCTGATGGTCGCAATGTGGTTCCGATGAAGAAGATGGAGGGGAATATGATGGTGGTGGTGATGAGGAGAGACGGGTGAAAGAGGAAATAAGAGCAAAGAGATTCGTGAGAGGAAGAGAGCTGCAAGGGGGTTTTTAATAAAGAATAAGAGAGATCGTGTGCAAGATAGGTCACGGGAGATGGGTCACGGGAGATGGAGATCATGGGGGAGAGAAGAGAGAGTTGCGCGTAAGAGAGGGACTGAGGGAGATCATGGACGAAGGAGGCGGAGAGACATGTGAGATAGAGAAGAATTGCGGGCGGCCACTGCTTTTGGGCTAAGAGGGGAAATTAAGGATTAGGGATTGGTTTATGGGTTTTATAAGAGGGGATTTTAGTGGGTTGGATGTGGGTTGTTTTGTAAACAGGTTAAAAGAGTTGTTGGGGTTAGGTCAAAACAAGCTCATAAAAATCTGAAAATATGGAAAAATTACCAAAATTTTAAAATAAGAATTTGTAACGTATTTGATAATTTTAAAATAATTTTATTATATTTAAAAGCATAGATTCGAGTTAGGATCATTGCAAATCTCATTGTCAGCTTATTGCTACATATTCCTCCGATCACACACTGATGTCGAAGAAGCCCCAATATTCATTTTCTTTTCTTTTCTTCTTTTTAGAGGATGGCGTTGTGGAAATTATATGTCAATGGCTTATGATGTCGATGTCGATGTATTGAAGAATCTATTTAGCAGTGCAAAATTGAGGTTTTGATGTAGAATTTTGATTTTCTTGACGAATAATAGAAATATTTGGGATCTTTTATCAAGACTAATTTTTTTGAAATAATTGTGAGTAGGAATTTGAATAATTATCCTTCTATTTTTGTCCTGCAATTATTTTGATATGAGCCAGATGTTGCGTTGCACAAAAACTCAAACTCTACAATTTTTCTTTTTTCTTTTTTTTTACCGACCCCCTGTGTTTTCTCCGAAATTAGCAACACCCCCCTATGGTTTCAATAATTAGTAAGACCCCCCTATTGTATCCAATTTGGACTCCCCCGCCTATAGGAAGACCCCCATAAACAGGGGGAGGGGGTCCAAAATTGGGTGCCATAGGGGGGTCTTACTAATTATTGAAACCATAGGGGGGTGTTGCTAATTTCGGAGAAAACACAGGGGGTCGGTACTAAATAACCCTTTTTCTTTTTTTTCAAAGGAGCCCAAACGTAATGTGGACCAAAATATGTGCACCGAACCGATCCAAACCAAAAAGTTCAGTTTGGTTTTGGTTCGGGTCTGAACTGTGGTTGGTTCAGTTCGGCTCGGTTCAAGTGGGTTTTAGTTCGGGTTTTTGTTTTTCTGCATAATCAACACAAAACCTTACCGAATGGACCATTGCTGACCCCTACTTAGATTGTCATCCTGCGCAACTGGAACTATGGATGGTAAAAAATTGACATCTAGCTGGCGTATACTACTATTTCTGCCTAGGATTTGGGCATTTCATTTCAGTAATTACAAAGCCTGGTCCCCTGCCAGGCTTACTGGAACTCATGCATTGACCTTAGCCTAAGAATGTAGGTGGAAAATGAGTACACATGCATGATTGTGAACCCATTTCTGTGAATTTGGTTTGGATTTTTGTTGGTCCGACATTGCTGAATGGCACGATGAGTTTAAAAGAGATTTACTGAACCAGACATAGTCTACTAATCAGAGCTAACATGGATTATATATGTGATTGTATCTATGATTCCATTTCGTATGGATTCGACCATGTCTCTCCCTTATTCTTAGCAGACAAGAGTATATACACTATATTTTTCATGCGAGTGGATAGCTAACCTTTCAAATTACGATCAATTTTGTTAGTTTCAGATGTATGGATTTAATAATGAAGTTTTCCCGACTGAAAGTCAAACTGTTAATTTCAGATGTATGGACTTAACAAGGAAGTTCTCCATTTGACTGAAAATCAAATGCCTGCCGGCCCCCTTCAATACTTCTTTTAATTAGAAGGGGACTTTGAGTAGCATTGAAGGGCACCAGTAGATTTTTGATTTTCAGTCAACGGCAAAACACCATTTATCTAGGGTACTTTGTGTTTCACAGTCAAATAATCCTTGTGTTGTCATTTTCTTTCTGTTTTTTGTTATTATGGTATACCTTAGTCCTATGGGTGTAACATGTTGGACTCGAATCAGATTTATGTAAGATCCAAACCTTCCAAACCAAAACATGATAAGAACTTCGGATTTGGACTCGGCTTCCGGTTGGAATCTCTTATTTCTAACCAGGTTTATGATGGATTCGGGTTTGAACGGAACATGTTCTATTTATTATATGAAAATTGACAAAATTTATATTTTATATTTGTATCAGTATTATAAAGATTTACCTTTTATAACTTTATCAACTAGATGTGAAATTTATCATAATAAGCTTTCTTTCATAAGTGTCCATATATTTTGGGTTAGTTATCGGGGATTTGAGTTTGGAAAGGGGTCATACCTGAATCCAACCCGATAAAGATTGGTTCAAAATTCTAGGTCCAAACACGAAAAATGCCGAAATGGTTGGATCAGATTTTAGGGGTCTCGAGTACCATGTACTGTCCTACTTGGTACAGATTCTCTGAGAGACTACTGTGAAATTTTCCTATTTGCTTCTCTTTAGTTTTTAGTAAGTGGAAACATGCATGATTCCTGATTCTAATTCTAGGTGAAAGATAACTTGAGAAGTGACCCCAGATACAAGAGTGTAAAACATGAAGAAAGAGAGGTCTTATTTAATGAGTACATATCTGAACTGAAAGCTGCTGAAGATGAAGCCGAGCGAGCTGCCAAGGCCAAAAGGGATGAGCATGTAAGTATTTGAAGTCCTACTTCTAAGTAATGACAGTAATATTAATATTCCATATACTCATGTATTGCACCTCATTTTGCTATGTTATATTGTTTGTGTTTCTTTGTGTATCTTCAGGATAAATTGAAGGAAAGGGAGAGAGAAATGCGGAAAAGAAAAGAAAGAGAAGAACAAGAAATGGAGAGAATTAGGCAGAAGGTTCGTAGAAAGGAGTCAATATCATCGTACCAGGCACTGCTAGTCGAGACAATTAAAGATCCAAAGGTTTGGTTCTGCCCAATGACAATCTGCATGATGACATTTTTTGGGTTTGAACACGGCTATTCATTATTTGTTTCATCTCATTACAGTTAGCTGATGGTCTTAATCCAAGTAACTTTGGTTTGCCCCTAATTTTAATTAAATTGTCAAAAAAATTCTTTAAACAAATTATTTTTTGTATCACACTTTATTTAAACGATTTAGCCTCCGTCAAATTTGGTTTTACCAGTTCAACAATGGGCTGAACCAAATAATTTTGGAGAGGGACTGTTGAAAGTCACGGCGAGAATAGGATATGCAATAAAATTGACACTTCATCTACATAAGACCGATTGCATTTACGGGAGGATATGAATCAAAGCAGGATGGTTGAGGATGGTTGAGGATGATGTATCATGCAATCATTTGCCCATGCATTTGAAGATATTCTAAAGAATGCATGTAGACTTAGTGAGCTTTATGCATCACAATGTTAGGCAGTTAAGAAGCAACGTTTTCAAGGAAAAAGTGTCTTGCAGAAATGAGAATGCTTAGATGGATAAGCCGGAACATATTTGAGATAGAATAAGTAATTCTGTATTCTCATGAAGTTAGAGGTCCTTCCAATTTAGGATAACATTAATTTAGAGAACTAGTTTAGACGGTCTGATCATGTGGAACAGAGGACAATAAGCATGCTAGATAGGAGAAGTGATGGGATCATTGTTAATGGGGCGCCGAGGAACTGAAGGGATGTCTGTCCCTCTACTGCACTAGAATTCTATGGTTGTGATGAGGGTGGAGGGATGTATTTTTTTATTTAACAGTAGGCCCATAATAAAAATTGTTAGCATATCGTAGCATGCAACCAAGATATGCCCAGCTCTTCGTTTGAGCTGAACGGAAGAAAAAGATTCGCGTAGCTGATACCAAAAGTTTGGGATAAAGGTGATGCTGCTGGTGTGTATCCTTGCTGCATATTCCATGTCCATTCAGTCTGGTGGCACCAATGAATGTTCCAATGTTGGTGATAACATGTTCTGGTTGAAATATGCAGAAGAACAATCTGCCAATAGTTCGCCTCTCCTTGACATCGTATGTCTAATGGGAATGATTGAATTATTAGGTTGCAAAGTTCTATACATTTAAGTTACAAGTTGTGCATTGTTTAAGTAAAAATATGAACTGATCCATCTAAATGTTGTCTACATAAATTACATAGCAACCACAAGCAGTTTGTCTTGTGCTGATGTCTTCTGTTGCTTTTGTATTCTTGCTTTCATCACTGCTGCTAAAATATATGGTCTTTGTTAGGCATCTTGGACAGAATCTAAACCAAAGTTAGAGAAGGATCCTCAGGGCCGTGCTACAAATCCTGATCTAAGTGAGTCTGATATGGAGAAGCTATTTCGTGATCATGTGAGGGACTTGTTTGAGGTAATATGCTGCCATGGAAGTGCTAATTCTATGTTTTTGTTTGCCAGACAAGCAACTTTAACATAATGCATTTGGATTTTGTTGTTTGATGTACCATGTGTGCTAATATGCATGTGGGATTGATGGCTTGTGACATGGTAGATGTTCATTGCCGTGTCAAATGAATTGCAGTTTAATGGTATTTTGGAACTTGTTGAAGATTTCTTGTTGCTATAAATTTCACATGGTAAAGTTTGTTTCTTGTTTTCATTATTTTGTTTTATGTAACATAAATTTTTTCCATGATCCGATCAATGAGTAAATATTATGGAATTCACTGAATTATTTAGTTTAGCATGTGTAGATCAATGTGAACTGTTCCGATTGTCAAAAAATAGCTGAGGATGAGTGACATGGCAGCGCCACAATATCCAAGATGCTAGAGGGATACACTAGCTCCTTTTACTATATATACACACTTCGTTACATTCACACGTTTATGCACTTGAGTATATATGTGTATATACATGTATACAAATACATATAATACATGTGTGTGTGTGTGTGATTATGTATACTCATGTATCCCGTAAAAATATGTATGCATGTGTGTATACACACATCTATACATGTAGATACATGCATATGTACGTACACAAGTATGTATGTTTTTGTGTTTATATATGTATGTATGTGTGTCTATGTATACGTATGTGTGTATGTATGTATAGATCAAGTGACAATTAACTAATGTGATGGTTTCACATGGATGAAGCAAAAGAAAAGCACAACACATGCTTCCTTTTGCTCCACCTAATGATAAGCCATCATGTCAATCATCTGCAATAAAAGGAAACCACTTAGTTAAAGAAAACCACTTAGTTACCACCCGATACTTATTAATCTCATACACACATATGCATGTATTCATATAAACATGTGTGTGTGTACATAGATATATACATATACTGGTACGCGTGTACATACATGAATGGATGTATTATATATAGATATACGAATATGTAGATATACACATTGAAGTATATGTACGTATGTAGGTCTGTACATACACACATACATATATACACACAAACATACACACACACACATACATCTATATTACAATTGATGACCTTTTTTGAATTCTAGGGCTGATTAGGACAAGCTAATGTCATGCTGATGTATAAAGAGTTTGATAGAAGAATAACTAGGATTTAATCTTGGTAAAAGAATGTTGAGATGAGTGTTTGAAAAAACCAAAAAACCTTATGCACTTCTCCCCTTCATTTTCGTGCCCCCACACTATCACTACATTTGCGCAGAATACCGCCACTTCCCCCTTTTTTGCTAAAAACCTCTCCCATTTGGATAACATCTTTACCAAGGACTTGGACATAATTGGCATCAATCGAGTTCAATATTGTTATATTACTGTATTCATGATGTATGTTTTATTATTTATCTTAGCTTAATTATTAAAGCCTTGAAGACACACACACATCATATCAATATGCTCTAAGACTTAGAAGATATATCACCTCTATTATTGATTGTATCATATTGATTTTAAGCTTAACATTTGATTTATAATGCCATTAATCTACCAAACAAACCCTTACAATCGACTGACACATATCTGTTCTTCATTGTTCATATCATACCTTCATTAGTCGACGTATTCATTCATTGATCAACAAATATAAACCTTGATTTTTTATCATTTTGAAGCTCGTTAGTCAACTAATGAAACTATTGTTCGATCAATACTTAATATTTTGAATTCTGCTACAGTGCATTAGTTAACTAACTCTTCTATTAGTCAATCAATAGCTACTGCTATAGTGTATTTGTCTACTACTACAGAACTACGTAACTTTGATGTTTTACCATTACTCGACTAACATGTTTCCTAGTCGACTAATGTAGATCACAAATCCTTCTTTCGCTGGAGCCATTAGGCAACTAATGTTCGTTTTAGTCAATTAATAGTACATGTTTCTATTTGTGTTTATTCATAATATATCCATTGAATCAAATGCAATAGCTATTTTTTTTTTTCATTTATGAACATTGAAAAGTCCTCTCTATGGATTAAATATTGTTTAGTATTTTTGTTCATGTTTTTCCTCTTATTAAACAGAACATCACTCTTAGCTTTATTTTGATACACAAGCATGTGAATTCAAGGTTTTAGAACCATTTGTACTTGTACAAAGTGGGTTTCTCTTGGTTGTTAGAGGGAGGAAAGATTGCTTTCTGGTTTTAAGAGTGTTCCAGCATCATGGTGTTATAATATCGGGTTTTAGGGTGTTCCTGTTTCTGTCTCAGGGGTGTTTCAGTCTCTGGTTTTATGAGTGTTTCAGAGGCTGTTACAATCTCTGGTTTTAGGGTGTTTCTGTTTCTGTCTCTGGTTTTAAGAGAGTTTCAGTTTCAGTTTCAGTCTTTTTTTTCGGTTCGGTGCACGTGAGTGTGTGTTTGCAAAAAAAAAATGGAAGATCTGTTTGATAACATCTTTTGCACCATGGAGGTGATATAATCATTATAATTGTTGCTAAGTACAAGCATCAATCTACTTTATTTTTCTATATTACAGGGAATCAGTTTATTTGTTTTGAATAGTAGTTTGCAGCATCTGGATATGTCATGTTCCAATGCTACTCATATATAACTGGGAGGTCTCACATGCTCTCTCTCTCTCTCTCTCTCTCTCTCTCTCTCTCTCTCTCTCTCTCTGTGTGTGTGTGTGTGCGCGCGCGCGCGCGCTCTACTTACATAATTGGGATGTCTCACATGGTCAACTATGCGCGCACACTCTCTAGATAGGCTTATATTCAGATTACAAATATTCGAATTATGCTTGAATTCTAATTGACTTACTGTGAATGTCATGTATGTCCAGCGTTGTGCACGTGACTACCGTTATTTGCTTGCCGAAGTCATTACTATGGAAGCGGCAGCGCGCACAACAGATGACGGCAAGAATGTTCTTAATTCTTGGACGGAAGCCAAACGACTTCTAAAGCCTGATCCAAGGTATGCTAAGATGCCCAGAAAAGAAAGGGAAGCTCTCTGGAACAGGCACGCCGATGATCTTCTTAGGAAACACACAGCAGCAGCCGATCCCAAGGAGATGCCAAAGAAGGAAGGAAGAGATAAATCCTCGGCTGATTTCTCAAAAAGATCACCGCGGAGGTCCCATGGCCGGAGGTAGCTTACTGAGTTTTCCCCTATTTCATGGGATTCCTTAGGTTCATCTTGTATTAGCTTTCCCTTAACACCATTTTTCCCTTCAGGGGTTAGTTGATAGTTTCGGAGTTGACGCTTTGTAATTTGTTTTGACCAATCAACCAAATGGGGGTTAATGGAAAATGTAATGACTACTTTATTTTCAGTGTGTTAGAAGTGTGTTTGGTCACCATGTCTTCTGTTCTGGGTTACTGGTGGCTACTGAAAAATCCATCCTGTTGATTTTTTTTTTTTTTTTGCGACTTAGGAAGAAGAAATTACAACAATCAGAATGTAAATCCTCTAGTGCGTCACGTTCCTCTTGCATTATACAGAAGTAGCTGAGATAATGAAGCTGGTGCTCTATTCCAAATCCGCTATTCATCATCCAGGTGCAGCCCAAGTTTGCTAATGCGTAAGTACATAAGTTCGTGTCACGAAAAATGTGTTGGATGGTACAATGTCGAAATCGTGAAACAAACTCATGAATATCTAGTATTAGATTTGAAAGTGGATGGAAGGAGACATCAAGTGGTGAATCAAGGCAATTCAAGAAGCAGAAGAGCAACATTTGAATCTGATTCACAGATAACATCTTGGGAACCTCGATCCAAAGTAATCTCTAGCCCATGTCGAATAGCTTGAAGTTTATCATTTAGATTAGTCCCACACCCAACATATACCGAGAAATCCAATAGCCACTTACCTAGATCACTTCGAAATATGCCACCTGCCCCTGAAATGCATGTATCTCGCTTGCCCCATCAACAGTAAGTTTAAACAACTCCACATTCAGGCGGACACCACCAAATTAAAGAAGGAGCGGAATTGACCACTTTACGCTTACCATAGTCCCTTGATACATCCGTTGCAATAAAAGCAATATGTCTGACAGTAAATGTAACTTCATCACCTTTGTCAGTAGCCAAAAAAACCCATTTACAACATGCATCACAAAGCTTCTACAAACATGTAGCAAAAAAGAATAGTTTGAGTGGGGATAGTTCGTATCATTCAAGAATTCCTTCACCCACTCTGCAAGGGGTAATTGATAGAATTTAGGAAAGACAGAAGTATGGAAGAAAATATTTGTCACGTCCCGCTTCCCAAAAATGTGGAGGCGAGACGTGAGAAGGTCCGCACAAACTTGAAGATGTGAAGCTTCAAGTCTGATAAGCGTAAAAAAACACTTATTATGGCAGGTCCTTGCAAAGAGAAACGAAACAACGATGATAATAAGGAAATGAGACGACATTTTATTGAATCTCCAAATGTCCATAAACAAATTACAATATCACAGAAAAGCCACCGGGCTAAAGGAAAAAGAGTCTAAGGCCCAACATGGCCTACAAAATATAACATACAAAACAAAGGTGCCACGCACCGACAACTAACAGGAATCCTAAAACATAAAGGAAACTCAACAAAGTCACCGGTGTCCACAAGACTCCTCCACAGCAAACACAACGTCCTCTGCAACAAGCTCTGGCTCTGGGCCTAACATGTGACACCCAAAAGAGAAAGGGGCACATGTCAGCAAGTCTAAAAAGACTTGCGCAAGGAAACTGAAAGTAACTAACAACCTAGCACTTATAATATTAGCAATGATATGACAGTTTAGTTTGATGCAGCAGTTTAAAAAAGAGACAAGCACGCACGATGTAGCGAAAGCTACCAATTCACTAATCACTTGTCACTGTTTATCACTTAGTGCATAGAGAGTCCACCTGCTGGCCAGCTCGTGGCTCAGGCCGTTTATCTCTTATCACTATTTATCACTTAGTGCATAGAGAGTCCACATGCTGGCCGGAGTGGCGGATCAGGCCAACTCGGGCTCAGTCCGCTTATCTCGTATCACTATTTATCACTTGTGCACTAGAGAGTCCACCTGCTGGCCGGAGTGGCGGATCAGGCCGACTCGGGGCTCAGTCCGCTTATCTCTCACCCCACCCATGTGTATCGAGCGTTGGGGTTTCCAACTACAGGGCTCGCTTCTGGAACACGAGCCAGGAAGTGTAATATCGTAGCGTGTGCTACGCAATCACGATGAATAATCACTATGCAATGACATGAACAGATATTTGCGTACCGTTAATAGAATTTAAACATGACAGGCAAAGATGCAGGGATGATATGAACAGATAATTGCGTACCGTTAATTGAATTTAAACGTGACATACAAGCATGATGAGGGTGACGGATCTAGCTTCGTTGTCAAGCTAGATCAAAAGCGTCCAGACAGCTATCCTTTCCCTGTCTAGTCTCTTTTACCCTAAAACAAGATAATGGCCTAAGCACGGCCTAAACAACAAGGGTAGCAAGTTTCACTTGCCTGGCACCGAGGAGAACGATCAACGAAGGCACATCACACAAGTTTGTTATCTACGGGAATGGATCACTGTCATGGAAAAACAACATTAGAATGGTAACTAATCCGTATTCACAATCGAACCCTACGATTTCTAGTGATCCATTTTATTAGGGTTTCACAAATATCATGTGTGGGTTATGAGATTATTAAAGGAAGAATACTACCCGTGAAGAAGCGGAGGAACGACGCCGAGAACTACGGCGACGGAAGAACGATCCGGCTCAGATCTGGAAAAGGGGGAAAATCTGGAGAAATGGGTTTGGATGAGGCTTTTGGGGATTTGATGAGGGTTTGAGGTTGAGGAGAGGTAGGATATGTGAAATGAGGGTTTGGATGGTGATGGATGAGCTTGGGATGAAGGATCAATGGTTTGGGGAAGAAGGGGGCTCAATGGGGGAGAAATTAGGGTTTGGTGTGATGAGGAAGAAGAAGAAAACGTTTGGTGCGTATTTATAGAAAAGTGTGGCGGCTAGGGAAAAACTAGGGTTTCCTGGGCTGATTAGTCGGTCAAAGAAGGATTGGTGACCGACTAGCTTGGGAACTAGTCGGTCGGTTGATCAACTGTGACCGACTAGAATCAAACAGCGAAAGAAGGGGAAAAATCTGGGAAGTGAATTAGTCGGTCTGTGAAGGCCCGTCGACCGACTAGTTGGGAATCTAGTCGGTCGGTGAGTGTTCATGAACAGACTAATGAGGAACAGTAGCTTAGGTAAAATAAATCAAAGGAACTAGTCGGTCTGAGAGCAAGTTCTGACTGACTAGTTTCACATCTAGTCGGTCGGTTGTTGTTCTTAGACCGACTAAGAGTAAACAGTAACTCCTGACTTATAATCAAAGCCCACTAGTCGGTCCATTAAGGATTGCCGACCGACTAGATTGAGATCTAGTCGGTTGGTTCTCCTTCTTGAACCAACTAACATGCACGAAAAGTGTCGATTCGAAGCGCGAAGCTTCGGGAAGATTTCTATGGCTTCTAGGATCGATTTATACTCTAAGATATGAGCGATTTGAAACTCGTCACGAATGACTTACTCCAAACCCAACGATCGAAGGAAAAAGCTAGAAAATCACGACGAACGAATGAAAACGAAAACCACGGAGACGGAAATTCACATCCAAGGAGAAAATCCACCAAGCATGTATTTTTAACATAAATAATCCAATTACATGAAAACCAGTCGTTACAATATTCCAAACCTTTTTGGCATCACAATAATCTCTTAAGACATGAATAGTAATTTCAGCCTCTGTGCCACAGATTGAACAGGAATCTGACTCTGAGATACTCCGGTGAAATCGCAAAGCATTAGTAGCAATCCTTTCTTTTATGCCTAACCATAAGAAGTATAGCCATCGAGCCAGAAGGGGCAATTTCCATATCCAGGCATGATTATCCTCCAAGATCAGGCTATGTTTCTCTAACATTTGCATATATGAAGATTGAGAAGTAAATTTTCCATTGGAAGTGAACCGTCGTATGTTGTTGGATATTGAGTCACCAAGTAGATTTTAATGATGTACAAACAATTATTGCATGCTAATCAAATTTGTGAGTGTTGTTAATCAAACATCATATTTAAGTATGTCAATGAGTTCAAAGCTATGTTCAAAGACTCATGGAGCCAAGATGTTAAAGAAAGCAAATGAAAAGATCATTCATGGCACATGGAGTCAATGAAGAGCAATTGTGGAGCTCAATAAAGGCACCAAGTTTAAAGAGATCAAGAATCAAAGTCAAGGACATATACTCAAAGAATCTATGTCACGCCCCGCTTCCCTAAAATGGAGGCGAGACGTGAAAAGGTCCGCACGAGAGTGGAGCTGTGAAGCCCCAAACCCGATAAGCGTCAATAAAACATAAGCAGGTCCCTGTAACCACAAACGGAACAACAATAATAACACAAGGAGAGACAGAAATAAAATCTCATATCTCATAATTTGTCCAACATGAAAATTAAGTTCAACATCCAGAAAAACCACCAGGCTAAAAGAAAGAGTCTAAAGGCCCAGAACAAGGCCAACAAAAGGAACAACGTAACAAAGTATAGGTGCTACACACCGACAACAAAATAGCAGTCTAAACAGAAAGGGAAAGCTCAACGAAGTCACTAGGACTGGTCCCCAGTGTTCACGTACTCCTCGCCAAACACAGGCTCGGGCTCGACGTCAGCAAACACCTCGTCCTCAACAACGGACTCAGGCTCGGGATCTAACATGTGTCACCCAAAAGAGTAAAGGGGCACATGTCAGCAAGTCTAAAAGACTTGGGCAAAGAAACTGAAGGTAAGGTAAACTAGCAACCTAGCAGATATAGTATGATGCATGGCATGGCAAGTATAGTATGGAAGTGACAAGTGAAGGAAAGTACAAGTAGCAAGTGTGTCATGGATAACAAGTAAAACATGGTCAAGTACAAGTCAAGTGGTTCACGTCAAGTGAACAGTCAAGTAAACAAGTTGTGCACAGAGATTCCGCCTGTTGGCTAGAGTGGCTGATCGGGCCAACTCCTAAGCTCAAGTGACCGTTTATCTCTACCCCTCCACGTGTATCGAGCCAGGGAGTTACCCCGAACACGGAATGCTCGCTTCTGGAACACGAGCCAGGAAGTGTGTTTAACATGTATGGCGTAGGGTTATGCCTGCAACGCAGGTGCCTAGCCGGTTAACAAGTAGGTCGGGCATTGGCTATCAACCAACTCACGTAGCCCGCTTCTGGAACACGGGCCAGGAACACAAGTATTGTAGCGTGTGCTACGAATGCGACATTCAACATGGATAGCATGGATGACAATTAATTCGCGTACCGTTAATCAAAATTAAACATGACATGATAGTTATGCAACATGGTAAACGATGGTCCTAGCTTCGTTGTCAAGCTAGTTCCGGAATTGCGCCTAGGCGAGTATCATTTCGTCGCCTAGTCTCTTTTACGCCTACAACAAGCAAATGGCCTAAAACATGGCCTAAACCCTAAGTGGCAAGTTTCACTTGCCTAGCACCGAGGATGACGATCAACGAGTGTTCGTCCCACGGACGCTAATCTACGGGGAAGTCGCTGATATGAAGAAACAATCATCAAAACAACATTCATTTCATTAGGGTTTCACAAAAACACAACGGGTTATGAAAACATTAAGAGATCGATTATTACTGTATAGGAAGCGGAAGAACGCTCCGGGGAACCTAGGGATCAGATCTGGAATGGATGGGGAAAATCTGGAGAAATAGGGTTTTGGGGGATTTTGGGGGATTTGATGAAAGTTTGGGGAAGATGAGAGGTAGGATGTGTTAAGTGAGGGTTTGGATGATGGATTTGGGCTTGGGATGAAGGAATAAGGGTTTGAGGTAGTAGGGGGCTCAATGGGGGAGAAATTAGGTTTAGAGTTGAAGAAGAAGAAGAAGAAAACGTTTGGGGGGGTTTAAATAGGATGTGCTGGCGGCTGCCCAGAAATTAGGGTTTCGACACTGATTAGTCGGTCAAAGAGCAACCACTGACCGACTAGTTTGTGAACTAGTCGGTCGGTTGACCAACGCAGACCGACTAAGTCCAAACAGTAACTCCTGTACAAAAATAGGATTTAGCTTTAGTCGGTCAAAGAACAACTACTGACCGACTAGTTTCGAATCTAGTCGGTCGGATGAACGTTCTTAGACCGACTAAGAATGAATAGTAACTGGTACCAAAAATAGTTAATGAGTTAGTCGGTTAAAGAAGCATTGTTGACCGACTAGTTTGCAACCTAGTCGGTCGACCAATGTTCTTAGACCGACTAACGAGAAACAGTAACTCCTGAGAAATTAACAAAGCCAACTAGTCGGTTCAAGAAGGTTTTCCGACCGACTGGATCGTCATCTAGTCAGTCGGTGCCCCTTCTTACACCGGTTAATGAGCACCAAAAGTTCCAAAATAGAGCGCGAAGCTCCGGGATCGATTCCTAAGACTCCTAGGCTTGATCTAGCAACAAGATATGACCGATATGAAGCCCGTCACAAATGACTTACTCCAAAATCGACGATTCTAAGGAAGAAGCTAGAAAATCACGACGAAACGATCGAAAATGAAAGCTACGGAGACGTAAACCACGCATAAGGAGAAAATCCACCAAAACATATAATATGACATAATAAATCCAGATACACGAAAACCAGTCGTTACATCCTCCCCAACTTAAGAAAAATTTCGTCCTCGGAATTTCCCAACACTCACGTGTCCGGGAACAAAAGTGGGTAGCGCTCTCGCATCTCATCCTCATTCTCCCAAATAGACCTCCAGGCGAGCCGTGTCGCCACATTACCCTCACAAGATTGACAACCTTGTTCCGAAGTGGCTTCTGACGCCTGTTCAGAATCTGCACTGGCTGCTGGTCATACGTCATATCAGGGCGAATGGTAATCTCCGAGAAATCCACAGCATGAGATGGATCGCTAATGTATCGACGAAGCTGCGACACATGGAAAACATTGTGAACTCCCTCTAAAGATGGCGGCAAGGCTAAGCGGTAGGCTACCTCGCCAACTTTCTCCAGAATGTCAAACGGTCCAATGTATCGCGGGCTCAACTTCCCCCGCTTCCCAAAGCGAATCACACCACGATTCGGGAAAATCCTCAGAAACACATGATCTCCCGGCTGAAACTCTAAAAGACGGCGTTTAGCATCCGCCCAATGCTTAAAACGGTCCTGAGCAATCCTCAACCTCTCCCGAATGTTCCTGACGACCTCCACAGCCTCCACAGTCATCTCAGGCCCCAACAGCTCCCAATCACCAACGTCATCTCAACTCAATGGCGATCGACATTTCCTCCCATAAAGAGCGGCGAAAGGCGCCATGCCAATACTCGCCTGGAAGCTGTTGTTGTAAGAAAACTCCACCAGATGCAGATGGTCCTCCCACGAACCCTTGAAATCCAACATGCACGCCCTCAGCATGTCCTCCAAGATCTGAATCGTCCTCTCGGATTGGCCATCCGTCTGCGGATGGTACGCCGTGCTGAAACTCAGACGCGTACCCAAGCTCTTCTGCAAACTCTGCCAGAACTGAGATGTGAACCTCGTGTCTCTGTCCGACACGATACTCACGGGGACTCCGTGAAGTCGTACGACCTCCTGCACGATTCACGTTACATCACTATCCAAACTAGGAAAAAGGAAAAAAACGGAGAGTAAAAGAATTTACCTCCATATACCTCCTCTGTAACGGCCCGTATTTGTCCAATACATTTAAATTAAGTATTTAAAGTAATTTCATTTTAATTGTATTTTGTAATAGTTGATCAGGAGTCTTAAACTGATTTCAAAATTTCTTATAAAAATATTTTAAAGTACCAGGACTAGTTATGGAGTATTTTGGTAAGATCGGATTTCATCAGATACCTCTAAAAGAATTGACGAAAATTCATTTTCAGATATTGCAGTTTTGGGTCAATGAATTTATTTTCTATACAAACGTCTTCAAAACGTTTTCAAACTTCTGCAGTAGTATCCTATGATCATTTGGGGCTTCCCATATTAATTTCGTAATTTTCTGATATAATTTCAATAGAGAACCCGTAACCCCGCTTTCTAAACGTTTTGGCCAAAAACTAGTATTTTCGTAGCCCAAAACCTGGAACGGTCTTCATATTCGTGATCCTCATGACGATATGATCCCGTGGGTATGTTTTTGTAACTTTTCGGACATGTTTACTAGTAGGGGCATTTTCGTAATTTCGTATTTGTATTTTCACTAATGACCTTCACTAATGGGGTTTTACCTTACTAATTACCTTCCTAATTACCACACTTAACCACCGTATCTACCCCCCACCCACTCTCTCCTCAGCTAACACCCACAGCTAACCTACCCATCTTTCTAGCCCTATAAAGAAACCCTTTAACTCTCTCTATCTCTCTCAGTCTATCTCTTCTCTTCTTCACACAGAGGCCGCTCTCTCCCTCTATCACCCTCTCCCCGCTCTCATCAGCTCTCTCCCTCTATCACCACTCTCTCTTCCGCTCTCCGTCCAACGCCCACCGGAGGACTGACCGCCGCCGACCGTCCTATCTTTCACAGCCGCCCGACGAGCCCCGACCCCACTCCACCCCGCCGTACGACGCCGCCCCACCACGACGAACCCCCCCGAAGCGCCTCACGCCGAGCAGCGACCCCGCCCTCGCCCAAGCGGAGCTCCGCCAAGCTCTCCGCCCTATCCCCTGAGATCCACCCATGCTCCGCCACCGATCGCCGCCTCCGCCGTTTTCCGTCCACCGCCGCCGCACCCAGCTGCTCCCCGACGCCGCTGCTCCGCCTTCCACGTCGACCGCCGCTGCAGACGCCGCCGCTGCCTCCTCGAGCACGCCCCTCCACCGCCTTCGACGAAAGCTCTGTGCCGCCCCTGCGAGCTCCTCCGACTCCGCCGTTCCCTCGTCGCCAACCGCCGAGCGTCGAACACCCCTCCGCCATGCACGAAGACGACGAGAGCGGGGTAAAATTCGAAATGGCAAACTTGTAAATATCGCGTAAATTCATATTTTCGTATTTTATATTAATTATTAAATAGGGTTTATTGGTTTTAAATTGATAAGTAATTATATAGGACCCAGAAAAATGTGGGGCTAGCTCTAGAAAATCAGAAATGACATTCTGGACCCAATGGCACTAGTTTCATCTCAATCCGACGCTTAGTTTTTCCAGAATTAATTTTTAACCCTAAAAGATAAATACCTGATTTTCGTTCAAAAATCCATATCTTCTTATTTTTACGTAAACTAACACTTGAGAAAAATATATGTTATTATACTCTTTGAGACGGTCGTTTTGACACCTCATTTGCAACTTTCTGATGTAGATTGCATCCAGAATAAATTGTGGAATAAATACGTTACTAATTGGAAAACAGATTTTAAATTGTTTTTGAGCTTTTAAAAATCCTAAAAATTACTATAATCTTCAGAAAAATATTCCTTCTTGCAGTAAAATTATTTTCACCATATATAGTCTATATAAAATTTTAGAACCGTTTTCGACACTGTTTCAATCAGTTTTAGATATCAAAACGATCAGAATATTTGAATAGAAAATAGGGTGCGCTTTAACCAAGTGTTTCTTGTGTTTGCAGGTACCAATCCTCGTGCACCAGCTTCGCTAGCTCCAACCTCGTCTTGCCACGACGAGCTCTAAAATCGTAAGTCACGATATATTCTAAATTTAAGAAACCTAGTTTACTGTGCTTGGATGAACTAGTTGACACCCCTATAGCCTCGAACGGCTATTTGACTTGAACCAAACTAGAGAACTAGTATGAAAGTAATCAACTAAAGATTACTTTGCCAACTTTCAACTTAGGTGGTTGTAGCACGCAACTACCAACTTGGTTGTGTGCTAGCCACACTACCACGTGCTCAAAGCACAGAAGTAACAGCTTTTGGTGTTGGACTTGTCTTTATCCTACTTGCTGGTTTTCAATGAGGAAGTCAACCAGTTGACCTGGTGTGACTAACATGTGGAACATCCTGTGGAACAATCTTGTGAAAAACTTGTACTTGACACGTCACCGGGGTTTCGGGGTAACTCACAGTTGCGAGAGTACGGGAGTGACTAGAGTTCGATCTACATGTCAAGCTGCCTGTGTTTCGGCCTCCTGTCTAGCTGCCTGTGTTTCGACAAACCATCCTGCTGCCTGGGTACCGGCATTCGTCTGGGTAGCACCCAGGCAAGAGACGAACTGAACGGTCACATATTGTACTCTCCGACTTGAGTCACGTAGTTCTAGTGTAACTTGCACAGTTACTTTCTTTACAGTACTTGCACTTTACTTTCCTTATCAGTACAGTTACCATACTTGCCTCACTTTACTTGCCAGTACAGTCACCTTTACTTTACGCATTCCATGCACGTTACTTTCTACACTTTTACAGACACTGCACCGTACTTTACTTTCACTTTGGTCTGCTTTGTCATACTTGTACAGTACCTCTCTTTCTTTATTTAGAATTGTTGTGACTTGCCTACGGTTCCATCTCTGTGGCACCGCAGACGACGTACATATGGAGGCAGATGCTCTTGAGTTAATAGCGCCAGACTTCGACCATGATACCGCAGCTTCCAGAGCTATTTTCAGTTGTGTACTTTTCTTCTGTCATGTATCATTGTTGGGACATCTTGTACAGGATGGATTGTAATAATTGGACACTATTTGGGTATTTTTGTACATCTCTGCATCGTGGCTATTTTGATTTCACTGGTTAACTGCAGAACCTGCGCAATTATCAAATAAGTAACGGGCCCCCGAGAGCGGGTCGTTACAAGTTTGGTGGCCCATGCAGGTCCTCGCTAACTACCTCGTGTACATTATAGCAAGATCAGGATGTATAATATAAGATACTCAAATTAACCTCGAGTACGAGATGTCTCGAGTGTTCACCTGTATTGGATATATGGGTGAAGTGTCCTTATTACCATCTTCATTAGGTCTTCCTTACTTCCTTTGAACTCTTAACCCTTGCTTAGGAATTCGTGTTCCATTCTTGATTATACCTCTCTAGTACCCTCTTTTGCTAGCAGTTATCGTGATTTTTCATCCTTTGAACTATCTACCCACTTCATCGCCTTTCCTTCAGTTGTCGGTGGCACTCATATGAATGATGATCTTCCTTCAATGGACCATGATACCGGTCAATGTGCTTGGCTAAAGTCTGTTGGATCAACCTGGCTAGACTGGGCATAAGTGATCCTGGCTTAGTCACTTCCCTGGCCGTGTCCGCTGGACCGCAAGGATGTGAATCGTGAGTATGTAACACCATCGATCTCCATCATTATCACCCCTTTCTTTAGCTAGTGATGGCCTTCTAATCATTCAACTAATTCTTATAATTCTTCCTAATCGCTTTTAGTTCGTCTGAACTCTAGCTACGTTTATTCTAAGGAGGGTAGCATTCGATTTTCGATCACCAGGAGTTTGAATTCGACCACGAAAGCAAATCGAAGGACGCTCAGAAGTATTGGAGGATAGTGCTGGTGATTGGAGACGAGCCAAACCTGACGTATAAGTGTAGGCTGTTTGCATCTTTTGAGCTAGTGTTTCTCTTCTAGCCCCTACTTCTATCTTATACCCGTCTTTTTCTCTCCAATGGTTTGACTTCCTTTCCCACCTGCCACCTTCCTCCTCCCTCTTTATTTCGTTTTTCCGCTTCCCCCCTCGAGACCCGTGCCCGTCGAACCCTACCCTACCTAACTCCGACTTCGGTGCCCCCCTTTCTCTCTTTTTAACCCACCTCCGCCCCTCCGCTGCCACCCCGTGGCTTCCCTCAGACATCGCCCCCCTCCTCCTCCCGGCCTCTCCCCCAAGCAAGCTCGATCGGACCTCGCATCGCCCTCCGATCTCCGATCCGTCGGCCTCACCCGAAGATCCGCCAGCTTCCGCTTCGCTCCATCCCGTAGGCCCTAGCTCCCCGCCATGGATCGCCAGCCGCCGATGGCCCACCAACGACCTTGGGGTCTATTGGGCTTAGCAGCAACCCTCGCCGCCACCCTTGCTTTGGCCGTGTGGTCGGGATATTGGGAACCCGCCGCCCTTGGTATCATTGGGAGCTCCTTTTTCTGGTTCTTCCCCCTTGAGCTGCCCAGCTTCGAGTGCTTCTTAGGGGTGCTCCTTAGTGCTTGTAGGTCCATGAGTTTTTGGTCGTTGAACTGCTTAGGGCTGATGGTGTTTACCGTAGACATCGACCTATGGTATTGGCAAACAGTATCCTTAGGATTGGGTATTGGCATACTTTTGGGCTTAGGCGTCGAAGTTGGATGTCGGTCTTGTGCTCGGATTTGGGAGACGGCTAGAATGTTGGTTTCTTGTTGGATGTTATGGAGACTGCTGGGACAAGTGGTATCGATGATCTTGACCCTCGAGAGTTGGCCTTATACTTGCCTGTATGTGTTGATCTGGGTAATGGCTTGTAATTTGGTAGCATGGCAGATGAAGTCCTTTGTGTTCGGCTGGTTAAGTTGTAACCGTAAGGACGCACTAGGTTTATCCCTTACGTTTTTGTATGCTATGGCGATGATTTACATGATTGAGACCATGTAATCATCGTTTATATATATTCTAGACATTCCGTTCTTCTCTTTGGTGTGCTTGCTATTGACTTTTCACCTGATCAGGTCCCAAGTTCGAACAGATGTCATCCTCATCCTCATTATCATTTCCAAGTAATGCCATTATTTTATGTTTTGCCTACTTGATGAATCTGAAGTAGCTATTGTGATAAAATATATTAGTAACATCACATATTTCTTATCACATTATATTTCACTTTACAACATGATTTACTAGATTACTATTTTTCTATCATTTATTTGTTTGAGCTTCTTCATAAAATCAATTATTTTCAACAGAGATTTTTAAATTCTGAGGACGGAATTATTTTTAAGGAGGGTAGAATGTAACGGCCTGTATTTTTCCAATACATTTAATTTAAGTATTTAAAGTAATTTCATTTTAATTGTATTTTGTAATAGTTGATCAGGAGTCTTAAACTGATTTCAAAATTTCTTATAAAAATATTTTGAAGTACCAGACTAGTTATGGAGTATTTTGGTAAGATCGGATTTCATCAGATACCTCTAAAAGATTTGACGAAAATTCATTTTCAGATATTGTAGTTTTGGGTCAATGAATTTATTTTCTATACAAACGTCTTCAAAACGTTTTCAAACTTCTGCAGTAGCATCCTATGATCATTTGGGGCTTCCCACATTAATTTCGTAATTTTCTGATATCATTTCAATAGAGAACCCGTAAACCCGCTTTCTAAACGTTTTGGCCAAAAACTAGTATTTCCGTAGCCCAAACCCTGGAACGGTTTTCGTATTCGCGATCCTCGCGACGATACGATCCAGTGGGTATGTTTTCGTAATTTTTCGGACACGTTTACTAGTAGGGGCATTTTCGTAATTTCGTATTTGTATTTTCACTAATGACCTTCACTAATGGGGTTTTACCTTCCTAATTACCCCACTTAACCACCGTATCTACCCCCCACCCACTCTCTCCTCAGCTAACACCCACAGCTAACCTACCCATCTTTCTAGCCCTATAAAGAAACCCTCTAACTCTCTCTATCTCTCTCAGTCTATCTCTTCTCTTCTTCACACAGAGGCCGCTCTCTCCCTCTATCACCCTCTCCCCGCTCTCATCAGCCCTCTCCCTCTATCTCCACTCTCTCTTCCGCTCTCCGTCCAACGCCCACCGGAGGACTGACCGCCGCCGACCGTCCTATATTTGACGGCCGCCCGACGAGCCCTGACCCCACTCCACCCCGCCGTACGACGCCGCCCCACCACGGCGAACCCCCCCGAAGCGCCTCACGCCGAGCAGCGACCCCGCCCTCGCCCAAGCGGAGCTCCGCCAAGCTCTCCGCCCTATCCCCTGAGATCCACCCATGCTCTGCCACCGATCGCCGCGTCCGCCGTCTTCCGTCCACCGCCGCCGCACCCAGCTGCTCCCCGACGCCGCTGCTCCACCTTCCACGTCGACCGCCGCTGCAGACGCCGCCGTTCCCTCGTCGCCAACCGCCGAGTGTCGAACACCCCTCCGCCATGCACGAAGACGACGAGAGCGGGGTAAAATTCGAAATGGCAAACTTGTAAATATCGCGTAAATTCGTATTTTCGTATTTTATATTAATTATTAAATAGGGTTTATTGGTTTTAAATTGATAAGTAATTATATAGGACCCAGAAAAATGTGGGGCTAGCTCTAGAAAATCAGAAATGACATTCTGGACCCAATGGCACTAGTTTCATCTCAATCCGACGCTTAGTTTTTCCAAAATTAATTTTTAACCCCAAAAGATAAATACCTGATTTTCGTTCAAAAATCCATATCTTCTTATTTTTACGTAAACTAATACTTGAGAAAAATATATGTTATTATACTCTTTGAGACGGTCGTTTTGACACCTCATTTGCAACTTTCTGAGGTAGATTGCATCCAGAATAAATTGTGGAATAAATACGTTACTAATTGGAAAACAGATTTTAAATTGTTTTTGAGCTTTTAAAAATCCTAAAAATTACTATAATCTTCAGAAAAATATTCCTTCTTGCAGTAAAATTATTTTCACCATATATAGTCTATATAAAATTTTAGAACCGTTTTCGACACCGTTTCAATCAGCTTTAGAAATCAAAACGATCAGATTATTTGAATAGAAAATAGGGTGCGCTTTAACCAAGTGTTTCTTGTGTTTGCAGGTACCAATCCTCGTGCACCAGCTTCGCTAGCTCCAACCTCGTCTTGCCACGACGAGCTCTAAAATCGTAAGTCACGATATATTCTAAATTTAAGAAACCTAGTTTACTGTGCTTGGATGAACTAGTTGACACCCCTATAGCCTCGAACGGCTATTTGACTTGAACCAAACTAGAGAACTAGTATGAAAGTAATTAACTAAAGATTACTTTGCCAACTTTCAACTTAGGTGGTTGTAGCACGCAACTACCAACTTGGGTAAATTGTGTGCTAGCCACACTACCACGTGCTCAAAGCACAGAAGTAACAGCTTTTGGTGTTGGACTTGTCTTTATCCTACTTGCTGGTTTTCAATGAGGAAGTCAACCAGTTGACCTGGTGTGACTAACATGTGGAACATCCTGTGGAACAATCTTGTGAAAAACTTGTACTTGACACGTCACCGGGGTTTCGGGGTAACTCACAGTTGCGAGAGTACGGGAGTGACTAGAGTTCGATCTACATGTCAAGCTGCCTGTGTTTCGGCCTCCTGTCTAGCTGCCTGTGTTTCGGCAAACCATCCTGTTGCCTGGGTACCGGCATTCGTCTGGGTAGCACCCAGGCAAGAGACGAACTGAACGGTCACATATTGTACTCTCCGACTTGAGTCACGTAGTTCTAGTGTAACTTGCACAGTTACTTTCTTTACAGTACTTGCACTTTACTTTCCTTATCAGTACAGTTACCATACTTGCCTCACTTCACTTGCCAGTACAGTCACCTTTACTTTACGCATTCCATGCACGTTACTTTCTACACTTGTACAGACACTGCACCGTACTTTACTTTCACTTTGGTCTGCTTTGTCATACTTGTACAGTACCTCTCTTTCTTTATTTAGAATTGTTGTGACTTGCCTACGGTTCCATCTCTGTGGCACCGCAGACGACGTACATATGGAGGCAGATGCTCTTGAGTTAATAGCGCCAGACTTCGACCATGAGACCGCAGCTTCCAGAGCTATTTTCAGTTGTGTACTTTTCTTCTGTCATGTATCATTGTTGGGACATCTTGTACAGGATGGATTGTAATAATTGGACACTATTTGGGTATTTTTGTACATCTCTGTATCGTGGCTATTTTGATTTCACTGGCTAACTGCAGAACCTGCGCAATTATCAAATAAGTAACGGGCCCCGAGAGCGGGTCGTTACATCCTCGCTAGCGCCTCAGTGGACTGTCCCACTCGGAATGGAATAAAGTGCGCGGATTTGGTCAATCGATCTACGATCACCCAGATCGCATCATTCTGCTTCGGACTCCGAGGCAGTCCAGTCACGAAATCCATAGTGATGTGTTGCCACTTCAACTCCGGAATCGGAAGCGGTTGTAGCAACCCTGCCGTACGCTGATGCTCCGCCTTTACTTGTTGGCAAACCAAACACTTGGCTACACTCCGAGCCACACTCCTCTTCATGACATGCCACCAATAGTTCAGACGAAGATCCTTGTACATCTTGATCCCACCATGATGCACAGAATACGGCGAACTGTGTGCCTCCACCATCAACTCCTCTCTAATATCCCCAGCTGGCACACACAACCTGGCCCCAAACCTCTGCGAGCCATCCTCATGAATCAAAAAGTCAGTCCGCAGACCGGCTTCCACCTGCTCCCGAATCTTCACCAGCTTTGGATCCTCAGCCTGGCCAGCCTTGATCCGATCCACAATCGTCAACTGTATCTGCATACACATCAACGAAGAAACCTCCCCAGGAAGAACAATCTCCACACCAGACTCGCAAAAATCCTGCTGCAATCTCCACTGCGAGGTCAAAATCATCACCGCTGGAAGCCTACTCAGCGCATCAGGAACCACATTCACCTTGCCAGGGTGATACTGCAAATCAATCTCATAATCCGCCATGAGCTCCAACCATCGACGCTGTCGCATGTTGAGCTCCTTCTGAGTAAAAATATACTTCAAGCTTTTATGATCGGTGAAAATCTTCACTTTCTCACTCAGCAGGAAGAGCCTCCAAATCTTAAGAGCAAACACAACAGCAGCCAACTCCAAATCATGCGTCGGGTAATTCTTCTCATGAACCTTGAGCTGACGAGATGCATAAGCCATAACATGCCCGTGCTGATGCAACACACAACCGAGACCCTTGCCAGAAGCATCGCAAAAGATCTCAAATCCACCGCTGCGATCAGGCACAACAAGAATAGGGGCAGTCGTCAATCTCTCCCTCAGAACACCAAAAGCATTCTCACAATCACCCGACCAAACAAAAGGTACATCCTTCCGCGTCAATCTGGTCATCGGCTCGGTAATACGGGAAAAGTCCTTAATGAAACACCGATAGTAACCAGCAAGTCCAAGGAAACTCCGAATCTCAGACGCAGACGACGGAACAGGCCACTCTCTGATGGCCCTAATCTTCTCGGGATCCACTAAAATACCATCTCCAGTCACCACATGCCCCAGAAAAGCAACTCTGTCCAGCCAAAACTCGCACTTCGAAAACTTAGCATACAGCCGATGCTTCCTCAAAATCTCCAATACCGCCCTCAAGTGCGAGGCATGCTCCTCCTCCGACTTTGAATAGATCAGAATGTCGTCAATAAAGATAACGACAAACTTATCCAAAAAGTCATAGAAAATCAGGTTCATCAGATTCATGAAAACTGCGGGTGCGTTAGTCACGTCGAAAGGCATAACCATAAACTCATAGTGTCCATACTTCGTCCTGAATGCTGTCTTCGGAACATCATCCTTCTTCACCTTCAACTGATGGTAACCACTCCTCAAATCCAATTTAGAAAACACCCTCGAACCTCCAAGCTGATCAAAAATATCATCGAGGCGAGGCAACGGGTATTTATTCTTGATGGTCACCGCATTCAACTCCCGATAGTCCACGCACATGCGACGCGAACCATCCTTCTTCTTCACCAGCAGCACCAGTGCTCCCCACGGAGACACACTAGGGTTGATATAACCCTTCTGCAAAAGCTCATCCAGCTGTTTCCGCAATTCCTCCAACTCAGCGGGTGCCATACGATAAGGCGCCTTCGAAATCGGCTGCGCTCCCGGAACAAGATCAATAGAAAATTCTAGAGCTCGATCAGGTGGCAAACCAGACATCTCCTCGGGGAAGACGTCATCAAAATCCCGCACAACTGCTGGCCTCTCCAGCTCCATCTGCATAGCCACAACCTCCACCGGTCTGGCCCGAAACCTGACAGGACCAAGCGAGCTGCCACCTCGACTGAACTCAAATACTGGATGTCCGGGAATCTCGAACACCACCTTCTTCCTCCGATAGTCGATCGTAGCATAGAAGCTCGCAAGCCAATCCATCCCAAGAACTGCATCATAGTTGATGATGTCGTGGACAATGAAATCAGCGTAAAGCTCATGTCCACAGACCACCAACGAGCAAGAATTGTAACCAAGATGCACCGAGACCACGCCATTCCCTGTGACGATATTCCAACTCTTGGGTAGAGGGGACGTCGACAAGGAATGCTTCTCCACGAAGCTCCGAGAAATAATGCACATCGATGCACCAGAGTCAAAGAGGACTCGTGCAGGAAATGTGCACACCAAAACCACACCTAACAAGCAATTAACAATCAAACCCTAGTCTAGCAAAAAATCATGTTCAAGCAAACAACACAATCTAACAATCAAAACCAGCTAGGAAAGTAACAGCTAGATTGAGGATTACCTGCGATAACCTCGTCCACAGCCTCGCTCTCCACAGCGGTCATCAGAAAAGCCTGCATCCTCGGCGGAAAAGCCTGCCTCTGGGGAATAAGAGCTGCTCCACGTCCAGCAGGAACAGACGCCCTCTGCTGCAACGGCTGTGCTGCAACAGGTACCCTCCAAGGCTGCTTCGACATCGGACAATCCTTCATGGTATGGGTAGGATCCCCACAGACGACACACTGGCCCAGGAATCTCCTACACTGATCCTTGACGTGCCCGGTCCTACCGCAGAAATGGCAAGTCTTCTGAACAGGCCCTCCTGGCCTCTTGAACTGAGCTGGCTGATTAGGCTTGAAACCAGGCCTAACTATCGCTCTGGCCTGCTCCATAGGCCTCTTCCCAGCACCAGAAACATATCCTCTCCTCTGACTCAGGTTCGGCTCCTGCCTCCTGGCAGCGACCAGAACCTTCTAATAAGAGTCCAGATCAGAGGAAGACACAAAACTCTGGAGCTCCAAAGCAAGTACCTGCAAGAACCTCTGAGCCCTCTCATCAGCATCCTGCACCATCTTTGGTACGAACCGACTCAGCCTAGTGAACTCTTGGTGGTACAGGTCCACCGTCAAGCTCCCTTACTTCAGATCAATAAAGCGCTGCAGCATCTCCTTCTTAGCAGCCTTCGGAAAGAACTCCTCATCAAACCTGGTCTTAAAGTTAGCCCAAGCTATCGGCTCCACCAACATCTTCTCTTCCGCATCCCACCAGTTCCGAGCGTTATCCTTGAGCTGCCTCTTTGCCAAATCAACCCATCCTGTCGGGGTGATCTTGGCCATCTTCAAGTTATCCTCAATGTTCCGAATCCACTCATTGACAGCTAGAGGACCCTCAGACCCATCAAAATATGCGGGACCCAGCTCCCGAAATTGCTTCGCTCCCGGATCAGAGCGAGGGGCATCCGAAAGTGCCCGGGCAGCTCGAGCAAGTGGAGCATTCTGAATTTGCAGGAGCACGCCCTGCTGCACTTGCATCATCTGGAGCATCATCCGCATCATCTCTCCGTTGGTAGGTTCCCACTCAGGCTCCTCATCATGAGGGGGCGCACCACTACCTCCACCACGGGTGAATCGCCTTCCTACCATCTAATGACACAGAAAACGAAGCAGATTAGACTCATAGCTTATGACTCGGACGTCGAACTTAGTTTATTGGACATTCTAATATTATTATTGTCATTCCGATAATCGCAGTTACAGAAGGACCTGCATGGGCCACCAACAAAACCTGTCACGCCCCGCTTCCCTAAAATGGAGGCGAGACGTGAAAAGGTCCGCACGAGAGTGGAGCTATGAAGCCACAAACCCGATAAGCGTCAATAAAACATAAGCAGGTCCATGTAACCACAAACGGAACAACAATAATAACACAAGGAGAGACAGAAATAAAATCTCATATCTCATAATTTGTCCAACATGAAAATTAAGTTCAACATCCAGAAAAGCCACCAGGCTAAAAGAAAGAGTCTAAAGGCCCAGAACAAGGCCAACAAAAGGAACAACATAACAAAGTATAGGTGCTACACACCGACAACAAAATAGCAGTCTAAACAGAAAGGGAAAGCTCAACGAAGACACTAGGACTGGTCCCCATTGTCCACGTACTCCTCGCCAAACACAGGCTCTGGCTCGGCGTCAGCAAACACCTCGTCCTCAACAACGGACTCAGGCTCGGGATCTAACATGTGTCACCCAAAAGAGTAAAGGGGCACATGTCAGCAAGTCTAAAAGACTTGGGCAAGGAAACTGAAGGTAAGGTAAACTAGCAACCTAGCAGATATAGTATGATGCATGGCATGGCAAGTATAGTATGGAAGTGACAAGTGAAGGAAAGTACAAGTAGCAAGTGTGTCATGGATAACAAGTAAAACATGGTCAAGTACAAGTCAAGTGGTTCACGTCAAGTGAACAGTCAAGTAAACAAGTTATGCACAGAGATTCCGCCTGTTGGCTAGAGTGGCTGATCGGGCCAACTCCTAAGCTCAAGTGACCGTTTATCTCTACCCCTTCACGGGTATCGAGCCAGGGAGTTACCCCGAACACGGAATGCTCGCTTCTGGAACACGAGCCAGGAAGTGTGTTTAACATGTATGGCGTAGGATTATGCCTGCAACGCAGGTGCCTAGCCGGTAAACAAGTAGTTCAGGCATTGACTATCAACCAACTCACATAGCCCGCTTCTGGAACACGGGCCAGGAACACAAGTATTGTAGCGTGTGCTACGAATGCGACATTCAACATGGATAGCATGGATGACAATTAATTCGCGTACCGTTAATCAAAATTAAACATGACATGATAGTTATGCAACATGGTAAACGATGGTCCTAGCTTCGTTGTCAAGCTAGTTTCGGAATTGCGCCTAGGCGAGTATCATTTCATCGCCTAGTCTCTTTTACGCCTACAACAAGCAAATGGCCTAAAACATGGCCTAAACCCTAAGTGGCAAGTTTCACTTGCCTAGCACCGAGGATGACGATCAACGAGGGTTCGTCCCACGGACGCTAATCTACGGAGAAGTTGCTGATATGAAGAAACAATCATCAAAACAACATTCATTTCATTAGGGTTTCACAAAAACACAACGGGTAATGAAAACATTAAGAGATCGATTATTACTGTATAGGAAGCAGAAGAACGCTCCGGGGAACCTAGGGATCAGATCTGGAATGGATGGGGAAAATCTAGAGAAATGGGGTTTTGGGGGATTTTGGGGGATTTGATGAAAGTTTGGGGAAGATGAGAGGTAGGATGTGTTAAGTGAGGGTTTGGATGATGGATTTGGGCTTGGGATGAAGGAATAAGGGTTTGAGGTAGTAGGGGGCTCAATAGGGGAGAAATTAGGTTTAGAGTTGAAGAAGATGAAGAAGAAAACGTTTGGGGGGTTTAAATAGGATGTGCTGGCGGCTGCCCAGAAATTAGGGTTTCGACACTGATTAGTCGGTCAAAGAGCAACCACTGACCGACTAGTTTGTGAACTAGTCGGTCGGTTGACCAACGCAGACCGACTAAGTCCAAACAGTAACTCCTGTACAAAAATAGGATTTAGCTTTAGTCGGTCAAAGAACAACTACTGACCGACTAGTTTCGAATCTAGTCGGTCGATGAACGTTCTTAGACCGACTAAGAATGAATAGTAACTGGTACCAAAAATAGTTAATGAGTTAGTCGGTTAAAGAAGCATTGCTGACCGACTAGTTTGCAACCTAGTCGGTCGACCAATGTTCTTAGACCGACTAACGAGAAACAGTAACTCCTGAGAAATTAACAAAGCCAACTAGTCAGTTCAAGAAGGTTTTCCGACCGACTGGATCGTCATCTAGTCGGTCGGTGCCCCTTCTTACACCGGCTAATGAGCACCAAAAGTTCCGAAATGGAGCGCGAAGCTCCGGGATCGATTCTTAAGACTCCTAGGCTTGATCTAGCAACAAGATATGACCGATATGAAGCCCGTCACGAATGACTTACTCCAAAATCGACGATTCTAAGGAAGAAGCTAGAAAATCACGACGAAACGATCGAAAATGAAAGCTACGGAGACGTAAATCACGCATAAGGAGAAAATCCACCAAAACATATAATATGACATAATAAATCCAGATACACGAAAACCAGTCGTTACAATCTACATCAATGAGCTTCAAGTGAAGAATCTATGTATTTTAATGTAAGTGTTTGTCTTGTCTAGATTTTTTGTATAAAGCCTTGTTATTGAAGCTCACACACTTAGGAAAATGATTTTAATTGCATTAAAATATATTATACTCTTTCAAAACTCCTTTTCCATAGTTCTAGATCAAACATAGGATGTATCATGACTTAATTTAGGTGTGTCAGGATAGTAGTCGACTCCTTGTAGTAATAGAGTTGATCAGTAAGAATCAGTGCTCTTTGAAAACCTGACATTACATGACTAGTCGACTAAAGCTCATTTACTAGTCGACTAGTTGCATGTATAATCGACTAATGATTATGTAGTAGTCGACTAACTGTTGCCAGCTAGCCTACAACGATCGGAGTTTTGGCTGTTTTTCTATTTATTGGGAGGGCTTTTGGGGCATTCCGTTTGAGCAATTTTATGACCTATTTATTGAGGTTTGATCTGAAATTTTTGTAACAACTTTTTACGAAGAACTCCAATTGATTTCAACTAGTTTTCAAAGCAATCAAATTCTTCTTATGTGCTGAATTTTTCAAAGCAAAATCTCACTTCTGTTGGCCTATGTTTTATTCTCTCAAAAGCTTTTAAGCAATAGTTTTCTTTGGCCAAAATTGATTCAATCTCTCAAGAGCTTCATCTATATTGAATCAAGGTTTTTCTTTTGATCTCCTAGTTTTAAACTTATTAAGATCTTAAAAAAATTTCCTGAGCGACAATATGCACATCAAGCTTCAGTTATTTGGCTATAGGGGCAAGACTGTAACATCTTCAAAAGAAAAGGGTTTGTAAAATCCACACAAGGGTGTGGTGGTAAGATTTTTTGGTTGTAAATGTTGGTTGTGGAAAATACTAAGTGTTGAGATCCTCATTTTGTGAGGTTGGGTTGAATTGTACTCGAAACCCTTGCTAGAGGCAAGGCGTTTGTTGTAACCCTCTAGTGGAGAGAGGGTGTTGGTTGTAGAAGCCCTCAAGTTGAGGCACTTTGTTCTCTTGGTGAGAGTGGTTTAGTGGATGATGGATGTAGACCAAGGGTATATAGTGCTTGTTTGCGTTGGCTCATTGTCTTTATACCTCACTCTCTTTTACTTGCATTGTAGTTTAATTTCTATTGTGAATCTTTACTGTGATTGCAAGTGAATTGAGTTGTTGATTGAGTACCTAGTGGAGTACTTTCCTTAGGATACTTAGGCTTGCTAGAAGGATTAATTTTTAATTATGCATTATTTTTTATCCACACTTGTGCTTGCCATCTACAGGATCCGCAACATATGTATCTATTATCATGTGTCGTGACCTTTGGTAGTGGATAAGACATAATTTGTTGAGCAATATACTTTGGAACAGAAAGTAATAAGTTCGCAACATCGCATGTATAATTATGGACAAATTCCTGAATCAGTATCTAGGAAATATCCACCCCACACGAAGGAGACGCAATGATCAAAAGTGGTTGCCCCGGCCAATCATCACTCCAAAATTTAGTAGTGGCCCCATTCCCAAACCACATCATAAGTCCTTTCGTTAAACATTGCATACCATGGTAAACTCCTCCATGAATACGACCAAGATGGGGGAGTATCCATAGTAGAAATATAAGAGATCATTTCACCAGAAACTCTATAAGTTTATTTCAGAAGCCAAACCAAAGAGAGGTCGGCTCCATCAAATAGCTCTCGGTCAACCTCTGCAAAATCACATCATTATGCCACTCCATTTACCGAATCCCAAGACATCCTAGTGTCTTAGGTTTACAAACCTCTTTCCAATTAACAAGAAGCAATTTCTTCTTACCTTCGATCCCACCCAAGAGAAATAACATATTCAATCTATCAATCTACTTAATAGAATGCTTGGGGAAGCAGGTGGTGAGCATTGAATGTGTTGGAATGGCAAACATGACTGAAATAGTGGCACGTCCAGCCAAATGTAACAACTTTGATTTCCATCCAGAAAATTTAGACCTAGTCTTCTACATAACATCTCTACAAGTGTTTTAGGAAACTCTACCATGTATTAGAGGCACTCCCAAGTACTTTCCCAGCTCAACTGAAGATTGAACACCTAACGAAGAACATATTCGTAAGGCATGCCGACGTCCAGCAGCTGCAGAGACATAGCATCTTGATTTCTCCAGGCCAACTTTAGCTCCAGAGGAGGCATAAAATGTTGAGTATTGGACTTCTCCCTACTTGGTGTTAATGATGAGCAAACAAAAATACTTGTGACTAATCCCATATTTTGCAGTTAATCCATTGCCTAAGCTTATTATGAAGATCAACTAGCAATGGATGACTTACAAACGTGATTGAAGGCAAATGATATGAATTGGATGATCGTAGATTGATGATTGAAGCTCCGTAAAGACTTCAAGCTCATACGATGGAAAGAAGAGATTATTCGTCAATGTAATTTTTCTTTTATCTCTTCTAGCATGTAGCTTAGAAGTAGAACTTTGATGGAGCACTCACACACATCTACTTTCTGTCATAGGACATCTCTAGACCTTTGTCCTTTGATCCCAATTCAATTCTCTTTTGTTTGTGCTAGGATTGTTCATAACAGCCGACTGCTGAACAGTTTACAGTCGCCTGTCTCAAAAACAGTTGACTGTGTTTTGTTCTACAGTCGCCTGTTATGCACAGACTATTACAATGCAGTTTTGGGCCTACTCTGACTATTTCGCACAGGCTACTGTTGAATGATTCACAGGCGCCTGTCCTAGTGACAGTCGACTGTGTGTTGTAAATCAGTCGCCTGTCTCTCCTTGCCCAAACTCTGTTTTGATCTCTCTTTTACTGCCAATCGACTTATGATGTATATACAGTTGACTGTCTATTAGATCAGTCGACTGTCTATGCTGCAACAGTCGCATGTCTGTAAATCATTTCTTTGACTCTGCTCTCTGGAAATTTCTCTTGATATTTACAGTCGTCTGTTTAAGGTTTTACAGTCGCCTGTTCTGATTAACAGTCGACTGTATTACTTGAATCAGTCGTCTATCCTGTATCTTGTGAGATTTCCAGTATTTGTCTAACTTACTCTTCTCTCGGCCAGTCGCCTGTCGAAGAAATTACAGTCGCCTGTTGGTTTAACAGACGACTGTCCTTGCTTCATCAGTCGACTGTCCACATGGTAAGTTACCGTTATGAATTCTCACCTACCCTTGCTGACTATGCAACAGTCGACTGTGGATTGTTCAACAGTCGACTGTCGCGAGTTCAGATTATATCTGTTGTGATTTTTCTCACGGATTTCGATTGGGTTTTTGCCTAAACTGTTTTGTGGATTTAAGAAAGCTATAAATAGAGCTTCTACTATTTTATTGGAAGGTTACTCATTCATTGCAAAATCCTTCAAGCTTTCATTTCCAAAGATCAAAGCTTTCAAATCCAAAGCCCTAAGTATTTCCAAATCTTGTTCACTTGCTCTCCAACCTAGAACCAAAGATTCATCTTCTAGGCAATTGGTGCAGTCAAGAGAAAGGGCTTTTTCTCCTCTCTTCCAAGAGAGTTCTTCAACACACATCACACTTCTCCTTCAAGTTCTACTTCAAGGCATAGGTGATTGTAAGTGTTGCTTTCAGATTTCATAACTTCTTTATTTGAATTGTGCTCTCGGTTGTGAGAGTGGTTTTTGCTTTCTCCCTGGTTGTGGCAGTCAAGGACATCGATTGTATTCGATTGCACTTGTAGGGTTGCTACAAGTGGTTTTTAAGGAAACATCAAGTTAGGGTTCTAACTTGAGTATCCGGTGGTATCCGGGTGGTAGGGACGTAGGATTACCGGGAACAAGTCGGGAGTTGACTTCGGTAATCCGAACCCTTGAAACATATCTGCGTTTGATTGTGTTTCTCTTTGGGTTGTTTTTCTATTCCGCACTATTTGTTGGATTGCATTTTATTTGGCGTAAATTCCTTTTAAATTTGCATAAACACTATTCAACCTCCCTTCTAGTGTTTTCCCCATAGACAGGGTCCTTACATAAAAAGTATCCAGAATCTCCTTAACCCTTTGGGTTTGATGCAATATGGCTCTACCAAACAAGAAGAAGTCATTTGCAAATAGCAAGTGGGTAAACACAGGACCCCTCTTACCCATCACAATATGTGTTAATGATCCGTCCGAGACAGCTTCATTAATAAGCAGTCCAATCCTTTCCATGCATAATACAAATAAATATGGGGGATAGTGGAAAATCTGTGTAATCCTGTTTCAAGGAAAAAACCATTCAGAATTCTTACCATTCCATAACACTGATAGTTGAGATGAAGAAACGCAAAACATAATTAGCTTGATCCACGTCTGGAGAAAACCAAAAATAACCATAGTATCTTCCAAGAAATCTCATCTAACTCTAGCATATGCATTCTCCAAGTATATATTCAAGGAGAAGAAACCATTTCTGCTCTTAGATTTCTTGATTTTATGGATAAGTTCATGTGCATCCAGAATATTATCTGACACCTGTCCCTCAGGAATAAAACTAGATGTAAGGGTCCAATAAGACCATAAGAATGGTCTAATTTGATAGACAAGCAATTGATTATTAGTAATCAATTTGTATGTAACACAAAACAAACTGATTGGGCGAAATTGCTTAACCATCTCATGTTGTTGGACTTTAGGAATAAGTACCAAAAGGATTGTACAAAGCTCCTTGTTAAATTCCCCTCTTTCCAAAGTATCAGACACCAAACCTGTAAGAGAGTGATTAACTGTTGCCCAAATTTCTTGATATACACCAGCATGGAAACCATCAATTCCAGGGGACTTCCAAGGTTTCATCTGAAACAAAGCTTCTCGAACTTCATCTTCCATAACCTTCCTCTCAAGTATATATAAGGACAATGAAGGTGAGAAATAATCATTCTCTTATCTACTTCAATTCGGAACAGATCCTTATACAATCCTATGATATGGTGGCGTAAAGCCTCCCTATCCATAATCCAGCTCCTGGCACCATCTTTTTAATTGAAATTCGATTCCATCGCCTTATACACGGGGTAGACATGTGGAAAAATCTTGTATTTCTATCTCCATTTAGAAGTCATTCATTCCTAGATTTTTGGGCCCAAAATACCTCTTCTTGAGAAAGGGGTTTATCATACTCAGAGATCAAATTTTATTCTAATCTGCATAATTGGTGAAACCTACGAATTAATAATTCCTTTTGCACCCCATCAAGTCTACCATTAATCCATCTTTTCTTGCAGAATAAATTGCCAAAAGAGTTGTGATTCCACAATTGAAGTTCACGAGTAACATGTTTTGGTTTACAAACTAAATCTCCATAAGCCTTATCCCACATTCATGCTAATGATTCCTTAAAATCTTCTGGCATAAACCACATTGTCGGGAAACGAATAGGTTTATTGAGGAGGTTCACCTAAACACTTGGCTCAAACTATATCAATAGAGGACAATGATCAGATAATACTCTTGGCAAATGATGCATCAAAGCATGAGGGAACAAAGCACACCAAGAAGTAGCCACCATGATGTCAAATCTCTCATAGACTCTGGCATACACTTGTCTTTTGTTACACCAAGTAAATGGATTTTCAGTAAAATAAAGCTCAAGAAGGTCACATGATGATAGCATACTTCAAAATCTTGAGCATCTAGTGAGAGAAGGAAGTGCTCCACCAGACTTCTCAGTAGACGTGAGAATGTCGTTTAATCACCCATGACCATCCATGGAATGTCCATCCCCAGGGCAAATTGCTTTAATTGATCCCATAATTACCACTAGCATATCTAATGGTGCATAGACAACAATAACAGAAAAGACCAACACCCACCTCTTCTAACCAAAGCATACATCAAATGAAGGGAATAGCATATATCCATGTCCAATGCCCGATTATCCCAACACACCCACAACCCCTTGAGTAACCCAGAGGATCAACAATGATAGATTGGGAAATATTTAGCTTACTTGGCACTTTACTCACTCTCTTCTTAGAGATTATCGGTTCAGCAATAGCAAGAAGCAATGGCTTAAATTTCTCCAACACTGCCCGAATTCCTCTACATAATGAATCTTTGCCGGCACCTCGACAATTACAAAAGATGAAATCCATCGACAAGATTGATCATGAAGTCCTAGGTCATTATCCTCCCCGGGAAGAGGGAGACTTGCATGATTGTGATGTCCTCGAATTGCGACATCTGATTTTGGAGAGTTGGAAATCATAGGCACATCTTCATATAAACCCTCCACGTCAAACATATCAGTCACCTCCAAATTCACCATTGTAGGTTCATCAGGAGGGTATCAGCACCACACATCTGTGTCACGGACGCTACGTCATCATCACGTCATCGCCTAGTTGGCTCTTATTTGGCACGTGAGGTGGCATTCTCTAGAGTATTCTAAGTGTATACTTACATAAGTCTATCTAAAATGTTCTAGATATTCATTTGTATTCTTTAAGGAGGGAAAATAATGGGGAAGGATCTAGAGACGCTTCCTAACCATTGGATCTTGGAAGACTCTAGAAGTATCATCTCCACCATTGGTTGTAAGGTGGCCTCACCTATAAATAGGAGCAAGGGGAGGTCATATGTATCCATCAAGAGTTGAAGCAATACAAAGGCATTCTCTAAGTTCTCGTGTGTTCTTTTGTGTGCTCTTAAGTTCTTCTTGAGAGTGAAAGTTCGAGTTAGACGGACTTAGCCATTCTAAGAGGGTGAGTGAGCTAAGTGCCCCTAAGATGGGCTGTATTCCTTGGGCTTGCAAAATGGGGAGTGCCAATGTTCGAACGGGATCCGTGGCCTACCGTGGAATTGGGCGGAAGAGGCCTTGGTCCATATTTCAGTGGCCTCGATTTTTTTCCGATGGATATATTTCCTTCTCCAACTAACTGATGATGTTTTTTTTATTCATCGGGAAATAAAGGCAAAACTACCACTAGAGGGTAAAACCTCTGTTACAGCCAACTCCACTGGCATCGAAGAGAAGCGGCTGCGATAAAGAGGGGGTTGCCCTCTCCCATACTCGCATGTCATCATCAAGATTACAACCCAAATTGGCCAGCGCATCCGCACAGAAATTAGCCTTCCGAAGAACATGACTTATGGTGCAAAGAGTAAAGTGCGATTTGAAAGCCTTAATGTCCATGACCAAGTGCAGAAGTGGATGTCAGCGGACATCAAGAGATTCCAAAAGTAAACAAGCAACACGGAAGTCCGTCTCACAAACAAGAGTATGAACCCCTCTTCTCCAGGCATTGTCAAGCCATAGACAAATGGCATGAAGCTCCGCATTCAGATTAGTACCACATCCAATATATGTAGAAAACCCTAAACACCAGCCACCCATCTCATTCCGGAAAATATCTCTTGCACCTGAAGTACCCGTATTCCCTTTACAAGCACCATCGACATTCAGCTTAACCATTCAGCAATCAGGTAGGCACCACCTAATAACCAAAGGAACGTGGGAGGCAATACCTGGAATGCCATAGACCCGAGAAACTTCTGTGGCAAGGTAAGAAATATGCTGCACCTGAGATGCCTCCTCATCAATAAAAGCCGAGTCATCAAGAACATGTCGACATCGGGCACACCAAAGCTTCCATAAACAAGTAGCAAAGAGAATAACCCGAGATCGTGAGTAAGTCCCAAGGTCCAAAAACTCCTTCACCCAATCTGACATAGAAAGTTGATAAAAAGTGCCAAACTCAGAGATAGGGAAAAAGATAGCACATACCTTCCTTGCTTCATAACAATCTCTCAACACATGAATAACAGTCTTCGCATCTATCCCACAGACAAGACAAGTATCTGAATCAGACAGGCCCCAATGAAGACACAGAGAATTAGTAACAATCCTATTCTTGAACACCAACCATAAAAAATACCACTAACGCGAAGGAATAGAAAACTTCCATAGCCAAGCATAATGGTCAACCCCCAACAAAGATTGAATCCCCAACAAATAACTGTAAGAAGACTTCGGAGAAAACTGTCCATCAAATGTAAGGCACCAAATGTAACTATCCTGTAAAGAGGAAACCTGAGGGAGGGGATATGACATAATTGATTCTGGAAGAATATTGTGTTTATTACCCCCTCATTTGATTGTATTTTGCATATATTTAATGTCTATTTGATCTCTAATAAGTGTATTATTGAAAGATCGTTTAATTTTAGAGTTTATCGCTTGTTTATACGCAAAATACGATTTTATGGCCTAATTTTGTCTCCATTTTATTTTTCAGATGAGGCTTGCAATTTCCAAATCCAACGGCTATTTTTCCATATTTTCGGAAGTTGGAACAATTTTTGGGAATTAAAAAGGCCCAGTAAAGGTGTTTAAAGAAACAAAAATAAAAAACAAAAAAAATTAATATTGAGCGGGGGGCCGCCCGCGCTCAGAGAAGGGGCGGCCCGCCCACTGACCTGGCGGGCGAGGCCCACCCGCTCTTTGAGAGCGGGCAACCCGCCCGCTGATCTGGCGGGCGGGTCTCGACCGTTTTCTGTAGAAACACAGGCGCCCGCATGCGTTTTCCACACGGGCGATGCCCGCCTGCCCCGTTTGACTTCCCGCCTTCTTTGAATGGGGGTCTGCAGGTAGCAGACCCGCAAGCCCAATAAGGCTAATTTTCCTATAAAAAGCGGTCTTTTGCTTATATCTTGAGCATCCAAGCTCCAAATTGAGTGAAACAAGTTTTGGGGGCTTCTCCCACAAATTCCAGAGGAGTTGGAAAGCTATATGAGAAGTTTGGAGAAGTTTTGGCTTCGTTTTGGCTTTGTTTTGGCTTCGTTTTGGGAGAAAACTCTCCACTTTTCTATGTTTTTATTAGTTTTGTATTAAGATTTGTAATCAAATGTTATTTGTATTAATAATATTTGCTGTTTTTATTACCATGGTTGGCTAAACATCATGTGGTGTGTTGTGTGGAAGTTAGTATTGCTAGGATATATGTTTTCATGTCTCCATAAGTTTTGCAATTATCGAAATCGTTAAAAACGTTTACTTCTTCATTTGTTGAAAAATGCGCATTTCGTAGAGGAATCCACTTAGGATGACATGCCGCGAGGCATCGTCTACATGCACAACCGCGTAGAGGGGCCGAAGGAGGGCGATGAACCGTGAGGTTCATCTAATCATGTTTCGTTTTTCAAGAAATCACTTATTTTTACGATTATGTTTAAACTAAAAATCATCGTTTTTAAAAGCTAAATCACCCGAACCTCATACCTTGGCATGGATGTGGGATTGAGAATCTTTGGAGAATGAATAGCATAACATCCTACAACACTAATGAAAACACAACACATACACACTTTTTACCGTATCATTTTTACGTTTATAAATTTTAAAACACGTTTTTACCTCAAAGCAAAAAACCCAACCAAAAATTCACCTTCAAAAGGTGGTTCATAATTCACTAAATCATTTCCAAGCAAGTTTCAGATTATAAAACTTGTAGATTAGCTTGTCCCTAAGGAATACAACACTGGACTCACCAGGTTAACTACTTGATCGACTTCATATACTTGGGAATTTAACTGCAACATTTTGGTCCAGTCAAGTTTGTGGCGCCGTTGTCGGGAATTTAGCTACAACGTTTTTTTACATATGGATCGTGATATTGACAGTGATGCTATCGTTTCCAAATTTATTACGGGGTTGATTCAAATCCTACAGTTTTCCATGGTACGGAGGAGGAGAACCCACATTTACATTTACAAAAATTTGAAACGATATGCCGCACTTTATTTGGTGGGAATTCATGCATTGATAACGTATTCCTTAGATACTTCCCATATTCTTTGAGAGATTTTGCTACACATTGGTTTGAAACATTGACTCTTGACTCAGATTTTACTTGGTTGTCGTTTCAGGCTGAATTTCTTCGATTTTTTTTATCTATCTTCTTTGCGCATGTACAGGGACGGCAGGCCACGAAGCACCAAATATCGAGTTTTGCTCAAACTGACGAGGAGGCATACTATCAAGCTTGGCAGAGGTTCAAAGATTTGATGCTTGCATGTCCACACCACAGCTTCCACGATGATCGTCTCCTACAGATCTTCTACACGGGATTACTGACTTCTGTGCGAGATTTCGTGCAGACAAGCTGTAATGGGGAATTCTTTGCTTATTATACCAAGGAAGCATGCTGGTACTTGAATGATCTTGCTGAATATGAGTTTGCATTCCAACAGGTCCACAGTCAGCCTGAGGTTCCGCCAGAGGACTCATTCCAATGCGACCCTTTGAAAAACTTGAAGAACATATTGATGGGGGACATTGGAGCCAAAAGAAATATGATGAACGACCATATCTTGAGGAGCAAGAGGAGATGGATGATGTAGTGCGTGTTGACCATGAGGGAATCTACTTTGATGATGACGAGGAGAATATATGCGAGGGAGCGAGCTTACTGACCGAGATGGAGCCCGAGCCATACATTCTTCCTACTTAAGTGTAGCAGTTCCCACTTCCTTCACCGCAGGAGGAGATTGATGGCGATTACGAGATGATCTACATTAAGCTAGCGCTGTTTTACCCTCCAGATCCACTTCCGCAGACACTTCCTCCTCCTGAGGCAGAGAATCAGATCAAGCTTAGCGACACACATCAGGGGAGTTCCCACAGTTTTATGCCCTATTTTATTGAATCACAAATTTCAATTCCATATACTTTTGATTCAAAATGTCTTCAATTGAATTTAAATTCTTTAGTTAATTTTGACGACCCATTTTGGAACACTTTTGTTACAGGGCATGAGGATAACGCTTGGATTGATGTAGCTCGTCTGGGAGTTGCATTGCTGGAATTCAAGAAGGCCGGTGGAGGCCTAGCTTCGCAGCAGCTGGCTGAGGAGCACATGGAGCTGATCGTGCAGCTGCCACCTCTGCTAGAGATTCTGGATCCTCCTTTTGTGATGGAGACAATACCTTCACCATACATGACGACTAGCACTCATTGGATGTCAACTTTTGCACAATTGCCTTTGGCGTCGCCATCTCGAGCACTGATGGAGGATATACGCAAGGAGCTTCTGGAACAAATTCCTCCATCGATAGATATCTGTGATCCTCCATTTAGGAGGCTACGGTGATCTCTTCCCTTTTTACCCTTATACGTCGCTATACATATTTGAAAGGGAAGCTGTTTGTTTATGCATTCACATATTCTGATCTCCATATTTTATTCTACTACGCTTTAAACATTGAGGACAATGTTCATTTTAAGTTGGGGGAAGTAATAGTAAACAATATATCATATATGTTTTGCATAAACTATCTATATAGTTTGCATTTAAAAAAATTTTGTTTGTTTACATTTAAGTTTGCAAAAAAAAATTAGTTTTCATATATTCGCATAATTAAAAAAAGAGTTGTGTTTTTCATCCAAACCATCTACCTCTTTGAAGTGGAAATTCCATCGTCTTTAATTGAACACACATATTCATTATTGTAAAATAGATTAAGAATATGTTATCCCTGCGTAGAATTTTAAATTATCACGACTTTCATGTAAATTAGTGCATGTATCCGCAATTGTAATCTCATGAAACTATTGTTTGGTTTAGGCAATTTCATGTCACGTATACATTTATGAATTGGTAATTATGTGAAAAAGGTTATAAATTCTCAGGATAAAGGCCAACCACATACACAAGCTTGTTGATTAGTAGATGATGGAGAATTTTACTCAAATATGTCTCATGTCAAAAAAGAAGAAGAAAGAAAAAAATAGTGAATAAAATGCACCGGTCTTCCAGCTTCTATTTAGTAGCCGGGTCCTCGTGCCTCAGGAAGCATGGGAATTCGCGTCGAAAAATGAAGTATAGGGGAGTGCATAATAATCTTTAGACATTCTGAATTATTAAGTCTGAGGGGTTTTCAAAACCTAATGCCCTAAGACCATCTGGTTTGGGAGTCATTGATATAACGCTCGTTACATGGATGGCTCTAAAATGTTTATTTAAAAAAGACATGAGATATTTTGAGTAGATTCAAGATCATGATCTTATGATTTGGATGTTGTGATGGCCTAATCCTAGGAAATTTACATCCTAGGACACGTGATTATCTATTGATTAAACAATTGCATTTGTGCGACACTGAATGTGTGGATTGAGATAAAATTGTAGATGTTTGCATTAGTCCATGAAAACCCATGATCGTTATTGAACTTTGTTGGGTAATATTATTCTTAATTCATTTTTGCTGTGTATGACATATTTTTGGAATATTCCCTTATTTTGCTAAGAGACTAGCAAAAGCTAGTTGGGGTGATTCTGGAAGAATATTACGTTTATTACCCCCTCACTTGATTGTATTTTGCGTATATTTCATGTCTATTTAGTCTCTAATAAGTGTATTATTGAAAGATCGTTTAATTTTAGAGTTTATCGCTTGTTTATATGCAAAATACCATTTTATGGCCTAAATTTGTCTCCATTTTATTTTTCAGATAAAGCTTGCAATTTTTTGAATTCAACAGCTATTTTTCCATATTTTTCGGAAGTCGGAGCAATTTTTTGGGGATTAAAAAGGCCCAGTAAATGTGTTTAAAGGAGTAAAAGTTAAAAAAATTAAAAAAATTAAAATTGAGTAGGGGGCCCGCCTGCGCTCAGAGAACGAGCGGGCGCCCGCCCGCTGACGAGCGGGCGCCCGCCCGCTGACCAGCGGGCGGGTCACGCCTGTTTTCTGTAGAAACACGGGCGCCCGCCTACGTTTTCCACGCGGGAGGCGCCCACCTGCCCCGTTTGACCGCCCGCCTTCTTTGAATGGATTATGGGTTGCGGGTCTGCAGGTTGCAGACCCGCAAGCCCAATAAGGCTAATTTTCCTATAAAATGCGGTCTTTTGATCATAACTTGAGCATCCTAACTCTGAATTGAGTGAAAAAAGTTTTGGTGGTTTCTCCCCCAAATTCCAGAGGAGTTGGAGCAGCTGTAGGAGAAGTTTGGAGAAGTTTTGGCATTGTTTTGGCTTCGTTTTGGATGAAAACTCTCCATTTTTCTATGTTTTTATTAGTTTGTATTAAGATTTGTAATCAAATATTGTTTGTATTAATAATATTTGCTGTTTTTATTACCATGGTTGGCTAAACTTCATGTAGTGTGTTGTGTGGAAGTTAGTATTGCTAGGATATATGTTTTCATGTCTCCATAAGTTTTGCAATTATCAAAATCGTTAAAAACGTTTATTTCTTCATTTGTTGTAAAATGCGCAATCTGTAGAGGAATCCGCTTAGGATGACATGTCGCGAGGCTTTGTCTACGTGCACAAACCCGTAAAGGGGCCCAAGGAGGGTGATGAACCGTGAGGTTCATCTAATCATGTTTCGTTTTTCAAGAAATCACTCATTTTTACGATTATGTTTTAAACTAAAAATCGTCGTTTTTAAAAGCTAAATCACCCGATCCCTATACCTTGGCATGGATGTGGGATTGAGAATCTATGGAGAATGAATAGCATAACATCCTACAACACTAATGAAAACACAACACATACACACTTTTTACCGTATCATTTATACGTTCGTAAATTTTAGTACACGTTTTTACCTCAAATCAAAAACCCAACCAAAAATTCACCTTCAAAGGGTGGTTCATAATTCACTAAATCATTTCCAAGCAAGTTTCAGATTATAAAACTTGTAGATTAGCTTGTCCCTGAGGAATACGACCATGTACTCACCAGGTTTACTACTTGACTGACTTCCTATACTTGGGAATTTAATTGCAGCATTTTGGTCCAGTCAATAATCTGTTGCGCTACAGTATCAGGAACATGAAGTAATAGTTTCCCTACATCCCACGAACCATGTTGAACAAAATCTTGTACCAAAACCTGAGAAACATCCACCTCAGGCTGTGGAGTGACAAAAGTCAAAAGTGGTTCTCCTAACCAAATGTCTCTCCAGAAGTTCGTGGTAGCACCATCACCTACACGTGTCCTGAGACCATCCTTAAGACTGAGCAAGCCTTGCACCAAACTTTTCATAGAAAACGACTAGGATGAGGGTAACTTATTGTAACGACCCGCTCTTTAGGATACCCGGAAAGTATGAATCCGTCCCAAGTATTCCCAGATCAACGAGTGTCACGTAGGAAGAGAGAAAGGAAGAGAGTAACAAGAGAAACTGCAGGTCACTACGCACGTGCTTGGAAGTACAAGTAAAGAAGGTCACTATGCACATGGTGGGAAGTACAAGTAAAGATCCATCACTGTAATTAAAACAAAGAACTAAACAAAAGTCCAAAGTCCAAACTTTCCATTTTATTTATACAATGATACATCTTTTACATAAGCCATTTCTGAACTGAGTACAAAAAGAAGTAAAAAAAAAGAAAATCCCCCAAAGAACCCAAAAGGAAAACACTTTCACTTTGTGCAAGTAAGTCTCACTCTCTAACTACCCCCTGGAAGAACAACTGGACCAAACTACCCTCTGAGGCTCCATCTCTGAGTGCTCCTGAGTCTAGCTCTGACTAATCTGCTTCTAGACCTGAAAAAGTAAATGGGGCACATCAACGCGTGACCCAGTAGGATTCCTAACTAAGCTAGGTAGGACCCAGTTTAAAACCGGACTACCTATCTAAGAAGGGTGGTCTAACAAGTAAGGGTCACAATGCATATAAAAGTATTCACGACATGATATACAAGCATTAACGAAGAATTTGTAAAACATGCATAAGTAACCATATTATAACGTGCAAGTGCTGAAAGTAAACATAGAAACATGTTGACATGGGGTGGTAACATTAAAGTAAACTGAGGTGCAGATCAGCATGAGATAACAGCATTTAAGTAAACATAGGAACAAGTAAACAGGAAATAACAACATTTACATTTGAAAGACAGTTACTTTAAGTTATCAATTTTTTACATGTTTGGAAACCCGTGTAAATCGTAGGACACTTAAGGAGCTGGACTTCACCCAGTGTGGGTAAAAAGTGGTACCTAAACCAGCATGTACAGTAGTGCATATGGTATTGCATTATTATTTGGTATTATTATTAGGGATTAATGTAGAGCAGGTGGCACCTGATCCAATGGATCAGGTGCAAGACACAAAAAGGTGGGACCCAGCGAGTACAAGCCCATGTGGGGGGTTGTACTTCACACCTTTTTTGTGTCTTAGCACCTGATCCATTGGATCAGGTGCCACCTTTTCTACATTAAATCCTTATTATTATTACAATTAATGATGATGGCATTGTCGTAATAATTGGTTATGTGTATGCAGAGTAGAAGGGAGTGTGTATAGTAGTGGCACATTGGCTATTAGTTAGTAGTGTGTGTAGAGTATATGAGTGTGTGTAGAGTTGGAGATATTTTGGAAGGGACTTTCCTTTTTAGGAAATGGCAAACTTGTAAATAAGTGGACTTCAAAGATATTATGTTAAGGACTTACCATAAATGGAAATGGCAAATTAGTAAATAGTGGGGAGACTTGGGAATGAGGTATTTCCTTTTATGGCCATGGCATTGTTGTAAATAAAGAGAACTTGGAATGATGAGGATGTTTCCTTTTTAGGAAAGGGTTTATGGTAATTTAAGTGAACTTGTGTATATATTTTTCTAAGGGGATTTAATATTCTTTCTTTCCTCATTTTACTTTCTCTTTTCTTTTCTTTTCCCTTTGGTCCCCCCCCCCCCGGCGGGGCCGTGGGGTTTCTCGAGGAAACAGAAAAGGAAAAGAAAAGAAGAATAAAAGGAAGGAGAAGAAATGGAAGGATGAGCTTGAAGGATGCCTTGATTTGAGGAGTTTTTGGAGGCGGAGATGAGCAATTAAGGTAGGATTCTCTAATTAGTATAGTGCATATTAATTTAGGATTGTTGAACTCTCATTTATGTGAGTATGCTAATGAGCATACTAATTTAGTATCTAATGTCATTTATGTGTGTTGAACTCTCAGATTGCTAACTTAAGACTATACCCATGTTAGTCGTTTTTATTAAAGTTCATATTTTGGGATTGTTATAGAAATTGCAGCACCAAATTAGTTTATGATTGTAGGGAATTGATAAAGTTGTGGCTTTTATGGAGATCCTTATGAAACTGTACTAAAATTGTCGCCTTTCCTTTAATTAGATGAAAGTTGAGATTTTTAGTTAAGATCTAAGTTAAAGCTAGCATTTTATTAAAGCCAATATTTCATGTAAAGGTCTGTAGGTAATGAAAATTAGTTTTCTCGCTAACTAGTATTTTATTAGAACTAATGCCCTGGATTTGGTTAGCATGTTAATTAGAAAGGTGGTAGCTTCATGAAATTCCAATGGAGATGTGTAAATTTTATGTTTTCCTTGAGATCCTTAATTGAGATTCCTAGAGTACATATTTTAAGTTAGTGCTTAAAGATTTCTTTTTAAAAGCTTGCATCTTTAAGTTAAACCGTTAAGTATTCTTATCAAGTTAACATTTTGAATAAAGATTTATCATTAGCTTTTGTAAAGGTTGCATTTTTACGAGGGTCACTTTAAGAGTTCCACACAAGCTTGCTTTTCCATGAAGTCCCTTAAGTGGTTCTTTAATTATTTCATTTAAGCTTGCATTTCCATGTTATATAAATATGGGGGTTGACATTCCTAGAGTTGCATTTTGTGAAAGCTAATAAATGGCCAAATTAAAGTTTGTTCACATATGGTTTAACTGAACTTGTGGTTCATGGAAATTGTGTGTGGCCTAAGTGAAGTTGGTAGCTTGTGGCACTATGTTTATGAAGCTATGTTTATGGTTAATTGCAAGTTGATGGTTTTGTGGCAATTTACAAGTGATCCCTAATTAATTTCCTAGAGTTGCATTTTGGTAGGAAAGCTTAAGTGGAAATTGTCATAGTTGCATTCTTAGATAATTTTCCATTTGTGGTTGCTAGTTACTTAAAGTTGTTAAGTCGATGAAGTTGTTAATGTTAGTAGAGTTGCTAAGTCAATGAAATTGTAATGTTGCATAATAGCTTGTAACACTTCAATGTTAAATGTCTCTTTTATGTCAATTCAATGTGACATGCTACCTTTATGTCACTTTATGTTGCATGCTATCTTTACGTCACTTTATATTGCATGCTACCTTTACGTCACTTTAAGTTTTATGCTCATTACTTTTAGCTTTATGTCACTCTAAATGTTTCTTTTAGCTCTATGTCACTTGATGTTGTACGCTAGTTATTCAGTAAAATGTAGATTTAATCCTAGATGTGTCTCGGTCCGCCGTGTGGTGTGTGAGCACCCTAGGCGGGGTGGGGAGAAGACTGGGTACGATTAAGGTATGAGGACAGAACTGTGTGTTTCACCGTTGGAGCCACCGTTGTTGGTAAACAACGGTGATGAGCTGTAGTTGTTGTGTTTATTTGTTATAGATTCGTTGGTGCTCTATGGCGTCGTTGGTGCTCCTATCGTCCCTCATTGGGACGAGTGTCATGGTCCTCATATCAGCATTGTGTTCAGGCTTCCGAAACATATTTAAATTAACTGTTAAACTGCCATGAATGTGTAATGTCTGTTTTTACTTTCTGCATGATATAACGGTGGCTCCCTTTGTCTCTTGCATCATATTCGTGTTTGTAAACAACCTAAGAATAGTATTCTCTGTGCTAGTCGAGTTTCCTACTGGGTCACGCGTTGACGTGTCCCACCTGTGACAATTTCAGATAGTATATGTTTGGTGTTGTGAGCTGGTGGAGCTGAGTTAGGGTGTACTTGTGCAGAGTGGAGCTTGAGTCGTGTTGTGGAGCTTGAGTCATGTTGTGGTCCTTGGTGGTTTGGGTGGTCGTGAGCCTGAGTTAAAGAGACTTGTACTCTTGGGTCCTTTATTGGTTTGGGGTTTTGGTTTAGTGAGAGTTCTAGGCATAGTTATTGTTGTATAAGATGGACTTTGTTGGACGTTGGTGTTTATGTATACGTTTCTGAGCTGGCTTAGTTAGTTCTGAGTTGGTTTTTGTTTCTTTCTGTGTTTTTATTTTCTTTCTCTGTGTTTGTGATTTTAAATCGTGGGAACGTTACAGGTACTACCTCAACAGTGTGCAATGACCTGCTGACTCAATTGTATTTCTTTTCCATTCTTCATTCGTAACACTCGCTAATCTGGGAGAACCTGTGACGGATTCGTACTTTCCGGGTATCCTGAGGAGCAGGGCGTTACACCGCTCCTTAAGACCTACTCTTTACACGTGTCCCCCCCCAACCCACATCTAGAGCTTCACCCATTTTAGAATGGACTGAAGACTCCAGAGTCTTCATCTCATCTCACACTTATTTTATCATTTCATAATATCTTTACTTTTAGTGGTCTTAATACCACTCTTAAAATTGTTCCATTCTTTCATCATCACAATATGAACATCTCACCATGTTCATTAGTCACATTCATTTGCATGTCTCTTTTTGAACAATTTCCGCATATAAACAATTTGAGCAATAACATGAAATATCTTGCTCGCATGAATAATCAAGTAACTACATCAGGGAGTTAGTTTTCATCTTTTCTAAGCATGAAGTTCAACTAATTGAAAGTGAAGTTCTTGGCATACTTATATCTTGTTGGCAAACTTATATCTTGATGCACAACATCATATGAGACTTAGTTCGTGAACATAACGTAAATAACATGGCAATCGTATAGCAAGAATATCAGCAAATGAATTAAGAAAGCTAATAGAACTGAGAAGAATATAGCCACACGGCCGAGTGGAATTTTCCATATGGCCGTGTGGATTTTATAAGAGATGCTGAAAGATCCACACGACCGTATGGTGAAATCCATACGGCCGTATGGATTTAAGTTGGCTGTGAAGGAATGAGCACACGACCGTATGGTTTAGACCACACGATTGTATGGAATTTAACGACACAGCTGTATGAGTTTTAGTCATACGGCCGTGTGAAGTCTAAAGTGCATCATGTGGTCGTATCTAAGCCTCGAAGCTTCCAAGCTTGACACGGCCATATGGTTATGGTCATACGGCCGTATGGAGCCAAGTTTGTGTACGCGGTCGTTTCTTATGATCATATGGAGTTACTGACCACCATCTGGTCGTATGAAAAGAGTCATACGGCCGTACGGTTTCGTCTGCGGTCAAGTTCGACAGCGACGAGGGTAAAATCTTACGCGATTCTAACTAGATCCTATCTAACCAAGTTAAGATCCTACCTGAGATGTCCTTCACTTATTTCGGGGTCCTTCTTCTCCTTGAAGACCCCAACAATCTCTAACCTACTCCTCTTCAAGATCATCCATGATGGGGCAATTAGGGTTTTGATGAAGGTGGAGGTGGTGACGCTGGTGGAGAGGGTGGTGGAGCTGTTGAGTTGTTTGGGGAATTCGGCTATGGGGAAGGAGGGACTGATGGGTTCCTGTGTGAGGAAGGAAATGAGGAAGAGGGGTTCTTTGCTGGGTTGCGTGAGGGTAGGGGTGGCATACGGGCGGGTCGGGTCGGGTTCGGGTCGGGTCAGGTTTGACCCGACCCGAATAAGGGTAAACCCGAACCCGACCCGAATTAAATTCGGGTCAGGGTTCGGATACCCGAACCCGACCCGGTCGTAACCCGGGTGACCCGTACCCGACCCGGTTTGTCTTACGGGTCGGGTACGGGTCGGGTTCGGGTCGGGTTTGGTGTGAAATAGTGATTATTTTTCAAAAAAGGTCGGGTTCGGGTCGGGTTGGGGTGAAAAGAGTGAAAATACGGGTCGAATTCGGGTCAACCGGGTCGAGGGGTCAAACCCGTACCTGACCCGGATTTTTATCCGGGTCGATTGGGTTGACCCGAATTCGACCCGACCCGGATTGGCCCCTACCCATACCCGACCCAAGAGGCCGGGTTCGGGTCGGGTCGGGTCGGGTCGGGTCAATTTTGCCACCCCTACGTGAGGGGGAGAAGAGAAGGAGAGGTGCTGGGTCTTATTTCGAATATTTCAACTTCAAGATCTGCACCCAAAGAGACTTTGGTTCCATCAAGAATTTCTAGGCCAATCTCTGCATAAGTACCTCATTATGACGATGTCCATTTGCAAGTTTCGTACTCAAATTTTAACTTGGGCATTCTATTGTTTAAAAATTATGACTGCATTGAGCAACTTGTAAATAATTAGCATGAGCTTTGCTATAGGATTTCCTTCCCCAACTATGGATACATCTTACTGATTTTTTTTAAACGTCTAAAGCTCACGTGCAAGGTTTTTTTCATTTTTGGTGAATATACTAGTCTGCATTGTATTATATCTAATGCTCGAATCCGTAACTCTGCAATGTAATCTAGAACATCACCACCACTTCAAACAGCTTCTCCACCTCTTCTGCTTCTCCGCTATCCACCAATCTCTCCGCCAAAACAATCTAGACCTTGAGATATACTAAAACCTGCTCCATCTCTGCTTCGCACACAGAAACAGCACCAAAAATTTTAGAATTTGCAGTCTCCATGATAGGATTACAAACTTTTCTTGAACCTTCAATCCTATCATTTTGACAGTAAACTAGTGATCAAAGGCTAGGAGGTGCATCAAGCTTCACCCAATGCATCACAAGCTTTCCCACATTCTGCCAAGAGGCTGACACAATCATTCTGCTCAGAATGGACTACAAAAATCCCTGAAGATATGTAAACATAGATCAAACAACCTGGGCAGCTAAAATGCAGGAAAGAAAAATGAAAATCCAAAAACAAATCAAACACAATGTGTAAATTGTGGAGACGCATATGCAACCACATTGTCATTTTACATCAACACACAACCCAGGAAATTGTGTGAAGCACCACAGTAGAATACAAAACCCACATTTCCATTAGGAATAGCCATCTTCAATTCCGGAAAACTCCTTTCCACGATCATTGCTACATTCAACTCGACATTCTTCGGTGTCGAGCGGGTTGATAGGCCATCAATACAAGAAAAACCATCTACAAATCTTCTAAAATGTCACGCAAACCCCAAGAAACTTCTAAACATTGTCATAGTAGTTGCTCTTCACAATTTACCACACACACCTTCTAAGTATTCTCGGAAACTCCCTTGGTTAGAGATCACATGACCCAGGAATGTGATAGATCCAGCCCACTTTTGGGGCCTTTTTGTGGTATTTTATTAGAATAGGGGCGTTTGGGTAATTAGACATTTTAGTTGGATTATTATAAATAAGGGGGGATAGCCGGCCGGCCATAGGCATGTGAAAATTGATTGTTTTGTTAAATCGGAGAGATAGATCTTCGTTATACCGGAGGTGCGGAAGTCCCCTATCAATCGGCGTCGTGGGAGGGCGATTACCCCTAAAATTGTCATCAACAATCCCTTTTATTTTCAGTTCTATTAATAAAATACCAGATTGGTGTTTGGTTCCTATCATTTGGTAGCAGAGCTTCTTTGATCCATGGTGGCGGCAACGAGATCCAAAGATCGCATCGATGCGGTGGCGGAGAAATTCAATGGCGAGATTGATGGCATAAAGAAAACCCTGACGGAGCACGTCGATGAGATATCATGGTTATCAGCTATCACAGCAAAGATCTCGGCCAAGTAAGACAAACATGATGAGGCCCTCTCACAAATCATCTTTCTATCCTCACGGCGAAGGGTGGAAACGACGGCGCAAACCCTAATTCTTCAAAAAAAAGGTGCCACCTTTGGAGAAGGTGAAGGAAAAGATGGAAACCGTCAATGAGTGCTTGTTTTCCAACGCCGACGAATACTTCAAAGACGAAGATGAATGACCTAGGTTGGAGGATGAGATCGTTGGACAACATCGGAGCACGAAGAGTAGCCAGCCGAACCCCCATACACAGCAAGGGGCGGCCGGCCCAGCACGGGGGCGGGGGCAACCGCCCCGCCCCACCCTACCTCCGACAGGATCAACCGAGCCCTGCCGGCCTCCAGCAAGGTCGGCCGACCCTACCCAGTGCACCAGAGGAGCCCCCGAGCCTCCGGCAGCCCCAGTCGACCCCTGACAGCCGCCAATGGGGTTTTTCGACCCTTACGCAGGCCGAACAGCAGTACAACGTCCTCCGCAGACGCGTCGGGGCTACGAGGGTCATTTTCAGCCGTCCCGCGGCTACTCAGGACATGTACAAGATGGGGGTTTTTATCCCGATGAAGGAGGGGGTGGAAACTACGAAGATGATCAAGGGTGAGGTGCCTATGGAGAAGGAGATGAATGGGGAGACTACGGAGGACGAGGAGGCCCACAAGGGGGCTTCGACGGGCACAGATATACTTATCATCCCACCCGCTAAAGACATCCCGACGGAAGAGCAGATCAGTGACACCTTGGGGTGGATAGTAGAGTACGGAAATTGAAGATGCTCATATTCAATGGAGAGGATCCACATGCGTGAATTTACAGTGCAGATAGGTTCTTTACTGTGTACCGTATGACGAAGGTACAGAAGTTGGAGGCGACTGCGGTATGTCTGGAGGGAAAGGCTTTAGGGTGGTACCAGTGGAGGGAACAGCGGCGCCCATTTTGTAGTTGGGAGGAGATCAAAGGCCGCATATTAGAGAGGTTTCGGGAGCCTCACATGGAGAACCTCCATGAGCAGTTGTTCGCACTCAGGCAGGATGAGACTGTTATGGAGTACATAGAGAAGTTTGAGACTCTCAGAGTGAGTGCGAGTGGTCTCTGATGAGTCATTGGATGGTACTTTCATGAAGGGCCTAAAGCCCATTATTCGCTCACGTATCCGTACATACAAGCCTCAGGGGCTGGTCGAGGTCATGGAGATGGCACAGATAGCAGAGAACCACTGGATGGAGGGAGGAGAGCCTGTGACAATTGAGGTGGGCAGGTTCCGCGTGGAGCTCCAGCAGCGGCAGGGGACAGAGGGCAGCTACAGGGACAGATCAGGCGAGCAATGAGAAGATTGGGGATCAGAGCAGCGCAATGCCAACAGAGGGTCGGTTTAGGAGCATGACTGACGCCGAGATGAGGGAAAAAAGGCAGAAAGTGTTGTGTTTCAGATGCGATGAGAGGTTCACCCCAGGGCACCATTGTGGGGTGTGCAAGTTGCAAGTGCTGATAGACGGGGACGACGAGGACTCGAGGAGGACGTAGTGGAGGATGATGAGTTTGAAGGGAAAGACGACTCCCACTTGGAGTAGGACTGCCAGAGACTTCATGTACCACCTTGAGAACAAGGTGGTTTGGGGGACGGAGTAATGATAGATCAGGCCCACTTGCATTTGGGTAATTAGACATTTTAGTTGGAATATTATAAATAAGGGGATAGTCGGTCGGTCCTAGGCATGTGAAAATTGATTGTTTTGTTAATCGGAGAGATAGATCTTCGTTCTACGGGAGGATACGGACGTCCACTATCAATCGGCGTCGTGGGTGGGCGATTACCCCTAAAATTGTAAGCAATTATCCCTTTTATTTTCAGTTCTATTAATAAAATTCCAGATTGGTGCTTGGTTCCTATCAGAATGCCACCTTTTCTAACCAAAAACTCACATTTGCTGACCCTTGGCATATAGCTTCTTCTCCCTTGGAATCTGCAATGCCATTCTCAAATGCTTCACATGCTCTTCATGACAATATGAATAAATCAGTATGTCATCAATGAACAATACAACAAACCTATCCAGGAAAATGTTTAACCACCTATTCATCAAGCCCATAATTGTTGACGGTGCGTTAGGAAGTTCAGGATTAAGGATTTCTAATGGCCATATCTTGTTTGGAAAGTCATTTTCATAATTTCTCCATTCTGGATTTTCAACTGCGATACCCAAATCTAAAATCAATTTTTGCAAATGTTTTCGTTCCTTGGTGTTGATCAAACAAGTAGGTAATTGTTGGCAATTTATTCTTCACCGTGACTTGATTCAATTGTTTGTAATAAATGCATAGCCTCATTGATCAATTCTTCTTCGCGAACAAGACTGATACTACACTTTCACGACCGAAGTCTTTTTATCCATATAGATCTTGAAGGTGACAAGACAACAATCACTACGAGTAATAAAATTTTCCACTGAGTCCACATGATTTTACTCAAGACAAGAAAATATATCCTGATGAAACTTGTTACCCTCATATCGATGTGAATATTTCAAAACCAAATGCATTTGTACCTAATCAAGATATCAACAAGAAAATATGTGTTTATTACACAAGTTCTAAATAAAGTCATGCTTATATCTTCATCCAATAAACACATATACAACATTCTTCATAAATTTTACGTGATATCTACAATATTTACATAATTTATTTACATAATATACTGACCTAGAAACCATGGGGCACAGAACACAGGTACACTGACACGGGTACGAGACATAGCAATTCATTAGAATGTAGGACACGAGCATGCGGTGACAAGACAGTAAATATTTACACAATATATTTACACGTGAAAGAGTTTGTGTGCATATATAAGTTCATGTATATACATGTCTATGCATCATAACGGAGCAGATCCATTTCTAAACATATGATACACTCAATGGTTACAACCTATCACACATTTTGATGACTTAGGAAAAGGATTAGTTCTCGCCTTCTCGGATTTTCGTCGTCTTATAGAGTATCTTAATCTATCTTGATTTTTTTAATATTGAAATATATCTAAACTCGGCGAAGTTTAAATAATTTAACAGCCTCTTCCACTAAGGTATTGTCATTGATATATAAATATAATGGAATAAAGATTTTAAACCTATAAGAACGTTATAAGTAGTGTATAATAAGTCAGGTAAGATAAGCTTATGAAAAAAAATAAATACGTCCCCGAATCATGTTAGATATGCATCTATTAAAAGAGAATAATGGGTATCATACGCCATATGAGGCCATATGCCCTCTCACAAAAAGGTGTCAAGTACACGAAGTACAAGCCCCGCATGGGCTTATACTTGGCACCTTTTTGTGAGAGGGCAAAGCCTCATATGACGTATGATACCCATTATTCTCCTATTAAAACACTAATATATAATTAAAGAACACATTTGGAAAGTGCATGATATGTGCCTGCAGAGTGGAGTGTCTGAAAAGTGTTGTTTGAGAGGAGTCGTAGGCATGTCTGAGAAATGTCGTTCTTCGACAGTGGTGTTAGACCTTTCCAATACAGGCACTGCTTCACAATAATTAGTACCAGTGATGTGCTGATACTGAATAGTAATGAAAGTGTCATTTCCATAGCATATTGATTAAGAGTCATCTATTCATCACCAAATTTATATGCATTACCAAAACATCCTATAAACATCATCAAAGTACACTAAACTACACACAAGCCGAAAATCTAGACAATAATCGTGCCCTCCAATCGGTTTCCCTGCAACGCAAACATGGACTAGCCCCAATTGCTATGGAAAGGTTTAATAAACCTAAAATGGGTTACACAACTCAGCAATTAATGAAAAGATCCACTAGATTTTGGCTTTAAAGATATCCAAATAACTTTTTAAACAACACAATTCAATAGGTATATGTTCGGTTATAATATTCCAAGATAGATACATAAAGCCATAAGGGAAAAACTATTATAAAAGATTCAATGGAAAGGGTGGTTGCGTTGGAACCTTCTCCTAGAGTCAATAACATTATGAGACAAAACAACTCGAGCTCAAGAAGTGCACACACTGATTTAAATAATTATATAGAGCACTAAATACATCTTCATAAGCCTACTAGATTCCAAACAGTTCACTAAGGATTCCATTCCCATTTTGATTAAGAGTTTTTGTGCTTAACCCCACTGTCACTTAATGGGTCCATTCACTTAAGTCCACAATGGGTCCACTTGCCATGCATGTGTTGCCCAATGGGTCCACTGACCACGTTGTTGTTGTCCAGTTGGCCCCCTAATCATGTTGGTCTGTATCCAATGGGTCCACTTTAAGCCCACTAATTGAACACGACTGGGTTTAATAATACCATGAGTCGTTTCATCTTCAGGAACGTCTCCAACTTAAGCCACTAATTCCCAGTTGGACATCTCCAAATCGGGCCACTAATTCTCGTGATCCACAAAATCACTAGCCAAGATCCACTAATCCAATTAGAGCCCATCAATTTTTCAAATGGGTCAACAAACTTCTTTTGATTTAAACCAAAGGGTCCAGTTAACTATTGATAAAAGAACTGATCCAAGATAACATCAATTGTGCAGACAAAACAAAATTCTAGCGAACTAATACTCATGCTACATGCTTTCATAATTCACTTTTATCAAATTTCGGTGAAAGATCTAGTAGTTGTCGTGAATAGCAAGTTGTCATATCCAATATTTTGTTAGTGGTATGAACACTTTTTCTCATCATCATCATTATTAAAATTGTAATATACTAAGAAATACACATACTTCTCAATGTCTAAATACTTGTAAGATTTCTAATTCTCATGGGTTCGCTCTCGAAAATTAATACATGTATACTCAAATATCATAAATGATAAACAAGAAAACAATTACCCAACATTAGAATGACTCATCTGATTTAGTTCATAAAAGATGTTGAATAAATATTGAATTCATACACAAAAAGGAAAATTAACTTTCATGGTATTTGGGATAAGAAGTTCTGTTCCTAATTCGAAAAGATTCTAGTACAATTCCTTGCTGGAAAGAAATTTGACTAATCCTAATGATGAAACAAAACTAGAATCTTAAATCAAAACCTTTCAAGTGAGTAGCGAAGAACAACATTCAGTTAGATCATACCATTAAGAAATTCAAGCTCAAAACTATTCTCGAACCAAAGCCCTTACATTTCATCCTATAACTGGGTCCCATGATTAACATCCTAGAATTTACTGGAACCCCAAATTATAAAAGAAGATCCAAAAGTTACCTATATTTACCTTTTTCATTCAGGCCAGGAAGATCAGGCCATAACTCTCTCTTCCCCATTTTATTTCTTCACCACATGAAGTCTAGGTGTCAACAAAGCACTAATACACCACTTAGTCAAATGTGGATTTGGTTGAGAAGGACACATATTTTGGAATAAAATTATGTAAGTTTATTTAAAGGTTACTACTTTGCATTACGGTCATTTAACATTTCCATATTTAAACAAAACCTATATTCATACAAGCTACTTACTAATTCTATCATCATATCACTCGGATGACATCATGACCAGTTCTGGTCATAGGTAAACCCATTAGGAAGTCCATATTTATCTCCTTCCATTTTTACTCAAGAATTGATAATGACTGCAATAAACCTATTGACGTATGTTCACCTTTGATTTATTGGCAAACCAAGCACTGATGAACATATTAAGCAATGTCTCTCTTCATATATATTTTTCCCCACCAATAATGGCCTTTCCAATTTTGCAACAACTTGGTGGTACCTCCTCGATATCGACTTCTATTTGCGTCATTCAATATATCATGTTTTAACTAATCATTTGAAACAAAAAATCTCCCTTTGAATGTCAAAGTACCATCTTTTTTTAATTTATAAAAATATAGGTCTTAACCCTCAATAGCATCCTCGATAATGCTCCTAAGATGTGCATCTTTTTGTTGCACCTCTTTAATTAGTATAAGTTAGGCCTGATGGTAAAATTTGCAATGATTGTCATGAAATCCCTTGGCTGAATTTGTGATTCCCAATTACTGACACTCTTTGATGACTTCCATCTCTTTATCTTCACGTAAGCCAAAAAAACCCCATGTTTCGTGACTGAACATCAACTAGGACATTAGCTTCTCCTTGATCATGGTATATGGTATAATCCAAGTCCTTCAAGACAGAATCATGATATCCATCCATCTCCTTTGCCTCATATTTTACTACTTTTGGGAAAGTACATACATCAAACTCTTATAATCTGTGCATATCACAGATTGTACATCATATAGATATTGCCTCGAGATATTCGAGGCAAAAACTATCATATCTAGTTCTCAGTCATGAGTATGATTCTAATTTGTGATCTTCAAGTAAAAAACCGAAAGGTCTACGTAGTTCTAGTTCCAAATCTTGCTGGCAAATATTATCGGTACCTAGTTCTATAAATAAAGAAGAAATACCCTAACTTATGAGAATAATGCATTTCAACGGTCCAGCAAAGGAAACTCCTCCAATAGCTCTTAAAAAGTTCACACTCTTATCTTTTTTATGATCGGCACCGTTCAAGTTGATCAACATATTCTAAAACCCGAATATATAACATATCTAGTGAACTCTGGAAGTTTTGGATATTAATCTAATGGTTGCAAAATTCAACGGGTATGCAAATTTTGAGGACAATTTTATGAAGGATGTACTGTCCTTGATTTTACTTAAATTATCAAAGCATAAGAGCAAGACTATGCATTCCAATTATGGATTAAATTGGATTAAGAATTATTCTACACAATAATTATAATATGATGATAAGATTACTAGTTTACACAAATGAGGGCTTTGTGCAAATATGAAAAGGTAAGGGGACATAAATGCAAAGTGGCAACATACAATTACCACTTATTATGTTTTATTTCAAAATATCTGTGTGGCATTATTATTTATTAGCCACATCCGCATTTCCTCAAGTGGTGCACTGTGTTCTGTTGACACCAGGAGTCATGGGGAGAGGAAAACAAAATAGGATAAAAAGACAAATGACATGTTCCATGAACACAAAGCAGACTCGTGTATTTGAAAGAGAGTAATCATGGCTAGTGCTACTTGGACACTGAAGCAGACACGTGTATTTGAAAGAGAGTAATCATGGCTAGTGCTACTTGGACACTGAACATGGGTGTCTGAGTGTCCTAACATGTCCGACACAAAAAAACTATTAATTGTATGATAGGGGGATATGGCTGTAATAAATTATATTTCATATGTACCATATCAAGAGTATGGCTCTAGCTCTCTTCAATCCCTTCTGATTAACTACCATCACATTGGCTTAATTAAATAAGAGCATGCTCCAGGCTTGGATGAACATTGGCGAAAATGAAACATAAGACTCATAACCTTTTTGTTTTTATTCCTTGCTCGTATCTGTATGGATTCTTTTTAGATTTAGATAGTCATTCTACCATTTCTTTCTTTTCTAATATTACCATTTTCTCATAAATTTTATTAGATGTGTCCAAATTGATGGACGCTAGTGTCCGGGTGTCCGACATAGCAGATTTTGTGAAAATGAAGTGTCTGGGTAACACTAATCATGGCATGTTAGGAGATATACACTTTAAGATATGCATTGCATTGCTTTGATTAAAATAGAATTTTCAAATATAATTCTCCACATTCAAGATAAGACCACACACACACACACACACACATGTTGGTTGGATGTGCAACTGAACCACGAGAAGCAATCGATATGCAAGGAACACAATGCATCCACTGATTGAATAGATACCAGTACATAAGAAATAATTAACATTCAAGATGCAGCGCACTCTGCACCGAATTACTTATATAACAAAAAACATAGAATAATATGTTCCAACAACAACTGGTTATCATTTAACTCTGTGCCCCTTACAGTAGAGTACAAATTGCACAAACGGCCATAAAACTTAAGACTTCTACACCAAATCAGATTATGGGACAGAGAAACTGAAAACCAAGGACCCACAATCTCATATAATCATATTAGAGTAGAACGTCGAATCATTAGATTCATAGCAGATTAGTGCGACATAGAAAGACACTGCTCAACAAACAACTTTTACGATTGAATCTCTCTTTGAACTTTGAGCTTTATGCCCATAAACCTACGGTTGAAAGCAATGAAGAAACATAGATATTCTATAGCAAGTTACCTCTCTGCAACAAATGGCAAGTTCCAGAAGCAGTCATGCAACTCGGGATCATATTGTGATCCGGTATTGCTATGAGATGATCTAGTTGTTGGAGAAACCATCTGGGTAGCTTTCAGCAATCAAACTCTTAGATTCAAGCACCCTCAACTGTCTCCTTTTCTTCCTTTTCTACCCCATTCACAGTCAGCCCAAGCTGCTTCTCTATCTCCTTCCACCCACTCAACAAATTCTCTGGAAACCTCTCCTTCACCACACCAATCACTTCCTTCGCCTCCTCCACCTTACCGCCCTTCACCAATCCCTTCACCAAAACCTTCATCGTTCTGAAATCCGGAATCTTATTATGCTTCATGCTATCCCTAGCGACATCCAACCCCCCATCGAAGTCCCCATTCCCACACAAAGATTGCACCAGCATCTTAAACACGGCAGCATTCGGCTCAATCCTTTTCTTCATAAACCCCCTGTAAACCTCCTTCGCCTCCTCGAACCTCCCATTCTTACAATAACAATTGATCAAATAATTATAAGTGATCGCGTCCGGCTTCAACCCATTTTCCTCCATCTCCTTCATCACATCGAGAACCTCCTCCGGCTTCCCATTGATCGCCGGGTACATTGCCTTCACATTATAAGCTGCAAGATCTGGCTTGATCCCTCTATTCACCATCTCCTCCCAAATCTTACCCGCCTCCTCGGGCTTCTTCTTCTTGTAAAAGGAATCGACAAGTGTCGTATAAACAATTATAGTAGGCTCGATATTCCTCCCTTTCATCTCATTGAAGGCCTCGAAAGCCTTCTCGATTTTATCACAGAGGCAAAATGACTTGATGAGGATCCCATAGCTGACCAGATCGGGTACAACAGAGCTGTGCTTTGTGGGGAGTTCGGCAAAGAGCTGGGGGACGCGGTTAGGCCTCTTGGCCTTGATGTGTGACGAGAGGAGAGCGTTGAAGGAGGTAGCGGTTGGTTGGGGAATTTCGTCGAACAGTTGGCGGGCGTTGAAGGTCATGGAAGCGGAGCCGTAGGTGAGGATAAGGGTGGAGAGAAAGGGCTCGTCTTGGTTGGAAGCAAGGCGGCGGGATTGGAGGAGGGAGTCGATGTCAGCGAAACGGCGGGAGCGGGCGAGGCGGCGGACGGTGAGGTCGACGGCGAAACGGGTGGAGGAGGCGGAAGGGGAGGAAGATGATAGGACGGAGAGGGCTTCATCGGGGTCGAAGACCTTGAGGAGCTTCGATTTGGCGGCGGAGGCGGAGATAGTGGCGGCGGTCGAGAGGCGGCGTCGAGAGGAGAGGAGAGCAGCAGCCATTTTTTCCGAGTGGTTTGGGCAAAAGATTTTGGTCTTGGGGTTTAGGGTTTTAAGCTATCCTTCGTGGATTTTGATGGAACATTGAAGTGATATGTGTGTTATGAATGAGTGAGGCCTTTGGCCTCCCCTCCTTCATTACCCATTTATTAGGCCCCCATTACTTAGAGTAATGGGGACCCTTGGTCTCCTAGAGGCTTTTGGCCTCCCCACTATGAGATATATAAATAGAGCTACATGGCTCTTAGCAATGGTGACTTATTCTTAGCAATGAAATTCTCTCTCTCTCTCTTGAGTTCATTATCATATAAAACGTTATCAGCTCGTTTGCTCTAAAATTCTTTCAGCTTTTCATTCCGTCTCCCCTCACAAATTAAACCCGTACGCGCAAAGGAATCTATTGTTGCGGCGAAGCTTTGCGGAAATTTTTCTTTGGAGCGTATCGGGAGCGGAACTATCTACGGATTTTTATTATCATGATCTTCCCTAGATCTTTGATCTAGAGGTAATTTCTTTTCGATCACGTAGATACCTACAAAATATAGTAAACTATGATTTTACAATGCTTCTTTTTATAGGCTTGTATAAATCTACACTATTTTGTTTAATATCAAAATTTTTTATTAAAAAAATTGAGCAGCTCACAGAAATTTCCCTTAATTAGCCATGGCTCTGACTGTAAAAGTTGACGATGAGACATGCATATATCTGCTTGATGTCAATGCATCTATGTTGAATCTGTTCGGCATTTGAATTAATTTAACAGTTCGCAGTTAAGAGAAATAGACCATGACATTTACAGAATGGGAAAGGGTTTCATGTAGTCAACCCCAAATTTTGAAACAGAGGCCTTATTTCTGCTGATGTTGTTATTGTTTACTAAAAACAATTTATGCTTTAAAAGGAATTGTCATATGACCGAGACAAGAAAAAAAAAACAAATTGAAATTTAAAAAAAAAAATCAGTATGGAAGGGGGCCATGGGTACCATTTATTGAGAAGCCATGACTTGTATGAGCCATGTAACTACCATCTCCTTTCTGCTATTTTTTTTCTTCATACTTTTAATCATTTATCAACTGCACACTCATAAGCTACAATAGATGTGGCCAGGGCAATCATATAACTTGCAGGCTATGTGACCATGCATGTATTAAGTCATACTATTTATGCAGTGCCCATCTCATGTATGCAGTAAACAAAATATAGTACTCGGCTCCTTTTAGCTAAGTATTTGGATCCTGTCGGCTGCAGCCATTAATTTCTTAATATTACCCTAAATCCACAACAGTCACCCAACCGAGTCTCCCTATTCATGAAGGCAAGAATTATTTATAGCAGGCAGACAGGTTAATTACCACATGATATCATGCTGGTACATGGTCAATATTTAGGGTTCTTGAGGATTATTTGTATTCCCTAATCCAATAGTAGACTTAATTTAATTAAAATTGAGAGTTGGGCCTGCAGCCCATTTGTGACTATCAAATATTTTAATTGGGCCTGCAGCCCCTATTACCTAACGGTATATATTTTAGCATACTATATAATGGCCTTATGCCAATTCCTTAACGGGACTCTCCCCTAAGTAAAATCAAAAATAATTTATATATTCCATGTTGACAAATTGTTTTAAACATCCCTCTTGCATATTATAATCTATGGTTTACTAGGACTCTATTTTTCAAAATATAATTATCTTAAAGATCCTGAGACCGCTCTGCCGTTAGTCAACTAACCTAACGGTGTATGACGTTTCCACGTGGTCTACAAGATATTTATATTTTCTAGTTTCCCTTACCATATGTTTTGCTTGAGATATATGCGTGGTTGTTTACTTTTATGCCCGTAGCATATTTAGAACTGCGTGGATGTTTAAATCAGTAAAAATGTGTTTTTCGGGATCGGCCATTGTATACCTATTTACTTTCCTTGCACTTTTATTTTCTTTTGAGAGAATTTGTAAGTGAGGAAATTTGTATTTTAAAGCCAAAGCTCGATGCAACAGCACATAGAATTGATGAAAACTCCTTCAATGGATCATGATGTCGGTCAATGTGCTTGGCTAAGTTTGCTGGACCAACCTAGTTTGACTGGGTAACAAGTGGTACTGGCTTAGTCAATTCCCTGGCCGCGTCCGCTGGACCGCAAGGAGTCGATTCATGACTGTGTAAGCCAAAGCTCGATGCAACAGCATATGAAGACGGAGATATAGGGACCCAGTTCAGTTTGGGTTTCCAAAGTTGTATTATTTTTTTTTCTCTATTATGGACTTTAAACGAACTTTGGACTGTGTACTATTTTGGGTATCTGGCCGATCCCCGCATTTTTACTTGTTTATTTCTTTATGCATGAATTTTTGAATTTTAATTAATTCATGCTCATTTTAAAATACGTAGATAAATGGCAAAATTGGCAAGCGTCGATTTCGAGGTCCTCGATTCTGCAGGGACAAATTACCTGAGTTGGCGAGTGGACCTGAAGTTCCACTTGCGTTCAATGGCCCTCCTTAGGTCCATTTTGGCTCCTTCCTCGGCCCCAGCAGCGGCCGAAGCTTCTGCTACAGCTAGCAGCAGCCCCACAACCACTGTATCCGATGTAGATAAGGCGAAAGCCATAATCTACATTAGGAAGCATATAGATCGGACCTTAAAGGCCGAATACTTAACGGTTGAGGACCCGAAGGACCTGTGGACAGCACTGGAAGCACGGTATAAACATCAAATTGATGTTATATTACCCCGTGCCAGTTATGAGTGGGAAAACCTCAGACTTCAGGACTATAAGTCCGTCGCTGAGTATAATTCTGCACTTCATAACATCACCTCACGCCTGAAGTTGTGCGGTGAAGAAGTGACAGAACAGCGCATGTTGGAAAAAACATTTACCTCGTTTCACGAGAAAGATGCAATCCTCATGCAGCAGTATCGTGAACGCAACTTCACGAGATTCTCCGATCTGATCTCATGCCTACTTAGAGCAGAGCAGAATCGAGATTTACTGCTAGCAACTCATAACTTATGTCCAGCTGGCACTGCCCCTATCCCTAAAGCCCACCACGTTTCTCCCCAGAAGTGGAAAAACAAGAGGAAGACTAAAAATACTAAAGGGAAAGCGGTAATGAAGCAACCAAGAGGTGCAGCTCCCCAGACAAACAAAAACAATAAAGGGAAAAGAAACTTCACTTGGAAGCGAAAGGACACCAAGCACGTGTCACTTCCAAAGAAGCCTGGGAGGACAAATGCCATAGATGCGGCATGACTGGCCATTGGTCCAGAAACTGCCGCACTCCTCGCCACCTACAGGATCTATACCAGGCGAGCCAGAAGTCTCGACCTGAAACAAACTTGGCAGGTGTACAGCCGCCAACAGTCTTTACTGCTAAAGACTTCGAGAACGACGATCTGCTAGATTGAGCATCATCATTTATCTATGCATTTAGAATTCGATGTATCTTCATCTGTTATTTGCTTTAGTGCGGACTTTTATTTATGAATGTTGTCTACATTTTCCCTCAAATAAAATTTCTTTTTTTGGCTTATATAGATGATGTCTGAGTGCCTAGTGGACAGTGCCTCGACGCACACAATCCTTCGTGATCATTGCTATTTTAATAGCTTAAACAAATATGACGGTCCTATTATCACAATTTCAGGACTGTCCCAAATAATCGAAGGAACTGGTGAAGCAATTATATTGCTCCCAAATAACACAAGACTTCAAATTAATAATGCATTATTCTCTCATATATCAAACAGAAATCTCGTAAGTTTCAAGGATTTCCGTTTAAACGGATATCACTTAGAGACCATGGATAAAAATAAGGTTGAATATCTAATTATAACTCGTCAAAAAGATGACCGGAAGATCATCTGCGAGCGATTCAAGGGACTCCCGTCGGGTCTATACCAAACATACATTCAACCAGTAGAAGCCAATATGATTGAACACCAGACGTGCCAATCACTACCAGAATTCCAACTCTGGCACAATAGACTTGGTCACCCTGGAACAGCAATAATGCGCCGCATCATCACTGAATCCCGTGGACACAAATTGAAGAACCTGAAGATTCTTCAAAAGGGTGAATTTCCATGTCTCCCTTGTTTTAAGGGAAAACTAATAACGAGACCATCCCTCCTGAAAGTGGGATTAGAGTCTCCTGGCTTCCTTGAGAGAATTCATGGTGACATTTGCGGGCCTATTCACCCCGCAAGTGGCCCATTTCGGTACTTCATGGTACTGATTGATGCATCAACCAAATGGTCTTTTGTGTGCCTCTTGTCCACCCGCAACCTAGCTTTTCCAAAGCTATTGGCACAAATAATAAGGTTGCGTGCTCATTTCCCCGATAACCATATCAAGAAACTACGTCTTGATAATGCGGGAGAATTTACTTCACAAGTCTTCGAAGACTATTGCCGGGCAACGGGTATTGAAGTTGAACATCCGGTAGCACATGTTCACACCCAAAACGGATTAGCTAAGGCTCTTATAAAGAGACTCCAATGGATTGCACGTCCATTGCTTATGCAATCCCAGTTGCCTGTGGATGCTTGGGGGCATGCTATTTTACATGCCGCATCACTTATTAGGATAAGACCCTCTGGAGGTCACACTTTATCCCTGATGCAACTAGCATACGTCGCACCTCCGGATATCTCTCATTTGAGAGTGTTTGGTTGTGCGGTATATGTCCCAATAGCACCACCGCAGAGGACCAAAATGGGTCCTCAGCGTCGTCTAGGTATATATATTGGGTTTGATTCGCCCTCTATTATCAGATACCTTGAACCACTGACGGGTGACGCATTCAAGGCACGTTTTGTAGACTGTGAATTTAATGAGAAATTTTTTCCAAAACTGGGCACACAGTCTAAGAAGCCAGAAGCTTCTGAGACCATTAGTTGGGACCAGAAGTCTTTGTCCCTATATGATCCGCGTACTAATCTGTGTGAAGATGAGATCCTGAAGATCCTTCACATCCAGAATACAGTACATCTTTTACCGGATAAATTCACGGACAACCAGAAGATTGTCCGTTCACACGTCCCTGCTGCCAATACGCCAGCTAGGATTGACATCCCCATAGATGGATGCAGCCCACCGGCAGCAGAATTGGTTGTACCTCAAATGAAAAGAGGACGCCCACCAGGTTCAAAAGATAAAGTTCCTCGAAAGAGGAAGACTCCTGGCGATACTAAGATTATCCCTCCACAGGATGCTGAGCTCAGACCAGCTACTTCTCCCCTCCTGATTTCCCAAGCAGAGGAAACAATAGGAGAAACATCATTAAATTTTGTACGTACTGGAGAAGTACTGGACAGAAATAGCATAGTCGTCGTCGACGATTTTGCGTTCGATATTGCCGTTCACGTCACTGAATATGACGATGACGTCGAACCACAATCTCTAGCGGAATGTAAACGCAGAGATGATTGGCCAAAGTGGGACGATGCAATAAGATTAGAGCTGGACTCACTCTTGAAATGCAAAGTCTTTGGACCAGTAGTCCAAACACCAGTAGGTGTAAAACCTGTGGGATATAAGTGGGTTTTCATAAGAAAAAGAGATGAAAATAATGTGATCGTTCGCTATAAGGCACGCCTTGTAGCCCAGGGATTTTCCCAAAGACCGGGGATTGATTACGAAGATACGTATTCCCCGGTCATGGATTCGATCACCTTCCGATTTTTAATCAGCCTAACTTCTCTGGAAAGCCTAGAAATGCAGCTCATGGACGTTGTGACTGCATATCTATATGGCGATATAGATAAAAATATCTATATAAGACTTCCTGATGGGTTTAATCTACCCCCAGAGATGAAAGAGATACCTCGGGACGTATTCTCTGTAAGGCTACATAGATCATTATATGGTCTAAAACAATCGGGCAAGATGTGGTATAACAGACTAAGTGATTTTCTTGCACAGCAAGGATTCACGAATAACGAAGTCTGCCCGTGTATCTTTATCAAAAGAACGGGAACATGATTTGTCATCATAGCTGTATATGTAGATGACTTAAATCTCATAGGATCTCCTGCAGAGATCAAAGAGATATCTGAAAGCCTTAAACATACTTTTGAAATGAAAGACCTAGGCAAAACAAAGTATTGTCTTGGCTTACAGATAGAACACCTAAGAGGTGGAATCCTATTACACCAATCTAATTATACAAAGAAACTTCTACGCAAGTTTCATATGGATAAATGTCATCCTTTAGGTACTCCTATGGTCGTAAGATCACTAGATGTACATAAGGACCCCTTCCGGCCACTGGAAGAGGGGGAGGAGATACTGGGTCCTGAAGTACCCTACCTCAGTGCCATTGGAGCACTTCTATATCTGGCTAACTGTACGCGTCCCGATATAGCGTTTACAGTTAATCTACTAGCCAGACACAGTGCTGCGCCCACAAAGCGCCACTGGAACGGAGTAAAGCATCTTCTGCGATACCTTCAGGGTTCCATTGATCTTGGAATTTACTACCAGAGAGGTGCCTCCCCCAAATTGTTTGGTTATGCTGATGCAGGTTATCTCTCTGATCCGCACACGACAAAATCTCAAACAGGTTTTGTATTTACCTACGGAGGTACTGCTATCTCTTGGAGATCGGTAAAACAAACCACTACTGCTACATCTTCCAACCATGCAGAGCTCATCGCGATCCATGAGGCGAGCAGAGAATGTTTTTGGCTACGCTCCGTCGTCCAACACATCCTCCAATCCATTGGCCTGAAGACCAGTGATCTGGAGCCTACTGCCCTATTCGAAGACAACGCCGCATGCATTGCTCAGCTTCAGAAGGGCTACATCAAAGGCGACAGGACAAAACACATTTCTCCCAAGTTTTTCTGGACGCACGAGCAGAAGAACGACAAGCAGATTGAAGTTCGACAGATCCAGTCATGCAACAACTTAGCTGATCTTTTTACTAAGGCATTGCCTAAATGTACTTTTGTAAAGCTTGTAAAGAACATTGGTATGCGACAGTTGAAAGACCTGCAAGCCTGAAGCTTGTACGGATCAGGGGGAGTACCATGTGGGTTGCACTCTTTTTCCTTAAGCTGTTGGGTTTTCCCACTGGGTTTTCCACAGCTAAGGTTTTAACGAGGCAAACACACTTACTCTGGATCCAGAAGTATCCACCCCTTGCCTCAGTAGCTGAGACCGAAGTGATGAATGTGTAAGGGGGAGTGTTATGAATGAGGGAGGCCTTTGGCCTCCCCTCCTTCATTACCCATTCATTAGGCCCCCATTACTTAGAGTAATGGGGACCCTTGGTCTCCTAGAGGCTTTTGGCCTCCCCACTATGAGATATATAAATAGAGCACCATGGCTCTTAGCTATGGTGACTTATTCTTAGCAATGAAATTCTCTCTCTCTCTCTCTCTCTCTCTTGAGTTCATTATCATATAACAATGTGCGAATTTTTGTTTACTTATTTATTTTTCTCCTTTTCTCCTTCCGTATTCATTTCATTTTATATTCCTTCACAATTTAGAAAACGATAATTTTTGCAAATAGGCCAAAATAAATTTGGAAAATCTATCTTGTTATGAATAGGCCCATTGGGCCAATTGGGTATCCAACCCACTATTGAAAGCTATAAATACAAGGGTAGGGGGCTCTTAACCCTCTACACATATTCTCCCTATATTTCCCTTCACAACACGTTATCAGCACGATCACGCTCGTTGGAGGAGACGGCGGCTCGCGGGGAAGGAGATCCATCAATCGCTCAGATTCAAGAAGATCGTAATCTTCTCAACGGGGAGCGAAAAGGGCATCCTTCACCAACCATCGCCTAGATTCCTCGTCGAATCTAGAGGTAAAAATCCAAACTTTTTAGATCTAAACTTGCTTTTCTCATTAGATCTGCATGTTTTAGGATCAAAAAGTTTATAAACACGGTGAAATTCAACTTTTTTAATAGATCTGCATGCCTAAAACAATAAAAACTTGTTTTTAGCGATCAAAATAGTTGAAAAATCCGTTTTTTACCCCCGCCTTTGATCCAAAAATCCGCACGCCCGTAGGGCGGAACGGCAGCGCGCCCTTAGCGCCGCCGGCGGAAAACGCACGCCGCGGCCTCAGGCCGCGGTCTGAAGCCGCGGCCCTGCGCCGCGGCCTGAAGCCGCGGCGGCCGCGGCCTACGCGGCCAGCCGCCAGGACGACACGCCGCGGGCCCCCCCAGGGTTTCCTGAAACCCTAACCCTAACGGGCTATTTTTCGGGGGAGGCCCAATATTAACCCTAATGGGTTGTTTTCATGGCCCAAAAGGCCAGAAAATTAGCCCATTCACATAAATTATTTTTCTTTTATTTATTTTTGGCCCTAAAAAGCCCAAAATAATTAAAAGAAATTTTGAAAGGGTTTAAAGCGGTAAAATAAAACATTAAAATATGGATCAAAAGGCAAAAAGTTTTTCAAAAAAAAAGAGTTTTTTGCACGTCGCACACAAATTTTAAATTATTTTAAATGCCTGTGTTTTGATTATCTGCGTGGTTGTATGTCTCGAATATATTATCTGCGTGGATGTGCAATATTAGGCTATGTTTTTAGGGATCAGCCAGGTTTCCGACACCGTTTTAAAATTCCTGCAATTTTTCTTTTTTTTGAGAGAAATTTTGTATGTGAGGATGAAAATGTAAAGAAGACCAAAGGACACCAAAAAGAAGATGAAGGCGTTCGCTCAATGAAGATAGGGGCTTCTCTCTGAAGTTCCCGAGTTGTACTTTATTTTTCATGCATTTTATTTTTGATGTAACTTCGGACTGGACTTCTTTTTATTTTTCGGTGTCGGCTGGCTGATCCCCATAGTCCTAAGTCATTTTTCTGTTTCATTGTTTATGCATTAACTGCGTGGTTGTTAATTAGCTTAAATACCATGTTTTAATGTCACAATGAAATTTCTTAACAGCATACGTGAATCTTTATTCATTAATTATTCACATTATCTGGAAAAAAAGCATGTATGTTAAAATCACATTAATTAAATTCATGCTATGAAAATGTTAACATTACATGCGTGGATGTCTGTCTTATTCAGTCTTAATGATACATGCTGCTTTTCTTTACATTGCTAGATCATTAAATGGCCAGACTCGCAAACGTCGACTTCTCGGTCCTGAAGGCCGATGGGTCAAACTACCTGAGTTGGCAGTTGGACCTGAAGTTCCATCTGCGCTCTCATGGTTTCAGTCTCACAAAGACTGAAAAGGCAACAACAAGTACTGCCCCAGCTAACAAGGAGGATTCAGTGGAAGCACCTCATACAGAGGAAGTTTCCGATATATTAAAGGCGCAAGCCATTATATATATCAGGAAACACTTAGACTCGACCTTAAAGGACGAGTACCTCACTGTAGAGGACCCTTACGAGCTGTGGGATGCACTCGAGGAGAGGTACAGACATCAGAGGGATGTCATACTCCCCCGTGCACAGTACGAGTGGACTCACCTCCGCATACATGATTTCAAATCCGTAGCGGAGTACTACTCAGCTCTCTTCCGCATCACCTCACGCCTGAAGCTGTGTGGTGAACCAGTGACAGAGAAGATGTTTCTGGAAAAGACGTTCACGTCTTTCCACGAAAAGGACATGATCCTTATGCAACAATATAGAGAGAGGAAGTTCACAAAGTACTCTGACCTGCTTTCATGCCTGCTTATGGCTGAACAGAACAGAGACCTGTTGGTTGCCACCCACAACCTGCGTCCTCCTGGCTCCGCTCCATTGCCACCTCCTGCAGAGGCTCACTTCCAGTCTTCCCTGAAGAAGAAGACGGACAAAAAGGCAAAATTCCAGAAATGGAAGGAACAGAAGCAGCGGAAGAAGGCCACTCCCCCAGCTCCTCCTCAGAACCAGAAGTTCGTGGACAAGAAGCAGAAGAGGATTCCCAACAAAGGTGGCACTCCCAAGAAAGACTGGGAGGATAAGTGCTCTAAATGCGGGATGACGGGCCACTGGTCCAGAATCTGCCGCACAGCAAAACACCTCCAGGACCTCTACCAGGCAAGCCTCAAGCCTCGAGCTGAGACAAACCTGATTGAGAGCGCAGCGTTGGCAGAGACCTCATGGACTCCTGAAGACTTCATGGGAGATGACACTCTCTAGATCTGGACCATTTCTATGCACTAGCAATGTATCTTCTATTTTTATGCATCGTATCTAGTTTTATTTCCATGTCAAAACAATATTCTGAGCATTTATCTTTATGAAAGTAGATCTTTTCTCTTCATTTATTGCTTGAATGTCTTTCCCCTTTTTAGATATGGAACTTATCTGCCTAGTGGATAGTGCATCGACGCACTCGATCCTTCAAAACATAGACTACTTCACGAGCGTAAGTAGCTATTCTGGCCCACTGAGAACAATCTCAGGACCAGCAAACATAATCGAAGGATCAGGGGAAGCAATTATATTGCTCCCCGGCAACACACATATAACACTTAAAAATACGTTATACTCCCCTAAATCCATCCGAAACCTCCTAAGCTTCAAAGACATCCGTTTAAACGGATATCACTTAGAGACGGTCGAGGAAGATAAAAGGGAATACTTGCTTGTAACGGCTCTTACAAATGGTTCAAAAACCATTGTGGAACGTTTCAAGGGACTCCCCTCGGGACTCTACCAAACAAGTATACAAACTCCAGAAACATCCATGGTGGAGCACCTACAGTGCCCCCAAACACCAGAATTCCAACTCTGACACAGTCGACTGGGACACCCTGGTTCTGTTATGATGTACCGCATCATAAAGAACTCCAGGGGCATTGACCTGAAGAACCTGAAGATTCTTCAAAAAGGCAAATTCCCATGTCCACCCTGTTACAAGGGTAAACTGATCACGAGACCCTCTCCACTGAAAGTGGACGTGGAGTCCCCCAGTTTTCTGGAAAGAATCCACGGAGACATTTGTGGGCCTATTCACCCATCAAGTGGTTCGTTCAGGTACTTTATGCTCCTGATAGACGCATCTACTAAGTGGTCACATGTGTGCCTACTGTCCACCCGTAACATAACACTATCTAAGCTTTTAGCTCAGATAATCAAGTTACGGGCACACTTCCCCGACTACCAGATAAAAAAGCTTCGTCTGGACAATGCGGGGGAGTTTACGTCACAAGTCTTTCTAGACTATTGCCAAGCTCAGGGAATTGAAGTCGAACATCCTGTAGCGCATGTTCACACCCAAAATGGGTTAGCAGAATCTCTAATTAAGAGACTGCAATGGATCGCTCGTCCATTATTACTTCAATCCCAGATGCCAGTGAATGCGTGGGGTCATGCAATTTTGCATGCTGCATCTTTAATAAAATTAAGACCCTCTGGAGGTCAGTCATCTTCTCCAATGCAACTAGCACTTGGAGCCCCACCAATTGTCTCACATCTGAGAATATTTGGTTGTGCAGTATACGTCCCCATAGCACCACCACAAAGGACAAAGATGGGTCCACAACGTCGCCTAGGCATTTATGTTGGGTTTGACACCCCCTCCATAATTAGATTCCTAGAACCCCTTACGGGGGACGTCTTTAAGGCACGTCTAAAAGACTGTGAATTCGATGAAACATCGTTTCCAAGACTAGGCTCACAGATAAAGAAGCCCGAAGCTTCAGAAAGTATCACTTGGGATACAAAAACTTTATGTCACTTTGATCCGCCAACAAGCCAGTGTGAGGAGGAGGTCCTGAAGATTCTCCACATCCAAAACACTGTCCATCTCTTGCCGGACAAATTTACTGACAACCAGAAGATTGTCAAATCACACGTCCCTGCTGCTAACACTCCAGCTAGGATTGACATACCGCAAAATGGATGCAATCCGCCTGCAGCAGAAATGGTTGGACCTCTCAAAAAGAGAGGACGACCACCGGGATCCAAGGACCAAGTCCCTCGAAAGAGTAGGACCCTTGGCAATGGTAAACAAATACAACCACAGGATGCTAATTTAAGCCATGCTACCCCATCTCTCCCAAACTCTCATGAAGAGGAAAAACCGGGAGAAAATGAAGTATCGATACACTATGTACGAACTGGGGAGTATTGGGACAGAAAAAGCACAACAATAGATGACACATTTGCATGTAATATTGCCATCAATGTCGCGTACTGCGACAATGATATTGAACCACGCTCTCTGACAGAATGTCAAAGCAGAGATGATTGGCCAAAGTGGAAAGCGGCAATAGGAGTGGAGTTAGATTCACTCACCAAACGCAAGGTCTTCGGACCAATAGTCCAGACACCAAAAGGTGTAAAACCTGTGGGTTATAAATGGGTATTTGTTAGAAAACGAAATGAACAGAATGAGATCGTACGCTACAAAGCAAGGCTTGTAGCGCAGGGTTTTACCCAACGTCCTGGGGTGGATTTTGAAGCCACATACTCCCCGGTCATGGACGCGATCACCTTCCGATTCCTCATTGGCTTAACAGCACAAGAGGGTTTAGATATGCAACTCATGGACGTGGTTACTGCATACCTATATGGCAACCTAGACCGATACATCTATATGAGATTGCCTGACGGTTATTCTTTGCCTGCAGCACTAAAAGAGAGAGAACGTGACATCTACTCAGTGAAACTGCAAAGATCATTATATGGTCTAAAACAATCCGGAAGGATGTGGTATAACAGACTGAGTGATTTCCTTGCACAGCAAGGATTTAAAAACGACCCAGTTTGTCCTTGCATCTTTATAAGAGCAAAGGCAACAGGATTTGTAATTATAGCCGTCTATGTAGACGACTTAAACCTCATCGGATCTCCTGAAGAGATCGCAAAGATTTCTAGAAGCCTAACAGAAACCTTCGAGATGAAAGACCTCGGAAAATCAAAATTCTGTTTAGGTCTTCAGATAGAGCATCTTAAAGATGGGATCCTGTTACACCAGTCAACTTACACATCGAACTTATTGAAAAAGTTTCAGATGGATAAGTGCCACCCCCTCAGCACTCCGATGGTCGTCAGATCATTGGATGTACACAAAGACCCCTTCCGGCCGCTGGAAGAGGGGGAGGAAGTACTAGGCCCCGAAGTGCCTTATTTAAGTGCTATCGGTGCACTCCTTTACCTGGCTAACTGCACTCGTCCTGACATAGCATTTGCAGTAAACTTACTAGCCAGATATAGTGCTGCACCTACACAGCGGCACTGGGCCGGAGTTAAGCATCTTCTGTGCTACCTCCAAGAGTCCATAGACTTAGGTCTATTCTACAGGAAAAGGGCATCAACTGGTTTAGTTGGTTATGCTGACGCAGGTTACAGGTCCGATCCTCATACAGAGAAGTCTCAGACCGGATACATGTTTACATATGGCGGCACTGCCATATCCTGGAGATCTGTGAAGCAGACCATGACGACCGTCTCATCCACTCACTCAGAGCTACTAGCGATCTTCGAAGCAAGCAAGGAATGCTTCTGGCTACGCTCGGTGATCCAGCACATACTCACCTCCACCGGCCTGACGACCGGCATTCTTGCACCCACTACACTCCATGAAGACAATGCAGCATGTATAGCCCAGCTACAGGACGGCTACATCAAAGGTGACAAGACGAAGCATATCTCCCCCAAGTTCTTCTGGACGCACGACCTTCAGAAGCAAAAGCAGATTGAGGTATAGAAGATCCAATCATGTAATAACTTGGCGGATTTGCTTACCAAATCCCTGCCTACTAGTATCTTTGAGAAACTTGTACATGGGATTGGGATGAGGAGAGTGAGTAAATGTAAACTGGGTCAGGATGAGAGAACTATGAACTCATAGATACATAGGAGACTGATGTATAGATTCATAGGAAATCCGCAAGCCTGAAGCTTGGTCAGATAAGGGGGAGTCAACTACAGAGTTGTACTCTTTTCCCTTGGCTACAGGTATTTTCCCACTGGGTTTTCCGTAGTCAAGGTTTTGACGAGGCAACCTCGTTGACTCTGGATCCTGAAGTATCCACCCCTAGACACATCCCTAAAACAGGGGAAGTTATGGGTTAACTGTTCTTTCTTTAACAAGACAGTTACCCTAACTCGGATCCTGAAGAATCCACCCCTTATTCAATGTTGGTTGGATAAGGGGAAGTGTTATGAATAGGCCCATTGGGCCAATTGGGTATCCAACCCACTATTGAAAGCTATAAATACAAGGGTAGGGGGCTCTTAACCCTCTACACATATTCTCCCTATATTTCCCTTCACAACATATCTATATTTTTTTATTTAGTAAAACCGACCTCTTTTGGTTTTGGGACCAAAAGAGGTCCGTTCTGACCCGTGGGCACGCCCCACAGGCCACACTCTACACGTGCGTCCCAAAAATCCCCAAAACACAGCGCCCGCAAGATTGCGGGGTGCTACTGTTCTTCTTCTCCTCCTCAACTAAACCTATTTCCGCCGCTTCTTCAGAGTCCGGTGATCTATTTCATTTTTGGGTGATAAATCGGCATTGTTTCAGGTAATTTCTAGCCTCCATTTTATATTATTGAATGTTGTTTGTGTTGTTTGTGTTTATTGTACAATCTAGAATGAAATTTAGGGTTTATGAGATGGTTCTATAATTGATGAAATTTGTAGTGATATATGACAATTAAATGTTATATGTTTTTATAAAATGGATGATGCTGGACCCATAACTAATGTGGTCTTGTATGACCAAGCACGCCATCGTTCTGCCGATGTAGTGCAAGGGCAGGTATTTAGAAAGAATTAATAGTCAAAGTAATTAATTATGATTGGAAGTAAAATAATTAATGTGTGAATTATATGTTTGCAGGCATCGATAGGAATTATGGATCATGGTCAACAACATACAACGTGGAGATTAGATAAGCGCGCGCGAGTTTATATTTAAGCCTCCAGATTACACCTATGTGCGAGCTTGCATTGGGTACGGTTGGACCACGCACTGCTGACGACTGTGGTTGAAAGATGGAGGCCAGAGACAAATACATTTCACATGCGACAGGGAGAGATGACAATCACGCTGCATGACATGGCAGACATCACAGGCCTACCCATTGATGGGGAACCCATATTGCAATGTGAAATACGAGATAGCAGCTGGGGTGCATTGATGGAAAGGCTACTTGGATAGGATACCCCACTAAGGAAAGCAGCCAAGGTAAAACTTAGTTGGTTGCATCATACATTAATGATTTACCTGAGGATGCAGATGGCGATGACATTCAGCGGTATGCGCGGGCAAATCTGCATGATTGGAACCTTACTGTTTCCCGATCCAAGCAAAGGATCTATACATCTCCGTTGGTTGACAAAGTTAGATAATTTTGAGGAGGCCGGTGAATATTCATGAGGAAGTGGTGCTTGCGCACTTGTACGCTGAGCTCAGCAAGGTGACATTAAAGCAGACAAAGGCTTTATATGCATGCGGCCTCTTGTTGCATGTATAATTTTTTTTTCGTTAGCTAAAATAGTGATATATCTTTATATATCTATATATATTTCACATTCTGAGAACAAATTCATATTTACAGGCTTAGAGTTGGGAGAGAATGTATGTAGGAAGACCAAGGCTCCTGCGGGATGTATTTGCTAACACCGTTCCAAATGGGTTCAGGTGGAATACGGGGAAACATTCATGGAAACTGCTCATGGGAACATTGATACATACAGAGACCAGTTTGACACGTTAGAGAGTCACATGTATGTATATGCAAATTTTATAACGTCGATGATCAATTGATATATAATGTAGTACACTGATATTTGTGTCATTCATGCCTAATAGGTTACCTGGGAGCCTTAAAGAGAGCGACTCGACCAGCTGCCGGCGTTATGTCGCGAACATTCCGAGTTATGGCGTAAGACCATATTCTGCTGGGAAGCACGGGTGATGCATGCACCAGACCGCATCATGCGGCAATTTGGTTTACGTCAACACATCTCAGCTGCACTCCCAGTCTTGGCGGGGAAGACAAGACCATCGCAGCCAGCAGATGTTACTGTAATCAGATAGCCTCTTCCGCATTGGATCAATAGAGCAGATCACATTGTGCATGAGGGTGATGTGGTTTTGGTCACTGCCTATATGGATTGGTATTGGGGGATTACCAGGAGGTGGATTTTTCAGAGGCAGCAACCCATGTTCGCACAAATGTCACGCGGACCCATCGAGCGCCAACATGTAAGAAGATGTTCATTTTTTTGTTTTTATAGTATTTTTTATAACCAATATGATTAGTATGTAATTTGTTTTACAGGTTGGAGGATATGTTACATTGTACGATATGGCAGGCCAAGGATTGCAAACATAGGATCCGGGGGTGATGCATACGATGAGGACCCATATCGATGATGTGCTACATCGTACACGCCATCTGCCAGAAGGTGTAGATATGAGCAAGCTGAGTCGTTTATATAGGATGGGTGAGGCCGGCACTTCTCAGCAGGAGCATACCAGAGCAGATGACGCCGACACCTCTCAACAGTAGCATACAGGAGCACATGATGCCGGCAATTGGCAGCTGGACCATCCCGGAGCATATGACGCCAGCACGTGGCAGCAGCCCAATCACGGAGGTTATGATACCGACACTTGGCCGCAGCACCCTCACGGAGCAGTTGACGCCAGCACTTGGCCGCAGCCCCCTCCCGTATCATTTGAAGCCGGAGCTTGGCACCAGGCATGTAACGGCCTGTATTTTTAGCCGTGTTTTCGATCGTGCATACTGGTATTTTACTTCAGTCATCCAGATAACTTTTCGTCCGTGCGTTTACTGCTACGAGTCGACGCGAGCGCGTCTCTGTTTTCGTTTTACCGTGTCATCATTAATTAACCATCAAGTTTAACAAAAATCGTTTAACTTAATGATCTTGCTAATTACAAATTCCTAATCAATTTTAACTTTCACTAATTACTTTTTTTTAATAATTACTAATAAAACTTACTTAGTTACGTAATTGCTTTAACCCTTACCTAAACGACGACACACACGTCCTCATATCAGGTTCCTCCCCCCTAATAGGTTAGTCAAAGGTTAGTATTAACATTCATTTCCCGCTTAATCAAACGAACACGTTTCATAAAATTAGTCTAAGTTGGCATTCATTTTTGTTTAAGCAAAACTAGCACGTCTCTACAAACACACATCCTAATCTAATTAATTTGGGTTGACAAAAGAAAAGGGATGTCTCCCTGTTCACCTTCTTAAGCCAGACGTTCTCTCCCCTGATGAACGAACCTGTAAACCCATTCCATCTGCTGCAAATCCTCCACCTTCGTCAGCCCCAACAAACTCAAATCAACCCCAACAAACCCAAATCCATTCACCAAACCAGCCAACTTAAACTCCAAAAATCCAATCCCCAATACTGAAATTCAAATCAGAAGAACAAGAACTTCAGATCTAAAGTTGGGAACAAACACATAAACACAAATCTGAAAACACACTTTCAGATTCAACCAAAACCCATTTTCAGATCAAGCCCAACTCTTCCCTTCTTCCCTCCTCCTCTCCCCGTCGCTCGGAGGAGCCGCAGCCGCACGCGCGCGCCCAAAAGCCACCAGCGTCGTCGCAGCCCCGTGCGCGCCACCTGCCACCGAACCACAGCGCGCGCCGTCGGCCCCCGACGCCTGGAGCCGCACCACAGCCGGAGAAACCCCTGAGCCGCCCCGTCCGCCGCCTGGAACCACCGCCGGACTGCCGCCGTCCACCCTAAGCCTCCTCCCTGCGTCGCCGTGCGTAGGTGAGACCTCCCCCTTGTTTTTGCGTGAGCCCCTTGCATTCCCATGGCATGCAGACCTTGAAACGAAAAAAAAGAAAAACTAAGAACAGAAACGAAACATACAGGAGAGAAAGGGGAGACAGTGAGAAAGAGCCTTGGGATTAAAGTATGAAGAGTGAGAGACAGAGAGTGTTAATATATTAGATAGGCATTATAATAGGAGTTGTAGTAGGTGGAGGTAGGTGAAGATTTAATGTAACCTTACCCTCATGTTAACATTACAATTAGCTTAGTAAATGTTAATTAGAAGTTAATTAGTAGGTTAATTGTTAGTATAAATCCAAATGATAATCGTTAAATATTATTTAATTCAGCATGTTACTAATTGTTAGATGATGTTAGGTTAATAATATTTGAATAAAATGAGGTGTATCAGGTTAGTTTAACACAATATAGACATCACCCTAATCAGAGAACCCAATAAAATCGGACGAACCCAATTTAGAGATTTTTTTAAATATTGTGTTATTCACGAAAAATCTAATTCAGTGATTTGTTTAACCAAAATAGAGAACTAGAAGTACCAACACGTAGTAACCGTCAAGACGAACCCAATGACACCAAAATCGCTGAAATCAGTCAAGTATGCAATTTATATTGAATTTTTGAAGTTGGATATTCATTTAGTCTGTTGCATATAAAGTTGTATAACTCAAAATCTACACGTGAAATGATGCGTGAAATTACTACCCTGACATCCGTGACTAAAAATGTGATCCAACGGCATATAACTTGATATACCTTAGTTTAGAACAATAACAAGGAAATTTAGCTTTCTGTTCATATTCGTTAAACTCTCATGTCCAACCCTTTTGTTAAATTATTGTGAATGCTGTTTTGACACTCTTGTAAACATGGAAAATGTTGTATAAAAATAAATTATTCTATTATTTAATTGCTGCATGTCTTGGAATAACTAACAAGTGAGTGACATCGTGAAATCGTGCGCCTCGAAGGCGAAATCATGATTTTCGTGATGTCACGTGAGTTGACTAGGCTGGCTCATGTTCCAGCACAATTTGGGTGGGGTTAGGGTTGAGCGGGCACTAGGCGTATGAAATGGTACTCTCTTCAAGGGCACCGCCCGTATGCGGTGGGTTAGTGCCAATCACGGTAAGCCCCCGTGAGAAGAACGACTCACTCATCACGACCTAAAGGCGTGAACCCTATGATAGACGTGAAATACTAAAATGAAACTTGCAACTTGAAATTGTTATCTCAGTTAAATTGACATGCTAATGGACTAAAGAAAAGATTTACTTTACTTGTTAAACTGCTTAGAACAGCATGATAGGATGTCTTTTACTTTATTTCATTTTATAATCAGCATGTTTAATCTTTTTGTCGTTATCTCATTTAATTTATTAATGCCTCTTAAATCCAGTATAAATTTGTTTATCTTGTCTTGGGTTTCTAACATCTTCTTGCAGACCCTTGCTGACATACATTCATGTTTTTAGATGTATGTCAGATCCCGAGCCTGAGTACCAGGAGGATCTTTACGAGACACCTGACTTAGAAAGCCAGGAGTTTGCCGTAGACGCCGAGTCTCTCCCCATGGAGGACTAGAGGACTATCCCATTGCTTCCAATCTTTAGTTTGCTTTCAGTTGTTATTGAGTGTACATTTCTACTTGTTGTACTTTGGCCCAGCTGTGGCTTGACGCTTTATTTCGTGTACGGACATTTATAATTCTGGATGTGGCTTGTAATATATGAATATTTCTTATCGTTCTGCAAAGCATGCAAAGGACCTACCTTGCGTTTTTACCACAGACGCTTATTGAACTTGAGCTTCACAGCTCCAGTTCATGCGGACCTCAGTAACGCTCTCGCTTCTGTCGTATTTTGGGAAGCAGGGCGTTACAAGGCACCTGGATGGGATATTGTATGGGAAGTTCCAGTAGTGTCACGCCCCGCTTCCCTAAAATGGAGGCGAGACGTGAGAAGGTCCGCAAAGACGTGGAGCTGTGAAGCTACACGCCTGATAAGCATCAAATCTGAATATATGCAGGTCCCTGTAAATGCAAACGGAGCAAAGATAATAATAATAATAAGGAGACTGATATAAGATAACCATTCTCAGAAATTGTCCTCAATAAAATTCAACATCGCAGAAAAAGCCACCAGGCTAAAAAGAAAGAGTCTAGGCCCAAACATGGCCAACAAAAGCCAACACGAACAAAGTATTGGTGCTACGCACCGACAACTAAAGCAGTCTAAACAACAACACAAACAGTCTCTACGACTGATCTCCAGTGTCCTCAATCTCCTCGATGAACGCGGGCTCTGACTCAGCGTCAGCGAACACCACGTCCTCAGCAGCAACCTCAGGCTCAGGATCTAACATGTGTCACCCAAAAGAGTAAAGGGCACATGTCAGCAAGTCTAACAGACTTGGGCAAGGAAACTGAAAGGAAGGTAAACTAACAACCTAGCAGTTATAGAATGATGCATAACATGGCAAGTATATGATGGAAGTAACAAGTAAGGTAAAGTGCAAGTAACAAGTAGCAAGTATGGCATGGATGACACGTTTTACAAGTATAAACACGGACAAGTACAAGTCAAGTAAATCACGTCAAGTAAACATGTCGTGCACAGAGATTACGTCTTCTGGCTAGAGAGGCGGATCAGGCCAACTCGTACACTCAGGTGATCGCTTATCTCTACCCCTCCACGTGTATCGAGCCAGAGCATTACCCCCGAACGCGTAATGCTCGTTTCTGGATCACGAGCCAGGAAGTGTATTTGGCATAGGGTTGTGCCCGCTAAAAGCAGGTGCCTAGCCGGAATCAAGTAGTACAAGTAATGTAGCGTGTGTTACGAATGCACATTCAACATGGATAGCATGGCACGTACAGATAATTCGCGTACCATTAATTGAAGTTAAACATGGCAGATAAGATGCATGAATGACAAGAAGTGCAAATAATTAAAAGTAGTCGGATCTAGCTTCGTTGTCAAGCTAGATCCTGAAGTTTACGCCTAGGGGAGTATCATATCGTCGCCTAGTCTCTTTCACGCCTACAACAAGCAAATGGCCTAAGGCATGGCCTAAAACCCTAAGTGGCAAGTTTCACTTGCCTGGCACCAAGGATGACGATCAACGAGGCACGTCACAAAATGTTAAACTACGGAGATGGGATCGCTGCCATGGCAAAACAATATTAGAACAATATCCAATCCATTCTATTATGGTTTAACAAAATCACAATGCGGGTTAAGAGAATATTAAAGGATCGATTTACAAACCGTATCGTAGCGGAAGAACGATGCCGAGCAAGCACGGCAACAGAAGAACGATCCGGTGAACTATGGCTCAGATCTGGAAATGGCGAGAAAATCTGGAGAAATTGGGATTTGTGGGGTTTTGGGGTTGGCTGACGGCCTAAAGGAAGGTGGTCGGCTCTAATGAGGGTGAGAGGGGGCTCCGGGGATGAAGGAATGGCTTGGGGAGTGTTAGGGAAGATCAGAGCTCCAAGGGGAAGGAAAATAGCCAAGAGAAGTGAAGGAAAGAAAGAGAAACGATTGGGGGTTTAAATAGAAATCAACCGACGGCTGGGCAAACCCTAGGTTTACGGGGTCGATTAGTCGGTCAAAGAAGAGTTGTTGACCGACTAGTTCGAGAACTAGTCGGTCGGTCGACCAACTATGACCAACTAAGATCAAGCATCGGAAGAAGGAATAAATCTGGGAAACGAATTAGTCGGTCTGTGAAGGCCCGTCGACCGACTAGTTTGCAACCTAGTCGGTCAGTGAGTGTTCATTGACCGACTAACGATAAACAGTAACTTAGGTGAAATTAATCAAAGGAACTAGTTGGTCTGAGAGCAAGTTCTAACCGACTAGTTTAACATCTAGTCGGTTGATGGTTGTTCTTAGACCAACTAAGAGTAAACAATAACTCCTGAATAAAAATCAAAGCCCACTAGTCGGTCCATGTAGGATTGCCGGCCGACTAGATCGAGATCTAGTCGGTTGGTTCCCCTTCTTGAACCAACTAATGTGCCCGAAAAGTCTCGAATCGAAGCGCGAAGCTCCAGGAAGATTCCTACGGCTTCTAAGATCAACCTATCTCTAAGATATGAGCGATATGAAGCTCGTCGCGAATGACTTACTCCAAACTCAACGATCTAAGGAAGAAGCTAGGAAATCACAACGAAACGAACGAAAACGAAAGCTACGGAGACGGAAAACCACACACGAGGAGGAAATCCACCAAAACATATATATAATATAGATAATCCAAATACATAAAAAACCAGTCGTTACATCCTCCCCAACTTAAGAAAAATTCCGCCCTCGGAATTTCCCAATACTCACGTGTCAGGGAACAAAAGTGGGTAGCGCTCTCTCATCTCATCTTCTCTCTCCCAAGTAAACTCTACCAGTGAGCCGTGTCGCCACATCACCCTCACAAGATTGACAATCTTGTTCCGGAGTGACTTCTGACGCCTGTCCAAAATCAGCACTGGCTGCTGGTCATACGTCAAATCTGGGTGAACGGAAATCTCCGAGAAATCCACAGCATGAGATGGATCGCTAATATATCGACAAAGCTGCGACACATGGAAAACATTGTGAACTCCTTCCAAAGATGGCGGCAAGGCTAAGCGGTAAGCTACCTCGCCAACTCTCTCCAGAATGTCAAATGGTCCAATGTATCGCGGGCTCAACTTCCCCAGCTTCCCAAAACGAATCACTCCACAATTCGGGGAAATCCTCAGAAACACATGGTCGCCTGGCTGAAACTCCAAAGGACGGCGTTTAGCATCCGCCCAATGCTTAAAACGGTCCTGAGCAATCCTCAGCCTCTCCCGAATGTTCCTGACAACATCCATAGCCTCCATAATCATCTCAGGTCCCAACAGTTCCCAGTCACCAACGTCATCCCAACTCAATGGCGATCGACATTTCCTCCCATACAGCGCGGCAAAAGGCGCCATGCCAATACTCGCCTGGAAGCTGTTGTTGTAAGAGAACTCCACCAGATGTAGATGGTCCTCCCACGAACCCTTGAAATCCAACATGCACGCCCTTAGCATGTCCTCCAAGATCTGAATCGTCCTCTCGGACTGGCCATCTGTCTACGGATGGTACGCCGTGCTGAAACTCAGACTCGTACCCAAACTCTTCTGCAAACTCTGCCAGAACTGAGATGTGAACCTCATGTCTCTGTCCGACACGATACTCACTGGGACTCCGTGAAGTCGTACGATCTCCTACACGATTCACGTCACATCACTATCTATCTAGGAAAAGGAAAAGGAAACGGAGAGTAAAAGAATTTACCTCCATGTATCTCCTCGCTAGCGCCTCAGTGGACTGTCCTACTCGAAATGGAATAAAGTACGCGGATTTGGTCAATCGATCTACGATCACCCAAATCGCGTCATTCTGCTTCGGACTTCCACTCCGGAATCGGAAGCGGTTGTAGCAACCCTGCCGTATGCTGATGCTCTTCCTTCACCTGCTGGCAAACCAGACACTTGGCTACACTCCGAGCCACGCTCCTCTTCATGCCATGCCACCAAAAGTTCAGACAAAGATCCTTGTACATCTTGGTACCCCCAGGATGCACAGAATACGACGAACTGTGTGCCTCAACCAGCAACTCCTCTCTAATATCTCCAGCTGGCACACACAACCTGGCTCCAAATCTCAGCGAGCCATCCTCCTGAATCAAAAAGTCAGTCCGCAGACCGGCTTCTACCTGCTCCCGAATCTTTACCAGCTTCGGATCTTCAGCCTGACCAGCCTTGATCCGATCCACGATCGTCGACTGTATCTGCATACACATCAACGAAGAAGCCTCCCCAGGAAGAACAATCTCAATTCCAGACTCGCAAAAACCCTGCTGCAATCTCCAATACGAGGTCAACATCATCACCGCTGGAAGCCTACTCAGCGCATCCGGAACCACATTCACCTTGCCAGGGTGATACTGCAAATCGATCTCATAATCTGCCATGAGCTCCAACCATCGACGCTGTCGCATGTTGAGCTCCTTCTGAGTAAAAATATACTTCAAGCTTTTGTGATCGGTGAAGATCTTCACTTTCTCACTCAGCAGAAAGTGCCTCCAAATCTTGAGCGCAAACACGACAGCCGCCAACTCCAAGTCGTGCGTCGGGTAATTTTTCTCATGAGTCTTGAGCTGACGCGAAGCATATGCCACAACATGCCCGTGCTGATGCAACACACAACCGAGACCCTTGCCATAAGCATCGTAAAAGATCTCAAATCCTCCACTGCGATCAGGCACAACAAGAACATGGGCAGTCGTCAATCTCTCCCTCAGACACCAAAGGCATTCACACAATCACCCGACCAAACAAAAGGTACATCCTTCCGCGTCAATCTGGTCATCGGCTCAACAATACGAGAAAAGTCCTTAATGAAGCGCCGATAGTAACCAGCAAGCCCAAGGAAACTCCGAATCTCAGATGCTGACCGCGGAACAGGCCACTCTCTGATGGCCGTGATCTTCTCGGGATCCACTGAAATACCATCTCCAGATACCACATGCCCGAGAAAAGCAACTTTGTCCAGCCAAAACTCGCACTTCGAAAACTTAGTATACAAACGATGCTTCCTCAAAAACTCCAACACTATCCTCAAGTGCGAGGCATGCTCTTCCTCTGACTTTGAATAGATCAGAATGTCGTCAATAAAGATAACGAAAAACTTGTCTAAAAAGTCGTAGAAAATCAGGTTCATCAGATTCATGAAAACTGCGGGAGCGTTGGTTACATCGAAGGGCATAACCACAAACTCGTAGTGTCCATACTTCGTCCTGAATGCTGTCTTCGGGACATCTTCCTTCTTCACCTTTAGCTGATGATAACCACTCCTCAAATCCAACTTCGAAAACACCCTCGACCCTCCAAGCTGATCAAAAATATCATCGATGCGAGTCAACGGGTATTTATTCTTGATGGTCACCACATTCAGCTCCCGGTAGTCCACGAACATGCGACGCGAACCATCCTTCTTCTTTACCAGCAGCACCGGTGCTCCCCATAGAGACACACTAGGATTGATATAACCCTTCTGCAAAAGCTCATCCAGCTGCTTCCGTAATTCCTCCAACTCAGCGGGTGCCATACGATAGGGCGCTTTCGAAATCGGCTACGCTCCCAGAATAAGATCAATCGAAAATTCGAGAGCTCGATCGGGTGGCAATCCAGACATCTCCTTGGAGAAGACGTCATCGAAGTCCCGCACTACCGCTGGCCTCTCCAGCTCCATCTGCATAGCCACAAACTCCACCGGTCTGGCCCGAAATCTGACAGGGCCAAGCGAACTGCTACCCCGGCTGAACTCAAATACTGGATGTCCGGGGATCTCGAACACCACCTTCTTCCTCCGACAGTCGATCGTAGCATAGAAGCTCGCAAGCCAATCCATCCCAAGGACCGCATCATAGTTGATGATGTCGTGGACAATGAAATCAGCATAAAGCTCATATCCACAGACCACCAACGAGCAAGAATTGCAACCACGATGCACCGAGACCACGCCATTCCCTGTAATGATATTCCAACTCTTGGAAAGAGGGGACGTCGCCAAGGAATGCTTCTACACGAAGCACCGCGCCAAAATGCACATCGATGCACCTGAATCAAAGAGGACTCGTGCATGAAATGTGCACATCAGAATCACACCTACAAACAGTCTAACATTCAAGCCCTATTCTAGCAAACAATCATGTACAAGCAAACAACATAATCTAACAAACAAAACTAACTAAGAAAGGAACAGCTAGATTGAGGATTACATGCGATAACCTCATCCACAGCCATACTCTCCACCTCAAACATCAGAAACGCCTGCCGCCTCGGCTGAAAAGCCTGCTGAAAGGCATGCCTCTGTGGAACAAGAGCTGCTCCACGTCCAGCAGGAACAGTCGCTCTCCGCTGCAACGGCTGTGCTGCAACAGGTGCTCTCCAAGACTGCTTCGACTTCGGGCAGTCCTTCATGGTATGGGTAGGATCTCCACAGACAATACACTGGCCCAGGAATCTCCTACACTGCTCCTTGATATGCCCGGTCTTGCCGCAGAAATGGCAAGTCTTCTGAGTAGGCTCTCCTGGCCTCTTGAACTGCACCGACTGATTAGGCTTGAAACCAGGCCTAACCACCGCTCTGGCCTGCTCCATGGCCTCTTCCCAGCTCCAGCAACATATCCTCTCCTCTGGTTCACAATCAGCTCCTGCCTCCGTGCCGCTATCAGAACCTTCTGATAAGACTCCAGATTAGAGGAAGACACAAAACTTTGAAGCTCCAAAGCAAGTCCCTACAGGAACCTCTGAGCCCTCTCATCAGCATCCTGCACCATCTTCGATGCGAACCGACTCAGCCTGGTGAACTCCTGGTGGTACGATCCACCGACAAGCTCCCCTGCTTCAAATCAATGAAGCGCTGCAACATCTCTCTCCAGGCAGCCTTCGGAAAATATTCCTCATCGAATCTGGACTTGAAGGTAGTCCAAGATATCGGCTCCTCCAACAGCTCCTCCTCAGCATCCTACCAATTCCGGGCATTGTCCCTCGCTGCATCTTCGCCAAGTCAACCCAGCCAACCTCGTTGACCTTGGACATCTTCAAATTGTCCTCAATATTCCTGACCCACTCGTCAGCAGCTAGAGGACCTTCAGTACCATCAAAATATGTAGGACCCAGTTCTCGAAACTGCTTCGCTCCTGGCTCGGAACGAGGGGCCTACGGAAGTGCCCGAGCAGCTCGAACAACTGGAGCATTCTGGACTTGCAAGAGCACGCCCTGCTGCACCTGCATCATCTGAAGCATCATCCGCATCATCTCCGCATTGGTGGGCTCCCGCTCAGGCTCCTCGACATGAGGGGGCGCACCACCACCAGCTCGGGTATTTCGCCTTCCTGCCATCTAATGACACCGAAAACGAAATAATTAGACTCATAGCTTATGACTCGGATGTCGAATTTTCTTTTATTTGTGGACAATCAAATATTATTATCGTTATTCCGATAATCACAGTTACAGAAGAGGAAGGACCTGCATGGGCCACCAACAAAACCTGTCACGCCCCGCTTCCCTAAAATGGAGGCGAGACGTGAGAAGGTCCGTACAGACGTGAAGCTGTGAAACTACACACCTGATAAGCGTCAAATCCGAATATATGCAGGTCCCTGTAAATGCAAACGGAGCAAAGATAATAATAATAATAAGGAGACTGATATAAGATAACCAATCTCAGAAATTGTCCTCAATAAAATTCAACATCGCAGAAAAAGCCACCAGGCTAAAAGAAAGAGTCTAGGCCCAAACATGGCCAACAAAAGCCAACACGAACAAAGTATTGGTGCTACGCACTGACAACTAAAGCAGTCTAAACAACAACACAAACAGTCTCTACGACTGATCTCCAGTGTCCTCAATCTCCTCGATGAACGCGGGCTCTGACTCAACGTCAGCGAACACCACGTCCTCAGCAGCAACCTCAGGCTCGGGATCTAACATGTGTCACCCAAAAGAGTAAAAGGCACATATCAGCAAGTCTAAAAGACTTAGGCAAGGAAACTGAAAGGAAGGTAAACTAACAACCTAGCAGTTATAGAATGATGTATAACATGGCAAGTATATGATGGAAGTAACAAGTAAGGTAAAGTGCAAGTAACAAGTAGCAAGTATGGCATGGATGACAAGTTTTACAAGTATAAACACAGACAAGTACAAGTCAAGTAAATCACGTCAAGTAAACACGTCGTGCACAGAGATTACGTCTTCTGGCTAGAGAGGCGGATAAGGCCAACTCGTACACTCAGGTGATCGCTTATCCCTACCCCTCCACGTGTATCGAGCCAGGGCATTACCCCCGAACGCGTAATGCTCGCTTCTGGATCACGAGCCAGGAAGTGTATTTGGCATAGGGTTGTGCCCGCCAAAAGCAGGTGCCTAGCCGGAATCAAGTAGTACAAGTAATGTAGCGTGTGCTACGAATTCACATTCAACATGGATAGCATGGCACGTACAGATAATTCGCGTACTGTTAATTGAAGTTAAACATGGCAGATAAGATGCATGAATGACAAGAAGTGCAAATAATTAAAAGTAGTCGGATCTAGCTTCGTTGTCAAGCTAGATCCTGAAGTTTGCGCCTAGGGGAGTATCATATCGTCGCCTAGTCTCTTTCACGCCTACAACAAGCAAATGGCCTAAGGCATGGCCTAAAATCCTAAGTGGCAAGTTTCACTTGCCTGGCACCAAGGATGACGATCAACGAGGCACGTCACAAAATGTTAAACTACGGAGATGGGATTGCTGCCATGGCAAAACAATATTTGAACAATATCCAATCCATTCTATTAGGGTTTAACAAAATCATAATGCGGGTTAAGGGAATATTAAAGGATCGATTTACAAACCGTATCGTAGCGGAAGAACGATGCCGAGCAAGCACGGCAACGGAAGAACGATCCGGTGAACTATGGCTCAGATCTGGAAATGGCGAGAAAATCTGGAGAAATTGGGATTTGTGGGGTTTTGGGGTTGGCCGACGGCCTAAAGGAAGGTGGCCGGCCCTAATGAGGGTGAGAGGGGGCTCCGGGGATGAAGGAATGGCTTGGGGAGTGTTAGGGAAGATTAGAGATCCAAGGGGAAGGAAAATAGCCAAGAGAAGTGAAGGAAAGAAAGAGAAACGATCGGGGGTTTAAATAGAAATCAACCGGTGGCTGGGCAAACCCTAGGTTTACGGGGTCGATTAGTCGGTCAAAGAAGAGTTGTTGACCGTCTAGTTCGAGAACTAGTCGGTCGGTCGACCAACTATGACCGACTAAGATCAAGCATCGGAAGAAGGAATAAATCTAGGAAACGAATTAGTCGGTCTGTGAAGGCCCGTCGACCGACTAGTTTGCAACCTAGTCGGTCGGTGAGTGTTCATTGACCTACTAACGATAAACAGTAACTTAGGTGAAATTAATCAAAGGAACTAGTCGGTCTGAGAGCAAGTTCTGACCGACTAGTTTCACATCTAGTCGGTTGGTGGTTGTTCTTAGACCGACTAAGAGTAAACAGTAACTCCTGAATAAAAATCAAAGCCCACTAGTCGGTCCATGAAGGATTGCCGACCGACTAGATCGAGATCTAGTCGGTTCCCCTTCTTGAACCAACTAATGTGCCCGAAAAGTCTCGAATCGAAGCGCGAAGCTCCAGGAAGATTCCTACGGCTTCTAAGATCAATCTATCTCTAAGATATGAGCGATATGAAGCCCGTCACGAATGACTTACTCCAAACTCAACGATCTAAGGAAGAAGCTAGGAAATCACAACGAAACGAACGAAAACGAAAGCTACGGAGACAGAAAACCACACACGAGGAGGAAATCCACCAAAACATATATATAATATAGATAATCTAAATACATGAAAAACCAGTCGTTACAAGTAGATTGGTAGGAGTAGCCTACCGGGTACATGGGATGCGCCAGTACTTGGCCGCAGCATTCGACGCGGGCAGATTGGCAGCCTACCCCGGTTGACACGTCACAGCTGCAGCAGACAGAATGGGATGACACATGCATTTCACATCAGCATGTGGAAGTGGATGTTGGCACGTCTCAGCCACCTCAGACACAATGTGATAATGAAGGCGTGTCACAGGTTGTTGGCGTGTCTCAGCCGGTTGATCCTAAAAAGGGAACTTCATTGGGTAGGGCATGGTATTCACGTGTATTTAGTCGACGCAAAGGGGGTCGTCGATGATATGTATCTTTGAAATGTGTTACGTATATTTGCTGGATTTGAGACATTTGTTATGTATGGTTTCTCAAATGAATTTGATATATAATATATGTGTTATGTATGGATTCAAAACAAATCTTTCATACACCCCATATTTATTCAACGAATTCATTCATACACCCCATATTCATACATCACATATACATACGAGAAAGGTTGTGTTAGTGTAACGACCTGTATTTTTTCAATACTTCAATTTACGTACTTAACGTATTTTAATTTCAAAATTCCTTTATAAATGTAGTCAATAGTTTTATAACAAAACTGATATCAAAGATTTCTTATAAAAATATTTTGAAGTACCAGACTAGTTATGGAGTATTTTAGTAAGATTGGATTTCATCAAATACCTCTAAACAGATCTGATAAAAATTCATTTTCAGATATTGATGTTTTAGCTCAATGAATTTATTCTCTATTCAAACATCTTCAAAACGTTTTCAAACTTCTACAGTAGTATCCTATGATCATTTAGGGCTCCCCACATTAATTTCGTAATTTTCTGATATCATTTCGACTTAGAACCCGCAAACCCGATTTCTAAACGTTTTGACCTAAAACTAGTATTTCCGTAGCTCAACCCCTGAAACGGAATTCGTATTCGCGATCCTCGCGACGATACGATCCCGTGGGTATGTTTTCGAAATTTTTCGGACACGTTTACTAGTAGTGGCAAAATCGTAATTTCGTTTTGTATTTTACTAATTACTTTCGCTAATGGAGGTTTACCTATTACTAATTACCATTAACCAGACTAATCCGGTTACCACCTAACCTAACCTGCAGCTACCCCCCCCATCTGCTTCGTTCTCACCAACCCGGGCTTCACCCTCTCTCTCTTTTCACATTATTAAAACCCCACTCTGCCTTCGTTTTAAACCAACCCATGCATCACAGTCTAACTCTTTCTCCCTCTTGGTTTTATTCGAACCCAGGCCTATCCCACATTCACCCTCGCTCACTCTGTCTCTCTCACTTCCCTCTCCCTCGCTTTCGCCTCGTCTCCGACCCCAACCCACCGAAGCCGCTGAAGCACCTCCCCCTCAGCCCACCGCCCGCACATCCTCGCCGTGAAGCCCACAAAATCACTTCCCGTCGCCGTCCGCTCCCCACAGCCTCGCCTTCCACCCTCCGTACGTCACCGCTTCGCCTGAGACATCGCCCGCCACCGCTCGAAGCATCACCGGCCTCCGCCCGTACCCACCGCCTGCTCGCCTCGCCGTCGATGCCGCCTCCGCCGTCGCTCCTCCATGCTCCGCCGCTCGCCTCCGAGCTCACCACCGAAGGACCCCACTCTGAGCAGCTCCAGACCGCCGCCTCGCCCTCGCGCCTTCGTCTCAGGCGCAACTCCACCGCTCCGCCGCCCCGCCGCCCTCCGCCGGTGCTCAGGCCCCCACCCATGCACACTCGAAGACGAAGAACGGGGTATATATGTCGCTGGCATTTTCATAAATTTTGAAAGTAAATTCGTTTTTTCATATTTTATTAATTATTAATGGGTATTATGGTTTTAAATCCATAACTTGAAATATAGGCCTCAGAAAAATGTGAGACTAGCTCCAGAAAATCAGAAATGACATTCTGGACCCAATGGAACTAGTTTCATCTCAATCGGACGCTTAGTTTGTCCAGAATAAATTTTTAACCCTAAAAGTTAAATACGTGATTTTCGTTCAAAAATCCATAACTTGTTATTTTCATGTACACTGTTAAGTGATAAAAATATTTGTTATAATACTCTTTGAGACGGTCATTTTGAGAGCTCATTTGCAACTTTTCGATACAGTTTGCACCCAGAAGAAATTACTGAATAAATATGTTACTAATTGAAAAATTGTTTTTAAATTGTTTTTGAGCTTTTAAAAATTATAAAAATTAACATAAGCTTCTAAAAAATATTTTCTCTTGCAGTAAAATTATTTTCATCATTGCTAGCCTATATAAAAATTTATTACGTTTTTCGACACCGTTTCATCAGTTTTAAAAATCAGAACGATCAAATTCTTTAACTAGAAATGTAGCCTTCTTTAACCAACTATTTTTGATTGCAGGAACCAATCTTCGTGCACCAGCTCCTCTAGCTCCAAGCTCGTCTTGCCACGCCGAGCTCGATAATGTAAGTCACAACATATTCTAAACTTAGAAAACTAGTCTTCTATTCTTGTATGAACTTGTGACACTTCACCTATAGCCTCAGAACGGCTTTTCAAGTTGAACCGAACTAGAGACCTAAAAAGAAAGTAATCTACCAAAGATTGTTTTACCAGCTTTCTTTGGTGGTTGTAGCACACAACCATCAACTTGGGTAAATTATGTGTTAAACCACACTACCACGTGCTCGAAGCACGGAAGTGACATCTTTTGTGTTGGACTTGTCTTTATCTTACTTGCTGGTTTTCAATAAGAAAGTCAACCAGTTGGCTTGGTTCGACTAGTAACATGTGGAACATCGTATGGAATATCATGTGTGGAACATCCGGTGAAACATCTTGTGGTATATCTTGTGGAATATCTGGTGGAACATCTCGTGGAACATCTTGTGAAACATCCCGTAATAGATACACATCACTGGGGTTTGAGGTAACTCATTGTAGAGAGAGTGTGGGAGCTATGACCGGTGGTTCATCTACTTGCATGCCTGTGTCGGCAAAACTACAAGGTCTGCCTGTGTCGACAAAACTACAAGGTCTGCCTGTGTCGGCAAAACTACAAGGTCTGCCTGCGTCGGCAAAGTTACAAGGTCTGCCTGCGTCGATAAACGGTCTCTGGCAATAGATGAACTCAATGGTTGCATAGCATACTCTCCTACTTGAGTCACGTAGTTCTAGTGTAGCTTGCACAGTTACTTTCTTTACAGTACATGCACTTTACTTTCTACACTTGTACAGACAATGTACTTTACTGTCGTACTTGTAGCTACAGCAGAGCCTGTTACACTTACACTCCCACTCACAGTTGTTCTCTCCTTTCAGTGTTGTTACTTTTACCACTCAGTTGTATACAGCACTTTACTTTCACTTTGGTCTGCTTGTACGTAGTTACCTTTGTCATACTTGTACAGTACTCCTTTTCTTTATTTAGAATTGTTGTGACCTACCTACGGTTCCATCTTCGTGACATCGCAGACAACGCACCAGTGGAGGTAGATGCTCTTGAGTTAACATCGCCAGAATTCGACTATGAAACCGCAGCTTCCAGAGCTATTACCAGTTGTGTACTTTCTTTCTTTCATGTATCATTGTTGGAACATTTGTACATTATGGATTGTAATAATTGGACACTATTTGGGTATTTTTGTACATCTCTGCATCGTGGCTATTTTGGTTTCACTGGTTAACTGCAGGACCTGCGCAAATATCAAATAAGTAACTGGCCCCGGGAGCGGGTCGTTACAAGTTTGGTGGCCCACGCAGGTCCGCGCTAACTACCTCGTGAACAATATAGCAAGATCAGGGTGTACAATATAAAATGCTCAAATTGAACTCTCGAGTATGGGATGTCTCGAGTGTTCACCTGTATTGGATATACGGGTGAAGCGTCCTTATTACCATCTTCATTAGGTCTTCTTTGATTCTCATCTTCTTCTTTAAACCCTTGAACTCTTGTTCCATCCTCTGAGTGTATCTTTATACACTCTTCTACTAGAGTGACCTTCCATAGGTGGAAACCATTCATTTACTTCATCATCATCTTCTCCTTTGAACACTTAACCCTTGTCTAGTAACTTGTGTTCCATTCTTTGGAGTTACTTTTGCTAATAACCTCCTTCATTGACAATCCGATGGATATTCGATAAGTTGAATCATTCTTGCACTTCAACATCATCACCTTTCCTTCAGTTGATGATGGTACGCATTTAAAGGATAAGCTTCCTTCAATGGACCATGATCCGGTCAATGTGCTTGGCTAAATTTGTTGGATCACCCTAGCTAGATTGGGGGTAAGTGATCATGGCTTAGTCACTTCCCTGGCCGTGTCTACTGGACCGCAAGGACGTGAATCATGATTATGTAACGCCATTGATCTTCATCACTATCACCCTTCCTTTAGCTTGATGACCTTTCGATTGACCTTCTTAGAATCTTTCTATTTCTAGTTTGCTTGAACTCTAGCTACATTTATTTTAAGAAGGGTAGCATTCGATTTTCGATCACCAGAAGTTCGAGTTCGACAACGGAAGCTAATCAAAGGACGCTCAGAAGTATTGGAGGATGGTGCTGAAGAATTTGAGACGAGCCAAACCTGATGTGTAAGTGTAGGCTGTTTGCGTCTTTTGAGCTCGTGTTTCTCTTCTAGCCCATACTTCTATCTTGTACCCGATTTTTTCTAGGGGTTTGATTTCCTTTCCCACTGACCACCTTCCTCCCCCCTCTTAATTTCCTTTGTCCGCTTCCCCTCATCGAGTTCCGTTCCCACCTAACCCTACCCTACCCTAACACCGACTTTCGGTGCCCCTCACCCCCTTTTTTTTAAAAAAAACCCTCCTCTCCTTCATCCCCAAGCCACCCCGTGGCTTCCCCTTTCGCTCCGACATCACCCACTCCTCCTCCCGGCCTATCCCCCAAGCGAGCTCGACCCACCTCACCTCCAGTTCCTCCGGCCTCACCCAAAGCTCTGCCAGCTCCACCCCATCCCGGAGGCCCCCGCCACATTACGCAGTCGCAGCTGTCGCACCTCGCCGCCTTGGATCGACAGCCGCCGATGGCCCACCGACGACCCTGGGGATTGTTGGGCTTAGTAACAACCCTCGCCGCCACCCTCGCTTTTGCCGCATGGTTGAAATCTTGGGAAGTCTCCGTTCTTGGCGTTCTTTCAAGCTTCTTGTCCTGGGTCTTACCCCTTGAGATGTCCCGCTTCGTTTCCTTCTTGGGTCCACTTCTTTATGTTTGTTGGATCATGAGCTTTTGGTCGTTGAGTTGTTTAGGGTTGATGGTGATAACCGTAGATGTTGACCAATGGTGTTGGCAAGGAGTATCATTGGGGATGAGTATTGGCTTGCTTTTGGCCATAGGTGTTGAAGTTGGATGTCAGTCTTGTGCTCGAATTTGGGAGACGGCTAGGATGTTGGTTTCTTGTTGGATGTTATGGAGATTACTGGAAGAAGTGGTAGCGATGATCTTGACCCTTGAAAATTGGCCTTATATTTGCCTTTTAGTGTCGATCTGGATATTGGCTTGTAATTTGGTAGCATGGCAGATGAGGTCCTTTCTGTTTGGCTGGTTAAGTTGTAACAGCGCGAATGCATATGGATTAGCCCTTACGTTTATGTATGCTATGGCGATGATTTACATGATTAAAACCATGTAGTCATCATTGGCATGAGTGGAAAATTTTAAACATTATGTTCTTCTTTTTGGTGTGGTTGTAAATAGCTTGCTACTGACTTATCACCTCAGGTTCCAAGTTCGAACAGATGTCGTCATCATAATAACTATCATTTTCATGTAATGCCATTATCTTATATTTTGGCTACTTGATAAATCGGAAGTAACTATGGTGATGATACTAGATTTCGAGACTAGTTACGGAAGCTATAGTGATGTCAATAGTATGTATTCATGCATGACATCATCTCTTGTTTTCTTGATACTATAGTATCACATTATATTTCATTGACAACCTGATTTACTAGATTACCATCTTTTCTATCATTTATTTGCTTGAGCTTATTCATAACATCAATTATTTTTAAAGCTTCTTCATAACATCAATTATTTTTAAATTCCGAGGACGGAATTATTTTAAGTAGGGTAGAATGTAACGACCTGTATTTTTTCAACACTTCAATTTACGTACTTAACGTATTTTAATTTCAAAATTCCTTTATAAATGTTGTCAAGAGTTTTATAACAAAACTGATATCAAAAGTTTCTTATAAAAATATTTTGAAGTACCAGACTATTTATGGAGTAGTTTAGTAAGATCGGATTTCATCAAATACCTCTAAACAGATCTGATAAAAATTCATTTTCAGATATTACTGTTTTGGCTCAATGAATTTATTCTCTATTCAAATATCTTCAAAACGTTTTCAAACTTCTACAGTAGCATCCTATGACCATTTAGGGCTCCCCACATTAATTTCGTAATTTTCTGATATCATTTCAACCTAGAACCCGCAAACCCGCTTTCTAAACGTTTTGACCTAAAACTAGTATTTCCGTAGCTCAACCCCTGAAACGGACTTCGTATTCGCGATCCTCGTGATGATACGATCCCGTGGGTATGTTTTCGAAATTTTTCGGACACGTTTACTAGTAGGGGCAAAATCGTAATTTCGTTTTGTATTTTACTAATTACTTTCGCTAATGGAGGTTTACCTATTACTAATTACCATTAACCAAACCTAATCCCGTTACCACCTAACCTAACCCGCAGCTCCCCCCCATCTGCTTCGTTCTCACCAACCCGGGCTTCACCCTCTCTCTTTTCACATTATTAAAACCCCACTCTGCCTTCGTTTTAAACCAAACCCATGCTTCACAGTCTAACTCTCTCTCCCTCTTGGTTTTATTCGAACCCAGGCCTATCCCGCATTCACCCTCGCTCACTCCATCTCTCTCACTTCCCTCTCCATCGCTTTCGCCTCGTCTCCGACCCCAACCCACCGGAGCCGCTGAAGCACCTCCCCCTCAGCCCACCGCCCGCACATCCTCGCTGTGAAGCCCACGAACTCACTTCCCGTCGCCGTTCGCTCCCCGCAGCCTCACCTTCTGCCCTCCGTACGTCGTCGCTTTGCCTGAGACATCGCCCACCACCGCTCGAAGCATCGTCGGCCTCCGCCCGTACCCACCGCCTGCTCGCGTCGTCGTCGATGCCGCCTCTGCCGTCGCTCCTCCGTGCTCATTCGCTCGCCTCCGAGCTCACCGCCGAAGGACCCCACTCCGAGCAGCTCCAGACCGCCGCCTCGCCCTTGCGCCTTCGTCTCAGGTGCAACTCCACCGCTCCGCCGCCCCGCCGCCCCGCCGCCCCGCCGCCCCGCCGCCGGCGCTCAGGCCCCCGCCCATGCACGCTCGAAGACGAAGAACATGGTATATATGTCGATGGAATTTTCGTAAATTTCGAAAGTAAATTCGTATTTTTCGTATTTTATTAATTATTAATGGGTATTATGGTTTTAAATTCATAACTTGAAATATAGGCCTCAGAAAAATGTGAGACTAGCTCCAAAAAATCAGAAATGACATTCTGGACCCAATGGAACTAGTTTCATCTCAATTGGACGCTTAGTTTGTCCAGAATAAATTTTTAACCCTAAAAGTTAAATGCGTGATTTTCTTTCAAAAATCCATAACTTGTTATTTTCACGTACACTGATAAGTGATAAAAATATTTGTTATAATACTCTTTGAGACGGTCATTTTGACAGCTCATTTGCAACTTTCCAATACAGGTTGCACCCAGAAGAAATTATTGAATAAATACGTTACTAATTGAAAAATAGTTTTTAAATTGTTTTTGAGCTTTTAAAAATTATAAAAAGTAACATAAGCTTCTGAAAAATATTTTCTCTTGCAGTAAAATTATTTTCATCATTTCTAGCATATATAAAAATTTAGAACGTTTTTCGACACCGTTTCATCAGTTTAAATAATCAGAACGATCAAATTCTTTAGCTGGAAATGTAGCGTTCTTTAACCAATTATTTTTGATTGCAGGTACCAATCTTCGTGCACCAGCTCCTCTAGCTCCAAACTCGTCTTGCCATGACGAGCTCGATAATGTAAGTCACGACATATTCTAAACTTAGAAAACTAGTCTTCTTTGCTTGTATGAAATTGTGACACTTCACCTATAGCCTCGGAACGCCTATTCAAGTTGAACCGAACTAGAGACCTAAAAGGAAAGTAATCTACCAAAGATTGCTTTACCAGCTTTCTTTGGTGGTTGTAGCACACAACCATCAACTTGGGTAAATTGTGTGTTAAACAACACTACCACGTGCTCGAAGCACAGAAGTGACATCGTTTGTGTTGGACTTGTCTTTATCCTACTTGCTGGTTTTCAATAAGAAAGTCAACCAGTTGGTTTGGTTCGACTAGTAACATGTGGAACATCGTATGGAATATCATGTGTGGAACATCCGGTGAAATATCTTGTGGTATATCTTGTGGAATATCTGGTGGAACATCTCGTGGAACATCTTGTGAAACATCCCGTAATAGATACACATCACTGGAGTTTGGGGTAACTCATTGTAGAGAGAGTGTGGGAGCTATGACCGGGGGTTCATCTACTTGCATGCCTGTGTCGGCAAAACTACAAGGTCTGCATGTGTCGGCAAAACTACAAGGTCTGCCTGCGTCGGCAAAATTACAAGGTCTGCCTGCGTCGGCAAAATGGTCCATGACAATAGATGAACTCAATGGTTGCATATCATACTCTCCTACTTGAGTCACGTAGTTCTAGTGTAGCTTGCACAGTTACTTTCTTTACAGTACATGCACTTTACTTTCTACACTTGTACAGAGACCGTACTTTACTTGCCGTACTTTTAGCTACAGCAGTAGCCTGTTACACTTACACTCCCACTCACAGTTGTTCTCTCCTTTCAGTGTTGTTACTTTTACCACTCAGTTGTATACAGTACTTTACTTTCACTTTGGTGTACTTGTACATAGTTACCTTTGTCATACTTGTACAGTACTCCTTTTCTTATTTAGAATTGTTGTGACTTACCTATAGTTCCATCTCCGTGGCACCGCAGACGACGCACCAGTGGAGGTAGATGCTCTTGAGTTAACATCGCCAGAATTCGACCATGAAACCGCAGCTTCCAGAGCTATTACCAGTTGTGTACTTTCTTTCTTTCATGTATCATTATTGGAACATTTGTACATTATGGATTGTAATAATTGGACATTATTTGGGTATTTTTGTACATATATGCATTGTGGCTATTTTGGTTTCACTGGTTAACTGCAGGACCTGCGCAAATATCAAATAAGTAACTGGCCCCGGGAGCAGGTCGTTACAGTTAGGGCTTGATGTAGGTATTCAGGCAGCGGATTGAGCTGTGCTCCAGACGAGAATTTCTCCTTCCGAACTCACCTACGTGCCCTTTTGTTGCTACGGTGGCAGTTTGAGCGGTTGGATTTCTCAACAGCTTACAGGAGGAAGACAACGACTCAAGCGGCCAACGAAGCAGCAAAAGAACACGTAGATGAGATCAGGAGGAGAAAATTCTCAACTGGAGCAGAGCCCAACCCAGTGACATAATACCTCCATCATTCTGTCAACAATCTTTCTCCAAATAGCTTGACCACGTTATCCCCGTCGTGCAAGCGTCATCACAGCAACTGCTTCCGGCCTGCCACGTTTTGAAGTTGGCGGGTGTGTGATACGTATCGTATCACACTCTGCTGAAATTTGTTTGCTGGAAGTTTCAGTTTTGTAGCCCCCAGCACCGGTGTGTGATATGTATTGTATCACGTCTTCATCTCAAGGCCGCGGATGATCTTCATCTCAATGCTGAGGCAGATCCTGCACATGATGCAATGGTGGATGTTGCTTTACAGAGAATGTTGTGTTAAGGCCATGATTGATGTGTTAGGGCCATTTTATGTATATTTGTTATATGTTTTATGTAAGTTTATTGAATTCGATGTTATATGTATTTTGAAACTACTTTGGTTGATGAATTCAATGTTGTTTGATATATGTGTTACGTGAGCTTGATGAATTCGATGTGCTGTGTGTTTTGATTTATATGAACTTTCTGATATCGATGCGATGTGTTGTACTATTTGCGATATTTGTGAAATGCTATGGCTGTGAGAAGTATGAGTGTGAGAATTATTTGTGACATGTTTTAATTTATATGCCTATGCTGTGATGAATCGGGGGTGAATTATCTGGGGAGTAGGAGCAGAAGCAGCTGCTGATATTAAGAGGAGCAGCAGCAATATCAGCAACAGCTGTTTGCAAACAGAGAGGATGGAGCAGCAGCATCAAAACATCAGCAGAAGTTTTGCTCTCTATATTGGGGATTTTTGGGGCGCACATGCAGAGTGCGGCCCAGAGCCGCACTCTGAAAGTGCGGCTCTAGACTGCACTCTGAAGATGCGGCCCGTGGGGCACACGTGCACCACGGACCAGAACCGACCTCTTTTGGTCCCAAAACCAAAACAGGTCGGGTTTGCTAAACAAATAAATAGGCCGACTTTCCAAATTTTTTGGCCTATTTGCAAAAATTGTCCTTTAGAAAAACTATATTGCAATTGATTATGGAATCTTGCTAACTATCACAAAAGGTTGGCAGAGTGGTGGTCAGGATTTGGGCACATCAATATTAATGGAATGTAGGGCTTGGCTGTGTTTTAGTGGTGTCCACCGGGCTATGACCCATGGGTCTTGCTCTAGGTGTGGTCTGGAGTGCATGAAGATGTGATTAGGCGCTGGAAGGGATATGTGATTAGGTGCTGGAAGGGATGTTGATGGGAGATGATGGGAGTGGGGGAGAGGGGATGGTGATGGGACAACTCACCCTTAACCCCTCAGCAGTTAGTCGCGTAATCTGCATATCACAATGGTCAACAGCAAAAGTGAGTTGAACACAAGTGGTGGCATCACTCACTCCTTTAACACTCTAATAAAAACCTAGGAGATAAATATATAAAATGAGAGCGTGTATTGAGAATGATGACACCCCCTCCCGAATGGGAGGGTTATATAAATGATTGTGAAGATGCATTTTAAAACTTTCACGTGTATACTGTACCCCTTCTTGAGTGACGGGCCTATTATGGCCGTTCATGAATTGGGCCATTTGGCATTCTTACATTGGATTTCTAGACCTCTTTTAGGGTGGTATAACATTACTGGCGATCATGACGGGACTCTAATGGCACATCTTATGTGCATTCACTTGAAGTACACCCACATTGTTAGTACAATGCTAGATATTGTTTCAACACGTGGGACCCACATGCTCATGACGTGGGGCATATCATGTATGCAGATGATTTGCACACCACTTGTTTTTTGAAATATCATAATCCGTGATGAGCACCATGTCATTAACCAGTGCATGCTATCACACACACTCATTGCACAATGAAATGCCGATGACAAACAGAAAATTTGTTCAACTTGTGAGCCTACCACATTCACATATAAGCATAGCGCCTACGCTGTAACATGTAATCACACCAAATCAGGGAGGATATGTCGTCTAGCTTTCAACGTCGCCACCCCATTCGACCCCCGCAATGAGGACACTGCCTCCTTGATACCTAGCCTGCTGACCAGTTAGCAGGACCGTCGTCAACTCTGTGAGACTGTGAATAGCTGTAACTGCAAGCCAGTCATAATACTTCTTCTATATCCAAGAGCTCCACCCAAGAGCTTTGCATATATGTCATGTGACTCATGTCCAAACTTCTAGCCCATGAATATCCCAACAAGCTATTAAACACACATTATCAGAATTCTCTGGCTATGTGTTATGATAGAACGTTAAGTCAAAATTCTTCTATGAAGCACCATATTCGATCGGCAAACCAAAATATCATGCTGGACGAAACATTGCGTCTTCACAATACAAGCACACTTTTCTGCTAGCTTATATTTGCGAAAATCATAAATATTAATATAATTTTATGCAAGTCATGAATTGGACTAGATGGGAACTAGTGGTATTATGCCAGCCTAAGGGATGTCCACAAACCCAATATAAAAAGGCTTGAGTGCCTAACTTGCACGTGGCCATAATAAGTCAGGCCCTGTAATACCCTAAGTGTGAAAATATTGTAATTGTGTATACTTGGATGTATTAATGTATATAGTAATATATAATTGTATGAAAGTAGTATTGGAATGTATTTTATAATTGGTTGACTTGGTATATGTATGACTATTGGTATGTGTTACGACCTAAAGATCGTAGGAGTCCGACTCCCGCCCAGATCCGCTAACATACCCCATTAACTCACCATTTCACAAAAGGGCCGCCACCCCGAAAATCCGGGGCAATATGGAGACGGGCGCGCCTTGCAGCGTTCCCCGAACCGGCCGAGGCGAACAACCACAGCCGCCCGACCCACCGGGGGTAGCGCGCTTGGGGACGCTTGGGTAGCTAAGCCAGGCCTATTGACAGGCACGGACGTATCCTTCCGTACCGGCGGACCATAGCCCATGACCGATCGGGGGGCGCGGCCAGGCCGGACAACCCCCGATCGGAACGACCCGCCCGATTCCCACGAACCGCGGCGCCTAGAGTGACACAGCCCGACCTTTAGTTCGTCGCTAACGACAAACAACCTAGGATAAGGACACGACTGACACATACGTCACCCGACCGACTGACAAAGCGCCCCCTGGCAGCTGAGCCATCTGACAGTCAATGCTTTCGGCTCTGACACCCCGACAAAAGCACCCCCTGGCCGTCGCGCCGCCTGACGAAAGCAGGTCAGGCAACCCAGTTCCCGACGTCCTCATCTGGAGTTTCCGCTGACGACCGAGCCAGCTCAGCACATCCAGTCAGCATGCCAGGTCAGCTCCGCCTAGTCATCACCCGTCAGGTATAAATACCCCCTCTCCTCTTACGGAAGGGGGGTTGGAGAATTCTCTCTGATTCTATTATTCACACACGAGAGCAAAGGTCTTCCATATCTTTGTTCTCCCACCTATAGCTCGTCACGCACGGCGGACACACCGTTAGTCCGACCGGCATGTCTAGCCCCCATTTTAAGCCCTATTACTGACTTAGGCATCAGAGGGGCTAAGGGTTGAACCCCAACCCCGCCCTTCTGACGAGTTGTTCGTGCTGCAGGAGAGCTCGCCCCTGGTCCAAAGTCAGCTTCAGCCCCCTGCCGACCAACCTTCCTCAGTTGCATCCGGCGAGATTCGACCCCGTAGGCACCATCGGCAGCGGGTCCAACCTCTTCACCCCACTAATCACTTGTAAAACAGCCTACCTAAACCTTCTTCCCCATATAACCATCGTGCCCTTGGTTCCCCATAATACAAATTCATTGTACGCGAGTTCCACCTCGTAACAGTATGTATGGTTGTGTGTATACCTAGCTAAATTTGTATGTGTATTCTGGATGAATGATAATTATAGTTGACTATTTGTAGTACTCTAGAATATAATTGTATATTTATAGCTACATATTTATGTAGTGTCTGGGTGTGTCTTGGTGTGTATGTTGGTTTGTATATATATGTATAAATATACATAGTGTAGTATATGTAGTATATGCATGTATAAAGTGGTTTTGTACATATGATAAAGAGGGTTAGTGTGCATATGGAATATGTGTTAAGTTATTGTCATTATTAATAAAAGAGGGTGTTTTTTGTAAATTGTGTTTAAAACATGTATGGTATTCAAGAGTAGGTAAATGGTATTAGTGTCATTTTACCTTTTCCATGATAATTAATTAATTTGTAAAAGCCTATTTTTCTTAAGATGACATCTCATTTTCCATGTGTCTCATTCCTCACTAATCTTCATTCTTGGCTTGCCACCTAATCTTTACACTTGTCATTATGTCCTTATTTCATTAGAAATACAAAAGAGAAAAGAAAGAAAAGGAGAAAGAAAAAGAATGAGAAAAACAAAAGGCAACTATTCTCGTCCTTTCATTTTCATTTTTCTTTTCTTTCTGCTTTGATTTGGCCAAACCACACCATCGAAATTCATGGAGGCTGAACACCTCATGAGCCACTCCATCTTCACTATACACACCCTTGTAGCCTTCCTTTCTTCATTTGGGGTGCAGTTGGTCATTCTAGAAGCAATTCTTGAGATACAAGATGGCAACATGCATGCGTATATAGGAGAGGAGTTGGAATACTAGAGCATGAAGTTAGGAGCTTGAAGCCCTTGGTGTGGACTAGAGTATGAAGATATGATTTTGATAAGGTAGGAGTTCATAACCCTACTCTTGGAACTATATGGTTGGGATTTGTATGCCTTAGTCTTAATTATTATTATTATATTATGATGCTTATATGTTGATATTGTGCCTGTTATTGTGTTAATGATGTAAAGGTGTTGCCTTGATGGTTCTTTAACATCTCACCTTCAAATGTGTTTTTAATAGATAATGTTCAGTTCTGATTTCAATTATGTCCTGAGATTTCATTTGAGCATATCTTTTGCTGTATAGCTCCAAAGGTAATGATCTTAGACAATCTAGAAAGATTACAAAGTTATCTAAAACCTTCATGTTTTGACCAACCACTGATTTTGCCTGTAAATAGATTGTCAATGTTGTTTTCTATCTGCATGTCAAATCTAGGCAGATTCTGTCACTCTATGCTAAAAAGCTTATAACTTTCATTATGGATCTCCAAATCCTACGATCCTGGACAATCTGGAAAGCTAATTAAATTATCTACAACTTTTATGTTTTAACTGAAAGCTGAATATAACGACACATGCTTGATATATGCTGATTAATCTAGAGGACAGATCCAGACCAGAATCTGGAGCTGCTTCATTGTCAATGTCTATAATTATGTGCATGTGCTCATGTATGTAAATTGATATTATGGAAATGCATTGTGCATGTTGCTTTTATGTCATGATACAATCTTATTAAATTCCTTTAGGATGCTTGTTATGCAAGAGATATATTGTTGTGAGTTAAAGCAAAGACAAATGTTGGAAAGAAGGTGGCAAATGGCACTTGTTATGATATATGAAAAGTATGAAAATTAACACCACATAGACCAAAGTGCCACATGGACCAGCATGCCATGGAATTGTCGGGGGCCACCTCTTGAATCCATGTGGCCACCTCTTAAATCTATGTGTGGTAAATAGACGACGTGGACCTACGTGCTACTTGGACCAGCGTGCCACGAAAATGCCAGGGCCATCTCCTGAATCCATTGGAGCCACCTCCAGAATCCATGTGTTACAATGTAGGCACGCTGGCATAGATGGGATCCCTTTGCTAGGTTTTGCATTTCATTTCATTTCATGTGTGCATCATGTGCATCATATGCGTTGTGTGTGATATATTGCATATATCCAGGGTATGTGTGTTGTGTGTTGTGTGTTGTGCATTGTATGTATGTTTTGTACGTTGGTGCCTTGTATGTATGGTGTGTAGGTGTTGTGCCTTGTTTGTGAAAATCTTTGTATGTGCCTTTCATTGTTCATTGATATGGGAGATGTGCATGGATATTATGACAAGAATGAAATATCACATTGAGATAAAGCCATGGGTCAGAAGATATATGAATATGAGATAAGTTGATATGTCACCATGTGCCAAATGATGCAAGATGATGATATAATGGGGCTATGAGCCAAAGTGATGCATGGCATAAGAATCATTAGTAGTTGATTATTTCAGTTGATGTTCACTTTCAGTTATTTCCCTTGCTAAGATGTTTACACTAGTTGCTCACTTCCTTCAGTCATTTAATTACCACTTTACTTTCATGTGAGCTACTTTACTTTCAGTTGTCACTTACTTTACTTTCAGTTGTTAATTAGTTGTTACATTACTTTTATGGTTAGTAGTTTACTACACTTACTCATTTGATACACTTGTTCACTTGATGCACTCATCAATTTAGTTATGCATCACAAGGTCAAGCTTAGCCTTCCCATTGTAATGTTGTGCACTCTTACTTGGACACGCTTTGACGTGTCCTCATCGTAGTTTTCGGGTAGTTGACAGTTGGAGAATCTCAGGAGTCAGATATGTCAGCATGGAGCTGGGGATGTGGGGTACTTTAAGGAGTTGTGTTGTACTTGGTGATGGTGAGGTGTTCTACATAAGGGTTGTATATTGAGGTGTTGTATGTAAATTTGTACTTGAACTTTGTTTTTAATATATATATATATATATATATATATATATATATATATAGGAAAAAGGGGATCTAAGGTGCCTCCTTAGATGAAAATCTAAGGAGGCGCCCCCATTTCCCCCCATCTCCTACAATTTTTTTGGAAATATTTTTTCATGGGGTTATTGTTCACATTATGGATGATCAACATACCAAATTTCAAGAGATTCTAATACTTTTTGAGCCACCATCTACCCATTACAACTTCAACGGTTTGAAAACGTGCTTAAAAACCCACGAAGTTGCAAGGGGTAGATGGTGGCTCAAATAGTATTGGAATCCCTTGAAATTTGGTATGTTGATCATCCATGAGTTGAAAAATAAACCCATGAAAAAAATTTCAAAAAAAATGTGTGAGATGGGGGGAAATGGGGGCGCCTCCTTAGATTGAATCTAAGGAGGCACCTTAGGATCCCTTTACCCATATATATATATATATATATATATATATATATATATATATATAGGAAAATTTTCAAATGCAAACATTTCGCACCGTGCGAAAATGTTTTTAGTTTTTTTTTGAAATTTTTTTTTTCAAAAATTATTTTTTCCACCCTCATTATATGTTGTTATACCCCCCTCAAAAAATAATGGTTGAGAAATAATGCCATTTGGCCTTCGATCAAGGCATTTCATCAAATTCGCACGTTTTGAGACCGTTAAATTTATAACGGGTGGATGTGTGCTCTAATGCCCAACGGGTTCACCCATTATTTTCCCTGGGGTATATAATTGTATGGATTAAACATCAAAAAAAAAATTTTGAAAAAAAAAAAATTCAAAAAAATAAAAAAATTGTTTTCGCACGGTGCGAAAAGCCCTTTTTTCGCATTTGAAGATCCATATATATATATATATATATATATGGGTAAAGTGTTCCTAGGGTGCCTCCTTAGATTGAATCTAAGGAGTCGCCCCCATTTTCTCCCATATCCAACAATTTTTTTTTGAAATTATTTTTCATGGGATTGTTGTTCATCTTATGGATGATCAACATACCAAAAATCAAGTCATTCCAATACTTTAAAAGCCCCCATCTATCCCTTGCAACTTCAACTGTTTGAAAACGTGCTGAAAACACATAAAGTTGCAAGGGGTAGATAGGGGCTCTAAAAGTATTGGAATGACTTGATTTTTGGTATGTTGATCATCCATGAGATGAACAACAATCCCAAGAAAAAAATTCAAAAAAAAAATTGTGGGAGATGGGAGAAAACGGGGGCGACTCCTTAGATTTAATCTAAGGAGTCACCCTAGGAACACTTTACCCTATATATATATGGCAATCTTCCATTGCGAAAAAATGGTGCAAAAGCCCGTGCGATAACATTTTTTATTTTTTTGAATTTTTTTTCAAATTTTTTTTGATGTTTAATCCATACAATTATATACCACATGGAAAATAATGGGTGAACCCTAGGGAGATTAGAGCACACATCCACCTGTTACAAATTTAACGGTCTCAGAACATGCAAATTTGTTGAAGTGCCTTGATCGAAGGCCAAATGACATTATTTCTCAACGAATATTTTTTAAGGGTGGTATAACAACATATAATGAAGGTGGAAAAAAGAATTTTTTAAAAAAATTCAAAAAAAAAACTAAAACCATTTTCGCACTGTGCGAAATGTTTTCATTTGAAGATACACACACATATGATGTTTTAGATGTCTATTGTTCTTTTGTGTTGTTTTTAATTTGGTAGAGTGTACAATCCAGCACGTGCGTAGTGGCCTGCTGTTCTTCATTGTACTCTCTCTTCCTTTCTCTTTTTGTTACACTCGCTACATTGGGAATATCTGAGACAGATTCGTACTTCCCGGATATCCTGGGAAGCGGGGCGTTACATGCCCACTTAAGAAGATGCTCATTTTACAAGTGAATTTACCAAACTATCCTGTCAAATCTTATGCATACTCCTCCCATTCAAGAGGAGATAAGCGCATTATCAAACCCTCTATCTCATCATGTGCGCGCGCGCACGCACGCGTGTGTAAGATTCGCATTAGATAGTCTTAAGAGTTGGTCGTGACGGTGACGGTGGCGGGTGGCGGACGGGGAAGTGTAGTGCAGGGTAGAGAGAAAAAGGGTAAAAAATGGGATTTCATTTCATTTAAGGATAGAATATTTATTAAGATAATGGCAAACTAGTCAATATAGTGTTATTATTTACCCTTTAATATGACTATCGGTACTAGGAACCTTGCTGCTTTCTGAAGGGGCATAAACAGGCCGCCGCCTTAACCATATCCTCTTTCTTGTTCTTCTTCTCTCACTCTCTCACATTTCTCCCTCTGCTGTTGCTTCTATGGCTTCTTCAGGTGAGGTGAGGGCGTCTCACATCCTGATAAAGCACGAGGGATCCAGGCGGAGATCGTCCTGGAAAGATCCCGATGGCCGCGTCATCAGCGCCACCACCAGGGACGCCGCCGTCCAGCAGCTGATGGCCCTCAGAGATGACATCGCCGCCGGAAGGGCTAGGTTTGAGGACGTCGCCTCCCGTCACTCCGACTGCAGCTCCGCCAAACGTGGCGGTGATCTAGGTCAAAACACACGCTTCATACTCACTCTCTTCATGCATAATAATAATGACAAAAAAAAGAATGATTTTTAAGGATCTTGTTCATCTTTGTTAAAATCAAATTAGCATTGCCTTGCGAGATACAATTAGCAAACGTTTATCCAACTGGGGCACTATGGAATTAGCTCGGGAAAAAAATTGGTTTAAAGATGCATTGGATCAAGTTAAAGATTGAGCTGAATTTAATCATGCCTAGCAATTTTCTTTTTCTATTGTCCTTAATTATTGGAGGCTGAAGTTGGGAGAATTTGTGGCGTTATTTTCATGGGATTGGTTGTGATTTAGTTTTGCAATTGCAGGAAATATTGCCCATGTATGTGTTTTTGTTTTTCGAACTATCAGTCTTGTATTAATTCAAAATGATTGTTTTCATTTGAGATTGTGCACTCTTTCCAATCTATTTTTATTCTATAAAACATCTCGATGTAGTTCTTGTATTTCTTTCGATTATGCTAATAACATATTCCTTCTCTACGGGGATATTTTCTCAGATAAGGTAATATACTCTATTGTGTATTACATATTTGAATCAAAATAGTCTGACGGAAATAAAAAAGAGGGGAAATTATAATTTACGAAGCAGTACTGCTAACACGGTGGAAACCATCAAAAACCAGAACCCAGAGGCATTGAATCTGAAACCAAGATCATTAATTATAGTCATGTAGGTTGTAGCGGCTTAGGTTTTGGCTTGCATATTGATTCACCTTGCAGTAGTATGTGCTTTAAGTTAGAAAACATTTAGGCTAAACAGTTGAAACTTTATAAACTATATTGTGGTGTATGTTACGTGTTCTTAATATAACATGATTTTTGGCCTCATAGGAACACACCAATTATCTTTCTTTATCCTGAGCATGCTTAACAACAGAATTTTTCCATGGTTTCTCAAAAATACTGGCTTTGATTAATTTTTTGGTTTATAGGAATTCTTCAAAGATTCTATTGTCATATATCCAATATGGGACTATTTCCTCAAAACTTGGGTTGTTGCATGTATAAATTGTAAATAATCTCTTGGAGTAAGATTGTTTATACTCTAACATGGAGTAATGACTCAAAATATCCATAATACTTTTCCAAAAATTACTTAAGTATCCTAATATTTTTACCTCACTTAACATCCCTGGACCGTTAAGTACCATAATCTTGTTAAATTTTCATTATGTGATATCGATTTTACACATATTCTTTTTTCTTCCTCCTTTCGCATATCCATTTATAAGTTAGAACCCAAAAAATTAAACCATAACCCTAATCCCCTCACCTGTTGCCAAGCACTGCCCCTGCCACCAATGGTATTGTTGCTGATGTTGCTGGTCATGGGCCCATCCTCTCTTTTTCTTCTTTCTTTTGATTCTTATTTTTGTTGTTACTACTGTTTTTGTATGGTTGAGAGGAGAACGTTGAGGGGGGATAATTACAACGTGATGATGGAGATGAAAATGAAGATGTGATTTATGGAGGTTGGGGATGAAGATGGAGTTTGGAGATGCTAGAGGTTGATTATGAATGTGATTGGTGGTGGCGGATAAACAATTTATCTTGATTTTTTGATTAATTTTTATCATTGATGGTGGAGAAAATGGATTATTTTTTCAAATTTTTGATTATGAAGGTGATTAATTTCTTGAATATGATTGAATATAGAGGTGATGATTTTTTGATTGATTTTTTGATTAATTACATTGGTGATGGTGGAGATTATGGAGATAAAAATGGTGGTGGGGATGGAATTTCGATTCTTTTATGCTCCCTTTTCTTTTCTCTTCCTTTTTTTCTATTTTTCCGTACTTCTTAATCAACAGGGTCATAGAATTTTGATTGAGAAGAAGAAGAAGAAGAGGGGCCATCTGAAACTTGAATGTGAAAAAACTGAAAAGGGTATTTATGACATTACACTATTAAAATTTAAAGGGGTTAGGATATTTAACGACCTAGGGCTGTTAAAGTGATGCAAAAAATATTATGAAATTGAGTGATTTCAGGGGAAATGTTAGGATGTTTTGAGTCATCACTCCCTCAAATATTATGTCTCTCTCTTTACAATATAGCATCCTAATCCACCCTTCAAACTGGCATCAATTGTTTAAATAAGTGCAGAACATTTCTAGTGCTGTTTAAGAAAATCTAACCCTTTTTGAAGTATACACATTGATGAACAAGCTGAGTTCCATCACTATTTAAGCAGAAGTGACCAATGCTCGGATCACTATGAATTGGTAGCATTAGGATTAAACACTCGGATGTAGATGTAAAGTTTTAGCTTTCTGGAGAAAATGTATGACTGAATGAATGTAGATATAAAGTTTCACTTGCGTGCAACCACTATCAACACTACAACTACCTTTTGCTAAAACAGGCTAGCTTTCTTCTACTAGTTTATGGACTGGTTTCGAGATGCATCCCTCTATGACTAGTAATTTTATGGTGGCCAGGTGAGGGTACTAAGTTCATGGTAGCATCATGTAATACATGTTGACCCTGGAAACTCATCACTTAATGACCATGCCCAACAGTTGGATCAAGTTCACAAAAGCATTGTCTCTTCATGCCAAACCCCTTGTTATGTTGCTGCATTTGTATCCAGGATGAATAGGTGTATATTTACATGCCATGTCCATCTTGTAATCTTTTCCCAAACCCTTCCCCTCTGTATCACTATTATTATTCCTACTGACATGTTTATGGCATCCGTTTGTCTAAATACTGAAATATAGATTGATCGATAACATTGAATTCTTTTTTTTGGGTTTGGAAAATAATCGTATATGATAATTGATCTCAAAAACTGAATTCTTTTTTCTACAAAAATGGAGCTAGATAAGGATGTAAAGATGGTGCACAGTGAACATGAAAATTATTTAAAATAAAATAAAATTGGCGTCTGCCATCCATTAGCATGATGCATTCAAATAGGATGACTGATTTGGTGCGTGTTTAACATTTTATACTCTGAAATAAACTAAACATTGATGAGATTGTCATATATATTCCTTGTAGTTGCTAGTCCTGGAAATGCTACCAACATGGCACGTTAATTCAAATGTAGAGCTATCAGTAAAGACATTAAGTGTATTTTTGCTTTTGTTTGCCTACTTTACAGTATTCCAGTGCTGAGTAAGAAGTTCTGGTGCTTATCTCTACCTGTCCTGCCACTTGATGAACTATAGTATACTGTGATGGTATTTTATGACTGATCACTAGTAGAAATCTAAGAAATATATGTGCTATGATAAAATTGATCAAATGTGAGGTGATAATGCAAACTTCAGATAATAATCTTCGAATAGAATTTCCAAGATAATGCAAACTGATGTCTACCCCTTAGATTAAGGTATCGGCCGAAACCTGTATCGTATCGGTTTTGAATGGTGCTAGTATGTCTGAAACTTTCTAGTTTCAAATGGTTTCAGTCCAGTTTTAAACGGTTCAGTCCGAAACTAGAAACTTAAGTTTCATGTGCTATTAAATTCAGAAGAGGAAAAAAGAGGGGGAAAAAAACCGAAGAGAAAAATTTAAAGAAAATTAAAAACTAACCTTCAGAGTTCACAAGGATCTGAGTTGCTGATCTTCAAACAAGCTTGATCTAGTTCAAAGTTGGGCCTTGTATCTAAGAAAATTTAAAGGTTCGTGTTGAAAATATTTTCAATAAAGTTTTAGAGAAAGAAAATATAATTTTTATGTCTCTTATTGTTTTTTCTGTGATCCAAGATCCCGACTTCTATTTCCTATGTCAAACTCAACCTAGATCTAGAACTTCGATTTCGAACCCAATTTCGAACACAGATCTCGATTTCGAGTTCCGTTGTCACCATCAAAGTGGAACAACGAACCTGAACCCAATCATGAGATCGTTTGGCGATGTAGATCATGGTTTCAAACGCAGATCTCCACATTGATCTGGATTTTAGCCTCAATCATCATCGGCGACAACGACGGAGAACTAGCTTTGATGGTGAAGTTGGTGAACGTGCGAAAATTTTTGAGAACATAAAGGAGAGCTGTTGTTGCAGTATCTCGTGAAAGTGGATGAGTGCCAAGCTATTCACATTATACATTTTGCCAAACCTGTAACATCTCATTTACAAGTTTACCATTATCTTTTACTCGTTTACCTAATGTTAGTACAATGTGATTAGCATCACCTGGGTTAGTGCCACTACTAAAAAAAGTTTTTCCCGGCATTTTTATGCCGGAGTTTTAAAGAAACATATGCAAATGTCACATGCGGGGGAAGGGTAATTGTTATGAGTGCTTCTAGTCACATTACACATGTTACTAACATCATTACATTCATTTATAAGTTTACCATTCCCTTTGTTAAACTTCCCCTTGTTAAACTTGTAACAAGTAAACTTGTAAATGAATGTAATGATGTTAGCAAAATGTGTAATGTGACTAAAAGCACTCAATTTTTATTATTTGCCACTACGGTTTACAACTTTGCTAGTTTATATGTCAATTTACAAGCAAAACTATCTGAAACGAACATAAACGAAACGAAACTCCGAAACATTCTAAATGAGCGAAGAAACTATCCGAAACTCAAAATTTTCTGGAAGACCAAAACCGAAACCAAACAAAATGTTGCGGCCGGTAATTGAGAGGAGGGGCAATTGGGTAAAATGACATTTAGGGGATGTTTTGGCTATTTAAGGGGGTTGAGCCGGCCCTATTGGGATGCGAAAATTGAGAGAGTTATTTTATTTTATCCCTTAGATTAATTGTATTAGGACTACGGCTTTTCCCCCTAGATTAAGAATCGTCTTCTAGTTATTAGTTAGCGAGTAGATTATTGTATTAGTGTTCCTTTTTAATTGTGAGATCTGAAATTCCAATAAAAATCCCATTTTTATCATCAAATCCCTAGCGGATCGTATCAAATTGGTATCGGAGCCATCGATCCATGGCGAGTACCAGATCTATGGGATGGAGCATAGAGGAGATAAGGGAGAATCAGGTGAGAACTGAAACAAAATTGGCGGCGCTAGCAGAGGCAATAGCGGCGTTATCCATGAAACTCAACTTAAAGATGGATCCAAGCAAAAAGGAGCCGCTTTTGACAACAAATAAAGATCCGGGGCTAGATCTGAAGATTCTAAGTCCAGATCTACCAGATCTAGAGCCAGATCTAGAGCTGTCAGACGTAGCTCCACCAGATCCGGAGCCAGATCTGGAGCTTTTAAGCGTAGATCCACCAGATCCGGAGCCAGATCTGGAATTAGCAGATCCAGATCTGGAACTAGCAGATCCAGATCTGGAAATTTCAGATCCAGATCTGGAAATTTCAGATCCAGATCTGGAAATTTCAGATCCAGATCTGGAAATTTCAGATCCAGATCCGAAAAAGACGGTTCCTTTTGAAGATGATCCGGATCTAGAAGAAGACGGAGGCTTCGATCAAGGAGACAACGTGTGGGAGACTCACCAAGACCACGCGCCGCCACGACACGAAGACAGAGGGGCCGGCGGGGCCCCCGGCAGCCCTCCGGGGATCCGCCGACCCCCCAGGGAGCTCTGGGGGGCCCGGCGAACCCCCAGAGGGGCGGCAGAGGGCCGCCAAGCCCCCGGGAGGGGCGGCCGCACCTGCCGCCCCTCCATGCGCAGGCGGCGGCCCCAGGGAGCACCGCCTGGGGGCCGCCGACCCATTTTCAGGGCCGGCCGCCCCCGGCGACGCCCTGGGGGGCTTCGGCCGACCCCAGGGGGGATCCCGAGGGCCGGTGGACCTCTTGGGGGCCCCACCGACCTTCCAGGACGACCGACGGGCTTTTTTCAAGGATTTCCAGGCCCCCGAAGGCCCCGCACGAGGTCCGTGGAGCACAATTTTCAGGATTTCAGCCATCTATGGGGCCCGGGGAAGGATTCCAGCAGTGCATCGATGACGACGACCATCCAAAGTACTTGTGGGGGCCCGACGACGTTTTTTGGATCCCACCTTGGCCCGACGATATTTCTCCGGACGTCGTTGAAAGCGGTGGGGACCGCTCTCATCCGTTTGATCCGGGAGGAGTGCAATCGACCGGATAGGACGGATGGCCCACGGACATCATGCACCACCTTGAGGACAAGGTGGATTTTTTGGGGCGGAGTAGTGTTGCGGCCGGTAATTGAGAGGAGGGGCAATTGGGTAAAATGACATTTAGGGGATGTTTTGGCTATTTAAGGGGGTTGAGCCGGCCCTAATTGGGATGCGAAAATTGAGAGAGTTATTTTATTTTATCCCTTAGATTAATTGTATTAGGACTACGGCTTTTCCCCCTAGATTAAGAATCGTCTTCTAGTTATTAGTTAGCGAGTAGATTATTGTATTAGTGTTCCTTTTTAATTGTGAGATCTGAAATTCCAATAAAAATCCCATTTTTATCATCAAATCCCTAGCGGATCGTATCACAAAACTTCGAAACATTCTAAACGAGCGAAACTACCCAAAGCGTAAAATTTTCCAGAAGACCAAAACCGAAACTGAAACCGAGTTCTCTAACCCTGGTCTTCCCTTAGCCAAGGGCGATGAGCACTTGTAAACTGATTATGAATTACTAGCATCATATGCCTATGCGAGGGTTAGTATCAGGTGTAAATAAATCACATTGGGTTTATTAATACTGTTGCATCCTTGGTTGGGGGTGTTATATAGCCTCCCGGACAAATTGAAGGCTCATCTTGTCACCTGTCAAATTTTGGACTTAAGATGGGTTCTCCTTCATTTATGCATGTTATTGCAGCTTTTGATTTAAATTTTAAAGAGCACTGTGGTTTTCTTAACCACCGAGAATATGATAGCTGATTTTTGATGGGAGCATTCAAAAACTTGTGCAGGACCTTTTGGGCGAGGTCAGATGCAGAAACCTTTTGAAGATGCAACCTTTGCGCTGAAAGTTGGGGAGATGAGTGACATTGTGGACACCGACAGCGGCGTTCACATCATCCTTAGGACCGGCTGATGCAAGGCGTACTCCGCTATTTACATATGGTGGCTTCAGTATCGCTGATGATCGCGGGAGGCAAATCAGCATTGCACCTCAATAAACTGACAAAGCTTTCATATCCATTTCCTGCTTTTCTAGTTTGAACCAAGATTGTCTCTGTAATGTTTCACGTAACTGTCCAAAATTCTGTTTGCATGAGTGAAATGATTTCTTTGTTTGAAAAACCATACGTTCAGGAAATGCAAAAGGTGATGTTTGTACTTGAGAATTGTCAAAGTAATAAGACTCTGAAATTTGATTGTGCATATTTACTTCCTTTTTATAGCGGATGATACATATAACCCTAAGCATCTATGATAATCTCAATTCTGGATATTTATTTCAATCAGATGATTTGGAGGAGAAAACATTTGGCATATATTTCGAAGTCTTTACCATATGAACAGACTGTGGGGTTTGCTATTGCTGATGTCCGCCATATCTGATACTTAGTGCATTTTTGTGAAGTCTTGGGGTGAATCGATCTGTTTCCGGATTTGCAATCGCCTGCTTAGATCCCCCTGCTTCCTTAGGCCTTGCTGAGTGCCACTATATGAACATCGTAGGTTTCTAAGGCAATCCTTGTCTGGATCATTGGTCGAAGGATGAGAAGAAAATACTATGGATTTCAATGGATTGCAGCAGTCCTTTATGGGTACCATGGTACGATCTACAACCAGCAAATATTTCTTTATCATATTGTGAAGTGTCATGGTAAGATGCTGCTTAGTATATATGATACATTTCCTCGGTTGTAGTATTATGATCCTCGGATGCAAATCATGTGAGTTGGTAGTACAATTTCCATGTGATGGATTTTTCAAGATATGTGCTACATACACCCCTACTCTTAGGGGTGTATATACAAGTTAGTGTCAAATTTACCCGGAAATAGAAAGAACACAAATGATTTGACAATTGAATTAATAGATTTCTCTAATTTTGGAAACCAAAAGGACATACACCCCTACTCATAGGGGTGTATAGAGCACTACTCTTTTTCAATTACGTCCTTTTCCCATCACTTGTGTCATAGAATCATCTTCTAGAATTACATTGAGAATGACTTGCATATGATGATGAGTTTCTACTGTTTCGCGTTGTAGATAGTCCTCATTACATTTCGTCCAACAGAGTTTTGATATGTTGACAACCAGAAACAATTAAATCATACATGTATATTTATGTATATTTGTGCTGGAATCCATCCATCAATCAATCGAGTGACATGTACAATTTATTAAAGGATTGATGTTGCCTGCTCTTAAGATTGTTATGATTCTCTCCAACCATCATATTCTTCCTCTTGGTGTCGTCCATGATCCAACAAGCCATTTGGGAAACCTAAAGTTGATAATAAAATATTATCTATGTTTTTGGAATATTATGATATGGCATGCGAGATTAGGACATGTTAATTTTAGAACAATTAGAAAGACGGTTGATCTCAACTTGATTCCTTAGACCAGGCCAAAATATTCTTCCAGACTTTATGTTTGTGTCCAGGTTTAGCATGTTAGGAAGCCAGTTCATCCAATAAAGATAACCTCTAAACCATTGGAACTCATTCCTAGTGATATGTTTAATGTGTAAAAGGCAAATGATAAGCACCCGTTGAGAAGAAGATCAAGACCCTTGAATTTGATCGGGGCGGAAATACGCCTCAAATGTTATGATTGAATACTGCCAAGATTATGGAATCATTCATGAGGCATAGCCCCTTATATGCCTCACTCCAATGGAATTGTTGAAAGGCAAAATATGATGATTGTGAATATGACGAACCCTCAAACTCAAGAGCACATGAAAATCTTACTTGAAGAATTTTACATACTTAAGTTCATTTAGGGCACAAAAAGAGGCGATCACTCATTCAATATATTTGAGTTTGTTCCCTTCATGATCAACATGATCAAGAATCAGATGCAGTAAACATAGAATTCCCAATTTTGGATGTGGCTACTAAATAGTCTATCGGGAAGAATCATTAAAAATTATCAAAATAATTAGAATGAGCAAAATAAGAACTAACACTAGCATAGAGATTAAGATAATGCTAATATCAATGACTCCATCCATAAGTTTGAAGGCATTGGAAGAAAAAAATTGGTCCACGATTAAAAAACCAGCAACGAGAGTTTCCTTGAACATATATGGAGTCCTAACAAAACTTACTTGACAAATCGAAAGTGAATGACTTAGATAAATAAGTCCTTCAGATTATCATAGCTAATGCTTAATCAGAGATGAGCTAATTGCTAGAGACCATTTGGTGTACCACTTGTGCAAATATTTACCAATAGAATTATGAGCTTTAAAAGATACGTATAAATGCACCAATGGGCCTTTGTTCAAAGAAAAGAGACTATCACCAGAGGCAAGGTAATCTGGGAATTTCTGTCAAGGAAATGTCAAGTGTTAGAGCATAATGAACAATGAAACAATCATTCAATGCAAGCAAATGGTTTGAATGGAAACCAATTGCAAAAGGACTTATCAAGACAAATGATGAAGCATGTATATCTTTTTCATCAAGTTACTTCAAAAGGAAGATAGAGCCAAAGCGCATAACTTTCAGCCATTGCCAGAGACATTCGAAGATATTTTGTTGCTGTCATTTACGAATATTGAGCTCTCACCAGAAAAACTTATATTCTAAAGGTTGATAGAAGCAAGTCCATTGGGATAATTGGTATACAATAGCAGAGTGCTAATACATGAATGATAATACTAATTAAGACAAGGTAAAAACCTTTAATGAAAATGTGCAAAGACCACTTTTGGGAATGCTTACTAAACCTTTCCTAGATCATAGCAATGTCAATGTGATCCAAATAAATATTATAATACATAAGTGGAAAATGTGCAAAGGTAGGAGCTTTGATGAGCCACTGCTATAGTACAAGGATTAAATAGAAACAATCAATATCCGTGAAGTGCAACATCATCAAGAAGCAACCAAGTAGTACTTTGAAATGCAAAAATATTTGATAGCCAAATGTCTCAAAATAAGTATGGAGCTACTGGTGGCAATTCTCCCTACGAGCATGACATCGCATAATCCTATCCTATGTTATGATATAATATATCCAACCATCGAGGAATGGCAATTGGGTAGAATAGTCGATAGTCAATTATGGATATTGACCATAATGATGAAGGCTATAAGATCTTCAATCAGCTAATCAAGGTTCATTCTAAGGTCATTTTCCTATAGATCATCAGAGAATCCCAAAGTATCAGAAAGCTTTGTTCAAATAAAGCTTGGATTCAAAACAACATACACCAAAATACCTTGCAAGATATCATGTACGTCGCATTTTTTCTCCCACAATTTCTCTCAATGAAAATGAAATTTCTTCTCTACATCAAAACAAAGAAAATATCACCATCTATTTTAGTTACAATTGAAGATTGGATACTTAAACATAAGTGCATCACTCAACATTATTATGCTGTTGAATACTCTTAGAAGCCTAAGTCAACCATGACTATAGTGTTAGCATATGACAATGCCAAATTGGCAATACAAGGAACAATCTCCCTCATCGAAAGTGCGGTCTGGCTAGCTTAGTTGTGGAGTTTTTTGTACTCGATACCCCATCTTGGCACAATCTTATACTTGGCTGACTTAGCTTGAAGATTTAAAGGCAATGTCATCACCTCCCCATTAATGTCTCAAGAATCCATATGACGGCAAATGGTAGAAAGTCCCATTAGACAAGATTTTGCACAAAGCAATCGCAGCGTTGAAAGTTATTCCAGCAACGAAAGCAGAGTTTCGCAAAACCAAGTGATAGCCATCGATGGTTTTTGGGCTGTTTTGCTCAAATCAACAGTTGCAAGCAACAGTTCAAACAACACCCTCCCAGTCCAAATCTTGAAAGGGAGCATCACCATAGGCCATCCATGGAGCATGCCTTGTCCAAAATGATATTTGATCTGAGTTGGACTGAAGGACAAGCATTTCGTCCAACATCGACATGGAGTTTGTACTCACACTCCATCAGCAAATGAATTCAAGAAGAAATACAAGAACAAAACAGATTGTCGAAACACCCAGGATGGAAGTGAATCTGCCAGATTATGTCAGCTCATGATTGGTTGAGGACTGGGCAAACTATTCAAAGTCTCGGTTAAGTTCATTAATATAATGCCATTGAAGAATGGCAAAATCCAGAGTAATTGCTTGCCTTCACCAAGGATTATCATGACTAGAATTGCGAAATCCTCAACAATGGGCAACCCGGAAGTATAAAATTTTGGGTGGGGCTCAACATTAGAATTGGATCCCGTCTATACTAAACCAAAAAATAATGGTTTTGTGATTCTCAACTGAAGATGGCATCACAAAGCAAAAGCCTTTCTCTCATTTTTAAAAGAAATTCAAGGATCACATCAACGTCTCTTTTGAGAATGAAGAAAATCATGACAGTGTATTGTGATAATTGACTCGACCATGTGGGCTACCCTTGTCAAGGGGGAGCAATGACTTTAGTTAGTATTATTGAAAAATTGTGAATCCAATTGAGCTTCTATTGAAGCATTTGAGAAACTTATATGAGGTCCTATTGGAAGTTCCATATGATCATTGAGAGCCATCTTTAAGAGAGGCAATTGTGAGGATTTCATAGGAGTAGTTGAGTGTCTTTTGTATCTTCTAATTGAAATCAACATAAGTGTTTCCTTGGTCGTTAAGGCGACCTAAATCTTTTGTTTGCTTTCTCTCTACTTGTTCTTCGTGCTAGTTACTTCGGCGGTCTAATTGCTTCCGCTCGGTGCACAACAATTGGTATCGGAGCTTTGACGACGAAGATCTAGACGAAGAAGATGAGCAAAGATGGCGATGACGCTTTTACTTCAACGGCGCAATCTTCAACAACGCGAACTATCGTATCTAATACGAAGTTCGAAATTGAGAAGTTCGATGGACATATCAACTTCAACATGTGGAGATGTAAAGTACTTGACATCTTGAACCAACTTGGTCAAGATCAAGTACTAGATGAGAGGCCGACTACGACGTCAGATGCAGAGTGGAAGATGATGAACCGGACCGCTTGCAGCACGATCCGGCGCTACTTGACAAAGGTGAAGAAGTACCCTTTCATGGAGGAGACGAACGCGAAAGCGTTATGGGATGCGCTTGGTGAGAAGTATATGAAGAAGAATATTTAGAATCGCCTACACCTAAAGAAGAAGCTTTTGGCCTCAAGATGGAGGAAGGAGTTTCAGTTGAAGAACACCTCGACTACTACAACAAACTCCTCACAGATTTGAGGAACATCGACGTCAAGGTGGAAGATGAGGACAAGTCGATGATTCTCCTCAACTCCCTGCATATAGACTATGAGCACATCGTTTCGACCTTAACGTATGGTAAAGAATCTATCACATTCAATGAAGTTTCTAACGCTCTTACTAGCAATGAATTTAGAAAGAAGGATGATGATAAGATAAGTAGCCAAGGGTACGAAGCGCTTACCGTGGTTAGAGGTCGGAGCAATGAAAGAGGTGGATGCTACAAATGGAACCATATATCCGAGACGAGGGACAATAGTAGAGCTCCACGCACAGACATCGAGAGGGATCAATGTGCCTTTTGCAAGGAAAGAGGACATTGGACGAGGGAGTGCTCAAATGCCAATAAGAAGAAGGATGCTACCGTCAACATCGTCAAAAGCGAGAGGTCGATGAGTGGGTCCTAGTTGGTGCGACAGAGGGGGTGATGAAGGAAGGATGGGTTCTTGACTCGGGTTACTCGTTTCACATGACACCATACAGAGAGTACTTTACTACTTTCCATGAAGGTTGTAAGCGTAAAGTCCTTCTTAGAGACGATGGAGCATGCGACGGCGGGCGTTGGCACGGTCGCATAAAGATGAGTGATGGTGTCACACGGGACATAGGCGATGTTCATTATGTGCCTGACGTGAAGTACAATTTAATATCTCTTGGTTCACTTGAAGCCAAGGGTTGCAAAGTGACTATGGAGGACGATGCTTTGAAGGTGACACGCGGAGCAAGGATATTGATGAAGGGGAAGCGTGAAGGCTGTAGGAATATGGTGCCCTCGAGGCCATTTATTCCTGTGTGAATAGCACAAACATCTTGTTCGAAATAACAGTAAGCTGTTTGGTAATAATTTATCTAAGTTATTTTATAATTAGATATCGACTTAGGTAAAGTCCTGAGACTTTATGCAAGGTCAAACGGGTATCGAGATGAGTATCTCGATCATGGAGAAACGTTTGACCGTCTGTAGCATAAGTCTGAAATGGTTCGTGGTCATAGATGTTTCGAGACAAGGATATCGAAACATCGGATAGACCATTGTGTCTTAGTCTTCACCGTTTAACGGTGGCGATGATCTCATGATCGCTTGACTTGGCGAAGTCGAAGACGAGACACAGGTGCTCATTAGAATGAGTTCACTGAACGATCCACTAGAGTTATCATATGGTTACATTGACCAATCTGTCAGTGATAACTCTGAGTGATGATAGGATAGTTGGTCTTTTGACTTGAGGTCATTTTGACAAACCTGTGCGTGAACGGTGCCACTTAGATCAACTGACCTAGATTCGAGGCAAGGCCTGTCGAAAGGTCTTTTGATTGGGTGTCACTTGAAACGTACGAGGCGAGTAATGACCAAGAGAGGATTCGTCTCTCCCGGTCAATGGGAGTTAGTGTCGTAGAGTTAGTTCGGTCTTTAGTAAAAACTCTGCGCAGAGTATGTTGGAAGATGTCCAACATTAGTTGACTAAAGATCGATAGAAACTAACCGGAGTCAAGTTATTGGGGTTGCCAGTTTGACCGTACCCCAGACTTGATCTACACGACACAGTTAAGACGAAAAGACTATAACTACGGAATTCATCACGGAAACAGTCAGGTGGTCCCGACAATACTCATGTCAATGAGTCAACCACATAATGATGATTCCTGAAGCAGGGACGGCAACCACTGCTCGTGGTCACTGCCGTATAGGGCTTCGAGCCCAACCTGTTGTAAGGGTCAGGCTGTAGGGTCTCACACAGAGTGTAATGCTTCGTCTAGTAATAGGTAGAAATTAGTTAGGGAGAATAATTGCATTTTTGATGCAAGGGATGAAATAATTGCATTAGATGCAATATGATAATTTAAGCTTAGATAGGGACTACTTTGCATTTGATGCAAAAGCGATTAAATGTGTATTAAATTGTTTAATACAATATTTAATAAAATAAACGCAAGGAAAAGTTCACGGGTAAGACGGGAATGTCCCGGTCTAGACCCAGGTTCGAACGGCGTCCAAATCGGACGCCAAACATAAAAGTTATGGCCAAAACAGTGCAAACCCCAAAAGCCCATCAGCCCAAAGGGGCTGATTAGATTAAAAGGGCACAGAAGCCCAAGGCCCGGCCAAATGGCCGGGCAATTCAAATCAGCCCGCGTGGGCACTGGGCCCACGCGGGCGCGTGCTTTGCACGCGCCCGCGTGGGGCGCCAGCGCCCACGCAGGGCGCGTGCCCTGCACGCGCCCGCTGGGCGCGTGCGGGGCACGCGCCCCTGCAGGGCGCGCTGAGGCGCGTGCGCTGCACGCGCCTCGAGGCGCGTGCAGCGCACGGGCCTGGCGCAGTGGGCCCCGCACGCAGCCCTAGGGCTGCGTGCTGCGTGCTTCGTATGACGGCTGCAATTTTGCGAAAATTGCTTCTTGGGCTGATCTTTGGACGGTCAATTGGAGGGTCAAACGAACTCCGATTGACGAACGGTTTTTTCCTATGCGTTCACTGTTGAACGCTTGTCGTATTGATAGGTTGTATCAATCCTGAAGCTCAACGGTGAGTGAGTTAAAATTCACGGAAGTTTGCACTTTGTGAAGTGCAAACTAACTTGATTTTAATAATCCCATTGTTTAGTCCCACATCGGATTTTGAGAAAAGGGGAGAGTCCGCCGCCTATATAAATAGGGGTCTCCCCCCTTCCTCAAAACTCGTCCCAAGCTCTAGATCTGAGCGGCTCTCGTAAATGTTGGAGCACGCTCGGATCTTAGCTTAAATTACATATTTCTCTATCTCCCTAAAATTTCTGCCTTACTCCTGCGGGCTCTAGCAAAGCCTCAAAGGAGTTCGGATTCTGGATCCGAAATCTTGGCGGAGGTTTCACTCGCGTGAAACTTTCTTCGGCGGTTGGTTGGCTCGGCGGCACGGGGATTGATCGCCTCGGGATGCGGAGCGGTTCGAGGAGCGGTTCGGGGAGCGGTTCAAGGAGCGGCTCGGCGTGGGACGGGAGCAGCTCGGAAGACGGCGCGGAACATCTCGCCTGCTCCAGGGCTGAGATTCCGGGTATGTGGTTAAAGTAGTTTATTAGCATTAGTTTAGTTTAATCGCAGTAGGCTAGATCCTTCTTGGGATGGTCAGACCCATCCCAAGTCGGCATAGATCTTGGCATAGGGTCTTGGACCTTAGGGCCAAGTTAAAAATGTTTTAACTTGCATGTTAATTAAGATTAACTGTTTTTTCTTCCGCTGCTTTTGATTTTCCTGTCTATGTTCCGTCCGACTTAGGACGGGACTAGAGTTTTTATGCCCTAAGGGAACGCCCTATCCCTACAGTGGTATCAGAGCCTAGGTTTGCGTAGCGATCTAGGTACTGCGATTAATTTTAAACTTAAGAATGCTTTTAAATACTTGTAAAATGTTTTTAAAATTATGAGATAAATTTTAAAAATGTTTTAGATGTTCTAAAATTTTTTTTTTTAATGAAATTTTTGAACATGGAAATTTTTTTTTAAATGACGTTTTAAAATTTATGTGATAATTTTAAAACTAATTTTAAATCATTAAAAGTTTAAATTAATTTTGGATGCCTAAAATTTTTTATTTGATAAATTTTTAAGCATGAAAGTCTTTAAAATGGTGTTTTAATTTTATGAGATAATTTTAAAACTGATTTTAAAGATTAAAATTTTTATGCGATAAATTTTTTTTTAAATAGCATGCAAAGTTAGTGATTTTAAAATTAAGTTTTTTTATGAGATAAAAATAAAATAATTTCAAAATCATATTTTAAATTTAATTGTTAAATTTATGTTTGCATGCAAAAATAGTTTATGCGATAAACTTAGTTTATTTAATTGTTAAATAGTTGTGCACTATCTTTATGCGATAAATTAGTGTAGTTTTAATGGCTTGTTAATCTTGTCCCTTCTTTGATAACACAAGACAACCTCTTAGGTTAGCCATTAAAAATGATTAAAATTTATTACTTGAATTTTAATGACATGCTATGCTTTGATAAATCATTAACAACAATATTAAAGACCTAATTCCTGATTAGGGTAGTCCTTTAAATGAATTTTCAAATTCTAATTGTTATAATTAATTTTCATTAAAGGACTTCGCTTCTAGCGTTGTTAATAATTTATTAAAATCCTAATAACGATTAGGGTAGCACGTGAACCTTATAGTTGATAAGGACTTAATAAAAGTTATTAAACAAATCCTAAAAATTTTGAATTTAAGGATTCAACTAGTTGATAGGATTAATTAGTTGTTAATAAAAGCTGTTTAGTCTATGGCATACATACAAAAATGACAAGCTTCATTCAATGGACCATGATCCAGTCAATGTGCTTGGCTAAGAGTTCTGGGTCAACCCTTGCTAGTCCAAGGGGTAGTGATCCTGGCTTAGTCAATTCCCTGGCTGAGTTCCGCTGGACCGCAATGTCGCGAATCATGATTGTATGACACCCTGGACTATATCTAAGTCAAATACGTTAATGGTCTTTTTCAAGATTAGTCGTAGCCCTCCTTGTTTTAGGGGTTAGCAACTATAGGGCCCGTGTTATAGTTGTTGAGATACACTCAAGCTGTGACATGGCACCCTGTAGAAACCAACTCCTTAAATACATAAGATGAAATCTTGACTAACCCTAACCGTCGTCTCGTACCCCGAGCGCCGGCGTAAGTTAAGTCAACGATGTAGTCTAACTTGATGTAAGTCTAAGACCTGACCCAAACCGACGTGTCGTGCATACACCGAGCTGAGGGGCGAGTCAGGCTAGACATGAAAACAAGGGTCCGACTAGACTAGACATTGTGATTTGGATGAGCACACTCATGATCACGAATGGCTAGGGGCAAAAACCGATTAAGAGAGTCATATCCGATATGATCGATGAAGAGTCATCTTCCGATCGCAGAGTCAATCAACTTGTTGAGCTACACTCAAGGTTGTTTAGACTCAAGGTGATCGGAACTCTTACCCATTAATTTTAATTCGATTAAATCGCTCGTTATTAAGCATTAAAACGTTCGTAAAATTAGTGGGAGGATATAGATAGATAAAAGCCAATCTACCTATATTTAATATTGAACATATGCTAAAACTAGGGCAAGACTATGTTTACCGAAAGAATCAATTGATAATATTGGAATTAGTTAACTGGTCAATAAGTTGATTAATTGAATATCAAGTTAAATTCTAATTGATGTAATTAAACTATATTCTCATTGACATTAAATGACCTTGTAAAACAGACTTAAGAAATATGATTTCATTAAGTTCTGGGTTCAACAAATAAATTAAAGCTACATGTCACTCGTCTCTATATGAGGCAGCTTGAACATATAGGACATTCAAAGTATGTTTCTCCCTACAACTTTTCGAGCTACCCTCAAGGTTGTATGGACGAACACTTTTAATCCGCAAAGTTCGAGAATTCGATCAAACCGTTTTGAGTCGAATACGAGTGCATGAGCGATGCAAGACTATGTATCCCAACCGGATCTTGAGACAAGCAACTTCTTGAGCTACACTCAAGATTGCAAAGCTCAAGCGTTTGGATACATAAGTTGCTTGCATAGCTATTTATTTATGTTGATATCTAAATGTGATTTAGAAAAGGAAGAAGGCACTTCGGAAAGTCAATTGAGAAAGTTAGTTTAATTTATCATTAGTAGAGGCATAAGTAGGAGGAAATGAAAACGTGACATATTTTGATGTCACCTTTCGGAATAAATTGTTATACAAAAGACGTTTAACACATTTTGACGAATGTCGTCACATTGCTTCTGAAGTAATGTTTTGTGTTAAGTAATTTGTGAATAACTAAATATATATTAAATGTTAATATATAAATACACAAGATAGTAGCAAACTTATATGGTAAAATTAGACTAGACCGTATCAAGAGATTAAGCTTCACAAGTCACATAAAGAGGGGTCTGACCTCTCGTATTATGAAGTCTACGGACACTTGTGAGTCTTAGCCTCTTAGATACAATGGCCGAAACCCATCTGTGAGACAGTGGGAGAATGAGTTGTCGAACTCAGTCTCGTACATACTGATGTACCCGAGTCTACTTTTAACAAAATAAGTTATTCGTATATTTTATTAAGACACGTGTTCTTGATGAAACACAAGTCTGATAAAATAAAGAACGAAATGCCTAAAGTATTTAAACTGATTCGATTAGATCGAATGGTCAAATACTTAGCCAAATAAAATCTTGTGTAATTAAAAGAAAATGTGATTTTCTCTCAGATCAAGTCTGTTAACACATCGGTGTGTTAAAAGGTATGAATCACACTTAATTAGATTTAATGTGATCCATTGTAAGTGACTCTGAGTTAAGTCCTCCCTCTGGGTTAAGTCCCAGATAAGAATGCCTAGGTTTTGATAAAGTTCTATGAGAACATTATCAATAATATATTCAATAAATCAATAGTAAGGAAGTCGCATATTTACTCGAATTTCGTGAGACGAAAAGTCGAGTTAAGACATCATAACCGATGATGACTTAGTCAACTTCTAGGATGAAATCCGGAGTAGTAACTCCGATTTAAAACTTGATGAAGGTCCGTGTGCGTAAATAAATTTGAGAATTTAGTTTACGTGCCCAAGGAAAATGTTTCCTCACTTTCTGCAAGTAAATCTTTAAAAGATTGGTGCAGAAAGAAAATAGTGAAGTACAATCTTGTTGGTCGAGAACGGTTTTCATCCTAATTTCTTTAAAACGGATTATGATGAAACCGGTTTCGCCAACAGATGTGTACAGATCTACTCGGACCAAACTCGATGTAAACGCTTAGGTTGACCATGAAAATTTGCGCATTCACTTATAAGTTCGTTTTTCTAAATATGATTTAGACGAACCAACTTATATGAATTAGCCAGATGGTTTTCAAGGTCAGTGGGAGCGTATAAATTACATGCGAATCATCAAAAAGGATGGAACATATATTTTGATTAAGTAATCAAAAGGTTTGATACTTTATCAGAAATAAATATGAGCCATTTAAAATGACCATTAACAAATTTAAATGATTATCGTAAAGTACGATAAACTGGATAAGATCCAGGGAAATAAAATATTATAGATTCCGATAGACCAAATGAATTATTTGAATGAGATTCAAATGGTTGGTCTGACTTAAACATAAAAACCCCTTAAGTCTATAGTGTAGACGGTTTTAGCAGATCCACTCACGAAGGCTCTATCACATGAAGTCGGAAAAACTTATGTGTAAAAACGATATTAGATATCGAGATAAATGGGCCTGAGTGCAAGTGGGAGATGTAGGAATATGGTGCCCTCGAGGCCATTTATTCCTGTGTGAATAGCACAAACATCTTGTTCGAAATAACAGTAAGCTGTTTGGTAATAATTTATCTAAGTTATTTTATAATTAGATATCGACTTAGGTAAAGTCCTGAGACTTTATGCAAGGTCAAACGGGTATCGAGATGAGTATCTCGATCATGGAGAAACGTTTGACCGTCTGTAGCATAAGTCTGAAATGGATCGTGGTCATAGATGTTTCGAGACAAGGATATCGAAACATCGGATAGACCATTGTGTCTTAGTCTTCACCGTTTAACGGTGGCGATGATCTCATGATCGCTTGACTTGGCGAAGTCGAAGACGAGACACAGGTGCTCATTAGAATGAGTTCACTGAACGATCCACTAGAGTTATCATATGGTTACATTGACCAATCTGTCAGTGATAACTCTGAGTGATGATAGGATAGTTGGTCTTTTGACTTGAGGTCATTTTGACAAACCTGTGCGTGAACGGTGCCACTTAGATCAACTGACCTAGCTTCGAGGCAAGGCCTGTCGAAAGGTCTTTTGATTGGGTGTCACTTGAAACGTACGAGGCGAGTAATGACCAAGAGAGGATTCGTCTCTCCCGGTCAATGGGAGTTAGTGTCGTAGAGTTAGTTCGGTCTTTAGTAAAAACTCTGCGCAGAGTATGTTGGAAGATGTCCAACATTAGTTGACTAAAGATCGATAGAAACTAACCGGAGTCAAGTTATTGGGGTTGCCAGTTTGACCGTACCCCAGACTTGATCTACACGACACAGTTAAGACGAAAAGACTATAACTACGGAATTCATCACGGAAACAATCAGGTGGTCCCGACAATACTCATGTCAATGAGTCAACCACATAATGATGATTCCTGAAGCAGGGACGGCAACCACTGCTCGTGGTCACTGCCGTATAGGGCTTCGAGCCCAACCTGTTGTAAGGGTCAGGCTGTAGGGTCTCACACAGAGTGTAATGCTTCGTCTAGTAATAGATAGAAATTAGTTAGGGAGAATAATTGCATTTTTGATGCAAGGGATGAAATAATTGCATTAGATGCAATATGATAATTTAAGCTTAGATAGGGACTACTTTGCATTTGATGCAAAAGCGATTAAATGTGTATTAAATTGTTTAATACAATATTTAATAAAATAAACGCAAGGAAAAGTTCACGGGTAAGACGGGAATGTCCCGGTCTAGACCCAGGTTCGAACGGCGTCCAAATCGGACGCCAAACATAAAAGTTATGGCCAAAACAGTGCAAACCCCAAAAGCCCATCAGCCCAAAGGGGCTGATTAGATTAAAAGGGCACAGAAGCCCAAGGCCCGGCCAAATGGCCGGGCAATTCAAATCAGCCCGCGTGGGCACTGGGCCCACGCGGGCGCGTGCTTTGCACGCGCCCGCGTGGGGCGCCAGCGCCCACGCAGGGCGCGTGCCCTGCACGCGCCCGCTGGGCGCGTGCGGGGCACGCGCCCCTGCAGGGCGCGCTGAGGCGCGTGCGCTGCACGCGCCTCGAGGCGCGTGCAGCGCACGGGCCTGGCGCAGTGGGCCCCGCACGCAGCCCTAGGGCTGCGTGCTGCGTGCTTCGTATGACGGCTGCAATTTTACGAAAATTGCTTCTTGGGCTGATCTTTGGACGGTCAATTGGAGGGTCAAACGAACTCCGATTGACGAACGGTTTTTTCCTATGCGTTCACTGTTGAACGCTTGTCGTATTGATAGGTTGTATCAATCCTGAAGCTCAACGGTGAGTGAGTTAAAATTCACGGAAGTTTGCACTTTGTGAAGTGCAAACTAACTTGATTTTAATAATCCCATTGTTTAGTCCCACATCGGATTTTGAGAAAAGGGGAGAGTCCGCCGCCTATATAAATAGGGGTCTCCCCCCTTCCTCAAAACTCGTCCCAAGCTCTAGATCTGAGCGGCTCTCGTAAATGTTGGAGCACGCTCGGATCTTAGCTTAAATTACATATTTCTCTATCTCCCTAAAATTTCTGCCTTACTCCTGCGGGCTCTAGCAAAGCCTCAAAGGAGTTCGGATTCTGGATCCGAAATCTTGGCGGAGGTTTCACTCGCGTGAAACTTTCTTCGGCGGTTGGTTGGCTCGGCGGCACGGGGATTGATCGCCTCGGGATGCGGAGCGGTTCGAGGAGCGGTTCGGGGAGCGGTTCAAGGAGCGGCTCGGCGTGGGACGGGAGCAGCTCGGAAGACGGCGCGGAACATCTCGCCTGCTCCAGGGCTGAGATTCCGGGTATGTGGTTAAAGTAGTTTATTAGCATTAGTTTAGTTTAATCGCAGTAGGCTAGATCCTTCTTGGGATGGTCAGACCCATCCCAAGTCGGCATAGATCTTGGCATAGGGTCTTGGACCTTAGGGCCAAGTTAAAAATGTTTTAACTTGCATGTTAATTAAGATTAACTGTTTTTTCTTCCGCTGCTTTTGATTTTCCTGTCTATGTTCCGTCCGACTTAGGACGGGACTAGAGTTTTTATGCCCTAAGGAAACGCCCAATTCCCAACAAAGGCAACCTCTATTACTTGGATGGTACGGTAATGATGAAGACGACGAGAGTTCCAGATGAGCGAGCTATCGACTCAAGCTCGCATGCACCAAAGACGATGTCATTGGATGATCTCCAGAGAGGTGGTGCTAATAGAGGTGATGGTTCAAGTCAGTATGGTGGAGATACCTTGTCCCTACAACTTACACAGCGAATGGAGTCTATCAAAGTTTAGAGACCAAGGTATAAGAGATGTCAACCTGCAAGAAGGGTCTCATTTGCTTTCTTTGTCAGGTGTGATGAGTCTACGACCTTATTTGGTGAGGTGGAGCACAATGGCGACTTATGTGGGCGAAGGAAAGATTGGTGTGATGAGATGGAATCAACGACGACTGATGAAGCCAAGGATCGGGTGGAGCTACTTAGTACTAATGATTGTTCGACGGACAAGCTTATTAAGGTCGATATTGGAGTTAAGTTCGAGTATGGCTCGGACTTGTATGTTGATGATATGCGATGCCTTTGGTGGTCCCTTCTGGGGCAATGAGGCTCTGCGGAGCCATATGAGCATTTCGAGGCAAGATGATGGGAACACGAGATGATTCACACCAAGGAGGAGCATTAGCGATCGATTGTGTGACATAGACCCAATATCACGCCAAGGTGGAGATTTGTGATAATTGGCTCGACCATGTGGGCTGCCCTTGTCAAGGGGGTTGGTGCACCAACCCAAGGGGGTTGGTGCACTAACCCGGCTGCCCTTTGTGTTGTCAAAATGGACTAAAAATGGGGGGGTTGGTGCACCAACCCCCTTCCCTTTTAGCCCTATAAAAAGAGAGTAATGGCTTTAGTTAGTATCATTGTAAAATTGTGAATCGAATTGAGCTTCTACTAAAGCATTTGAGAAACTTGTATGAGGTCCTATTGGAAGTTCCATATGATCATTGAGAGCCATCTTTGAGAGAGCCAATTGTGAGGATTTCATAGGAGTAGTTGAGCGTCTTTTGTATCTCCTAATTGAAATCAACATAAGTGTTTCCTTGGTCGTTAAGGCGACCTAAATCTTTTGTTTGCTAAATCTCTATTTGTTCTTTGTGCTAGATACTTTGACGATCTGATTGCTTCTACTCGACGCACAACATGTATCACTACTTAGGCAACAGTGAAAGCCTTTGCGTGGTTATACAAGGACATGCTCGGACTATGGACCGAGTTCTTAGATTTAGGTTAGATTGGATTATATTAGATTAAGAATCTAGATAAAATTGTCAAAACATTAGGAATAATTTAAAACCCTACCTAATTTAAATTTAATTACAAAAACCTGCCAATTTCTCGCCACGTGTATTTTGACGCACAAATTCATGCCGAGGTAAACAATCAGGGTTGTCAACTCTGGTCGTTTTTGAGGATTTCTCAACAGCTGCTACACTCACATGGTTCGGGTTGGCAATTCCAGCTATTTGGAGTATGCATAATTTGACTGAGGTGATCAAACCCATTTTCAGCGTCAATTTACTCGCAGAAAATGATAGGATGAGAATCCGGTTTTTATAATTAAATTTAAATTTGATTGGTTTTTAAAATTATTTTTGATTTTAGATTTAATTTGAATTTTTTTCCAAATCTTGCACTGAGCTTCAAGCCTTCAAAGTTAAACCCGGCAGGCTCAAACGGTCCGGTTCATTCCCTGATTTGAGTAACGGAAACCGATCTACGGCGGTCCAAACCGTACAGAGCCGAACCGAACCCAGAACAAGAATCGCGAAGTCGGAAGTGGAAACCCTTCACTTCCTTCCATTTTTGTTGCGAAAAGCTGAGATGAATCCATTTCCTAACAATCACTTTTACAAACCCTAGCCCATCGTCATAGTCATCATCATCATCCAATTTTAATCTTAACTATAATTTTTAGGGTTTTTTAATCGTCCGATCTTCTTCAAAAATTTGCACCCTTCGGATCCCGCGGATTTGTCTTATCCCAGGTGAATGCATCATCTCTCTTCCGAATCTCAGTCTTTCTATTTTTTAAATAATAAAAACATTATTTTTTAATAGTTTTGTTGGTAGAATTTTATCTGTGAATAAATTAATCAGTAGATATGTCCATTGCGTATTCTCTTGTATCTTGATACTTTATTCGTTATTCTGATTTGTAGGTAGGAAGTCGTTTTTCCGTAAATGACTTCCAGGAAATCACTTCCATGTTTGTCTATTTCATTTCATTTCATTTCATTTTTGGGAAGAAGATAAGCTGATTTAGGTCATGAAAACTCGTAGGAATTTGGCATTTTTGGTCATAGTTTTCTTCATTGATGCAAATCTGTAACCGGTTCAATGCATGGCCAAGCTGTTAGGGCATGTTTGGTTTTTTTTATCCATCGGAAAGCCGGAAACATGGGTCGTCGAACATGGGTACACCCGCCTTGATAGCTTAACCCTGAAAATAGAGAAGCCAGGTATCCATCGGAGTCCTATAAGCTAGAAAATAAAGAAAATTAAAAGGGGATAGTGGATAGTGGGAGTCGAACCAGGGTCTCCACCGAGACAGCCGGGTGATTCAACCACTAGGTTGAGCACCGGAGCGCATGTTTGGTTTTGTTTTCATAAATTTTTTTTAATTTTTTTTGCAATTAATTCTTATAGCTTCAAAATGAAAAAAGAAAGAAAACTATAGTTTCGGAGAATTCCAATTCATATCCAAACTTAGAAGAAGCAGCGATTTAAAAGCTTTAAATCCAAACATATTTCCATATTTAAGTAAAACCTATAGATTCTATTTCAAATATTTTTTAAAATATTATTTCACGGTGCATGTGATTTGTCTGTCTGCGTGTTTCTTTAATTGGTTTGTTTAAGAGCAATTTGTGTGCTTTATTTTAGACAACTGCATTTCGTGAGTTCAATCATATGTTTAGGGTTTTGTATGATTCATGGGTTTGTTATTTTTATATATGGATTTTTGAGCACGTGCAAATGCATGTGAAATAAAGTTAAAACTGTACACAAGATTGTAATTTGAATGCATTTTGATTTATAATATGATTATATAAATTTAAAAAGATCATGATATTTGTTATTTATTAATTATTTGATGAAGTCTTGTCATTATGGTTGATTTTTTTTTTTGAATGTATGGATTACATGATAACTCATCATTAAAATTGAATTAAATAAATTATGGACCATTTCCCCCACCACTTTAGTCAATGGCGATCAAATTGGAATCCAAATTCCATTTGAGGAGGGAACGGCCAAAGGGGAGAGCTCGCATTGTATAGGGTGTATTAAATAAGTGCTCCCATGAGGCTTGTGAATATTCAAATGTCTTTACATCATTGTATAAAAGATAAGGCTCTAATTTGGTCACATGAGCCACTATCTTATGGTTTTATTTAAATTATTACTGAAACAATTTCTTACCTTCTATTCCAAAGTGTGTCCTTTTTGGTTATAATAGTATTGATATATGTGTAATGGTTAGGTATGTGTATGTATTAGTTAGATTAATTAAGAATTTTCAATATATGATTTGATTGGATATATTTCAGAGGAATATCAAATATATTAAAAAAATTAATCCCAATATTTCCTTGTAGCAAGAAAAAGAGTGACAAGACTCTAGATTATTTGCTTCTATGAGTACATATAGATTATGTTTACGTCAGCATACACTTTATTCTTCAGAAAGCAAAAGTTTGAAATTCATTATTTTGACGTTACTGACATTGTAACATATGTCCAAGGAGTAGGCAAAGACGGATCGTCTCCAAATTTTAGAACCATAAAGAAAGTCATTCAACAGCCAATGGGTAAGGAGACTACATCTTTACTATTTCATTTACCCGCCTTGTTGCGGGATGTCATGCTGTCTGTTTAAGATTATATTCCATTTTGAAGAGGGTTATGGAATTTATTAGAGGTTAACAACTGCAAAATGCTTATTCCTTCAAACTTCCTTTAATCTAACTAAAAAGGACATCCATGCTATTTGAACTTTTGGTATCAGGTAGAATGTTATACGTCAAAGTTCCTTTACTCCACCGGCTTGCGATAACTAAATTGGTTGTTTTAAGTTATCATTGGTGTCACTTCACAGGCATTCATAGTCTCTTATTTCGTTAATCCATTCTTGTTGATTGCTAGACTTGGGCTTTATGGACATTGCACAAATTATGGTTCATACATTTATGATTAATCATTCTTCATTAGATGTGAGGTTTTGTTTATCTTCTTCCTTCAGTTTGTCATTAGAGCTTTTGGTTTGCCATCATGTTCTAACATCTACTGTGCTGTTATGTTAGCATGTAAAGCTTGTTGAGCGGTCAAATAGGTGAGCAGTTGGAGATTGCACTTCATAAATATGTAGAGCAGAAAGAATGAGTAAATCAAGTTGAATGCTGCTGACAGGACATGTTCGTTGTGTGTTATATTTTTATCCTAAAGTAATATACTAACCTACATATGTGGGAATTGATATCCAAATCTGTATGGAGAAATTTATAGCAAGTCTCGCATGTAACACAAATGTTAAATGATTTCTTAGTAAGGGATTTCTTTCCTATATTTTTATTAGTTTTTTAATTTTGATTTTATAAAAAGTTGTTGCATTACGCCGATAAGCTAAGCGCCTTGGAAATCAGAAATAGTTACCTTGCGACAGAATAGAACCGAAGGAACCGGTGATAGATGCATTTGCATTACACGCATGTGCTTTTGAAGGAAGCATTTGTCCTGTGGTGTCCAGGTGAGGAACCTTGAAACTATGATCAAAGGGAAACAGAACTCAGATGATCAAGATCCAAGTTACCATTTATGACATCCAGCTGAAAGTTTCTAAAATCACTGGTAGTGAAAGTTAATTTTATGTAAGAAGATGAGTATCTGTGATACTCACTACAATACATATGAGTTGCACCAATTATTGGTATCCACCAGTTTATTGTGAGGGACGACTGCACGGTGGTGTCTGTCAGAGCAAATCATTTCAGCGTGCAGAATTGCTGAAATATGCATAATACAGACATTTTGTGCATTTGTGTGATTTATTTTGGTATTCATTGCATTAATTACATTTCAATTTACGTTCCAAGAGGTTGTTTTATTCGTAGTGAGTGCTAATGAGTGTGCATCGGTGCATGTGCAGTAGGGAGTATTTTTAAGCTGAACATTACTCCATAGTTCATGCTAAATTACAGAATAGGGCTAACCTGTTTAATTTAGCACAAAAGTAGTTTTGATGAGTGAACTGAATTAATTACGTGAAGCATGATTTGGCACCATGCAAAGAAGTCAAGTGTCGGAGGGAACAGTATGGACTTTCTGTTTCCATTAGGAGGCAAGTGACAGGGAGTATACTTGATCATCTTTTCTATATCAAGCTAGATGTTACTACATCACTTTATATAATTCCTGGCACACTAGCAATCAGCTCAAACTTTTGGATAGAAGTTGTTGTCAACATGGCATCAGCCGTGTGAATCTGATGGATGGGAGGACAACTGCATAAAGATTCATCAACACCCAACATTCTCCTCACACGGAACAGAGCTTATGAGGTCATGTAGAAGACAGCACACCTGGAAGGAAGAAAAAAGTGTAATAGAAAAGATATTTTATTTTTTATAAGTTTTAAAAATTTTAACTTCTAATATTCTGATAGAAGACATGCAGTTGGAAAGAGAGAATTAATGTCTAATAGCTAGGTTATTTTATATACTTCTGATACCATGATACCACATTGGTAATAATTTTCACCAGCCGATGGGTTGTGAACAATCTATTAAACAATTGAGGGGGAAATTTGCTGACTGGGACAAACATGTTGATTGATAGAAATGTTGATTGATAGAAGAGTGGCCTGGATTTGTCACATTTAGCATGGAAGGGTTGGATTGTTTTCTGTGCGGTCCACTAGGCTGTGGGTCTGGTTCTATGTGTGGACTTGGGTCCATGATGAAATAGTTGATGGGTGAATTGATGGGATAGTGGGAGATGGTGACGGGTGACAAATAGATTTGATAGGTGGGATGTATGAAAGAGATGTTATGTGAGAGTTGATGGGATGTTGACAGATGGGAGGGGGTTGGAGCCCGTGCCTTCAAACCTTGGCTATGACTCTACTGGAAAATAAAGCACATGCCATGGGATTTGAACCCACTACCTTTTTTTCCAATGCCGGTGCTCATTCTAGTTCCAGCATCACTGATACACAATATTTTTGAAAGTAGGAATAATGATGTTTGGACTGTAATCGGCGAAGGGAAACATGGCCGACACAGCGACATGAGCAGAAGATGAGTTAGGAGTAGGTTGACACTGAATGATTACTGAGTTCAAATGTGGAAATAGTTGTGATAGGTATAATAGTAAGGTTTATTTCATAAATTCCTCCTCTCTCTTTTGGTCTGTGTGTTTGTTTGCATGCATGTGTGCGCATGAGAGCGTGCGGACATGGGAGCACACATGTGGGTTGTGTGCGCCTGCGAGCGTGCGGATATGGGAGCACGTGTGTGGGTTCGTTTATCTGAGGGATGGAGGGAGAGGAAGAACTTACCCATGCATCGATCCAGTGCACCACCCATAGACACCAATCATCTTGTGCCCTAATACTCGGTGGGTTATGATTACAATTATGTTATTCAACAATTGTTAAATTCATGCCAAACATGTGCATGCACTCACATGCATTCTTAAGCACATTGGGCATCACAAAGAAGATTTGAACTCCAAGATCGTCAAAAGAAAAAAAACTCGAAAAATATCTCAAACGCCTATATGATGAAGGGTTAAGGTTGGTTTGAGTTCATGTGAAAATTTAACTGACCCGGAGGGAACCTTCTAACCATGTGAAAGTTAGCAGCCAGGAAAAAAGGAAAAAAATGATACATGTGGTTGGTAAAGATGCAGACATTGTCTTTTTTTAATGTTTGATATCATGCTTTTTCTTATTTTTCTTAGAGATCATTCTCTGGGGGAAAAATGTAGAATTAGTCCCCATTTGGAAAGTGTTGATTTGACACTTCATTTATACAAAATTTGCCTTGTTGGTTGGGCATTTTTGCCTTGTACATGGCTCAAGTAAAAAAAAATAAAGGAAATAGGTATATTGTGTTGGTTAAAATGGAAAAAATAAAATATATTAAAGGTATGAATTAAGGGAAACACGAAAATTTATGGAATCATATGTTTCTTGTTGCTTAGTCTCAGTATCATCCAATCCTGCACTTCTTTTACTATTTTTTTCTAACAATATGAAACCTAGTAATTTTTGGGAGAGCATATTGCTCCTGAAAATATGTAACCAATAGCACAGACACAAATGTGAGTGCATACATTCACATGTCTATGTCCCTGTATCTGAATTTCTAACATTTTCCATATCAGACACCTTAGAAAACTGGAATCAAATTACAACATTGTCCCCATAATGCTAGTTTCAATGTGCTTTTTTAACTAAATGGTTTCCATCCTTTGCTTCTACCAGTTTTTATTTTAGACCACATAAGTCTTGAAGGAAAAGAGTGCTGGAGAGAGGAAAGAGAAAAGATACAAGATGAGAAGAATAGAGAGCTTAGGACGTTGTCCTCTAATAGAGAACAAGACAGGGTTACTCATCCTGAGACTCATGGGAAAATAATGAAAGAAATACTAGAGAGAAAATATGAAGAGAAAAATTGAGAACCAGCGGGTAATTGAGAAAAGCATATGTATCTTTCAGATGCCAATAGACTATGGCCCTTCATTTTCCTTCATTCTGTAAAGAACTAATATTTTCATATTACACCACTTCGTCTATTAAAAGATCACAAACAAATCAAGTAAAAATAACCATGTCATATTTCTAATCTATGCTCGTCCAAAAAATACATTAGAATGAAAGACATAACAAATAAAAATAATACTAGTAAATCAAATCCTAAACAAATAATAGACAAATCTATTATGCATCTAAGATTTTCAGACAGCCCAAATTTGTGTTCCATGCTCTTTTATACATTATCCACTTCATACGAGGACAACTATGCTATTAATACAACACTGATCCTATTTCAACTGTTAACACTCCCCCATTGGCTCATCTTGTCGAATATGCCCTGGCTTGTTGTCGTTATGTTTTAACCTCGATTCCCACGTTACTATAACACTGGTCATATTTCAACTCTTAACTTTCTCGCATTGGCTCAGCAATTTAAATATGCCATGGCTTGTTATAGATGCGTCTAAACCTCAATTCCTCAATTCCCCTTCAGCTTTAGTTAATAAAGTATGAATTAGATTTGCACGCCCACTCACCACTCACCACCCCCCCCCCCCCCAAAAAAAAAAAAAAAAAAACAATCACACACACTCACGCACACAAAAAACAAAAAACACCAAGAACAGAAACATAAAAAAAATTGCTAAGCAAACTGACAATTCATCTAAGCATGTGATACCGATTGAATCTACAGCAAAGTGCACTTTTCGGATTAGTTTTTGGGTCATTAATTTTTAGTTATTTTCATTTTAATATCAGTAGAAAATTGAGTTTTTTAATTTTTGTTATTTAGTAGTTTTTAATCTTACATTGGATGTGGTAGAGAAATATGAGTCTTGTAAGCCGATTTAAAGGTCTTAGTTTTTTTTTATTTTGCTAGAAGAAATTGAGTAAAATTTGGTGTAAACTTTTTTGCTTGCATTTAAAATCTTTTGCATTAGAGTGTGAGAGTGGGTTTTGTTATCATGTACGCACAAGACATATGATTTGGTGATCACTAGATCTTGAGGATACGAGACCTAAATGTTATCAAATCCTTGACTTTTTCTCAAACTTCCTAAATCCTTAATTTTATTCTTTTCCAGATTCTCATCATAAATTTTCTCTTCTATCATGTGTCATATTTGGTTTCAGACCAAATCTTTACTTTATTTATTTTTTCTTTCATGTTTTCGTCATCCTTTTCTTTTCTTTTACTTAGGTTTTATTATAAAAATCTGATCAAAAAAGAAAGAAAAAGAAGGGAAGAAAATTCAAAAAAGGGCATTTCTCATCTTTCACCTCTCAAAACCCTAACCACAACCATTACCATCTTCGCGGTCGTCATCCCTACATCTCACTATCGTCACTTTTGTCTTTAGCAACTGCTGTCATCACTATCTACATATCCAAAATCTGTCAAGTCGCCCTCAGTTGCAAGCACGATGATGAACGATGTTGTTATTACCGTTTCTGGTGTCGGTAGGTTACACCAACCACCATCAACCTTATCGTCCTCCATCACATTTGATGCAACAAACTCCGGTAAGAATCCCCAGCGAAATCGATCAGAAAACATGTCAACATCGATCGCTGCATTATTGGCTTTATCGAGTTGAATCCGAGTGTAAACCGGGCCGATCCCATCGGCTCCAGTCGGATCTTGACCTGACGATAGTGACCAGAGCCGATTACAAGCTGCCTGAGCCAACTCAAGTCGGTTCGAGCTAACACTGTTCATTGGCTCATCCCAAATTGACTAAGCAGATTTTATGCTGACGTCATTGATTGGCTCAACTAGAGCCGTTGAGCTGAATCAGAGTCGAACCGAGCTGACTGAGTCGTTGACAAGTCAACATCTCAACCAACCGCTGACCAAGTCACTAGTTGCAGCGTGGCTTGGTTAATTTTGAGGCATTTTCAGATATTTTCACATACAATTTGCTATTTTGACGATATGAAGCCATTTCAAGCCAATTTTCAATCTGTTTTAGTCAGTTGCAAAGTAGTTCGAGCCTTTACCTATCTAGAAGTATTTTTTAGTTATTTTAGAATATTTTAATGTATTTTTACTCTACATATCTTCATCTCGTTGCTAGTAAATTTATAAAAACTAAGCCTCGAAAGAATTGCACCGTTTTTGTTTTTAGACAAGTTGTTGCTATGAATAGTAAGAGTCCTTGTTGAAAGTTTCTTTTTTTGCTGCTTAGATCTAACTTATGAGTTATGAGGATAATTCTCAAAGTGCCAAATACAAATTGAAAGGAGATGATCTCGTTTGATGTAGACGAAAGTTTGTTATAGTTGGTCTTAGTTAAAGATTCAGCTACAATAGCAGTATCAATATACTTAAAGAATTTTTTAAAAATATACATGAGTTGTCGAGAAAAGCATGAACACAAATCCTACAATCATAGCATAAGCCAAAACTCCAATCAGAGTTTCGTGTTAGGCATGAGTCAGAATTTGAGTCAAAATCTGTATTGAACCTATAGTTTGTATCTGTGACTGTGATCGATATTGAGTATATGATTAAGCTCAAGCTCGAGCTTGAGCCCAAGCGTGTGACAGTGCCTAATTTGGAACATGAGTACACGATGATCCTATGCCAAAATGTACCTTGGAGGTCCCACTTGAGCCAGTTAGGTACATTGACTTCATTCTCCCTGATTCTTTATAGCCAACCCGCCTGTCTTTTGTGGCTTGAAAATTTCTTCAGAGGATATACGTTAGCAAACTCATATTTTATCTCATTTCAAAGTTCAAAGATGCATATTCTCCCTTTACTAGAGATTGCTGATTTTTGTCGGGTTATGTTTTTTCTGTCACCATTCACTAGGTGTGAATTTTTTAAAATTAAGGAGAATGATAATGACCGAGCCTACATAAGAGTGTACTTTTCAGATTAGTTTTTGGGTCATTAGTTTTTGAGTTATTCTTATTTTTATTTTAATAGAAAATTAAGTCTTTGTTATTTTCTTATTTTAGTACTTAGTCCCATATCGGTTGTGGTATAGGAATATGAGTATTGTAAGTGGTTGACACGGAAGGACGCGCACGGGGTATGCCTTCCACTCCCAAGCGTAGGAGTGTCAATGCAATAAAAATAACCGGTGAGTACCGGTTCAGATCACAGGGACAAGTCGTTTTATATTCACAAAATTGATCGATAAAGAAAGATAATAGCGTGTTACAACTATCTCGCTAACGGTGGATGAGTGTGGGAAAAAATGTGGTGAAACTAAAATTCTATCCTAAGTGGGTAGGGTTGGAGAACCAAATAGGGATTTACGGTAGCTAGGCGAGGAGCATGGGTTGTGGGCCCATTAAGATTAGTGTTAATCAAGCTCAAATTACCGCATATAACTCAATTGATTAACCGGCTAAGGAAACTCAATCGGGAAATTTAACATTCAAGCATACGATAGTTAGCAATAGGCATGAATGCATCACATAGCACTAATCAATATATGAACATGGATTTTTCTCAAATTGCCCTCTCGGGACTTAGCCAATCAAAGTGTGCCCTAACAATTCATCCAAGATTAGCATGAAAATAGGCAAGAGGAAATTAGGGCTAAAATTAACAACCAACCCAATGAATCACAACCCAAGCAAATTAACACTACTCAATCATGCTAAACATGAGATTTATAAACAAATTCATCACAAGTTTAATACAAAGAGAGATATCAAATTACAAAAGGGGAAAAGAAGGATTTCACTCAAAATCTCTCCAAATGAAGCCTCCCTTCCACTTTAGCACCTTCTCCGAGCTTTCACCAAGCTCCAATGGTCTCCAAGCCCTAGCCCTAGCCTCTTGGGGAAGAAGAGGAGGAAAAACCCCCAAAATCTGGAAAAAAAAACCAAAAAACGTTTTTTATTTTATTTTAAAATATAAACGAAGCGGCCCGCTTCCAAGTGGCCTGGCAGCGGATCATCGCCACGTGGCGCTCTCAGAGCGCGCCACGTGGTGAACTCTTTTAAATTCCCTTTTCCTCTTTTAAATATCCATTTCTCCTCCAAATAAATCCAAAAAAATACCTAGAAATCTCAGAAAAATCTCAGAAAATTCTGGAAAATTACCTGAAAAATAGGAGGAGAAATTAGTCCATATGATAATAAAATGAATAAATGACTATTATAAAACAATATTGACCTCCAATAATCCATATAAATTATCCATTGCTCAAATAATTCTCAAAATTTGTCAATATGACCACAATAAGACCAGGAGCAACTGAAAAATATTAGGAAGCCAATAAAGACGGTAAAATCTATATTTTGTGCCAAGAATGAGATTAAGCCCTAAAAACGACATAAAGCGAAAATATATCCAAAAGAGCACGGTTAAGCCTAATCTTTAGCACAAAATGGGGGTAGTTAGGTGGTATAAATATACATTTACACTCCGAATCACACCCCTAACTAGCTTTTTGCTAGTCCCTAGCAAACTATGCGGTAAATTCCGAATAAATTGAAAGCATGCACCAACTTCACGATGTCATCATGGCATACACAAAATGGGATTTCCAAATGATTCCAAAGCTAATATACACAATGTATGAAAGTAAATAACAAATGACACTCCCCTCAATCCAATTCAATGAAAAGTAAGGTAATAAGCCAGTATCACATTCATTAGGATATATCGCAAATGACAAAATTTTCAATTTTCATGGAAATGGCCAAAACAAAAGAAATTCCTCTAAGTGGTGAGAGATGAGATTGCATCACTCATGTTGATTATTCTTTCATTTATTCATTCATTTTTCTTTTCTTTACTTTTTCTTTCTTTTTTTGTTTTTTTGTTTTTTGGATGTTTATGTTTTGCATTCACGCGATAACGCTATGAAATGCAAACACCGCCATCTTTGTATACATGCGATGACGCTATATAGGCAAAGGGATGGAATGATCCCTTAAATCTCATCTTTGACGTCCTCCCCAATGTTTCGTGGGGCACCGGCTACTCGATTTGATTAGAAAAATCATTCGCTTATATTAACTCTCATTCTCATTCCAACACGAATTATCAACTCATCCACCCACTCCTTAAGAGGAAAACAAACATGCAACATATGGGCACACCCAATCCAATTAAAAACTACACCATTCATCTCAAATCATGCAATCACTTACACCAAACTATTCCCGAATTATTTCAAAGAGATATCACGACGTATAAAATAGCTTCATACATGGCATATTAGCATTTGAATCCAAATTGAAAAGAAATTAAAACGTGCCAATCAAACATCGAAGAAGTTGATACCAAAATGATAATCCGAAAAAATTGCATGGTATGAAAGCATGTAGGGACTACATAAAGCAAGCGGCGTATAGACAAGGAGGACAAATAAGATATGCAATAAAGATCATTGGATGAGAGCAAGATGGAGGTATCTTTATAAAAAAATTTAAGCTACCAACAAATTCCTAGCAATCTAAAGATTCTAACACTCTCCCCCAACTTAAAATGAACATTGTCCTCAATGTTGGAAGAGTATTAGATCTCGGCAAAAAATCCTAAAAAGAAAAGAAAAGCATACGAAAACATTAAAATAAAACATTTATTTATTTACACTATTGGAAAGAACACACCGTGGCAAATGGCGGATCCAAAATTTCCATCGGCGGTGGCAATTGTTCCAACGCTCCTTTTATTTCCTCCGCCAATGCTCTTCGACCGAACGTGGCAATGGCGGCCATGTACACAACCCCAAGTATCTCCTTAAAGTATATACCTATATAAGGAAGGAGACGGGTTGTGTAAAAAAGAGATGTGGACACATTCCCAAAAAAGACATCCACACATAATCATCAATATAGAATACAGAATGAAAAGTATGATGAATGTATGAGAAAACTCCCTAGAAGATTGAAAATGATGTGGTTTGAAGTTCATCCCCGGGGCATTCAATATCAATCGGGGGAGGAAGTGCTATCTCCATAGAAACTACCGAAGGAGAGGGAAGCTTGGGATCCATGATAGCATGTGGTATAGGCTCACCCTCGCTTGCCTCTTCTTCAGGCACATCAACAAAAGAACACTCCCCCTCGCCCACTTCGCTCCCAAGTGTGCACGTGATGAGCTCCTCTATCTCTATCATGTCAACCAATTCCTCAACAACTAATTGACACGGCCCATCAGAAATAGGAGATGCCGTCATGACAATTTCCTCCACCGGCTCAACCAACTCCTCCATGCCAACACTTGGTTTCTCAACTACTACTTGGCATGGGGCACTCAATTCTTCAACTACCGGTGGGGTGAGATCCATAAGAACTTCTTCATTCGGGGCTTGGTAGACCAAAACATCATGGCTTGGCTTATTTGGAGTCACAACCAATGTGTGATCTTTCTCCTTGTAGGACTCCAAATAACGCCAAGCCGCATTCTCATCCATGTCCAAAAAGTGGCAGTTGTCCAACATATCCTCAAAACCCCGCGTCTCTGAAAGCAGACCCTCCAGGAAGAATCCAAGGAGACGCACCCTGTCAAATCCATGATGTGGACAACCGTACACTAACTCTGAAAAGCGTGTCCAAGCCTGAAAAAATGTCTCACCGATGCGCTGAGCAAAGTTCACCATTCTTCCTTGTCATGTTTTGGTCCTGTAAGATGGAAAAAACTTCATACAAAATTTTTGCTTTAGTACAGGCCAAGATGGAATAAGATGTGGGAGATAAACTTTAAACCATTTTAATGCACTACCATCCAAAGAATAGGGAAAGAATTTAAGATAAAACTTTTCAGCACATGTGTTCCCATCAAAATGAAGCTTGCAAGCACTCTCAAACTTCTTAATATGTAGGTAGGGGCTCTCCGCATCCTTACCAAGGAATCTCGGTAGGGATTTGGTCACCCGCACGTCAAACCCTAGAGAGTTTAAAGTACTTGCCATGTTTGAAAAAAACAAAAACAAACAATCAAAAAGACTCAAAAAGCGTAAAATAAATAAGGATGAACAATAAGTGAAAGATGAAGAATCGAAAAAACTCACACTAAGAGATAGTAGTATCACACTAAAACTTTCAAAATCAATCGAAAATGCTACTAATAGTAACCGTTGTCCCCGGCAATGGCGTCAATTGGTTGTGACGGAAGGACGTGCACCGGGCACGCCTTCCACTCCCAAGCGTAGGAGTGTCAATGCAATAAAAATAACCGGTGCGTACCGGGTCGGATCACAAGGACAAGTCGTTCTATATTCACAAAATTGATCGATAAAGAAAGATAATAGCGTATTACAACTATCTCGCTAACGGTGGATGAGTGTGGGAAAAAATGTGGTGTAACTAAAATTTTATCCTAAGTGGGTAGGGTTGGAGAACCAAATAGGGATTTACGATAGCTAGGCGAGGAGCATGGGTTGTGGGTTCATTAAGATTAGTGTTAATCAAGCTCAAATTACCGCATATAACTCAATTGATTAACCGGCTAAGGAAACTCAATCGAGAAATTTAACATTCAAGCATACGATAGTTAGCAATAGGCATGGATGCATCACATAGCACTAATCAATATATGAACATGGATTTTTCTCAAATTGCCCTCTCAGGACTTAGCCAATCAAAGTGTGCCCTAACAATTCATCCAAGATTAGCATGAAAATAGGCAAGAGGAAATTAGGGCTAAAATTAACAACCAACCCAATGAATCACAACCCAAGCAAATTAACACTACTCAATCATACTAAACATGAGATTTATAAACAAATTCATCACAAGTTTAATACAAAGAGAGATATCAAATTACAAAAGGAAAAAAGAAGGATTTCACCCAAAATCTCTCCAAATGAAGCCTCCCTTCCACTTTAGCACCTCCTCCAAGCTTTCACCAAGCTCCAATGGTCTCCAAGCCCAAGCCCTAACCTCTTGGGAAAGAAGAGGAGGAAAACCCCCCAAAATCTGGAAAAAAAACCAAAAAAGCAGCTCTGGCCGACAAAATCCCTTAAAACGAACTGCTCCTCACAAAATTCGCACAGGCCCCCCTTAAACTTACATTGCGGGTCGGATCACGGAGCGCCCGACCCGCATCATCTCAAGCGCCCCCCCCGCATCAAGAATTTTTCGAGCGCGCCGGCCAGCTGGGCCGGCCCGCACGCGTCGTTTTCTTTCTTTTATTTTTTTTAAATTTGGCGGCCTGCTCCAAGAGCGGGCCGCAATAAACGTTTTTTATATTTTATTTTATAATATAAACTAAGCGGCCTGGCAGCGGATCATCAGAGCGCGCCACGTGGCGCTCTCAGAGCGCGCCACGTGGCGAACTCTTTAAATCCCCTTTTCCTCTTTTAAATATCCATTTCTCCTCCAAATAAATCCAAAAAAATACCTAGAAATTTCAGAAAAATCTCAGAAAATTCTGGAAAATCTTTAAGGCTTTCAGGAGTACCTAAAAAATAGGAGAAGGAGAAATTAGTCGATATGATGATAAAATGAATATAATGACTATTATAAAACACTATTGACTTCCAATAATCTATATAAATTATCCATTGCTCAAATAATTCTCAAAATTTGTCAATATGATCACAATAATACCAGGAGCAACTGAAAAATATTAGCAAGCCAATAAAGACGGTAAAATCTATATTTTGTGCCAAGAATGAGATTAAGCCTTAAAACGACATAAAGTGAAAATATACACAAAAGAGCACGATTAAGCCTAATCTTTAGCATAAAATGGGGGTAGTTAGGGGGTATAAATATACATTTTTCACTCCGAATCAATAAGCCTATTTAAAGATCTTGAATTTGTAAAATCTCTACAACATAGATACCAAACTATGACTATTTGTTAGCATTGCCTCATTGGTTCAGCATTTTAAATATGCCATGGCTTGTTATAGATGTGTCTAAATCTCAATTCCCCTTCGACTTTAATTAATAAATTATGAAGTATATTTGCAAATCTCCATGCCCAAACAAATCACGCACACAACAAACAACCAACAACAAACAACAAATATAGAAACAAAAACATTGCTAAGCAAAATGACAATCCACCTCAGCATGTGATAAGGATAGAGTCTACATCAAAGTGCAATTTTCAAAATTTAGGTTAGTTTTTGGATTTTTAGTTTTTAGTTATTTTTATCTAAATTTTATTAGAAAATTGATTTTTTTTCTTATTTCCTTATTTTAGCGGGTTTTAGTCTATATCGGTTGTGGTTGATGAATATGAGTTTTGTAAGCATATTTAAAGGCCTTAGATTTGGTTTATTTTAATAGAAGAAATTGAGTAAAATGTGGTGTGAATTTTTTTGTTTGCATCGTAAATCTTTTGCATTGATGTGTGAAAAATAGCTTGGTTGCTTGTGTATGAGTTTTGAAAAATATATGCATGCAATCATCAGCTTTTTTAGGTACGATATTGAACGTTATCAAATCTCTAAAATTTTCCTCGAAATTTCCACATCCTTAATTTATTCTTCCTTAAATTCATATCATAATTTTCCTCTTCTATGTTGCGTCATATTTGATATCAAAGCTAAATGTTGACTTTATTTATTTTTTCTTTCTTGTTTTCATCATCTTTTTTTCTTTAGTTAGATTTCATTCAAAAAATCTGATCCAAAAGAGAAAAAGGTGAAGAAAAATTCAAAACGGGTACTAGTCATCTTCCACCTCTCAAAACCATAACCCTAACCGTCACCGTCCTTACCATCGTCATCCCAGCACCTCACTTCGTCACTTTCACCTTCAGCAACCGATGTTGTCATTATCTCCATATCTATAAACAACCATTGCCATCCTAGGTAACAGTTCATTGTCATCTTGACGATGAACAGTGTCGTCACTATCGTTCCTAATATCGACAAGTTACGCCAACAATCGTACCACCATCCATCGCATTTGATGCCCCAAGCTTTGACAAGAATCGCCAGTGAGATTGATCTAAAAACATGTTGACATTGATCATTACATTATCGACTTTGTCGAGCCGAATCCAAGTGCACCGAGCCAAACCTACTGATCTAGCCGGGCCGATATTGACCTGACGGACGAGATCCGATTACGATTGCATGAGCTGACTCAAGCTGGTCATAAGCTTAACCCGAACCAATCGAACAGATTTTAAGCTAACATTTTTTAGCGGCTCAGATCGAACCGATTGAGTCGAATCGGAGCTGAATTGAACTGAGTGAGTTGTTGACCAATCAACAGCTCAGCTAGCCACCGACTAAGTCGGCTTGGCTAATTTTTGGGCATTTTAGATATTTTCTTGTAGGTTTTGCTGTCTTGATGACCTGAAACCATTTCAAGCCTGATTTTCAGTTCATTTAAGTCAGTTGCAAAATAATTCGAGCGATTACCTATCTAAGAAGTATTTTCAATTATTTTAGTATATTTTAATGTATTTTTACTGGACATATTTTCATTTGGATGCTTGCAAATTTATGAAAATTGAGCTTCGAAAGTATTGCACCCTCCCTATTTTTTAGAGACGTTAGGAATAATAGGAGTCATTGTTGGAAGATTTCTTTTTGTATTGTTTTTATCTAACTTATGAGTATAAAGATAAGTTCTGGTGTGCCAAATATACTTTGAAATGAGAAGATCTCTTTTGGTGTAGACGTAAGCTTTGTTACATTTGGTCTTGGTTAAAGATTCAATTTCGATAAGAGTGTCCGTCACCTTCATCTTTATCAACTTCAAGGGACGAACGCGATTGAAAACTTGAAGAATTTTTCAAAGATATACATGAGTTGTTCACGATAGCACTTAAGCAATTCTTACAAGCAGAGAATAAGCTAGAGCCCTCGTCAGAGTTCTGCATTGAGCATGTGTTAGAATTTAAGCCAAATTCTGAATTGGAACCTGGGTCTGCATCTGTGCATGTGATTGATATTGATCCTATGATCAAGTTTAAGCGTATGCCTGAGTTTAAGCGTAAGACAATGCCTGAAATAAAGCCTGAGTACATGATGATCCTATGCCAAAATGTACCTTGGAGCTCCATTTGAGACAGCTAGGTACATCAACTTCATCCTACTTGATTCTTTATAGCCAACCATGTCTTTAGTGACTTGAAAGCATTTTTTCAGAAGATATGTATCAGTCATCAAACTCATATTTTATCTAATTTTAAAGTTCAAGGATGCGTCTTCTCCAACTATGGAGAGTTAATTATTATCGGGTTGTATTTTTTGGCACCATTAACTAGGTAATGAATTTTCAAAGTTAAAGAGAATAATAATGATCGAGTTTACAGGAGAGATCGTACTTTTCAGATTAATTTTTGGGTTATTAGTTTGTGAGTTATTTTCATTTGAATTTTAATAGAAAATTGAGTTTTTCTGATATTTTCTTACATTAGTAGTTTTTAGTCACATAGTGATTGTGATAGAAGAATACGAGTTTGTAAGCATATTTAAAGGATTTGTTCTATTTTAATAGAAGAAATTGAGAAAAATTTGATGTGTAAATTTTTTGTTTGTATGTTAAATCTTTTACATTTGAGTACGAGAGTGGGCTTGGTTGCCTGAGTGTGAGGTTCAAAAATTTTTGGCGTGAGTCGGTGGCCACCAGATCTATGTGATGCGAGACTGAGACCTGAACTTGTCAAATCCTTAAAATTTTCCTAAAATTCATAAGTACCTAATTTTGTTCTTCTCCATATTCCCACCATAATTTCTTTTCCGTCTTCCGTTGGTATGGATTTCTTTTTTCTCCTTTGTAGGCTTGTAGTTGTGCATGAGTTTGCCCTAATTTTGGCGTGAGTCGGTGGCCACCAGATCTCTGTGATGCGAGACCGAGACCTGAACTTGTCAAATCCTTAGAATTTTCCTAAAATTCATAAGTACCTAATTTTGGCAACCCACGAGAAATCACACGCAGTTAAAAGCATAACCAAAGTAATGAAAAGCAGACACAGAGTACACATCAGATTTACCCTGGTTCGGTCGTCCCAACGACCTACTCCAGCCCCCAAAGCAAATACTAGTTTGAATAGTGCAATAGGTACAAAGTCACAAGTTAGAGCACGCTCAGAGCACTCTCTACGTCTCTACACTCGCCGGACTCTCAGTACCCCACACACAGTGTTTCCTCTCACTATCAATCCTAGCAAAGCTTTCTACCAGCTAGTCCCAAACTAGCTGGGTCCCACTTGTCTAGTCCCAACTAGACAAGTCCCAAAATAGTCACCAAAACAGGTAAAAGTTTCCCCTACAGAGAACGTTACACTAAGACACAAATAAAAGAGTTTAAGGGTTTAGAAATGATCAGTTTGTGTCCGTGTAGGCGTCTCTGTCAATCAGCGCGTCGTCAGCTCTAATCTGACGCAAACGGTGTCTCAATCCGACTCCTGGATGTCAAGATATGCACTGGTCTGTGCACAAAGCAATTTCAGTTCAATCCTTTATAAATCTTCAGTCTGTGCGCTCAGCAATAAAGCGGTCGGTGCGTGGAGCAATTCAGTTCAGCTCTTTAATTCACGGGCCTGTGCGCAAAGCAACTCCTCTAAAATGCCTTGCCACGTCAGCAAGCAGAGTTTCGATGTGGGGTTTCGATTTACGCATTCACCAAACGATCCTGGCCATCCGGTCTATTTCTCGCGATTAATCCGCCGTCCACGTCAGCTCCGCAAGACTTCCGCTTCGTCTCAATCAATTGAGCGCAGCCGTTGATTCCGTTTTCACGAGGCGCAGTAGCCGTCCGATCTTGATAATGATCCTCCGGTGATTTTACGGCATGCAGGCGAGAGCTTCTTCGTCTCCGTCCGCAGTTCTCGGTGACTTCGTTTAGGTCTTCAGCGACGGCGACTTGAACGCGTGGCGATTCAGCGATGGTGCTCAGCGGCGGTGCTTCGAGATGATCGACGGTGGCTGATCGGCTTCCTCGACTCAGCACCGATGGCGACGGCGAACGACAACTTCGTCTTCAACTCCTCCGTTGTGCGGCAAAGTTGCAGCAGCGGCGATGTCTTCGTCGTGACTTTGCTGTCGACAGCGGCGAGGCTTTAAATGGCGACGACTGCGGTCTTCTCTGTCGACGGGGATGCAGCGTCTTCTCCGGTGAAAGAACGGCGACGAACTTCCACGACAGCTAGCGGATGATGAGTGGCAGCGGATCTTCTTCAATCGTCGTCGACTTTGCTGTCGACATCGACGAGGCTTTAACTTCAACTCAGCAGCTCTCGACGGCAACGAGAGCTTGGACGTTGAAGGCGACTTCTTCTTCGGCACCGGCGTCTACTTCTCAGATGATGCAGCAGCGACTCCTCTCGTCTTCTCCGGGCGACACAGCGGCGTCTTCGAGGGCGAGCTTCGATGGCGAGCAGATGATGAGGATGGAGATGGCGGCGTGTATTCTCAGCAGCGACGAGCCATTCTCCGATGGTGTCTACGGGGCTCGAAGATGGGTGCCTTCTTGGTGTTTTATGGCCTTGGAAACGGAAGATGATGTGCTCTTCAGTAGGGCTCGAAGGGGTTGCTGCATATAAGATGATGTTGGATTTTTGGCGATGATGAAGGCTGCTAGATGAGGTTTTGTGTAGAGGGTTTTGATATGGCCGAAAGAATTACCCTCTAGTTTTTTTAATGCAGCCGTACTTATGATTTTTGTAGCCCCTCTCACTATTAAGTTTGTTGCCGTCAACAAACAATGTAGCCCCCTTTCAATTTTTTGTATTTCGGCAATGATCTCCCCTTAACACTAGAATATTTATAGGATGGATATTAGGGTTTTATGCAAGTAGTTGGATAATGAGGAATCCCTAAGATATAGGGAACTTGTATTTTGATTGGGATTTTGAATTGAAGTGGGGTTAGGAGATAGAGTAAGATCTTCCAATTGATTTAAATAAATCTCTATTAGAAAAGATTCGTGAGTTGACTTGGTCTCTCCTTATCACTTCATCTTGACTAAGTCTAACTCCTTAGCAGAATTGAAGTGGGGTTAGGAGATAGAGTAAGATCTTCCAATTGATTTAAATAAATCTCTATTAGAAAAGATTCGTGAGTTGACTTGGTCTCTCCTTATCACTTCATCTTGACTAAGTCTAACTCCTTAGCACACACATTTTCTTATCTCCCAATGTGCTATACGAATAGCAATTCCACCAAATAATGAAAGTATATTATTTCGCCAAGCCTGAAACACACTGAGCACACACATTAGATATACCGACACGTTTGTCATCATCAAACCAAGTTCCTAGATTATTGCTTCAAACAATCTCCCCCTTTTGGTGATGACAAACCCATAAAAGATTTGAGCAATAGGTATGGGTGTGTGTAGTGTGTTGAAGGGTGTAATGCAATATGGATCATGAGATGAATATTCAAGCACTACAAACATGGCATGCACAGACTTATAACAAATACAATAGCATGCTCCCCCTTCTCTCAAGCTCCCCCTTCAACAAGTGTTCAAGAATATTACAGGCTCCCCCTTCAACAAATAATATCAACATCAACACAAATAATATCAACATCAACACAAATAATTTCAACATCAAATCTTTTCTTTCTCCCCCTTTGTAATCACCAAAAGTGGATTAATGAAGTCACAGAAATATCCTATGCAAAAATAAATCGTTATTAGGTGTAGCGTGCAATTTGCATGAGTATTCCAAATAATAGACAGTTCAAATTCATAGAATTTCATAACAGGACTTCTCCACCTTTGTGTAAGTGTAGTGATATAGACAATAAAGTATAAGAGGATATTCAATTTCAAATATTCAACCAAATCAACCCACATTTTCCAATTTTCATGAATATCACTAGGATTGATTTTTCCCACCTCATCAAGGATGAGTTCAAGTTACCAAATCCCGAAACATGGCCTAAAAGGACTTTTAAATGTGGGATGGCATTGCTTGACGAGTTATATACACCAACGTTAATGATTACCCATGTAGCACAAGTTGGATACTCGTGGGTTGTGTTTTAGCCATGAAGTGTAACCATTTTTCATACGGAGCAAATATTTTATTTTTTTCATTCTCTTGTGCTCAATTTTAATTCATGGCTAAACACTTCATATCCCTTAGAAATTTCAGAAATTAATCATTCCTACATTCACTTTCCATTATTCTTCAAAAGACTCTCCAAAAGCACTAAAAAGTCAAATATCGTGAATAGTGCAAATGTAGGTGTAGAAGTCAAGTTTGAAACTTATGAGACATGTCATGGCTACTAGAAAGAATAACATCATGTTCATGTAGCTACAACAATGATGAATTGACTTCTACAAGGGATAGAATTGATCATTCATACAATATCACTCAAGAGATTCAAAAGAGGATACAATAAGCACACATTTTTTGATTTTTGATTTTTCAATTTTTTTTTTTCAGAAGTAAAAACATTAAAAATCATCCATGCAAGCACACAAAGAAAAATAAATCAAGCACACACAACAATCTATGAAGGTATGCAATGAAATGCAAAGAGGGATAGAAAATTATACCTTCTCGTCGCTTTTTGACGAAGGAGCTAAAAGAATGAAACATTGAATTTAACGCTCCTCGCCAAAACTCCATCACACCTACATGAAAGGTGTTAAGTGTGACCTTGGAATCCAACAAGGTCCACTAGTGTTAGCCAATATTGTTTTAGGAACCCACACTTGTTTAAACTTGATATTAGTGTTCCTAAATTTGCAATAATATGAAGTGTGGCCTACACTATCACAAGTAAAGCACTTTGCATGTAAGTTCTTTGCAATAGAAGGTGCATTGTGGAATTTCTTGAATTTTTGCTTTTCAACGGTTTTCAGACCAAAACCAAGTCCTCTTCTATTATTGTCATATAATTGATTCTCTAAAATAGTGTCCAACGATTGTTTTCCCGTAGAGAATTTCTTAATGGCCAATTCAAGGTTAGAGACTTTGGTTTTCAACAATTTATTTTCTTCCACAAGCAATGTGCATTTACTTATAAAAGCTCTCTTGTTTTCCTCTTCCTTCTTTTCAAATTCAACCATTTTTCTTTTAAAATCATTATCCAACATGCAGAATTTATCATTAAGCTCTCTAATAACATAGTCCTTTTCAGTTTCGAGCTTAATCAAATCAAGTTTAAGCAATGCTAATATTATTCATCAAGGAAGGGCAAGAGAGACAAGGTGCTTCGTCATTAAAACTGGATTTTTCCTTTTTCAAAGTATCAATAGTAGAGTCACGAGCAACAATATCAATTTTGAGTTTTTCAATCTCTTTAGACATTTCATATTCAGATTGTTGCATTTCAAAGTTCTCATTTTGATAATCATCTATAGTGGATTCAAGCTCTACTATTTTATCTTGCATTTCTTTACAAAGAGTAAGGAGTTCAGTTTTACTACCAGAAGTTACCTCATTGTGTATTCCCATCAATGCCATGCATGAATGGGCTTCGTGTTCCTCCTCCTCGCTCTCAGCTTCGCTATCCATGTCCCAAGTAAGCACCTTGGATTTTCCCTTTTCTTTAGCTACCTGAGCTGTCTCATATGGGCAATCCCTCATTCGATGTCCTCTTTTCTTGCATTTAAAACAAGTCATTCTATTAGTAGTATTCTGATCATAATTTTGCTTAGAAGACTGAAAAAAGTTAGAGCGATTAAACCTGGGTGCCATTTTTGCTCTTCCTTGCTTGGTCTGGACAAACTTTCTGAAATTTCTGACCATTAGCGCTATGTCATCATCATCATCTTCACTTTCGTCAGCTTTCAGAGCAAGTGGCTTGGTAGCTTTCTCTTTTTCCTCAGGTTTCTCTCTTTCATCAATATTTTGCAATTCAAGCTCGTGGGACATTAAATTACCTATTAAGTCCTCCACCCTCATCTGTGACAGATCCTTCGCTTCTTGGATGGCAGTGACTTTAGGCCTGAAAGAGCTTGGCAGTGCTCTTAATATTTTTCTCACCTGCTCAAGGCTAGAATATGGCTTACCGAGCGAACTAGACTTGTAGACAATGTTGGTGAACCTCGCAAACATTTCTGATATGGTCTCTGACGGTAGCATGCGAAATCCCTCGTATTCCGTGCTCAGAAGTGCAAGTCTAGATTCCTTCACCTGTGACGTTCCCTCGTGCGTCACCTCCAAAGTATGCCATATTTCCTGCGCAGTTAGACAATGTGAGATACGATTGAATTCAGATTTATCTAATGCACAAATAAGAGCATTCATAGCTTTAGCATTAAGAGAATAAAGCTTCCAATCATTATCATCCCACTTATCATCAGGTTTAGGCATTTCAGTATTTTCAATTTTAATAACAGGTGATTTATAGCCTTTTTCAACAATTTGCCAAGCTTTATAATCAATAGAAATCAAGTAGATTCTCATACGATTTTTCCAATAAGCATAGTCTACTCCATTAAATCTAGGTGGTCGGGAAATAGACCGACCCTCAGCAAAAGCACTATCAATGTGGTCCATGAGTCAAACTAGGCTAGATCTACTAAACTGGCTCTGATACCACTTGATGGATCTGGATCCTAGCCTAGAGGGGGGTGAATAGGCTAATAAAAAATTCTCGTGCAACCCACGAGAAATCACACGCAGTTAAAAGCACAACTAGAGTAATGAAAAGCAGACACAGAGTACACAGCAGATTTACCCTGGTTCGGTCGTCCCAACGACCTACTCCAGCCCCCAAAGCAAATACTAGTTTGAATAGTGCAATAGGTACAAAGTCACAAGTTAGAGCACGCTCAGAGCACTCTCTACGTCTCTACACTCGCCGGACTCTCAGTACCCACCACACACAGTGTTTCCTCTCACTATCAATCCTAGCAAAGCTTTCTACCAGCTAGTCCCAAACTAGCTGGGTCCCACTTGTCTAGTCCCAACTAGACAAGTCCCAAAATAGTCACCAAAACAGGTAAAAGTTTCCCCTACAGAGAACGTTACACTAAGACACAAATAAAAGAGTTTAAGGGTTTAGAAATGCTCAGTTTGTGTCCGTGTAGGCGTCTCTGTCAATCAGCGCGTCGTCAGCTCCAATCTGACGCAAACGGTGTCTCAATCCGACTCCTGGATGTCAAGATATGCACTGGTCTGTGCACAAAGCAATTTCAGTTCAATCCTTTATAAATCTTCAGTCTGTGCGCTCAGCAATAAAGCGGTCGGTGCGTGGAGAAATTCAGTTCAGCTCTTTAATTCACGGGCCTGTGCGCAAAGCAACTCCTCTAAAATGCCTTGCCACGTTAGCAAGCAGAGTTTCGATGTGGGGTTTCGATTTACGCATTCACCAAATGATCCTGGCCATCCGATCTATTTCTCGCGATTAATCCGCCGTCCACGTCAGCTCCGCAAGACTTCCGCTTCGTCTCAATCAATTGAGCGCAAGCCGTTGATTCCGTTTTCACGAGGCGCAGTAGCCGTCCGATCTTGATAATGATCCTCCGGTGATTTTACGGCATGCAGGCGAGAGCTTCTTCGTCTCCGTCCGCAGTTCTCGGCGACTTCGTTTGGGTCTTCAGCGACGGCGACTTGAACGCGTGGCGATTCAGCGATGGTGCTCAGCGGCGGTGCTTCGAGATGATCGACGGTGGCTGATCGGCTTCCTCGACTCAGCACCGATGGCGACGGCGAACGACAACTTCGTCTTCAACTCCTCCGTTGTGCGGCAAAGTTGCAGCAGCGGCGATGTCTTCGTCGTGACTTTGCTGTCGACAGCGGCGAGGCTTTAAATGGCGACGACTGCGGTCTTCTCTGTCGACGGGGATGCAGCGTCTTCTCCGGTGAAAGAACGGCGACGAACTTCCACGACAGCGAGCGGATGATGAGTGGCAGCGGATCTTCTTCGATCGTCGTCGACTTTGCTGTCGACAGCGGCGAGGCTTTAACTTCAACTCAGCAGCTCTCGACGGCAACGAGAGCTTGGACGTTGAAGGCGACTTCTTCTTCGGCACCGGCGTCTACTTCTCAGATGATGCAGCAGCGACTCCTCTCGTCTTCTCCGGGCGACACAGCGGCGTCTTCGAGGGCGAGCTTCGATGGCGAGCAGATGATGAGGATGGAGATGGCGGCGTGTATTCTCAGCAGCGACGAGCCATTCTCCGATGGTGTCTACGGGGCTCGAAGATGGGTGCCTTCTTGGTGTTTATGGCCTTGGAAACGGAAGATGATGTGCTCTTCAGTAGGGCTCGAAGGGGTTGCTGCATATAAGATGATGTTGGATTTTTGGCGATGATGAAGGCTGCTCGATGAGGTTTTGTGTAGAGGGTTTTGATATGGCCGAAAGAATTACCCTCTAGTTTTTTTTAATGCAGTCGTACTTATGATTTTTGTAGCCCCTCACACTATTAAGTTTTGTTGCCGTCAACAAACAATGTAGCCCCCTTTCAATTTTTTGTATTTCGGCAATGATCTCCCCTTAACACTAGAATATTTATAGGATGGGTATTAGGGTTTTATGCAAGTAGTTGGATAATGAGGAATCCCTAAGATATAGGGAACTTGTATTTTGATTGGGATTTTGAATTGAAGTGGGGTTAGGAGATAGAGTAAGATCTTCCAATTGATTTAAATAAATCTCTATTAGAAAAGATTCGTGAGTTGACTTGGTCTCTCCTTATCACTTCATCTTGACTAAGTCTAACTCCTTAGCAGAATTGAAGTGGGGTTAGGAGATAGAGTAAGATCTTCCAATTGATTTAAATAAATCTCTATTAGAAAAGATTCGTGAGTTGACTTGGTCTCTCCTTATCACTTCATCTTGACTAAGTCTAACTCCTTAGCACACACATTTTCTTATCTCCCAATGTGCTATACGAATAGCAATTCCACCAAATAATGAAAGTATATTGTTTCGCCAAGCCTGAAACACACTGAGCACACACATTAGATATACCGACACGTTTGTCATCATCAAACCAAGTTCCTAGATTATTGCTTCCAACATGGATTTCTTTCTTCTCCTTTGCAGGCTTGTAGTTGTGCATGAGTTTGCCCTAATTTTGGCGTGAGTCGGTGGCCACCAGATCTCTGTGATGCGAGACCGAGACCTGAACTTGTCAAATCCTTAGAATTTTCCTAAAATTCATAAGTACCTAATTTTGGTCCTCTCCATATTCCCACCATAATTTCTTTTCCGTCTTCTGTCGGTATGGATTTCTTTCTTCTCCTTTGCAGGCTTGTAGTTGTGCGCCCTAAAGAATGTGGTACATTATTCATCTATCCTATTTTTGTTTTTTAATCACATCACCTTTGTTCAACCTCCATATGGTTCACTTGCCCATGAGAAACTGGATCAGATGCAATCCTATTGCTGCTTGATTAATATATTGCAAGTCTGATTGTGGTAAGTTCTAAATCCGAACTCTCCTGATATGCATCAGGACATATCGACTCTGAAGTAGGTGTTCTGTGTAGCATATCCCTCTGACTCAACAGTGAATCTACACCCAACATCTTTGTTTCTCTCTCTTTCTTTTCATAGTAATAAATTTCTGCTATCATAGCACACATTATGATTGTGAACCTACCAAATGTAAATTCTGTTTGGACGAAGTGTCAGAAGAAAAACTGTATGTGAAATTATTGAACTCCTAGTATTTTGATTTTTCCTTTGAATTGATTGTCATCGTTCATTTAAATGAATTCTTGAAGTGTCTAAATTTATGTTGTATACGACAGTTGTGAATATGTATATTGTTATTCATCATAAAAATATGTACCACATGAATTATGTTATGCCGATTCATGACAAACGCTTTTATATATTATTCTACAAAAGTTAGATTATTTCTTATATGAATATAGATCCGATATGTATATTTGTGCGTGTCAAATATACATAGATGGCTAGGAAATATACATATACAGCAGTGTCCTCGTGTCTTGAGTTTGGATAATTGTTGTGTCCAACACACCTTGCCTCTATCAGGGTGTGTCACTCGTATCCATGTCTCCAAATCAGAGCGTTTGTGTAGTCCAACAATTGGTACAAATTTTCTTTACCTTTTTAGTTTAATCTGGTCTCATCGCCGTTGTATTTATTTGTAAGTTCTTGGTATTGTGAATCTCACACAATGGGTTTAATTCCCTTCACGCCAAATGATAATGTCTTACCACATCTATGCTGAATTGAACTGGTCAAGACCATATGCTTTATTTACCCACTTTTTTCTTATATATTTGAGGCATAGTTGTTAATATTTCGAACAATTTATCTGTTATTTGGATTGAAGATGTTGAATGTGGTCTTATTTTGCTCTTTAATATTGTCATTTGATCACAATTGTAGTTAAAGTTTCAAGCGAAAGAAAAACATCACCAGTGATGAGATTTGAAAGGACTCCTCAAGTGAAGTCACAAGATCACCTTCACCGAGTAAGGATTACTCTTTCATCTAAGAATATAAAGAATCTCGAGAAAGGTAACCCAATCTTCCTCCTTTTCCTTCATTGCTACTGCCGCCAAGAGGCATAATCCTTATCCAATGTCTGAGCAGTTTGTGCTGAGCTCGTCAGTGGTGCAACGGATAAAAGGCTTGCCGTTAAAGAAGATGAAGTGATGCCAGAAAACGTTTCACCCATTGCCAGGATGCCTTCGTTTGGAGGAGGTAGATGGTTCTTACTGGAATTAAAACTTCTCCTGATGGTGTCACTTTTCTCTCCTGATATAGGCACTCAGTTGTTCATTTAATAAATGAACTAGAAATAACCCCGTGCACACCAACCCACAATTAGAACGTGGGACCCACACGGTTATTTCGATGAGTGCAAAAACGGGTGAAGAGTGGGGTTGGGTGTATTGTCTTGGGGTTTTTGGTTCTTTTTTAATTTTAATTTTTTTTTGGAGGGGGGGGGGGTAATTTTGGGTGTTTTGGGTTTGGTTGTGTTTTGGAGGGATTGATGAGGTTTTGGATTTTTTGGGTTTTGGGTTTAAGGAGGTTGTCCCATGAGGCGATGTGACATTGCCAAATGAGACAAATTCAAAAACAGCCCTCAATTGTAATAATGATAACAAAAATCTTCTATTGATCTTATTTATATCTCGAGTGACAGGCTTCTATACCCCTAGAGGACAGTATCAGCGCTCAAGTAAGAAGGGTTGCACCAACTTCCGCTGGAGCCCAGCAATGACTCGCTTCCTTCTTCCATTCCTCATCCAACAAGCAAATTTTGGGCTGAAAATGGGCAGGGCATTCAAGAGGGAGGCATTCGTGGCTGCAGCTGAGGCTGTCACCGACAAGTTCAAGATACGCTGCAGTGATGGCAATGTTGAAAATCATATGAGAACCATCAAAACCAGGTATCAGCAGGTTAGGAGACTGCAGTCTTTGAACAATACAGTCTGGGATGAAAAGGAAAAAAAGATCGTCATGGATGGCAAAGAGTATGTTCAATACATTGCGGTATGCATTCACAGACTCTTTTCTGAAGCTACATATATATAGATTTTCACATACGAGCGCTGGATGATGAATTCCATTATTGTAAATGTAGGCTAATCCAAGAGATGAACCTTTCTTGAACAAGCCCATCGAGATGTATGATGAGATAGCTTTCATATGTGGCGATGATACAACACGCGAGAGCATTGCGAGTGAGTGTGTTAAGGAGAACAACGAAGCGGCTCTTATTGCAAAGGAAAACAACGACGAGGATCACATTCCCAAGGAGGATGGAGAGGACCTCATTCACAGGGAGGACAATGAAGAGGACCTCATTCGCAAGGAGGATAATGAAGGCGGCCATGAGATAGCTGCTGGAGATGACGATGTTAACATCGTGATGGATGATGAAGATGTGGAGATCGAAGAGGTAGGTGAGGCGACACCACCAACACCGCCACCGCCACCATCATCCAGGTCGCAAGAACTATCTGCATCATCTGGCTCCTATGGAAGAACCGGACGAAGGGGTAAGAGGAGGAAGAACCGGCATCATGGGGGCTGGCTCGATTACTTGGCTTCTCAGATTGGTGAGCTGGCCGCGGCCATCAGAAGCAGTCGCATGGGGGTCTCATCGGAACTTTATTCTGAGGTAATGAAATGCAAAGGATACGATGAGGTGTCTCTCGGGAGAGCCTTCGACTATCTTAACAACAACGAGAATCTTGCGAGGGGTTTCCTAGTGAAGAGTAATAACTTGAGGCAGGCATGGCTGGCCGAATTCTTTTCTGGTGGTCCAACAGCCTAATTGTCTAGTTTTTGTTGGTAGCCTTAATGTACAGTATGGTACGATTGGGATTAGGCATCTAAAATTCTTCTAGGGATCACTATAGCTTTTTTTTCATTCTTATTTATTTATTTTCCTCGTTCCAGTCTTTTGTTGCAATTAGGTGGAACTTGGTATTATGAAGGATTGATTAGAAGAAGCTGAACTTAACATTGAACAGCTTGTGACATATTTAATCAAGAAGTTGGAGACATTGGTGCATTCCTACGTTTTATCATGTGGTAAATCTTTTGTATTTTCCATCTATGGCAGAGAATATCTTGTTTTTGTTGCTACTTGTCGATTTTGGGATAGAATGGTTGGTCATGGCTAGAATGAGAGATGTTTGACAAGAGAATATGCACTCATCAAAATGCACGACCCTGTGAACTTCTTGCAAGAAGAGATTGCCTTCAGAACATATTACAGGTTTATGGTTTGCACGTAACAAATTAAGGAAAGGACACTTTGCATAAGCTAAGGTTCAACTGAACGCATCAAACTATCACTGAATCGAATCAATCCGTTTAGCAACCAAGCAAGTATTTACAAAAATTTCACAAATTCGAGTGTTTCCCATTGTACAAGTTAAAAAGATCTGTACATGATACTTTTAAGAGCTCTATGTATCGCGTTCCAAGGATTGGTCTTCTGACTGTATGCTGCTAGCAGAAAATGGCTTCACTGACGATCGAAGTGTCTCTGGCCCTTCTACGGCAATTCTCTTGCATAAAGCATCACAGTTGTTTAATACTTCTGTAAGCCTTCCTTTTAGTTCACCAACCCCAACTTGTAAATGTTGAACTGCAATTTTAGCACGCAATATTAACGAACAGGAATAAAATTTAAAAAAGTCCGTGTAGCGAATTTTTTGCTAAATATTCCCTAAAAAGTTGTAGGATTACCTTCGGCAAAGTTGTGCGCAGTTGTCTTCATAGATGAGACTGAATAATTGTATCGCTGGAGAAGTTTGACAGCCAAGGCATCTGCTGTTTCTATTTTAATTTCAATCTCCTCCTGCAGTATATTATAGTTCATTAATTGGCTTACAGTATATGTACAATATATCACGAAACTGACTAGATATTGGATCCACAGATGAAACTGAAGGAGAGGATACTGATGGCATATTGCTGAGCGGCAAAGAAATAAAATGTATGTAAAATAGCAACACATGATTGGTTGAAGAAACTAGAAAACCTAAGTTGACAAGTATAAAGAGGCTGCATGTAGGCAAAGGATGTAGTATTACATCAGTCACCCAAAAAAGATGAAGGTTTATGAAAGGTCAGATGATGTGAAGTTTGCCTTAATGGGCAGAATTTCCCCACGCTCCCATGTTGTTAGAAGCCTTTATTTCAATATGTCCGGCTAATTACAGACAAAATATCACAACCCCTCCTTCCACCATTGCATGGCCAATAACATGTGAGCTTGGGAAAACTCGGCACTGCTGAGATAACATTTACCTTATGTCCCTCCGTTAGGTATTACTTTTGCGCATTGCTACATGCACCGCAATCTTTTGCGGTGCGTTTAGTTTATTTCTCAAAACAGCAAATAAAATGATGTTAAAGGGCAAATCAATAGCCTCATGTCAGACTGCTAAGGGTTTTTTTGGGAAAAAAAGTACCAGCACCGCAATTATTTGCGGTGCTGATAGTCCGTCTCTTACTTTTTCACCTTTTCTGGATGGTTGATGCAATACTCTGTTCCGTTCACATACCTACAGCTACATCTTCCTCTTGGATTTATTAGCTTAGCTCCCTGACTAGTTCCATCAACAAATCCCTGGCACAATTTTCCATACTTCCTCCTTAATTCTCTTGACTGCTCATTCAGTATGCCACCAGTATGGGAGTTTCTACGTGCACATACCCTGCGCACGTCCGCTTTTACTTTTTACTCTGCACACGTTGAATAAAATAATATTATTTACGTTTCTGCTCAGCGCACGACTAGGAGTACCGAAAATACCCCTTAAGTCAAAGCATCATAAAATCATGAAAAAATCATTGCATAAATTAAATTAAATCCCAAAAAACTTACAACATATACATATCGAATGAATGATGCCATAGAATCATGATAACACGAAAGTTGGCGATCGAGCACAAAAATGCTGAAATATGACGGCCGAGAACTTTTTTTCCAAAATTCTCCGTTGGGTTGATCACCGAGTCTGAACACATACACTGATTTTACTAACTGCGCACAACAACTAAATTTTGCCTGTTGTGCGCGATGAGTAAAAACAGAATCATTGAGAAAAATTACTCATCGCGCACACCATGCAAAAAATTTGCCTGGTGTGCGCGATGAGTAATTTTTCTCAATGATTCTGTTTTTACTCACCGCGCACAACATGCTAAAAATTTGCCTGATGTACACGATGAGTAAAAAGTATACATAAAACAAAATTACTCACCGCGCACAACAGATAAAACGCGGTGAGTAATTTTTCTCAAAGAATCTTCTTTTACTTACCACACACAACATGCAAACTTTTGACTGTTGTGCGCAAGCAAAAGTTGCATGTTGTGCATTATGAGTAAAAAACTAATTGAGCAAAATTGCTCATCACGCACAACAGACAAAATTTTTACTTGTGCGCGGTGAGCAATTTTGCTCCACAGAACCAAAATTGCTCACTGCGCACAACAATCAAAAAATTTGCCTGTTGTGCGTGGTGAGCAATTTTGCTCATCACGCACATGGTTCTTAATCTCGGGTACAATTTGCTTTCTGGCAAAGTCCCTTTTGAGTTGTGGAACTTGCATTCTGTTGGGGTCTTCGATCTCTCACATAAATCTCTCGAAGGCCAAATTCTAGGATCCTTCTCGTGGTTGACTTTGCTTCCGGAGATCGATCTCTCTAACAATAAGCTCCATGGCAGCATTCCTGAATTGGGTCAATTGGCAACATTTTCGAGTCACATGTATGAGAACAATTCTGGCCTTTGTGGGTTCCCTCTCCCACCTTGGGGAAAAGGTCCCATCTCTGTGTTGAACAATGATCATCAGATTTCTCGTTGACACCATGCCTCCATTGTTGCAACCATTGGGCCTGCTTCTCTAACAATAAGCTCAATGTGCATGCTTTTCATTGTTCTTTGCATCGTTGGTGAGATCAATTGGAAGCATTGCAATGTGACTGCTTTTCCTTGTTCTTGATGTTTTTTTACTGGGAAAGGGGCTGACTGATCCAACTGATGCAAATCAATAGTTTTTTCTGGGAAATGGGCTGATGAAATCCCAGAAAAAATCAAATTAAATCATGTTTTCTTGTCGAACCATTTCCATTGTTGCAAGCATTGCAATGGGCTTGCTTTCTCGTCGAATCGTTTTACTCGTGCGCACAACCATTTAAGAATTTTCAACTCGTGCGCACAACCACTCGTGCGCACAACCGTTTGAAGGGAGAGGGAGCTGGTTCGAGCACGCACGGTTTGCATATTCTTTCAATTTTACCATTAAGAATTTTGTTAATTCTGTTCTCCGCATTCGAGCACGAACTCGGGCGCTCGAGCACGAATTTTGTCAATTTTTCCATTCGAACACGAACTAGCGCGCACAACCACTGAGTAATTTGGTTCTATGCATCATTTTTTACTCACCGCGCACCGCGCACGACTGTTCATTTCATGTGGGGGTATTTTTGGGGTTTTTAAAAAGTCAATTTCGTTATTGTTCATTTCGAAAAGCGGACGTGCGCAGAGCAATTCGGTATGTGCGCGTAACAACTCCCCACCAGTATTCCATCACTATCACTGTATCTTGCTGCCACTATTCAACAGATCAAGGCAAAGATTCATGCAGGCTAGTATAGGATACCACCGTCAACTCCTATTATGCGCTTGTCGGAGGCCAAAACGGCTTTGGTCGCATTCCCTTGTAGGCCAATTCTGTGATCTGGCTCAGACACTGGATTTCCTTTGCACCTATCTCCCAACTATCTGGTTCCCTTCTTTCATCATTCAAGGGCTAGACAACAACCTTTTCTCAAAAGCCTGCCAATATTTAGGTAACATGGCTACCATTGAAAGTCACACCCCTAGATTATTCATCACTAGCTACTATTCCATGTTCGGTGGACTAGCAAGTTGACTGTCATCTTTCCAAATAATGACTGTTCGTCATGGAGGGGATACAATTACAATAGTAATCATCGTGTAGTATTATCTGCATCGCCTATACGATAGGCCGAGTCATTGGACTATCTTCACTCAAACCCGATCTTAACCACATCTGCAATACCTTCGCATGTTTTCGTGTTTGCATGTTTTCACTGTTCATCTTCTTGGCAGTCATCATCCATACCCTCAACCAACGTGTTCAAAGGTACCGAGTTCAATTTCTTTATGATGATAATCATCTTGTGGGTATCATTTGTTGGTTCTGCATCTACATGTTCTGTCATTGAGGATATCAATTCCTGCATCCAAAATAATTATCCGTTCAATCCTCTTCCGGTACAATCAGCATCTCCTCTTCTGAAGGTAAGGAAATGCGGGATGGTTACTTGAATCTTTCGAGCTCCAGTGAACAACCATCAGACTCCATCCTTCCTTCAACCAACCAGCATCCACCAATGATCCTGATCAACTGGAACATCATATTACTTGTGTTAATGAAAGTATGCAACCACTTGGACTCCAAGGCTGTGATCCAACTATAAACAATTGCTCCTACTACTCCAGCTCCCACGACTTAACACCACTCTCCTCTTTTTCATATACGCCAAATACCAGTGACACTTCTGCATGGTCCACTTGTGATGAATACAGCAACAAAAACTGCGACAAATGCAGTGGCCATCCTTGGCCTCCACGTTCCAATAACCCCATCACCATTTCCAATGATAGAGTTGCCTTTTTTTCCATCTATACATTTGTCAAAACCTTAACCTTCCTAGAACCCCCACCCTAAACTCTCACATAGGGACCTGGATTAACCATGTTCCGTCTCCACCATCTTCCCTAAAAACCATAATGAGTTCCTTGAGCACATCAACTCCTCCTCAAATTTTATTCAGCCTTTCATGCAAGTGGGGCCATCTCATCCGATGCACTGACTGTTAATTTGAGGACTTGTTATTGGAGTGGGCCCAAATGTCTATTGAGCCAAAACAATTTGCCCGGCCCATCTCCTAGAGCTCTATAAATTCCCTACAACATATCAACTCAATTGCATCTAACTGCTCTTTTTGTTCCGTCACTCCACTTTCTTCCCAAAAATGTACTCGGAAGCCGAATCTACCATCTGATAAAAATTCCTCGACTTAGAGATACGGATGTCTCTTAATCTCTCTAACTACCCAATGGTATTGAGCTTGCAATGATGGATCTTAATGACATCCTTCTTGCAAGATCCCCTTGGCAAACTTGTGTACCCACGTCCAACCACCAGCCCGCTCCCTGGGCTCTTCCTTCCTTACGCCATACAAATTGGGAGTTGCCGTTAAGCTGGCTTCTCCATCCTTCAGGTTACAACAAATCAAACTCAATCAGGCATCATGTTAGTCTCTTTCCATTGAGGTCTTCAGCAACTTTCTTCGGAGCATATCAACAGCTCCGCCATACCTAGTTAACCGATCAGCTTTATGATCCAATCGTCCACAACCATCTTAACCAACCAAAGGCACATCATCTCATTCCCCCCCATCTTTACTTCCCTTCGATCTGAGAGAAGCCTAATCAAGAAACAAATATCGTTGAGATCTCCCAAATCTACAGCCCCAGTGCCTTATTATCGGCGCAAGGAATCTCTACTAAACTCATTTCGGGATGACCCTCCAAGTCTTGACCCAAAGGGCTCATCTTCTTCAGTAAATTCTAAGCTAGGAATGTCAGAGGAGCTAATAGATGGACCTTCATATTCACTCTCGGCTCAGCCTGCCTGTGCTCTTTTAGTATCGAAACACTCTTGCATATCCTTTAGTATCATACTGCAAAATTTATGTTCCCAGTATAAGTAGTATGTTATACCTGCTGAAGGTAATTCAGGGGTATTATCATTTTGTGGAAGGCCAGCTTCCGTGTGTTTTATTTTATACATGTATCCGTCAATCTGTTCATGGCGCACCACATGACGAGTTTAGTAATATGTTTATGGTCTCATTTGTTTATGGTTGGCCAAGGGCTGAATGTTCTTTTGAATTCCCCGGATTAAGATGCGGGATGCAACTGCCCACAAAGTTCAGTCAACATTGAATTTAAACATTTTATTAACACATGCCAATATACCCTATGGAATTGCATGTTTAGAATAATCTTGGTGATAATCACATGAATGCCTCAGCAAAACTCACAATGGTCCGAGGTACTCCCAGATCACTGATGGGCTTATCACGTATCAAAGGAGGTGGAAAAGGGCTTCGGTGGCTAATCCACGATCCAGTGACGTTTTCGTAGACTTTTGAACCTTTTTTTCAATTTCAGTCTTTTTGGGTTTTATGCAAAATTGTTTTTTCTTATTATTATTTATAGGTGGTAGGAGGGGAGATTTTCTTATACTTATTTTGAGAGAAACTTATAGAGAGAGGTTGAGAATTCCCTCTTTAGATGTCATCTTTAATTGACGTCTTGGGAGAACGAACCACCTCTATATGTGGCCATTATCAATTTTATTTTCGGTTTTTATTCCAATAAAAATTTAAACTTAGGCCCCAATCCTATCAATCACATGCAACAATTTGTCACAACCATACCAAAAGACGATCTTTCAAAGGTCACTCAATTAAATTGAATGATTATTGGTTACAATACCCGTCCATCATCCTTATCACCCCAAACACATGGAATTCAATCAGGTGGCAAGCCCGATAACATCTATCTTCCACAAACATCTTGCAGATAAAAGCACTCTTAGAAATTGGAATAATTGTAATTATTAAGACATCAGCATTGTACTTAAGATCGAATCTGACTCCTTACAACAGAAGGACAATCAGCATCGTCTTCGCCATCATGATTGGGATCAGTTTGATGTCTCACCACACGATATCATAACCTTATTCACGATCACCATCTTATTTGGGTGACAAAGTAGACTGAATCGGCTTCAATCTTGGGATGGAAACACTAAATTATGTAACACGATGGTCAAATTGCGTACAACTCGTCATCAAATCACTACGTTACTTAAGGACAATGGAAAATTCTCGGCACACATGCTATTCTGCATACATCCAACAGTTTCTTAAACAACACTGGTGTTTAACGACTACGGTTGCATTATCCTTACCTAAGAACAATAAGTTTTCAACCTTCTCCCTATGCAAATTAACGGAACTGATAATCTAAGTTTAAGCCAATCAGTTACTACCAAGGAAATTGAGGACGTGCTGCATAAGTTACCAAAAGGGAAATTACTATGCACTAATGGCTTCCCGGTTGAGTTCTACCTACATGGTTGGCTCTCCATTAAAAACAATATTACTATCAACATTACTACCACAATCTCTGGCTTTTTCAATATCAGGATGCTACCTGAAGGGTGGAATCTTACGAAAATAGTCATTATACCAAAATACTGGAACCATCCAAAGCATGAGAATTGCGGCTAATCAGCTTATGCAACACAATATACAACTTGCTTGAGTGCAGATGAGGAAGATGAAGTGGTAATACCAATAATCTCTTTCATGCCCTTCTACTTAAAAAGCAAAGAGAGTGCCTTCGTGAACAGTCAACGTGATGGTTTGATGACTTAGCTGAGCAATAGTGGAGTGTTATATTAAAACCATGTGCTATAAAGCTGAACCAATGATGCTTCGCCTTATCTATAGAAGTTGCCAACTGGGTTCCGAACGAATAGGATCCTTGGTTGGGAATATCCTTGGTTGGTAATAGCTCGATCTATAGATAGAACGTTATATAGTGGGAAACTATCACGTTAGGTGTGGACTCTGTGGAGAGAGCTAGGATGAGTTGTAATTTAAGGGGAGCAGATGCAAGCTCTCTCGTATCTTGACAAACCGATAATGACCCACTCTCAAGTGCACCATTGACAAAGCACAAAGTGGATTTTTTCCAAGAGTAGACATTATATATAGCATGGTTTGAGGTATCGCCCGATACCGCTTGGTATCGGGCGTATCGGACCGGTACCACCCAGTACCGGTCCGATACTGACGTAAAAAATCGGTATCGGCCGAAACCCTAGGGTTTCGGCCGGTTTCGCCCAGTATCGGGCGAAAATGGCCGAAACCCTAGGGTTTCGGTCAGCAAATGTGAAAGAAAGAAGAGCAAGAAACAAGAAGAAAGAAGAAAAAAAGAAGAAAAAGAAAAAAAAGATGAGACTTACCTCGCCGCCGCGCCATCGCCGTTGCGCCGTCGCCATCGCCGCGTCGTCACTGCGCTGCCGTGCTGCTGTCGCCTGCTGCCTCGCCTCGCCGCCGTGCCGCTGTCGCCTGCTGTCGAGGCACCTCTCCCGTGAGAGAGAGAGAGAGGCGGGTGGACCGTGAGACGACTCGAGAGAGAGAGAGAGAGAGACAGCCGTTCAGAAATTTTGAAAGGTAAACTTGTAAATAACGGATAAGTCTAAAGAGATATTTTATGGCAAACTAGTAAATAAATGGTATGTGCACAAAGCAAAGTGGTGGGTGGGCAAAGCAACCCCAAGCTATATTATGCAAACTTGCAAATAAGTGGTAAGTGCGCAAAGTAAAACGGTGGGCTATTTTAGTATTTTATATATTTGATAGATTTTATGTATTTAAAACTACCGATACGGACCAACCGATACTCACGTCCGAAACCGCCGAAACGGACGATACTGATACCGAGACCTAAATTTTGGACGGAGCGATACCCTCTCCGAAACCGATACCTAAAACCTTGATATATAGTATCATGATTGTTTAAGAATTATGACACACCATAAAACTACGGGGAACGAGTGGGGCGCACTTCTTTATCAGCTTAGTGGACATGGAAAAACGGTATGACAGAATTCTATGGAATTTAGTTTAGTTAGTCCCCCACTGTGCATGTTATGCTCCAAAATGGATAAATTGGATAATGCAATACATCACAAAGGTTCAATATGTCCTCACTTTGTTGGCAAATGTCTCCCCCTTCAAACCATCAAACAAATTATGCCAAGGTAACCCGCTTCTCTTTATACCTTTATCCTTTGTGCAAATGTGCCATCCTTTATGAATAATGACAGAACACAAATCGGAAACTGCATCCTTTTAAATATAGGAAGTATGGGTCACCTATCTTTCATTTGATGTTTGCTTACAACCGTTTGATCATTGGTACCATTCGGTCAGGGGATCTCTTAGTTTGGAAAGAGCTGCTTGTACAATATCAAGATATAATTGGATAATGTATCAATGAACAAAAAACAGCAGCCACCTTAATGTGGATAGAATTTGACCTAGCGCCAGACCTTCAAGTAATTCCCTGCCTCCCAATGGACAAGGACGACCTCATTTATTTAGGATTGCCAATCAGCATGACTAAACCATCCTTCCAATGGTCACAAGACACCAAGCTTCGTATGAGTCCCTGTTGGCAGAAAGCAGAGATACATGCTAACGGCTAATCTTCCAGTCCTGATCAAATCTGTGCTTAGCACGGAACTGGCTTTTCTTTTCAGTTCAGGATGTGTTCCCAATTCTGTTACATCAATATTAGAAAAAAAAATTATGAGAGGCTTCCTCGGGTGTCCCAATCATCTCTTGGCCTGAGAACAAGTATGTCTACCTTTCTAGCTATGTGGTTTAAATATCCAAAGTAGTTGTAAATTTCACTGTGCTCTCATAATGAAAGAATTAGTAAAAGTTTTCCTTACACCCATCTGGCTAATGAGCAACAATGGTCAAGGAAAACTAGGGCAATTCACTCCAATAGACCAAGAACCAATCTCCGACTTGGAAAATGATGAGCAAGTCAATTTCTTTTATCAGACCACACATCAGCAAGGAGGTGTGCAATAGCTCACTTATCGGCATATAGCACGATGCTTGGGTCCACCCCAGCCCCTATTTTCATATCCCCTTACGATCGAGATCGAGCAGTATGACCCACACTGGTCAGTTAACTTCGTCATAGTTGACCATCAACATTAAAATATAAAAATATCGGAAACTGTTTTTTCTCTAGCATTGATCCAGGAAATGTTCTTCGTCAAGAAGGTAAGACAAGGCTACATGGGAACTGTTTGTCATACAAGTCTTCCTCCATTTTTGACACTCTCCAATGTGATGACTGTTGGCACAAGACGTGGATTGCCGACATTTGGATAACTCTAAAAATTCATTGTTTCTTAGGGATATTCCTTCATCTATAGATTCACATTTCTTACATTCTTGACATCATACCTTACCGTATAACTGCCCGCGCTACCAGCTTAACACAATCAAAACAGTAACTCTATTTTGGTGTTGCCCTACCTTCCAATTTTGGTGTTGCCCTACCTTCCAATTATTTTGGAGACAATTGGAAGACCAGTTCAAACAATGTCTGTGACCACAACTTATCGATGTCGTTGGCTTACTATAACCAGCGCATAAGAATCATGAGATCGTCCTTGCAAATCAACTTTGGTATACGCTCTTTAGACATGGTGGAATGAATGGAACAACACAGTATTTTAAGATGGTGATACACATGTCCAAGCAATGATAAGCCGATATAGGTATACTAGGTATACGAGTCATAGTCTGTGACCATAGGTCACGTGACATCCAAAATAATTCCTCTGAAAAATTTCTCCTAAAGTTTAGTTACACAAAAAATTTAGTTCTACCTAAAGTTTAGTTACATTCAGATTTAGTTCCTTTTCAAAATTTAAAATTTTAGATCCCTCTTTGCCTCAAAATTTCAATTTTAAATTAATTCCTCAAAGAAGTTAGTTCCTCAAAAATTCAGTGCCCCCTAAAATTCAGTTACCTTCAAATTTAGTTTCCCCCAAAATTCCTCCAAAATTCCTCCCTCCAAAATTTTAGGATTTCCCACTCAAAATTTTCACAAACTCTCATCCTAGATGTTGATTTCTTAAGATTCAATTCCAGTCGTATTTCTACACATTCTTTTGTCCTAATCAACAATCACATTCAAAAACATCCCTCAATTGTATAATAGATGAGCTTGGACCAATTCCACACACATCATCACAACCACCTTCCCCAACATGCGAGTAACATATTGGTTACAACAAAGATGTATAACTTAAAAGCTACTATCACCAATAAGGGTAAAAGCCTTCAAGTTTTGGCCCTATATTTCAACCTAAGCCCATCACTCTTTCTGCTTTTTTCGGTTGACACTATACTTGCATACAAATATACTAACAATATCTCGTTTCATTTGTGAGCATACCTCGAACATCCCTGGCTAAAACCATGAGCATCATCTTTGGACACCATGCAAGCCATTAGTAGGTTCACCTGATAGTTGATCTTGGCTGGCATTATGGATTAGGCCACCAATAAACCAACCAACATTCATAGGGATCACCGTATGTAGAGTAGATATCCATGATCTTTGCTGTTTATGGGCTATTATATCTTGGTACCTCCCAAGTCATTGGGCTATACATCAGACTCCCCCATGGAGAATTTAACCACAACCTGGCTCTCATTCCACTTATTGGATATTATTCGACCTTGCAGGGAGTAAACATGGAGCTTAAGTAGACATTGAGAACCAATTTAACTCAAAAAGTTAGACCATCAGGTTTTGGCCCCAACTTTCTATTTAAGTTTATCAGTCTTTTCTATTCTTTCCAATGTGAGATTACAATCACATATAATATCCCGATACATGACATGACCTAACAATTGAACATGTATTGCATTTATGTAGCACTCATTTCATACCCCCAGGTCACTAGTCCATGACTTCACACTCGCTTCCATTTTAAATGTAGACTGCAAATCACGATGTAAACAATGTGACTTCTACCAACTACATTGTTGCTATATTAGGATGTGATTTCTTTTCAACATAGCATCACCACTTGGGAAATGCGGGGATAATCTGTTACAAAATTCGCATTTTTTTCTAAGTATTGTTAAGAAAGAGTAAGCAACAAGAAATCAAAATGAATAGAGTTCTTACTGTGTAACAAGTTTCTCAGTAAAAAAATCACAACTATCACAACCAGACACTACTTTTCCATGCACCTTGCATCTCAATCATTAATAATTTGAGCAAGAGAACCTTGTTATCACATATCAAGTGTTCAGAAAGTAATATTGTGAGTAACACCCATGTAATGATAATTATTATCTGAGCCACTGACTGAAATTCATTCACTCTACTTTACCAAATGAGGGACTGTTGACAGAAGAAATAAAATGGAAAAAGGATTCATGTTGCCTCCCTCAAAAACTGGGAAGAATGTTTCTAAGTTCTCTGTTCTTGGTATAGTTGTAGTCATTTGCTAAACCAGTTATTCTATGCATCCTAACTGCTGGAAGCCAATTTCGTAAGTGATTATCTTGTTTTAGATACAGCTCTAGTGAATGAACCATTCTTAAGTGATTATCTTGTTAGATACAGCTCTAGTGAATTGGCCATTCTTAATCATAACTTTTAATGAAAAATTTCTACATAAATATGAAACTCAAATAAATTTAATTGTCTTTCACTACATAGCTGACCGATTAATTTATCCACCTTGTTAGTAAGAGTTGCAAATATTACAAGAAATAATATATTTAATTTATAACATGTGCATCTTCTGTTGATGCATGCTAGGGGTGATAGATGGGTCAGGTCAGCGCAGGTTGAGCCAACTCTAGCCGTCACATGACAAGCTCGGCTCGACCGATGGCAATCCAGAGACGAGCCCAACCCGTCGCAGGTTGGTCTGCATGTTGAGTTGGGTCATGGTATTTTTGGGATGGACCGTTGATACGATCCGGGAGATCGTATAAGCAAATCGATATATTTTAAAAGTGAAAAATATAAAAAGAGGATTTTTGATAGATAGAAATGCGAAGAACTACAAATAGTTGGGTTTCCTTCGAGACGAAACCCTATCTCCTAGCTTTGACTGTCGGATCAAAACCTAAGAACCTTCTCGAGGATGCCTAACAAGTTTCTTCACAAATCAAGCATAAGAAAATAACAATGGCGGCTAGCCCTAATAAATAGAAAAGTGGGGATTTACTAATCTAGCCTGAAAAGACTAGAATACCCCTGAAGCCACTAAACCTACTACGTGATGACCCTGCGCCTTCTACGCTTCACGTATGTCACGATAGGTGGTCCCGCATCCTCGGTAGCAGGTGGGGTGGGTGCGTCCGCATCAATAGCCCCCTAAAAGAGCACCTTGTTCTCAAGGTGGAAATCTGGAAACTGCTCCCGAACCATGTCATATGCTTCCCACGTGGCGTCACAGTCAGGTAGGCCCACCCAGTAGATCAGCACATCTCTTCATCGTCCCGGCCCCTGACGAACTGCCCGCACATCCAGGGGCTCCAGCAGTACCTCCATGTCCTCCGTAAGTGTAGGTGGTAGAGTAGACGTGGCTGACTGGTCCCCAATAGCCCTCCGAAGCTGCGACACATGGAACACCGGATGTATCGTAGAGAAAGGTGGCAGGCGCAACCGATATGCCACCTTTCCAATCTTGGCCGCAATCTGGTATGGGCCGTAGTAGCGAGCTGCCAGCTTCTCATTCTGCCTCCGAGGTAACGTCTTCTGCCTGTAGGGTCGCAGCTTGAGATATACCATATCTCCCTCCTGAAAGTGGACGTCCCGCTGATGGCCATCTGCCGGGCCTTCATCACCTGCTGAGCCCTCAAAAGATGTCTCCGTAGCTCCTCCAATATAGCATCTCTGTCTCCCATGTAAGCATCCACCTGTGACACCGGCGTCTGCCTGTCACAGAAGCACGGCAAGGACGGTGGGTCTCGCCCATATAGGATCCTGAAGGAGGTCGTCCTTGCTGCTGAGTGGTACGCCGTGTTGTACCAATACTCCGCCCACACCAACCACCTGTGCCACTGTCGAGGCGTCTCCGACGTGAAGCACCGCAGATAAGTCTCTATAGAGCGGTTCACTACCTCTGTCTGCCCGTCCGTCTGTGGGTGGTATGCCGTACTCCTCTTAAGGACCGTACACTGTACCCTGAAGAGCTCCCGCCAGAACCCGCTTAAGAAGACCTGGTCCCTGTCAGACACTATGGACGCCGGTACCCCGTGTAAGCGTATCACCTCCTGAATGAACGATGTGGCCACCGAGACCGCATGTGTAAGGATGCCTCATAGGTATGAAATGGGCATACTTACTCAAGCGGTCTACTACGATGAAGATCACTGTATATCCCTCGGAACGAGGCAGCCCGTCAATGAAGTCATCGTGACCTCCACCCATACCCTCTGGCAACTCCAACGGCTGTAGGATCCCGGCTGGTGCCATGGCCATATGCTTGTGACGATGGCAGACGTCACAAGCGGCTACTAACTGGGTAACTCTCCTCCGCATCTCAGGCCAGTACACCTCCCTAGCCATCCTCTGGTACGTCTGTTGTACCCCCGAATGGCCTCCAGTCGCCGAACCGTGGAACTCCTGAAACAGGACTGGTATAAATCATGAGGCCCGCGGTAGCACCAACCTCCCCTGGTAAAGCAGTCTGCACCCCTGTAAGGTATACCCGGCCGGCCCCTCCTTTCCATGCCTCAGCAACTCTCGGATCCGCCCCAGCTCACCGTCACTCTTCGCCTCCTGCAAAATGGGCTCCCAGTCCAATCACATCGGTCGCGACAGAGCACTCAAGTCCACGCTCTCCTCCCGACGAGACAAGGCATCAGCAGCCTTGCTCTCCAACACTGGCCTGTATTCGATGTCGAACCGGTACCTCACCAGCTTGGACAAACAACGCTGGTGCTCCTCAGTAACCAATCGCTGCTCCAAAAGGTACTTGAGGCTCCGTTGGTCCGTGCTAACCACGAACTCCCGGCCCAACAAATAGGACCGCCACTTCGTCACCGGGAAGACAATGGCCATCAGTTCCCGCTCATAAACCGATTTCAGCCGTGCTCTAGCAGATAGCACCTGACTGAAATAAGCTATGGGCCATCCCTCCTGCATAAGCACCGCCCCCAATCCATATCCCGACGCGTCAGTCTCCACCACAAAAGATATGCTGAAATCTGGCAAGGCAAGAACTGGCGCAGTCGTCATCACCACCTTTAAGGCCCGAAAAGCCTTGGTGGCCTCTTCCCCCCAATGGAACCCGTCCTTCTTGAGCTGTTCGGTAAGGGGCCAAGCTATGGTGTTGTACACCTTAACAAACTTTCGGTAATAGCCCGTCAGAACCAAAAATTCGCGAAGAGCTCGCAGTTTAGTAGGCACCGGCCAATCCAGCATATCCGCTATCTTCGACCTGTCAACCGCCACCCCCTCCACCGACACAACATGCCCTAGGTACTCGATCTGCTCCTGCCCGAAACTAAACTTCTTCCGGTTGGCGAACAACTGCTGCGCCATCAACTTCCGAAAGACCACCTCCAAGTGGTCCAAATGCTCCCTCATGCTCCTGCTGTAGACTAGGATATCGTCAAAGAAAACGAGAATGAACCTCCGAAGGAAGGGCTGGAAGACCTTGTTCATCAAGGCCTGGAAAGTCGAGGGAGCATTCGTCAAGCCGAACGGCATGACTCGGAACTCGTAGTGCCCCTAGTGGGTGTGGAAGGCAGTCTTCGACACATCCTCTGGCCGCATCAAGATCTGGTGGTACCCTGCCCTCAAGTCGATCTTCGAAAAGATCGTCGCCCTATGTAGCTCGTCCAGCAGCTCGTCGATTACCGGAATGGGAAACTTCTCAGCGACAGTTTCCTTATTCAGCGCCCGATAATCGACGCAGAATCTCCAACTCCCGTCCTTCTTGACCAGCAAAACTGGGCTCGAAAAAGGACTCACACTTGGCTGGATTATCCCAGCCTGCAGCATCTCCCGCACCATCCTCTCAATCCCGTCCTTCTGCACATGCGGGTACCGGTACGGTCGCACACTCACCGGTGCTGCTTCATCACGCAATATAATCGCGTGCTCGTGCCCTCTGGACGATGGTAGCACCTGCGGGTCCTGAAAAACCTCCTGGTACTGCTCTAGCACTTGCTCAACCTCAACTACGGTCTCATCCTGCTGCTTCTCTCCTTCAGCTGTCAGCCCCTGATACTCCACCAGGAACCCCTCTCCCTCGTCCCGCAGCGCCCGAGTGATGGCCTTGAAGGCCACTAAAGAAAAACAAAGGGTCGGGTCCACTGTCAACACGACGGTCCGATCCCCATCCTGGAACTCCATCCTCAGAAGCTTCCAGTTCACCTTCATCTCCCCCAACCTCTTCAGCCACTGCACCCCTAGTATGATATCCACGTTGTCCAACTCCAATGGCAAAAAATCCTCCATAATCTGTACTCCCTGCAAAGTCAGGCACAGACCCTTGCAGAGCCCCTTGCTCTCCTCCATCTTCCATGTCCCCAACAGTACGGTAAACTTCTCCAGGGTGCTCAGCTGCAGCCTATGCCGCTCCATCACTCGGCTGGAGATGAAATTGTGGGTGGCCCCACTGTCTATCAACACCGTCACCGCTGTGTCCCCCAGCTGCCCTGATAACTTCATGATGTGGTTCGGAGTGAACCCCACCACAGAGTTCAGGGAAACCTCCGCGAAGTCTAGGTGAGACTTCTCCTCTTCTACTAGTGGCTCCTCCTCAGGCTCCTCCTCACCCACGTACCCCTCCTCATCGGGTACCATGGTGATCTGCAGTAGGCGGCTCGCACATCTGTGTCCAGGGGTGAACTTCTCGTCGCAACGGAAGCACAACCCCTTGGCCCGCTTCTCCCTCATCTCTGCCTCTGTCATACACCGCCCTAGAGCAGCTGGACGGCCCTCTCCTCGAGTCTCAGGTGCAGCTGCGGGTGCCCTCTGTGCCGCTGCTGCTGGGGTGTGGCGGGAACTCTGGGTCCCCAGGCTCCCCGTATCCTCCTCTCCTCCGCATGCTTCTCCTCCGCCTTATGGGCCAGGCGGAGGACATCCTCCAAGGTCGCCGGGCTCTGCATCCGCAACTCCGCTCGTATAGAGGGCTTCAACCCCCTCATGAAATTCCCGATCATAACCTCATCTGTCACCTCCTTCACCCGGCTATTCAACATCTCAAATCTCTCCACGTAGTCCCTCACTGTCTCCTGCCTCAGGGCCGACAGCTGCTCGTAGAAATCCCCCCTGCTGTCTCCTGGAACCGATCCATGATCAGCGCTGACAGCTCCTCCCAGGTACGAAAAGGGGTCCGTGCTATCTTCCACCGGTACCATGCTAGTGTCTTTCCCTCAAAATAAATCCCGATGGCCTTCAGGACCTCCTACTCCGTCAACCCCATCACCTGAAAATATCTCTCCGCCCGATATATCCATCCGTCTGGATCGGTGCCATCAAAGGTCGGCACCTTCAGCTTCATCAACCATCGGTCCGCGTTGATGTCACCCTGCTGCCCTCTATCTCCCCCACGGTCACCTCCCCGGCCAAAACCGCCACCCCGGGTCTCCATCGGGCCTCCCCCGTCAACCCCGTATAACTCCTCAGGCCACACAGGCCTCCCCCATGCCTCGGGCTGATAGTGGTGTCCTGGGAACTCAGGTGGTCGTGCAAAAACGGGCCTCGGCCCATGGTGGGTAGTCTTCGTTCTCCAAAATTGGCCTGTCGGGGTCCTAATAGCTGCTCCCGATGCCCATCCGCCTCCAACTGTTCCCTAAGTTCCCCCAGAGTGGGGTACGAATCCCGCCACACCCCCAAAGGGTCGGGAAGGAGTCGCCGGGCCGCCAGGAGGGGCGACCCAGCCGGCCGGCCCCCCAGAAGGGTCGGCCCAACTCGTCGGGCCCCCAGAATGGGCGGGCGGCCATTCCGAACCCCCGCCTGGGGTCGCCGCCCCTTCCGCACCCCCGAAAGGGGGTGCTGCCATCTCCGCGAAGCCGCAGGGGGCCGCCGAGGCCACGAAATGGCCCATCGGCCTGGGCGCATCCCCGGTTGGGGGTACCGACTGCTCCCTGCACCGTAGGGGGCCGTCGACTGCTCCGGACCCCCGCAGGGGTGCGTCGCCTGCTCCGGACCCCCGCCGGGGTGCGCCAGAGCCATGGGAAGGCTCGACGGCTTCGCCCAGGCCTGGGAGGCCTGGGTTGGGCCGTCGAACCCCCGACAGGCCCTATTGGGCCTGTCGCATGCTGAGCGGACCCGTGCGGGTCTGCTGTTTGCAACACAGACCCGCGCGGCCCTAGGTTAGGCCGCGCCGACCCTCTGTATTCACCCGAGCCGTCGCCTTGATGTGGATGATCCGTCGTCTTCCACGCTTGCTCTGGGGAGGCTGAATCTAGGGTAGAATCTCACCCTCTTGGATCCCCTTGCCCTGATCTCCTTCTTTCGCCACCGTTAGGGCTTGCATCATTGTCACCATCGTCGTTATTGCCTCCTTCAGATCTGAATTCGTCCCCTTCAATTCTTAGAGACCACGGCCTTGTTGCTCAGCGTCCTTCCTCATCCCCCGGAGTTCTATCTGAATGTCCTCTTGCGAATGGGCGTGATCCTTGATGGAATCCCCCACCGTTTTCTTCAATCCCTTGAACCGTTCTTCGATCTCACGATTGAGATCCTCCCGTAGCCCTTGAATCTTCTCATCGATCAAATCCGTCATCGATCTAGTGCTTGTCGCCATCGGATCTCACTGCTCTGATACCAATTTGATACGATCCGGGATATCGTATAAGCAAATCGATATATTTTAAAAGTGGAAAATATAAAAAGAGAATTTTTGATAGATAGAAATGCGAAAAACTACAAATAGTTGGGTTTCCTTCGAGACGAAACCCTATCTCCTAGCTTTGAATGTCGGATCAGAGCCTAAGAACCTTCTCGAGGATGCCTAACAAGTTTCTTCACAAATCAAGCATAAGAAAATAACAATGGCGGCTAGCCCTAATAAATAGAAAAGTGGGGATTTACTAATCTAGCCTGAAAAGACTAGAATATCCCTGAAGCCACTAAACCCACTACGTGATGACCCCGCGCCTCCTACGCCTCACGTATGTCACAATAGGTGGTCCCGCATCCTCAGTAGCCGGTGGGGTGGGTGCGTCCGCATCAACCGTCTTTGGCACATATCATGACAAGTCAAGCCACACTGGACTCGACCCTTGGGTTGTCCTTGTCGACGCGTGAATTGGCCCATCAACCTGGGCAACTTATTTTTTCTTTTCTTTTTTGGCTGACTGGACATATTTTGACCTGAGCTTCTGTTTGAAAAATAATATACAAAATTTAGGTAACTTACTGTTAGTTTAATTATTTGATAGTTTCATATTAAAGTTGACAGTATAAGTATTTGATCGCTTAATACTATCGTTACAAAGAATACACAAAATTTAGGTAACTAACTAAAGTAATGATAAGGAGAAAGATATTTAGGTAACTTCTATATGGTAGAATGACTGTATAAAGTAAAATGAGTAATATTAAACTAACTCAATAATTATTCTAACTACAAATAATTAAACTAACTATAAATAATTGAGCAAAAAATGCTCAATTTATCTGAAAGCGACTGTATAAAATTACAAGTATTTTTTGATTGATCAAACCTTACACCTTACTACTAAGTAGCAAGCAGCAACGTTAGACATTTAAACCCTTATCAAGAAAGGATCTAATAGAAATAAAGAAGCAAGACGGAGTAGCTCTGAGGTTATACCAAAAAGATCTACAGTCCTATAAAACGGCGAAGACGATAATGAAGAGTAGTATTGACTAATTAGTATAAAATTATAAAAAAGTAGATCTGATTCCCTTAAAATCAGTAATTTTTATTGTATTATGATGGCTACACAGGTAGCCTAGATAAGTACATTCTATAATTTAAAAAATATTTTTTGGTTTTATGAATAATATTTAAAAATATTAATTAATTTCGTGTGTTGATTTTTATGTTATTAATAATTTTTGTAGTTGTTTCTTGTGTTATCAATATTGTTTTTTTGTTATTAATAAATGTTTACAAAATTTAAACACTAAATGAAAAGGGGTGTAATGAATGCAGAATGCGGGTTAGCCCGCGATCCAACCCGCACCCGCCCAACCCTGCCCGTCATGGGTTAGGACCGTATGCCAGGGGTTAGGTCAATCACCCGTAAAATTATAGGTTAGACCAACCCAACCCGTGTCTAGCTTGCGACAGGTTATGACGGGTTCAACCTGTCCCATAATATGTGGGCCGCAAGCCGGGATGGTCCAACCCGCCCCATCTGTCACCCCTAATGACTGCAACTTGATAGAACAAGGCATCAACCAATGTAAATGATGACGTATAGTATTCTATAAATTCTTGTTTCATCTTGTCTTTACAAGACTGAACTTTTTCCCTCACGATGCGTTGAGCTCAGGACCTCTACCGAATGCAAAAAGAGTTACCACAAGGAGCAACTGAGTATAGTCAGTTTACTTATAACGAAATCTCCATCCAATATTACCAATTAAGTGCGAGAGATCTAATAGAATTGTAACACAAGTTCCTATAGGGTCATTAGACTAGAGTAGTTAATGAAAACAGGTATCAAAAAATGGATACCTGTCTCTGACTAATCTGCTTGGCCTTATTTTCTTGCCACTCACGATACATAGAGAAGAGCTCCAACAAGACATTGGAATTCAAAGTTCCTACACATAACAGTAACAAAATAACATAAAATCATGCAAAAGTCCAACAAGAAAAAAGCATATAGTGCTTGGTTGAATGTACAACATAATTATATAACCCCCACAAAATCACATGAAAAATATATGAAATAAGACAGATTGGACTTTCAAACTCAGTTTCTCTAGGGTATTAATTCATTTCAGTGGAAAAAGAAGACTAAATCAGCTTTGGATGCAGCACAAAAAAAAGCTGAACTCATTTACAGAAAGTCACAAGGTTTCTAGCGCCCAACTGCCCTGAAAGATGCAAGTCTGGACCTATTCAGTTAGCTCTGGATTGCTTTGGAATCTACGTTGATAAATTTTGCAGCAAGAAACTAAAAATACAGCTTACAATATCTACACGGTAAAACAATTTGAACTCGATATGGAAGGTTAAATAGTCATGCAGTAAAAAAAATATTAAAAATACATAGATCATGCCGAGGCATTTAAAGCAAACTGCGAAGATTTTGATGTCCGAAGTGATTGGAGACTAATCTCTCTTAGCCAAAAAAACAGAATCCTAAGAGGAAACCATTTCTAGGAGACACCCACAGATCATAGAAATGCTTGTCCGATGACCAGTTTGTCAAATGATGGATTATAACGAAATCAGTGGAGTGTCGGGGAGAAAGTTCCACTTAGGACCCGATGGCGGGACAAAGAACAAATAAGGCTTAATTTCAACATGAACCCAAGTAAAACTGACGCTTCTTAGTTACAATCTGTTTTTCTTTCATCATATTACTTATATATGTTTTTTATATTACCACATAGAACATCAGATTCTAAATGTCAACAAAACCCTCAATAATGAGGATCCTATGCTATTGAAGACATATAAACGTAGGAAAAGAATTTAAGACTTTTGATTTGTTATTTCTTTATTTTAGTCTTTATTATGCTGATGCCGTTTATAGTACCATTTGGGCTACTAGTCTAGTGGGCGGGATTTTTATTAAATGTAGGCCCAAATCTATGGGTGCATAATCCAAGCCCAAATTAGCACAACCTAGGGGTTTAACCTATAAATATGGTGACGTATTGTCCAGAGATTTATCGGTGAAAAAATAATTTTTTTTTCCAAATAAAGTTGGGTTTGAATCCCAAATCCACAATTTTCCCATTTTCTTTTCCAAACCCTAATTCCCAAATACCTAGATATACATTCACCACAAAATTCATCTTCCATTCTGCACCAATTGGTATCGGAGCCAATTTGATGTAGTGACGCAAGATGTAAAATCTAAAGAGGATAAATGTGAAAAAATTAGTAAATCTAGAGTTCTAAATTGGAAATTTTGGGAAAATTGGGAAAATTGGGAAGAATAAATTGGGAAACTAAGGGAAGTTGAGAGTTTCTTATACATGCCATCTTCGCCCACCTCAACAAATCTATATGTCAGAGTTTAGAGATCTAAGTTTCTCACCAAAGCTCTAGTACACCCACTCCCTCGTATCTCACAAGAAAGATTTAAAAGAATTTTTTCTCTCAAATCAATTCCTTTTCATTCATTCACGGATTGCCACATAAAAAAAGTTTTGAAGCATATTTATATGCTTATAACCTGAAACAAATCTTCTCCATTCCGATGTGGGACTAAACCAAATAACTAAAATATTAAATAAAATCAACTAAAATCCTAACATATAAAATTAAATAAAAACAAATAAAATCCTAACTGAAAATCTTAATAGATAAAACCAAATAAAAACAACATTCTAAATGCAAATAAAATTACAACTAACTCTAATTAATTAGAGATTGATCCTCGTCATTTTCCTAACTTTGAAAAATTCACCACCTAATGAATGGTGGTAATGAAACATAAACCGCTCCGTACGCAGCAACCTCTTGAAGTTAGAAACTAATCATTCTTGAATTTTGAAATGAATCAAAATATAAATGAATAAACGAGGATATTCAGGAGAACGTACCAAGATCACTGAAGAAATGATGCACAAAGCTTGTTGATTGGTAGGCTGTGGCGGATAAAAAATGTAATCAATGTACTCAATCAGATTCAGTGATACTTCAATTTGTAGATCTGAGCAAGATCAACAAATTGTTCAATATTAGAATTTAGTTTGGATTGCGATAATGGATTAGGATCAAACTGAGACGCTAGCTCTGGCTTTGACTCCAACACTGGCTCGAGCTCTAATTAGACCTCAAGGTCAAACTTTGTCTCTATCTCTATCTCATATTCATGATCTGAATTAAGCTCATGTCCATGCTAACATTCTGTCTCAAGTTTCGTCTTGAGCTTTATTATGGACTCTGGCTTGGATTTGGGCTATTGCTTTATTTTTAATTGTTCGAGAAGTTGAAGTTTGTTGTTATTGTTAACTCTTCTAGAGGATCATTCTCAACCTTGTATTTGAAAATTGTTCGGATGATTGGTAAATTGATCGATGCTTAGGAAGATACAAACATCGAAGAGTGATTTTGAATAGTGACCAACATCGAAAAGGAACCTAAAATTTCATATACCAAAATAACGTATCTTCACTTAACTAGTGATATGTGTAATTGTGTAAATATATTTCTTTTCATTCAGAAGATCAAAATGTGAGAAAAAATCTTCTAAAATGACACTCCCAATCTTCATATCCATAACTATCATTGAATCCATAAAAGGGTGAGATCCTTCTTAACATCTCATGTTCATAATTCATCGAACATAATAGCCTATGTAGTAGTTGTCATTGTAGTACCACATAAATTAGTTTCAATATAGCAAAAAGAATGTTAGAGGATCAGAATGAGTGCATGTGTTTGATGTGTTTTGATTTGAAACTGTGACAATGATGAAGAACGGTGATTTGGTTTTTTACGCAGAAAAGAGAGTTATTTAAAGGAGGACAAAAAAGATGAACAATAGTCGTGGGAATTTTTTTAAAATTTTTTAACTAAATTTGTTTATAGATCAATTGAATTTTTCTAATTCTATTTTGAATTTTGTTTCCTTTTTCTTGGCTCTTATTTTGTTTTTATTCTTCTTTATAAAATTTTTCCTCTCATTTTTGATTCTCTCCTTTTCCTTTTATTCCTTTATTTTTTCCTTTTGATTTATTTCCTTTCTTGACAAAAAAGAACTAATTTTTTGATATTAAAACTTACGAAGAAAAGGATGAAGAAGATGTGGTTAGAGTTAGGGTAAAAGTTTTTTAAACCAAATTCTAAAGAAAAAAATGAAGAATATGAAGAAAAGGATCAATGATCAAAAAAAATAAAAACAAGACTTCGTCTCTGATACGAAATTTGACGCAAGACGGAATATCTAAAGAGACAAGCATGAAATTTTTTGTAGATCTAGGGTTCTAAATTGAAAATTTGTGAAAAATTAGAGAAGAATACATTAAAAATTAGAAACTTTAAAATGTTGAGAGTTTCTCACCCAGACCATCATCTGTCCAATCCGACAAATCTATATGTCAGAGATTTAGATATCTAAGTTTCTTGATAAGGCTCTTGTACGTACTCTCTCGCATCTCACAAAAAAAATTAAAAGAGAGACGTTTTTCAAATCAATTTCTTTTCATTCATTCACTGATTGCCAAATAAAATAAGTTTTGGAGACTATTTATATGCTTACGACTGAAAATAAATCTTCTCCCATTCGATGTGGGACTAAACCAAATAACTAATATATCAAATAAACTAAACTAAAATCATAACATATAAAAACAAATAAAATCCTAACTAAAAATCCTAACAAATAAAACCAAATAAAAAAACAAATAGTATCATAATTGAAAATAAAATAAAATCTCAACTAACTCTAATTAATTAGAACTTGATGATCCTCATGTAGTTTGTTAAGCAAATCCCTATATCTGCATGCAGAAGGAGCTGTTGGACACTTTAATTGAGTTAAACGACAATGTAAGTGAAGTATATATATTTTTGGTAAGTATTGAGCAAGACATTGCAAGGGTTGCTTTCATTCTGGAGTCTACCACGTAGCTAAAAGTATAAAGCAAAACACAGGATTGTAAACGTCTTTACCCCTACCCTTTGCGCCTTGGGAAATGTCAGCATAAATTTTATGTTAGGACTCCCTCGCGCGGTTAGATGACATGGTTCGGTCTTGGTTGTAGTGGACAAATTTTCAAAGATGTCACAATGTATTCCAAGCATCAGGACTTCGAAAGCATCACATGCCACACATTTCCTTAAGGCGGCAGTCTAATCGCACAATCTTCCTAAAATCATGGTTATTTGAGCGGGATGTTTGATTCATAAGTTATTTTTAAAGAACTGACACTATAGTTTTCTACAGCTATTTATCTACAGACTGCCAATCCAGCTAAGGGGTAAACCAGAGTCTGGGTGGTTTATTGAGATGTCTTGTCGATGATCATTTGTTCACTTGGAACTTTGTTCTTCATATGTTCAAGTTTGCTTTTAATAGTTCTGTAAATAGTTCTATGGGTTTGAGTCCATTTCAAGTTGTGTTTCTTTGTCAACCTAAGATACCCAGACTTTCTGACAATGCCCATAGGAAAGCGTTTTAATGCACCAGCTAAGTCATATGTGAAATATTTGCATGATTTGCATGCTGATATATGACACTTAATTATGATAAATGCAAGTAGTCTACAGATAAGCATAAAAGATTGTACGAATTTTCAGTGTGTAATGATGCGATGATTAGAGTTTGTGCAAAGAGGTTCCCACCAGGAACTGTGAAGAAGCTTCATGCCCATCACACATGTCCTTATAAAGGCATGAAGAGAATCAATTCTAACGCTTACAAGTTGGACATGCCAAAAATAGGAATTGGTGCAATTTTCAATGTCAAGTACTTGACTCCAAATTACCATGTGATTTTTCCAGCCACCAATCACACCTCTACTCCAAACTCTACATCATCCACATCAGCGTAAAATGTATCTTTGGCACATGAGCCCCATTATGATCATATTAACAAGCGAGCAAAGTGCTAAACATTCTTCAGGATAAGATCATCATTATAGTTGAAAGAGGATAGCATCGATATCTAGTTTGATTGAAGAAACGGCCAGACTCAGACTGCACTTTGTTGATGGCCAACGAAATTGAGACTTGATCAGGATTTGCTTGAGGCTTACCATCACATCCATTTGCCAGATGTGAATCTTTCCAAACTATAGAGAATTGATGGGGATCCTATGCTATTAAATACATCGATGTATGAAAAGGAGTTAGGACTTTTGTTTTGCTATTTCTATATTTTGGTCTCTATTATGTGTATATTTACACTGTTTGGGCTACTAGTCTAGTATGTGTGCATTTAATAATCATTGGCCCAAATATATGTGTGCAAGTCCAAGCCCAAATTAGCACCATCTAAGATTTTTAGTCTATAAATAGGGTGATGCACTCTTCAAAAATTGATCATTGAAATGAGAATTTTTTTTCCAAATAAAGTTTGAGTGTGATGTGAGTGATATACTTGGGAATGAAGCCCTGATCCCTTCTCTTTTCGTTTACAACCCCTTATTCCTAAATTCATATATCTACATCCACCATAAAATTCCTCTTTCATTTTGTGTTACACCATCTTGCAAATTTTTGCAAATAGTACAGTGATAATTGTAGTATTGAATTTGCAATACCATGTTCATTAGATTAGAGTTGTTCATAAATACATCTCAAATAGATATCTTTTTCATCAAATTAACAGTTTATTTATAATTTCATGTTAAATCCATCCATATTCTTGGTCAACTATATGTTAGCAGCTTATCTTACAATTAAAAAACTTAAAAGAATGTGGCAACCTTGACTATACATACACTCTAGACCAATATCTCAAATGAACACGAGGAATCCTGGACGTTTGTTGGAAAGGGAATAAATTAAGCTGAAATTTTAAGAAAATTCATCTAGATACATTATGAGATAATAAATTTCTGTAAACCCCTTGAAGTTGATGAAATTCATAATCTTTCTTGTAGAAAATAAATGTCACTACAAATGGAATTAAATGACTGCTATTTTATTGAATAACATATGATAATATTGATGTCCATCCGCTTACAGTATTGTATGGTCCAAATCCACAATAGAAGTAAAAAATCCAAATTAATAGACTATGAATTAAAGCAATGGATATAACTGATGCCATAACTTGCCCATCCATTTAAGTTTCCAATGGCAAGAGCATTTTAGGCCAAGAAAATTGATATGACAAGAAGAACAATTCTAAAGGAGCAACTTCTAAGTATCAGTTATCACAATTAGTTAGCTCAGCAGATGACGACAACGACGACAAAGCACTATCCTACGTCATTCTTCCATTTAGCTCTGCTAACCAGTAGCTTGCTCAGACGAATTTCTCTAAACTAACAAAAAAAGTAAATTTAACTAGATTGGACAAGAGATATCTTCAGGAAATGATCAGATATATCACATCTTGCTTCAAATTATCAAAGAATACACCTAAAAGAATAATAATATTAAAATCTTATTCATCTCCTCTCATTATCTACCCTTCTTCCCTAATCCACATGAATCCAAAGGGTTACCTATACGTGTGCTAACTTAATATTGAATGCCTAAAGGGGAGATACCATGCAGATAGCTACTTTTTAGAGTTTGCAGCAATGTCTTCCGTGCACATCGTATGTGGATAGGACAATGTTACCAATGAATTGAAAATTGATGCTTTTGATAATGGATTTTAAGACTATGGGGCTAAAATTCACAAAACTACCCTAAATTTTCACACAATTCCAAATAGCTATACTCTATTAGTTGTTCATTAAGAAATTATCACATGACAATCACATGCCTAAAGTTGACAAAATAACCGTTTAAAATAGTAAAAAATTAATAAAATCACATGGCTTAGCTTTTGTTTTCTCTATTTTCTTTTGTTTTCTTCTCTTTTTTTCCAAACCCCCAACAGGTGGGTTTTTCTGGAGGGCACATGGGTGCTAGGATGGGTGGGTAGTTAATGCAAATGCAGATGATCTTGGCTGAAGAACGAGGCATCATACAAGATTTGACTCGAGTAGATCAGGAAAGACCCAAGATCCAAGATAAGGGACTCGAATAGGGCTGTTGACGAACGAGCTTGAACGAGCTTGAACAGTGTGCTTGGTTTTGTTCATGAACAAAATCCATGTTCAAGCTCTGTTCGTTTACTAACCGAGCTCTAAAAGCATGTTCAAGCTTGTTTGTTAAGCTTACCGAACGAACGTAAATGAACATAAACGAACGTAAACCGAGCTTACCGAACGAACGTTCTGTTCATTAACAAGACTTATCGAGCTTGTTCGTGAACATGTTCGGGAACGTGTTAACGAACACACAATCAATCTTGTTCATGAACAGATTTGCAAACAAACAAACGAACAATGGCAATGGACCAAAAGAGAGCTGGGAGCCTGCGAGTCTAGGAGTGGGAAGCTGGGAAGTTGAAGAGGTGGATGTGTTTAATTCAATTTGAAGAGGTGAGTGTTTAATTTTAATTTTAGTTCACTCAAGCCCTTGTTCACGAACACTTAACGAACTTATTCACGAACATCACTTAACGAGGTTGTTCACGAACACTTAACGAGCTTGTTCACAAACATCACTTAACGAGCTTGTTCACGAACACTTAACGAGCTTGTTCACGAACACTTAGCGAGCTTGTTCATGAACATAAATAAACGAACATAGTTATGTTCAAGCTCTGTTCGTTTACTAACCGAGCTCTAAAAATCTGTTCAAGCTTGTTCATTAAGCTTCCCGAACGAACGTAAACGAACATGTACCGAGCTTGTTCACGAGTAGTTCGTCGAACGTTCTGTTCGTCAACAGCCCTAGACTCGAACGACGTAGTTGCAAAAGCTGTTGGGGTGACTGGGCTTAATAGTAATGTTGGGTGTAAGAATAAAAAAGAAAATGGTTAGATGACTGCAGATAAGTAGCCCTTTGTGTACTAAAAGCCATGGTGCACAAGATAATTCAAAAGTGATGAAAATTCAATTCTACTCTTTTATCACAAATGATTCAGTTAAAACCTTTCCACATAAATTTGAATGCAATAAACACAATTAAAAGAGAGAGGAGGTCAAGGAGGAGAAAACCAGAGTTGGATGAAAGAATGAAGAAGATGGAAGAAGAAGAAGAAGATAGTAGGGTTAGGGTTATGATTAGGGTGGTTTTCTTTTTATTGTTTTCTTTTTTATTTTTGAGACCAACATGTCACTATTTGATTTGGGTTTTTTTCCCCCTTTTTGGATTTTTGTGGGACCTTCATGTCATTCTCCTTTTAAGTTTACGAATTTTTTTAATATTTACTATCTTTTGACTTTAAACTTTTAGAGAAATAATTTACTAGAGCCCACCAACATGTCCGTGTCTGGTATATGAGAGTGGAAAAAAAGTCATTTTACAAATGTTATTAACAGTGCTTGGGAACTTAACTAGAAAACAAATAATGTGGGCTAGTTTTTTGTAATTTACGAACTTCATGGTAGTATCCAAGAAATCGTATGAAAGTGGGTAGTTTTGTGAAATTTAGCCTAAGAATATAGTTAATTACGTAAGAAACTTTCATGACTTCAACACATACATTAGCTTCACTAATTATAATTAAACTATGTTGTCATGTAAAGTTCAATAGTTGGAAACAAACTTATGCTCTGAACCAGGGCTCACAAGCATTCTACTTTTGAATCTTCTTAAGATACTTTATGTAGGCCATGCCATCATCACTCACACACATTATGATGGGTACAAACATGTCGACATGGCATTTGTTCTTAATGTCAAACAGAATAACTGGCAATCATAACAAGAACATGGTATGTATGAATCAATTATGCACTTGAAGCAACCCACCATGGAAGCAACAACTAACTAAAGCCCAGCAATCATCATCTAGATAGGGTTGTCATTAGAGTATAATCTTGAGAGATCTTCATATGAGATTAAACTTAAAGTCACTAGGTAAACTTAAAGTATTAACATAAATCTTGGCATCAATATAACCAAAGCAAGTTGTGATAATACGAGATCAACGAACAAGTTGGAAGAGTACAAAACCCACCAATGAATTTCAAGGACTAGCCAGGACTTAGAACTAGAGAAGCTTACTGTATTGGTTAAGTTTAGACCTGACACAAAATAATTCAGCAGGGACTTGTTATTTCATATCAATATATGGAACTTTCAAGTTGTGCATCTTTTTGAAGAATATATATCTCGCCACTGGAAGTGTACATCCATTGTTAAACTAAGATCAATGATTTACCCAAATACCATCATATACGCAAAGCCTTTGGCATCTAAAGTATACTGCAGTATACACACGCCCCCGCGCACACATAAAACTATGTTTGGCATTCCTTTTTTACTATTTATAAATCACATTCTTCAAATACTATAACTATCTTTAAGTCTCATTTAATTTCGTCCAATGTTAAGCCTGTTGTCTAACTAATTTGTGTCCTCTCCATTAACACACATATCATTCTTCATTGCCTTAGTTTTTCTTCTATTTGTTCATTGCCTCAAGGAAGTAATTAAACTACAATCGTTTAGGGTTTGATTGATAGACAATTCGATCAATCAAATAAAAAACAAAGCTTGTTAATCGGTATAAACTAGTCAATATAGGTAAAATCCAGTTCTATTTCTCTAGAGTTTAGATAAATATTACTTAAATTTTGTATATTCCGTCAACTGATACAGTGGTAATTAATTGGGGCTAAATAATTTAAGAAAATATAAATAAAAAAAGAAATTTTCTGTTACCTGAAATCGAGGAGGAAGATGAGGATGATGGTTTTCTGACAAGAATATCAGTCAGGCTGCTTTCAGTTGTTGGAGGCGGCGATTTCAGTATCGGTTCAGCCTGAAATTGGCCCCCAAAAAAATTGAACTTTTTATATAAAAAATTAAAAATTTGCAGAGAACGGCAGAGGATTGAGATGGCGTTAAAGTTTAGTTACTATTTTTAGTGATTGGATGCGTTGGAGAATGGGATCGACGCCGTCGATCTTCTCGGAGACGGTGGTGATCTCATCGATCGGCGACTGCGGATGCTGCTGTTGCTCTGCATTTTGTTGTTTGGAGAGCAGCATAGATTCAGATGCGCCCATTTTGCTGCTTGTTAATAGTATTATTGCTATTGTGATCCAATTCAAATTCAATGTCCCCCCTTTTAAAAATCGATTTATATCTGGAGGAGAACTGCTCCAGAAAAGGGAGTTGCTTCGCGCACCTACCGTTTTACTCTCGCGCACCACCACTTATTTACAAGTTTGTCATTCAAAATTTACACCTCTTTTAACCTTAATGGATTTTTATAGTTTGGGATGGACGGTAGAGAAGAGTGGCGGCAGAGGGGAGGGGGAGGAAGTGGGTTGGAGGAAGCGGCGGCGGCGGAGGGGAGGGGCCAGGTTGTCAGAGGCGGCGGCGAAGGGAAGGGGCCAGGTTGTCGGTGGATGGGGAGGCGAAGGGGCCTAGGAAAGATGAAGAGGATCAGAGGAGGGGGGGCTTGGTTGTCGGTGGAGGGGGGGGGCGGCAGAGGGGGAGGGGGAGGGATTATTGGAGGATGGTGCGGCGGATGGGGCTCGACTGGGAAGTCGAAGGAGTTGGTGGCGGATGGTCTAGAGAGGTCGGAGGATGTGGTGGCAGAAGGGCCGAGGAAGATGAAGAAGGTTGACAGAGGGGGACGAAGGAGATGGCGGGGCTATAGATTGGCAGAGGAGGGCGGCGGCGACGAGTCGGCCGTTTTACTCACCGTGCACATGGCATTTTCGAAATTTAAATTTGCTGTACGCGGTGAAAAAATTTGAATGCTTGTAAATAAGTGGTATATTGCTTGTGCACACGAGGAAAACTGTGGGTGCACAAAGAAATTCCCGTTTTTAAAATATGAACATAAATTATGGAACCAATTCTCCAAAAAATAATGATGAAGAGCAAGCACCCTAGGCTCATATATCATATATCATATGATACATATTTTTCTAATATAAGCAAACAGGATTCAAATCCCTCGCCTTCACGCTAATGTTGAAGCCAACAAATATTAGAAAATCTTCACTCATATTCAGAAACATCTTTCCACTTCCAGCTAGGCTAGATATGCTGAATATGCCCATTCTTAAAGTTGTGATATAGCATTCCATTTCACAAAGTTATATCAATGAAAATACACAATAGCCCAAGGGCAAAGGTACAAAGTTCATCATGAAATAATATTGACACTCGTAGAAAGATGTACATAAAACCATTGCAGTAGTTACATATTAGGGACCAGGTAACAACAAATGGCACATGCGGTTCGCGATAACCAAAACCCACAATCAACTAACGCCACCTGAACACAGATGCATAAAGGCAAGGCCTATGTTACTGACAAACATCAATACCTCTCCAAAAACCATGCATAGCAGTATCTGCATATCACGCAAGGGAAAAATAAAGGGTAAAAAAGAAGGCGGGGAAACACGAACTTATGTCTCATCAAATCTCTAAAAGCTTTTCTGAGTGCAACTGAGCTCATGCATAACAAGTGGCCGCTCATTCTCACTGCACAGTCCTCATGCCAGACCAGTTGCAAGCCGGTGGATCTACCGCGCACACCAAAAGAAAACTCGCAAAATATAGCAATCTGCAACAGCTTCTCGATATGGGTCGGTCATTTCCTTCATTGTAACCTTGCTCATCTCTGCCATCTCCTCTCTGGAAAATTTAACGAGGTGTAAGATCATAGATACTTGCTGCTTGCTTTACTATTACAAAGTTCATGTTCCCATTGCAGAGGACAATTGGTATGGAGTGTGAACAAAATTTTCAATTTGCTTGCCAGATGAATAAAATTATATAAGGGTGGTATCGAGTTATTAGACTTCATCTGGATTATGATTAGCAGTAATTTAAAAAGGAGAATTCTTTTAAAAGTATAATCCATATAATTTTCATGACAACATAGTTTACTTATATTTCTAGCTTCTAATCAATGCACTTGCATGGAGAATTGAACAGTAAATCATCACTCATATCCTGGTTATTAGAAAAATAATTACAAACTATTTATCTAGCCCATAACCACCACCGTTTTATAATCTATACATAATATTGCTGTTTCTATGCGATAATGCTACATATAACATGCAACAAGTAATGCTATATATACATACAAATACCCCAGGGTACATGCATACCAACATATTATACAAGAGAAATCAGTTTGGTTTATCAAAGAAAAAAACATAGAAACAAAAATTTAAAAAAACCTATTTCATGTATATTTTTAATCTTATTACTACGGCTTCACCTTTCCCTTTCCAATTGAGATTGGGATTTCAATTAGAGATGTCATGGACTAAATAACACTATCTTTTAAATTAATTTTTCGAGAGAGAAAAAGAAAAAAAAAGATGACCAAACTTTTCCGCAAATTTTATAATTAATGATCCCCAATTCCCAACGACAAGTTTCAATGTCAAATGTCTTCATTAGATAACAAAAAATAATAAATCTCATCCTCTTTTTAAATATAGGTATTACATACATTGAGAGTATAAAATTTTACATGGATTTAAAGTTTTATTTCACTAGCAATTCCACATGCCAAAAACTTCTATTATTCATATGCACAATTAGCAGGATCAAGTGTGATAAAGTGCATCCAACAAATAAGACATGCGGACGTCTTTCAAATGTATTACTTAACACAGTTGCACCTTCATGAAGAACAATAACTTTTATATCGAAACCATGTTTTATTTCACTTGCAACTGCACGTGCCAAAAAATTCCATTATTCATATGTACAACTAGCAGATATGTAGATCAAGTGTGATAAAGTGCATCCAACAAATAAGATATGCGGACATGTTTCATATGTATTACTTAATACAGTTGCACCATCATGAAGAGCAAAAACCTTTATATCGAAACCAAGTTGTTCTAGGTTTAAACGCAAAGGTGGTTGAGAGGGAGGTCCGGTTCTTTTGTTAAATTAGCCATCCCTTAAAGTAGGGGGAAAGATCAACAAACATACGAGGTTTCATATCATCCAAATAGAAGCAGCAAGCAAGTTTAGCTATGCTAAGTTAAAAAAGTTATCAACAACGAAGCCAGAATTTACCAGCAGAACTCTGAGGGGAATGGTTATTGTTATGCTTTGAACTCTGCTGTGTTTGTGATGCCGACCTCTGGACCCTTGGGGACGAACCTTGCTTTTCATCTGCGATGGGCAAGGAATGTCTCTTCTTCATATGGTTTTCTTTGTCATGGACATCTGGGCTTAATCTCAGAGAGACGCTCCCAAGTGCCTTAGCCCTTGCGGACTCAGTGGCTTGCATATAACTTGGAACTGAGTTACTACTACTGCGTCTGGAATCATTATCAGTAAGATCAGGTTTAGCCGTCCCAAACGAAGTCCGCCTGTTAGAATTCTTTGCTTCCATTGGTAAATGATTGGTGCTGCTCCTTTCATCTGAATCATTTTTCCCATTTGATGACAAGCTCTTCGTTCCTGATTTGGACTTTCGCTTTCGAACTTCATGATTACTGTTCTGTGACTTGCTTCCTCTAGACTGTACAGAGACCTGACTTGATGGGGTATCATGTGACTCTGGAGCGGTAGCATGGTTTCTGAGAGACCCTTCTGGTGATGAATTATAAGCCGGTGCCTTCAAGTTCTCCTGTTGATTCCAGTTTCCTAGAGTGATTGTCTCCACTGGTGGTTGCTCCATGCCTACATGATCAACTGTGGTAACAGAATTGACCAAATTTTTATCTTCCTCATTAGGCATTTGCCCTTTAAACTCAACTGAAGTAGCAGAAAGTATTTTTGATTTAGCTTTCATGTTGTCAAGGTTAAATGCTTCAGTGGCACCATTATCTACATTATGAGTCACATCCAGTGAACTCTCAATTTCAAGGACAATTTCCCCACCATCAGTGTCAGATCTATCTGGCGAATCAAGTGTAGAGGAAATGGATATCTCTGTGCCACATTCTGAAGGAGCAACTTGAATTATTGGATTTTTGGTGGCCAAGTTCTCTATAGAGCTAGGATCCTTCTTTTCTACAGAAACCACCTGAGAGTGATTTGCTTTAGACTCACGTGCAGCATCTCGTGAAATAGTGATGGACCTACTAGCTTTAGGAGCTGAACTTAGTTCTTCAAACTTTGCCTGAACAGCAGCAAATGCAGGATTGCGAATCTTCCTGGACCCAAGATCAAACTTTTGCCCTTCATCTTCCAGTGGATCAGAAGCAGAAGTTTTAGCAGCATGCAGCAGATTCTCCGTCTCAGAGTTTGTGTAGTTTGGATAATTACTATGCGCAACCCGTGAACCAGTGTTAGGGTTTTCTTTGCCCGTGACAGTCTGATTGAAGTTCTCGGTGTTCATAACAATGACCTCTTCACCTTGATAATGCTCTTTTTCATGCTCTGCTAAAGAATTGAAACACTGGTCTGAAACAGTTGCTGGAACCTGGGATTGAAAATTTCCAAAGTTATCGGTTTTGGGATCCCCCTCGCTTGCAGCAGTTCTTAAGCTACTATGAGACTTGGGACCGGATAATCTAAAAGTCCCAAGAGCAGGATTAACATCTGGCTCTTCATGGGAAGAATTACTGTTTTCTACCCTTTCCTGATGACCAAGGCTGCTATCAAGTTCCTCCTGTTGCCCTACTTTTGATGAAGTCACTGACATCCACCTCTCTAGCCATTGCCATGCTGAATCATATCTCAAAGGATCACAGCTTATATGGACTGGTTTTGACTTTGGTGCACTATCCAGAAGCTATTCAATAACATAAAACTATGAGTTCCATGCCAAAATATACCAAACTGGGAGGATCTGTTTGTTAACATTTTTTTGGTAGAAGACTATGGGGAATCAGTAGGTTATACCTGACGAGCAAAACCATTAGAAAGTAACTTCTGAGCAGTAGAGTTTACTTGTGTTGATTTTAAGTTGGAATTTCTCTTCACCTGAAGCAAACAACAGGGTCAACCTGGAGTAAAAAATGGGGGGAAATAGTGTATGGTTCCAAAAGAGAGCAACCACATTATTAACGGCAATATGCGAATCTGTGTTGAAATATGAAAAAAGAAACAAGACTAAAATTATGAATATATACATGATGGGCCTGACTGTGCGATACACATGCAATATTAAGAATAATGAAAGAAGACCAAGGAAAGGTATCAAAGCTAAGTTCGCATTGATGGCTCTCAAAATTCACCTTAAGAACGGCTGACAAAAGCAGATTGAAGTGTTAGAATATAAAAATATGGCACTGCAACTTCATGGGGTTTTATGCACTGGCAATGAGTTTAAGATGTACTCAGAGGCAAGTTCCAATCAGGGACCTGCGGGTTCATGGGCCTCCGAAGTCATGGTGGGGTTAAGGGATATATTTTTTATAATCTAAAGTGAATAACATCACAGACAAGAAATTCAACATCCTTTCAGCAATGTAGGCAGCTAAGACTACGCGATAGCAAGGCAAGCCATACAAGAGCATTGGCACAGTTGTTTAGGCAAATTCTGCCAAAAGCAAAAGTTTCTTTCCTTGTGGGAATATAACCAATTCAGGATTGAGAGGAATCCTATTTCAAATTTTTTGATTTGAATAAACTAATGTTCAGAACCCAAATGAACAAGAAATATACAAGATCAAATGGATGTTTCAAGGAAAAGTCAGTACCAGATCAGTCTGGAATTCCTCATTATTCATTTTTTGTCCGGCACACTTCTCTGGCAATTGACATTGGCGTGCACGACGAGCTCGGACCAATATTTGTAATTTGGTAATGGCTTGAACGCATCGCAAAGTCACAATAGCCTGTTTCCGGACCAAATGACCACGCACAGCAGCTTGCAACTTGACAACATTCTTGAGTTTTTGGAGTTCTCTCTGAGCCTAAAAATTATGACAAAATGTAGTTAGCAAAAAAAAATGACAGGATTACCAAATAGAATTAACAAAAATATTTTAAGTCACACCAGGAGTCTCCTTGCAGCAGCCTGAATAACAACAACAGTTTTCTGGAGGTCCTCTTCAAATGCAGCAGTAATTTCCCCAGTATCTGGTGCAACTCTTTCTTCCAAATTAACTACAGCTGAGGTGAAAGGATCCGTTTTATTCACCTCCTCTGTCACAGGGGAGCTATCTGAGTTAACAACATCAGAGGACAATAGTGCTGTTTCATTTGTCTGTTCTACAGTAGGGTTATTTTCTAAACTAACAACAGCTGATGCCAAAGGAGCTTGTTCTTCGGCAGAAGGTTTTTCTGAAACATATGAATCCTTGACTGGATAAAATTTAGCAGTAGAAGCTTCGGGATTTTCCTTGTCAAAACTGACAACATGAGGTTCTGATATCACTGTGTTGCTTGGTACTTGACGCCCAGCAGACCTCTTTCGGAAACTCCACCTTCGTTTATCTGATGATTGCTTGCCCTACAACAGTTAGATATAAGCAGGTTACATGTTAATCAAAAAGTCCTGCTATGCAATACTGAATGAGAGAGAATATTCACACATAGAAATTAATAAAATATTAAAAAAAATCAACAACCATCGAAAAATTCCAATACTGCGTTGGTAAATAATACAACGTGTGGCCACTATGATAATCGAACCCAAAGCTGAAAATTCTGTTCTGGCATATGAATTTGCAGTCATTTAAACCACGATATAATTATTATGTACATACATCATGTTCTTTGATCTACTCATTAGTAAGGACTGCACTATTCTGATATGATTGGGGTTTCTGGCCGTAATGGCAAATCTGAAATTACTGGGCACATGGGCATTTTTGTAATTTTGGGTTCCAGGGGCAAATTTGTACTTTTGGGTAAAATCCCTAGGTCAGGGGTATTTTGGTAATTAAGGAGCGACTGCCCAATAGGAATTTTATTATAAATAAAAGGGGGAGACCTAGAGAGAGGGACATGTTGAGAATTGAAAAGAATACGGTAGATCCCTTTTAGATCTAGTGGAAGAGTTAGGCTTTGTCTCGAATCAAAGCTAGGAGAGCGAGTTCCTCTCGAAAGAACTCAAATATCCTTTGTATCTTTTTTTATTTTCAGTTTCTATTCCATAAAAATCTCTCTTTTCTCCCCAAAATCCATTTTTCATCCCTAAAAATCCCTCTTTTCCCATAAAAATCCATCTTTCACCCCAAAACCCCATAAAAATCCCATTTTAATCCCAAATCCAGCTCTGAAACGTATCATATTCCTGTAGAGAAGAAGGATTTCCCTCATAAAGGGTAAAAGTAACAAGGGAATAACTAAATAAGAATTACATAGAAACATAACCATATGCCGAATATAACTAAAAGATTATCCTGGGAGAGAATTTTGGTATGTTCTCTAGAGATTCAATATTTGTTATACCTCATCTTTCTCATCTCGCCTGTGATCACTTGTAACTTTTTGAACAAAGGTACAAAACATAAGATAGCAGAAATTGATGCGTTTTTGGGAAGTTTCGGCCCCACTAAGGGCATTTTTTGCAATTCCAAAAAGTATGAGGGTTTTTTTTCGTAAATTGTTCAGATCTGTAATTCTCTTTTATTTATAGCTAAGGCCGGCTATGGAGGAGTTTATGCTGAAAATTGTGATTGTGAACCCAAGGCTAAAGGTGCCGACTTTTATGAATTTGACTTTCTTCTCGAATAGAAAGTTAGGAGATATCTCCATCTCGAATCAGGGCTTATCCTTGTTATTTTCAGATCTGAAAAACATTATAAAAATTCCTCTTTTCTCTAGTTTTCTCTTCTCAAATCCCTATTTTTTTCCACAAACAAGCCCTGGGATCTATCAAAGTGGTATCAGAGCGGCCGATCCATGGCGATCACAAGAGCGAAAGACAAGATGGAGGTGTTGGAAGAGAAGGTTGATGGTGACATCCAAGGACTAACAAAGATGGTGGAAGAACAAAGGGCCGAGAAGGATCGAAGGTTTTCTCAACTCATGGAGACCTTAGGGCAAACAAATATGAAGATCGACGCCTTGTCACAGCAGAGGGATCCAAAACAAATCTAAACCCTAGATCTGGAGAAAAGGGCGAGGGCTTTAGTGAAGGGGAAGGAGAAAATAGATCATCTTCGTGAAAGACTCCTCTCGGATGCAGTTCTAGTGACGGATGATAAAGATTTCGACTTTTCAGAGGGCGAGGGAGCCCTACCAGAGATCTACGGAGGCCGGAGAAGCGAAAGAGACGATGAAGAAGCGAAATGGGGTCCGCCGAGGGATCGCATGCCCCGACGAGCCGCCAGGCAGCCCGCGAGCCCCTGGCAGCTCGCCAGGGGCCACGCAAAGCCCTGGCGACTCGTCAGGGCTTCGCCAAGCCCTGGCGAGCCCGCCAGGGCCCAACGATGGCCCTAGCGGCTCGCCAGGGCATCCTGAGAGCCCCGACAAACCACCATGGGGATTTTGGACCCCTGCCCGCCAGGGCCCCCGATTTTTGGAGTCGGGCCGCCAGCTACTCCTGGAGTCACCGACGGCTGGGGGAGGTTCGGGCATCAAGCGGGCATCAACGGGGGTTTTGATGGATCTCCATATAATTGAGGAGCTGACTTCTACGACGGAGAACATCAAAGGCATGAGGCAGAGTTTGAGAGCTATGAAAGGTACCCCGAGAGTGACCATGAGTACTACGGAGAAGGCGAATCTGATTGGGGAGGCGGTGCGAGGCATGGGAGAGATGGTGGTCAATGGTATGATGGACCACGTCATCTCCCATGACGACGACATGATTATCAGCAGGGGCAAGGAGTTCAGGGAGGGGTTTCTGCGGAGAACTGAATCAAAAGCTAAAGATGCCCATCTTCGATGGAGAGGATCCGGATTCGTGGATGTATGGGGTCGAGAGATACTTTGAGGTCTCCATGATATCGAAGGGGGAGTGGCTTCGGGCTGTTGGGGTCTGCTTGGAGGGAAAAGCGTTGTCGTGGTATCGATGGACACAGCAAGGCCAGCCTTTCTACACGTGGGAGGAATTTATTGCGCTCTTGCTAAAGCGATTTGGGGAGGTACATGCAAGCACGGCCTTTGAGAGGCTGTATGCGCTGAGACAGGATGGTGCCGGGAAGGAATACATCAAGAAGTTCGAGATGTTAGTTAGTCGGTTCAGCGGGGTGTCAGGAGAGTCGCTGGAAGGTAACGTTATGAAAGAATTGAAGCCGATTATCAGATCGGAGGTGGGAGCCCATAGACCGGCGAATTTGCAAGATTGCACGAGTCTAGCGAGGATTGTGGATGCCAGACTGGACCAGGAGAGGAAGGCACGAGCTTGGGAAGGATCTACTTTCAAGGAACATGCGCTTGAAGGGAGACATAAGGCACCCACTAGTATCGGAGGAGTACCAGTTAGCACGGAGAAAGGAGTAGAGCTACGACCTGAGGGGCATACGCGGTGGATGACGGAGGCCGAGGTCCGTGATAAACGTGCCAAGGGTCTGTGCTTCAAGTGCGACAAGAAGTTCTCTCCAGTGCATAATGTGGTGACCGTACACTACAGATTTTGATCGTGAATGATGAGGAGGAGAACGTAATAATGCTGGAAGCTGACAAAGAGGATCGAGAGCACCTGCATATGGAGTAGCCCATCCATGCACTTCATGCACCACCTGATGAAAAGATGGTTTTTCGAGGGCGGAGTAATGATGCGTTTTGAGAAGTTTCGGCCCACTATGGGCATTTTTTACAATTTCAGACAGTATATGGGTTTTTCGTAAATTGTTCAGATCTGTAATTCTCTTTTATTTATAGCTAGGGCCGGCTAGGGAGAGTTTATGCTGAAAATTGTGATTGTGAACCTTAGGCCAAAGGTGTCGACCTTGGAGAATTAGACTTTCTTCTCGAATAGAAGTTAGGAGACATCCCCATCTCGAATCAGGGCTTATCCTTATTATTTCCAAATCTGAAAAACATCATAAAATTTCCTCTTTTCTCTTGTTTTCTCCTTTCAAATCCCTATTTATCCACAAACAAGCCCTCGGATCTATCAGAAATATAGAGGTGTCCAGTAGACTCTTTTTTACTACCTATAGAATACATTCAAAATTTGAGTTACAAAAGTACATCTATTGCCAAGTGGATACATCTATCCGCTCAGTATGTAACTAAACAATTTTACACCACATGAATAACATAAAAAGATTTGGTGGCAAATCCTTTTTTAAACTTTATGTACAAAAGCATTTTCCATCCCTTTTTAAAGAAAATAATACATAAGCCTAAAATTATATCCCTATGTAAAAATGAGACCCGGCATGAAAGTATCCCTTTTATAATTATTTATGCAGCCTGAGAAAAATAAATTGATGTTTTTGTGTGTTCAAGATGTGCTACAGACTTTATATTAATACTTATAACTAATATTGTATATTGCACAAGTGTAAAACTAATATTTATGTGGTTTCTAAATAAAAAACATATCAATGTTTAAGCTTATAAATTTAAAATAATTTTTGTGTGTGAATGCGCACACGCATACATTTCTGTGTGTAATAGTGCATGAAAATTTAAGGTTATAAAAATATGACTACCACATGCATAGAATTTTACATGTCAAATCAAGGTTGTGGAAATCGGGTGCAGACAAAAGCGGCAAGGCTTAAGCAGCAAAAAAGGGGGAAACAGCACGAACAAAAAAGCGGAAAAGAGGGGGACGAATGACGGGGGCGGGGGGGGGGGGGGGGACGCAAGAAATGAGGGGAAGATTTTACTTATATCTATTTAATGATTAATACTATTGATTTATAAAATTGATATCCAAAAATACAACATAGTAAGACTATTCATAAAAAATAACATGTTTAAAATCTTGAAGCAATGTTAAAATGCTCCCAAAACCCCGAAAATGTAAGCAAAGGCTTACGTGAGGCTTAATGCAAAATGCATTTACATACGAACTCTTTGCAACAATACATGCAATCTTGGCCACTGGTGTTGTATGTAATAGTGGTTACACCCTTGCTTCCATTTAGTGCAGCCCACTTATTCCACTGGTTTGAAACAAAAATGTGGGCCCACCTTTTGAACCTATTGGTCCGGCAAAAATAAACCCCGTTGGCTACAAAAAAGGAATGTTGGCCGAATTAAGCCAGGCAAACACCTTTCCTAGTTATACACAGAAAGATCTAACAATTGAATGTTGCAGTTAAGCACCCTCCTTTTCAATGCCTCAGATTCAATCCAGGTGGCTTGAGCTGGATAGCACCATGTATTCAGACCCAAAACAGATGAGAATCAAGTTCAGAATGGAGCCCAACACAACCCATGAGCAAGTTCAAGTTGGAGACCATATTCAGGGTAATGCAAAGCCCAAGAGTTGCAATTGAACATGCATTCCCAATATCCAAGGCCCCTTTTGTAATTTTGTGATACGATTTGGGGGTCAAATCGTACTTAGTGCTGAATTTAAAAGAGGAAAAATGGAAAAGAGAGGAATTTCTATTGAAATACGAAGAACAATAAGATAGATTTGATCTTTTCTGGAGAGATCACTCCCTAACTTGAATCTAAAGGATCAAGTCTAATCCCCCACTAACCCTAGCCGTCACGGCAATTAATCTCAATTCTTCGATAATGAACAACTAGGGTTTTTGGGGTATTTATAGGATTCATCTAGTTATTGCTAAGCGCACACACCGTGACTTAAGCAATGACTAAGATGTTACAAAGCAAAAACAAACCAACTAAATAAGATAAGGTGGGTAGCTCTAATTCCGGCCCGTGCCCGTGCCCGCTTGCCTCCTCTTGTAGACGACCGCATCATTACTCCCCCCCAAAAAAACGAACCTTGTCCTCAAGGTTGTAGTCTGGGAACTGAGCCCTGATGGTATCCTCCCGCTCCCAAGTAGCCTCGTGGTCAGGCAACCCCAACCATCTTACCAGCACCTCCCGACCGCCCCTCTCAGTGTGTCGAACCTGCAGAATATCCTGGGGCGCCATCATCACCTCTGAGTCGGCTGTCAATGTGGATGGCAGAGTGGCCACTGGTGTCTGCGCTCCAACCGCTCGTCGTAACTGAGAGACGTGGAACACTGGGTGTAAGGCAGATCCTGGGGGCAGCATCAGTCTATATGCCACGGGTCCAATCCTCGCCTCTATCTGGAACGGCCCATAAAAAAGCGCGGCCAACTTCTCGTTCCGGCGTCGGGCTAGCGACCTCTGTCGATACGGTCTCAGCTTCAGATAGACCTGATCCCCTACTGCAAACTCCACCTCTCTACGATGTGCGTCCGCCTTGGCTTTCATAAGCTTCTGAGCCCTCGTCAAATGCTTCTTCAGCTCCTCCAAAATCCCCTCTCGCTCCTCGAGGTACTGGTCCAACTGGGACACCGGGGTCGTCCCACCACGATAATGGACCAGCGCTGGTGGATCCCTCCCATATAGCACTCGAAGCGGTGTCGTCTGTGCGGCCGAATGGAAGGAGGTATTGTACCAATACTCCGCCCACGCCAGCCATCGATACCAACTCCGAGGACAATCCGATGCAAAACAGCGAAGGTAGGTCTCAACGCTCCTGTTGACGACCTCGGTCTGTCCATCCGTCTGGGGGTGGTAAGCGGTGCTCCTCCTCAGAACGGTCCCCTGCACCCTGAACAACTCCCTCCAGAACTGGCTCATGAAGACAGTGTCCCGATCCGATACTATGGACTCTGGAAACCCGTGCAGACGCACCACCTCTCGCATAAATGTCGTAGCCACTGTCACTGCAGAGTAAGGGTGTTTCAGCCCAATGAAGTGTCCATACTTGCTCAGTCGGTCTACCACCACCAAAATCACCGAGTATCCTTCCGACTTGGGTAGCCCCTCCACAAAATCCATGCTAATCCACTCCCAGACCCGCTCAGGAAGAGCTAAAGGTTGCAGCAGCACTGCTGGTGCCATGGCCAAGTATTTGTGACGCTGGCAGACGTCACAACGGGCTACCATTTCTGCGATGTCCTTCTTCATTCCCCTCCAGTACAGCTCTCTGGCCATCCTCATGTATGTCTGCTGGACGCCAGAATACCCCACTATTGCGCTCCCATGGAATTCCTGAAAAATCAGTGGGATGTGCACTGAACCCCGTGGTATCACCAACCTTCCCCGATACAACAACCGTCGTCCCTCCACTGAATAGCCTGGGTGCTCAGTCACCCCGTGAACCAAATCCTCGCGGACTCTAGACAACTCCTCGTCGGCCTCCACCTCCCTCCATAAAGGCTCCCAATCCGCTAGCAGTGGTACTGACAAGGCTGCTAAGGACGTAACCTCCTCCCGCCATGATAGCGCATCCGCAGCCTTGTTTTCCAACCCAGGCCGATAGTGTATCTCAAACTTGTAGTCCACAAGCTTAGATAACCACTTCTGATAGTCCGCTGCCACCAATCTCTGCTCCAGTAAGTATTTCAGGGACCTCTGATCCGTGCGCACAATAAATGGCCGCCCCAGCAGGTACGGACGCCACTTCTGAATCGACAAAGCGATCTCCATCAGCTCCCTCTCATACACGGACTTCTGCCTCGCCCGTGAAGACAATCTGACTGAAGTAAGCCACGGGCCGCTGATCTTGCATCAGCACTGCCCCCAACCCGTACCCCGAAGCATCTGTCTCAACCACAAAGGGTCTGCTAAAATCAGGAAGAGCCAGTACCGGGACGGTCGTCATCGCCCCCTTCAGGGCCTCAAACGCCGCAGTTGCCTCCTCGGTCCACTGAAACCCATCCTTCTTCAACTGCTCAGTCAGAGGCCAGGCAATGGTACTATAGCCCTGCACGAACTTGCGGTAGTACCCCGTCAAGCCCAAAAATCCCCGCAACGCCCTCAGTGTAGTTGGCCGCGGCCAATCTAGCATGGCTTCTATCTTGCTCCTATCCGCCGCCACCCCTGCTGCTGAGACCACATGCCCCAAGTATTCCACCTTCGCCTGTGCGAACGTGCACTTCTTCTTATTGGCATACAGCTGGTGGGCCTGTAGCTCCTGTAACACTGTCTCTAAGTCCCGCACGTGCTCCTCCACTGTCCGGCTGTACACCAAGATATCGTCGAAGAACACCAAGACAAACTGCCGTAGGTAAGGCTGGAATATCTTGTTCATCAACGACTGAAATGTAGCAGGTGCATTCGTCAGCCCAAAGGGCATGACGAGGAACTCATAGTGCCCCTCATGAGTCCTGAAAGCAGTCTTCTGTACATCTCCTGCCTTCATCCGGATCTGATGATAACCCGACTTCAGGTCAATCTTCGAAAAGATCGACGCCCCATGTAACTCGTCTAGCAACTCATCTATCACCGGTATAGGAAAACGGTCTGCCACCGTCTCCTTGTTGAGGGCACGGTAGTCTACACAAAACCTCCAGCTACCGTCCTTTTTCTTCACCAAGAGCACCGGGCTAGAGAACGGACTAACACTCGGCCTGATCACCCCCGCCTGTAGCATCTCCTTGATCAATCACTCGATCTCATCCTTCTGGACATGCGGGTACCTGTATGGTCGGACACTGATGGGCGCTACCCCCTCCCGCAGCACGATGGCGTGCTCGTGGTCTCTCTGCGGTGGAAGTCCCTGTGGCATCTGAAAAATGTGCCCATAGCTGTCCAACAACTCCTCCACCTCCGGCGGTGCCCTCTGCTCCTCTGCCTATGCCCCAATCTCCTGGTAGGACACAAAATATGCCTCCCCTCCTATCGATACTGCCCGAGCCAAAGACTTCAAGGACGCTGCGCGACAACACAGACTGGGGTCCCCTAGCAAAATCACAGTCCTTCCGTTCTCCTGATATTCCATCCTAAGCATCTTCCAGTTGAACTTGGTGTCGCCTAATGTCTGCAACCATTGCATTCCCAATACCAAGTCAACCTTCCCCAGCTCCAGGGGGTAACAGTCTACCACCACCTGAGCTCCCTGTACTGCCAGAATCACAGCCCTGCAGACACCCCTGCTCTCCTCCCTTTGGCCGGTGCCCAAAATCACCCCAAAGGTGGCTGTCTCACTCACTTCTAGCCCCACCTGCTCCACCAACTTCCTGGAGATGAAGTTGTGGGTCGCCCCACTGTCTATCAATACCGTCACCTCCTGGTCTGCCAACCTGCCCACCAGCTTCATGGTGTGATAAGGAGTAAATCCCACCACTGAGCTAAGGGAAACCTCCACGACGTCTAAATGCTGGTGTTGTTCAGCCATAGTCTCCTCCCCATCGAGTATAATAGTAATATCTCCATCTTCTTCCTCCTCAGCCGCCACCTCCAACTGCATGGCTCGCCCTGCGCACCGATGCCCCGGAGTGAACCGCTCATCGCACTTGAAGCACAGCCCCTTGGCCCTGCGCTCCCTCATCTCTGCCTCGGTCATCCGACGGGTCTGCCCTCCAGGTCTGGTCTCCGCGGCCGGGGTCCCGGTCGTAACCCTAGGTACTGCTGGCGGAACTGGGTTACGTGCCGCAACCCCGCCCCACACTCCTCTAGACCTCCTCTCCTGAGTCTGCCTGTCCTCTACCCTCCTGGCTAATCGCATCATAGCTGCCAACCCCTGAGGGTCATGCACTCCTACCTCTGCTCTCACGGATGGTTTCAACCCCTTCAAAAAGTTCCCCTCCATCGATTCCGCTGACACCCCCTCTACCCGGCTCGAGAGGGTCTCGAACCTCGAGATGTAGTCACGCACGGTCCCCTCCTGTTTCAAGGCATAGAACTGCTCAAACAGCCCGCCCCCGTGGGTCTCCTGGAACCTCTCCATCAGGCACTCTGTCAGCTCCCTCCAAGTCCGTATCGGTCTCTGCTTCTGGGTCCACCGGTACCACGCCAGGGCTTCCCCTTCGAAATTTAGTGCCACCGCCCTCAGCCTCTCTGCTTCAGCGAAGCCCATGACCTCAAAGTATCTCTCTACCTGGTAGATCCAGCCATCGGGGTCCTTCCCATCGAACAATGGTGCCTTCAGCTTCCGCATATCTGGGGGTGTATCTCCCCGTAGTGGTCCCCCCCTGTCTGCCTGCCGCCTCTGGTAAGGATGATCCTCGGCCCTCCACTGTCCTACACCTTCCCTGGCCCTCCCATTGGCGAGTGCTCCCACATCGTCCCACTCGTCCACATGCTCCCTCCGGGGTCCTCCACGTAGCCAACCTGCTTCGACGCCCCCAAAAAGAGGGGAAAAACTCCCGCGGGCCCCCGGTGGGCCGCCCATCCTCCCCCGCCCCCAACCTGGGGCGGGTCTCCATCGGCGGGCCCCAGGAGGGCCCGCCCCATCGTTCCGCCCCCGCCTGGGGGCGGAAACCCCCCCGCGCCCCCCGCCTGGGGGCGCCACCCTTCGCCGCCCCCCAGGGGGGGCGGAAACACCCCAGCGGGCCCCAGATGGGCCCGCTGCTGTTCGCCGCCCCCCGTAGGGGGCGGAAACCCTCCGGCGGCCCCGTTTCGGGGCCGCCCGCCTTCGCCGCCCCCAGTTGGGGGCGGCCGACCACCCGGGCCCCCTTGCAGGGCCCGCCCACCTTCCGGTTGCCTCGGATCGCTCTCCCGTGGGGGGAAAAGCTACTCCTTCGTCGCCGTTTCCATGATTTGTCCGTGAGACCAGATCTAATGAACCCGACGATTGCGGATCTGGATCTCGCTGCAGAAACTGGGGTTGTTGAAGCATCCTCGCCACCTCGGCAAACCCATCCTTCATCTCGCGCGAATGGCGCTCCGAGACCCGATTCAACTTCTCATCCATGGTTGCGCTCAAACCCGCCTTGAGTTCTTCCCTCATATCCATCATCTCCTTTCGCAACCCCGTGATTTCCGCATCCAATCGCTCCTCCAGAGTTTTTGTCGTCGTCGCCCGTGTGCTCGCCATAGGACCGAGAGCTCTGATACCAAAATGATACGATTTGGGGGTCAAATCGTACTTAGGGCTGAATTTAAAAGAGGAAAAATGGAAAAGAGAGGAATTTCTATTGAAATACGAAGAACAATAAGATAGATTTGATCTTTTCTGGAGAGATCACTCCCTAACTTGAATCTAAAGGATCAAGTCTAATCCCCCACTAACCCTAGCCGTCACGGCAATTAATCTCAATTCTTCGATAATGAACAACTAGGGTTTTGGGGTATTTATAGGATTCATCTAGTTATTGCTAAGCGCACACACCGTGACTTAAGCAATGACTAAGATGTTACAAAGCAAAAACAAACCAACTAAGTAAGATAAGGTGGGTAGCTCTAATTCCGGCCCGTGCCCGTGCCCGCTTGCCTCCTCTTGTAGACGACCGCATCATTTTGCCAGCTTCCCCGAGTATTTTTTTTTCCTTTAAAAAGCACTCCTTAAAAAATAAAAAAATAAACAGAGGTTGTAGCCCAGTTTTGAACTTGGAAGCTATTTCGGATCCCTTACCAGTGAGGCATTGGCCAAAATAGGCATGCTAATCATACTAAGTTGAGCTCTTGCTTAGATATACATCAAGGGTCATAAATTATAGTTAAAAATCCTTAGCTAAATACGACTGAAACATATAAGCAAAGAAAGAAAATATTTTATAGACTACAACAAAAGAGCAATATATGCAACAGAATCCTCCAAGGAGTAACTCTCTTAATTCTAAAATTCCTCCCCGGCTGCCTTGAAGACATGTGCACAGCAGTAGCTATCAACATGCTCTGTTTGGAAATAACATGCCCCTCCTCAGTTCTATAAAAACCAGTTAGAAAAGAATGATTTCAAGTAAAACATACCTGATCATGTCATGCTATCAATTACGTAACTAGTGCCCGAGAAGTTTTAGAAGCCCCTGAATTTTCATTTCATATAGAACCTTGCCAAGAAGAAGTTCAATTAATCCCTTCGCCAATCTGTGACAAGAGATCTCATCCAAATGGAATGCGCTCACAAAACTATTAAAATTTTCTCCAATATCATGTTTGTGTTTGCAAAGTTTAAGAAGCATTGACAATGCCCAGCCTCAAGATAGGAAAGTCCTTAATGCTTGAATTTACGGCTCCATCATGCAAAGCGTATATATAGAACTATACATTAGATCACAGTTTGCCATATAACTATAGTTTAAAATAATTCCAAGATCGGCATGTCATTTCAATGTGCATAGTAGTACATGATTCTACTCAATGAAACTGTCTTAAAGACTAAGACAGCTTAATCTGTAAAAGAGAACTTGGCAAAATCAATATGTTCCCCTAGGCAGGACACCGGACAGAGCAGTATATCTATCTACAAAAACACTTTGATACAAGAGAAGTGTTAACCACAACACTTAAAGATTAAACATGTCTACACACAACAACCATACAATTCCTTACTTCATGAACCACATCAGCAACTGATATTAAAAGACCATTGCAGTAAGCAAGAATGTTTTTCTCTACAGAACAATTACGGATAGCACTCTCTACATTGACATGGTAAAATATTGACAAAGTGAATATGGTGTTGTTTGGCTCTTAGTTTTTCCTTCTAATGGCAAGCGTTGTTTCCTATAAATATCATCTTTCCACTTCTAGATTTATCTGCCAGATAAGAGAACATGGAGGATACCGATTTGTTGCTTAGTAATATGGCAGTCACACTAGTATCCGTATGACTGTTGTCCACGACTTAGGACTCATGCGACACCTACCTTTACGGGATAGGAGCTAATCTAATAATGCCCACTAAAACCTAGCCTGTGACCTCAGCCCAAACAGTTGAGCTGATGCTTGGGACCCACAACTCACACCGACATGGGTCTACTACATGCCAAAAATAGGGATTCGCCTATCTTATGGTCGATATAACTTACATACCATTTGACCTATCCTACAAATAACACATATCCCGAAGCATAAATGTACACAAAAAAACTCCACCTAAACTTTCCGTTTACAGCCCATCTCGTCCTACTCATGCATAGAGGGAGTTAGGTTGGGAGCCATCCGAACCTCGTCTAACCTCGTTATATGTCATATGTCCGATTTCCCCATCAAAGCGCAGCAAATCAGTTAACTTGCAGTGGTCCATCCAAGCTACAAGACATCCCAATTTGTCAAGTCTCCACTCAGCTCGTCCTGGGACCTAGCCGTTGCAATATGAATTAATTATGGTTGACATCAGGTTGAAAATGGGTCGTAAATTTTGTCACTCTTTTATTGCTTTTGATTGTAAAAATAGAATAGATGTTGTGATGATGATCATCATTGTGATCGTAATGAAAAAATCTCACCAAAAGTAATGGCAACCATCCTTCAAGTAAGGAACCACAAAGAAAAATCTCATTCTTTAAACAATAACCACTCGCATTAAAAGTGTAATAATCATGGCACCATGCGATAATTATGGTTCACTTTATGGAAAAATGAATGATCCTTCGATGACAGGCTGACAGCTTAACAAAATTCATATTTAATTCCTAATGCAATACCTTAGCTCAACATAATACCAACAACCAACACTAGTTAATTCAACAAAACAGCAGAATGAATCCAAAAGGAGAGAATCTCTTCGCAAAGAGACTGGAAGTCAAATGACCAATTTTCCTCCGCAAACCCCCCTACATAGAGATTCGGTGAAGGCATGTCAACTAAATTACCCACGGTCACTATCCCAATTCTCTGACTCCCAAAATATTGTGTAAATATCAGAATCCAAATTTGTCATTGTCATTCATCTACAAGCTAGATCCAGCTCCTAAATCCAGTTCTTACCAGATAGATCCATTGGATACAGTGAAGCGCTACCTGACAAATTGCCTATAATATTTTACTATCACACCCATTAATCACTGGCCTTCAGCAATCGTTAGACCTAAAAATCACTTAAAATCCAACGAGCTCAAGATTCCACTAAACAAAAACTCATCAATGCCGGAAACATTTCCAGCTGATCTGATAACAAGAAGAAGCAATCCAACAAAAACAGCAGAAATCAGCTTTCAAATTTCAAAAATCCCGTGGTAAAGCCCTTGTTTCGAAAAACGAAATGCGAGAGAGAAGGGTCAGATACCTCCGGCGGCGAGAGATCGTCGTCGATGTCACTTGAATCAGCGCCGCAAGAGATTATCTTAAAGCACGGGTTCGGCGATTTCCCCATTTCCCTACCTTTTTCCCTTTTTTTTTATTTTTAATTTTTCTAATTGATTCCAACGATGGAGGAAAACGATACTTCCCCCCTCTCTGTAAGAATTACTTATATATATCTGTCTCTTTGAGCTCCGAGTCTCCCCTTTGGATTTCAAATCTCTGTATAAATCTGAATTATTTTGCCGTTGAGGTCCGCCATCGGTGCTGTTAACCTTGGCTCCACCGTCTGCTCTGGTCTGGCCTGGTCCCGTTCGGACGGGTTAGTCTGAGTAGGATCGGGTTCGGTCAAAATCACAAACAGCTAAAAATGCAACAGATAGATAAATAAATACTATTAAATCGTAATAAATTAACAAATCATGACCATAATCATTGTACTCTATTAGATTTTTTTTTTTTGAATCACGCTATCCTTTTGCTCAACACAACTTATGAAATTTTCATCTACTTAACCAAAAGTCTGCCCATTAAAATCTTAACCATCTCAGATTCGACTCGCTAACAATCTGACAGCCTACCCAAAATTGTCCCCAAGACCCCCATCTCCATCCTTTATTCGTTAACCATCTGATAGCCCACCCAATGCTAACAAGTAACAACCCTGTGGTTAATTAATAGGCTGCATGCATATCATCAACCCCATGAGGACCATGACTAGCTACTTAATTGATTACGCAAATCTCTTGGGACACCCAAAAGAAGAGATTATCCCCATCCCACATCAGCTCCATATTGCTTGATTATTTTCTTTTCATTGCCAAAAGCCAAGTGAACGATTGGGATGTTGGCAACAAGCTCGGATGATGATGGCTTGCTGGGGACCTGAAAGAGAAATCAACGACAGCCCTGACGAATAAAAAGCTTAAAGGGACCTCGAGAGAGCCCACACATCACATGAAGAAAGTAGCGCAATTGATTGCCCTCAAGTATCCTTTTTGAAAACAAGATGGTATCCTTTGGATTAGGTTTCACTGCTCCTCGAGACTAAGGCCAGATTGATTTATGGGTCAATAATATCTCAGATGATCCAAAAATGAGACAAGCTAGCAGCTTCTTCATGGATGAGATCAGATCTGTGAGCATGTGCAGTACTCACATGCTGCCTCCTCAAAAGTTCATGGCTGATCCCACTTTCTCAGAACTCGGCTGGTCCAGTTTCATGACAACATCACCCCCTTTTTCTCTCTTTTCGTTATTCCTTTGGATGGGGCTCAGCTCTCATGGAGCTTTAGCTAGCAGTCAAGTAGAAGTTACACCCCAGCAACTTCTGCTTCTGCTTGCAAGAAAGCATGATGAGAGTGATGCCTGCTGCCTTCAAAGTTTCCTCAGCTGCAGAGTCTGGATTCTTAGGTTTGAAGCATTCTGGGATAAAAAAAGCCTAGAATTCAGTAGAATTCATGATCCTGAGAACACGCAGTAGAATTCATGGCTGGACCCATGAAGAGGTTGTGCTTGATTTGAATTGCAGTTCTTATCCACGGAACCGAAGAGGTTGGCTGCACTTTCCATGAAAGATTATTTTTGAGTTGATGTCTTTCTAATCTGTTTGTTTAATTGCCATTAGCTCAAATTTGGGATTAGTGATTTCAAGTGAACGATCGTACTTCGACGAAACAAAGGATGCTTTGTGAGGATTGTTTGAGATTTCGTCCAGTTTAAAGTGCTGTGCTGCTTGTCCAAATTAAACAAACTCAGATCTATTCGAAGTCATTAACAATAAGGTTGGGACGAGTGTTTGGTAATCTGGAATTACTCGTGGGAAAGAATTAATTACGTTGAATGAGTTAATTAAATGATATTAATTAATTATGCGTCCGCGCATGCCGAAGGCGTCCGCTAAATTTTTGTTCTGTTAAATTGTGGAGTGGAATATTATATGTGCCAAAATTTTGGAGGGGAAATAATTTTTGAGGAAACAAAGATTTTAAATGAGTCATGCCCGATGGCACGGGTTATGACTAGTTATTATATATAAATTTGATATGTTTAGAATTTATAGGAAGGGTTAAACTAAAGGATGAGACCTAACAAATGCAGTGGAGAATTGATTTGTGCACCCACCATTTTGATCTGTGGATGTACTGCTTAATTTTTTTTGAAAAATGAAAAAACTGTCATTTTCAACAAAAAAACCGAATGCTTCGACGAAAATTACTTCGTGCACATACTAAATTACTTCAGGTGCGCTACGCCTGAAGTACTGTTACCAAGGCCTGGAAGGGCCTCTGTCTGTAAACCATGGACCGTGGGCCCATTGGAAGGATGTCCAGGGGTCATCGGGCCTGATGCCTTCCCCGGGGTCGTGGGCATCTGGGCGGCCCACTTGGCCATGGATCTGACCTGGGCGGCCTGCCAGGAGGCCGATGGTCTCTTGGCACCCCCACCCAGGGGCCACCTCTCTTTTAGGGGGCAATCGAGGCTTCTCCCTTTGTTCATACGTCTCGTCTACCTTCGCCCATGATTTTCGAGAGGATTTGAGCCCCATGGGCGAGATCCGTCGTCGATTTATTGGTGATCTTTGTTAAAGATGACATCTTTTCTCTTTCTTCCAGCCAAAGGCATTGCCTTTAGCCCTAGATCTATTGGGAGATGGGTATGCCCTTGAGGCAATTTATCTCTGTGTACGTGTACAAACGTCTTGTTCAAAATAACAGTAAGCTGTTTGATAAGAATTTATCTAAGTTAATAATAATATAGTCGACATTAAAACTTAGGTAAAATCCCGAGACTTAATGCAAGGTCAAACAAGTATCGAGATGAGGATCTCGATCATGGAGAACTGTTTGACCGTTAGAAGCATAAGTCTAAAATCGTTCGTGGTCATAGATGTTTTGAGAAAAGGACATCGATACCTCAGATAGACCATTGTGTTTTTGTCTTCACCATGGAGTGATGACGATGATCTCATGGTCGTCCGACTTGCCGAAGTCGGAGACGAGACACATATGCTCATTGGAGAATAAGTTCACTGAACGACCCAACGAGAGGTATCACATGGTTAATATAACTAATCTGTCAGTAATAACTCTCAGTGATGATAGGCAAGTTGGTCCTTAGACTTGAGGTCATTGTACAAACCTGTACGTGAACGGTGTCACGTAGATCTCTGACTTAGCTTCGAGGCAAGGTCTGTCGAAAGGTCTTTGGTTGGGTGACACTTGAAACAAGCAAGAAAAGTAATGACCAAGAGAGAATTCGTCTCTCTCGTTTATGGGGAGTTAGTGTCGCACATGCTAGTTCGGTCTTTAGTGAAAAATGTGGCCAAAGTATGTTGGAAGAAGTCCAACATTAATAGACTAAAGACCGATGGCGACTAACCAAGTTCAAGCTAGTAGGGTTGACTATTGATGTCACGCCCCGCTTCCCATTATACTTGGGGCGAGGACGTGAGCGGGCCCGCTTAGGTTGGAGCGGTGAAGCTCGAACCCAATAAGCGTCTGTGAAAACACCTTTCGCAGGAACTTGCATGCAACTCAGAACAATAGAAATATTAAAGCCAACATCCAGATACAGTACACAATAATAAAAGGGCCCCAAGCATGGCCTACAACGATAGCGATACAGATAAAGTGGGTACACACCCTACAAACAACAGCGGTGAAAAGTAAATAGCTGCAGCGGTGATAATCAGCACTACTCCACGGTAGGGTGGACTTCAGGATCAGCAGAATCCTGGTCTATTGGATCACTCTGATCCAGCAACTCGTCCTCCAGATAACCTGTCTCGTAACCTGACATACATTCAAACAACATGAATGTATGTCAGCAAGGGTCTGCAAGCAGATGTCAGATGACCCAAGGCAAGATATATATAACAAGTTATATATATGGCAGTTTTACAGTACACTAGCACGAATTTCAATGAACTGAAGCAGTTAAAACATTTATGAAGCAGTTAAAGCAGTAAGTTTCATTAGCATGGTAGTTCAATAATAAAAATTGACATGGCAGTTGAGTAATGTAACATCAGTCTGTAATTAACTTCCATTTTCAATTATTTAACTGTGTGTGCAAGTCCGTGACTAAGATTCCCGCCGTTAGACGAATAGTAAATAAATACACCTTCAAGTGCCCCCGAAGGCGACTCGTTTACTACCGGCTAGTGCCCGGGAACCAACCCCACCCAAGTGTATTTTCCTGAATCACGTGCCAGGATGCTAATCCGCCATATACTGAAACACGAGTCCAGACTAGTCGCATGTGACGTAATCACATGTGACCGACGAGATTAACTAATAGCCAACGGCAGTAACATCTGGTAGCCAACGGCAACTGGTAGCCAACGGCATGTAACATCGGTAGCCAACGGCATGTAACATCGGGAGCCAACGGCATGTAACATCGGGAGCCAACGGCATTTAACTACGGGAGCCAACGGCATTTAACTACGGGAGCCAACGGCATTTAACTACGGGAGCCAACGGCATTTAACATTCTATGAGTATCAACAGTTCTAAAATAAAATGTGTTTGTGTCAGCAATTAAGTGTACAACATCAGATATCACAAAAACATAAAATAACTGCACGCTTGCCTGACTGGGACAGTTTGGGTTGTCCGAGTAACGGTAGGAAAGTTCGCGACGTATCTGATTTCGGTGATTTGGGTGCCGTTGGGTCCGTCTTGATGGGTACTACGTAACGGTACTTCCGGTTCTCTGTTTTCGTTAAAGAATTCACAGAATTAGATTTTTGTGAGAAAATCAAAATATCGGATTAATCCCCGAATTGGGTTCATCTAATTTTTATGGGGTTCACTGGCTAGGGTGGCGGTTATAGCATGTTACATGAGCAGGGTACGTCTTATTAATTTAATATTTTAATACTCTTACATTATTTACAGTCAACAACATGCTGAAATGACTAATAACACTTAAATACACTAATTACAACTAAATAACATTAACAAGGTTATTCACATGAGTTAACATCTCAATTAATTGTACACCTACTACACTACGGGTAAAGTTACATGTTAAAACTTTAACAATTATTAAATACATAACATATCTGTTAACTTCCCCCTTTACCCTAACTTTAACTATCTTTATTATTTAATAGGACTACACCCCCCTTCTTTAACTCTTTCTATACTCTTTATTGGCTGTTTCCTTCCTCTGCCACAATCTCTCTCTCTCTCTCTCTATTTCCTCTCTTAACTCTGTCTTCTTGTTCTTCAGTTCTTTTAATTTTTTTTTTTTCATTTCAGTGGCAGCAAGCACTTAAACCACGCAAAGAGAAGATGAGGGCTTACGCACGCGGATGGGAAGGCGTTGGCCGACGGCGGGCTGCTCCGACGGACTCCCTGGCGACGGCGGCTTGCGGCGCGCGCTTGCAGGTGGCCGGCGGCGACTGAGCAGGCGGCGGCGTCGGCGTCCAGGCGGGCGGCGGTTGCTGGAGGCGCGCGCGTGGGTTCAGGCGAGGGGGCCGGCCAAGGAGGAAGATGAGTAAGGGGAAGGAAGAGGAGGAAGAAGAGGGGTTTGAATGAGTTTATATCTGAAATTAATTTCAGATCTATGTTGGTTTGAATCTGGAGCTATTTTCAGATTTGGGTTTTAGATCTTGATTTTTGATGTTTTCAGATTTGGATTTTGATTGCTGGTTGGTTTGGCTTGTATGAGGATGGTGGATTTGTTGTGTGGAGGAGTTGATGATGGTATTGGGTAGCTTGCTGAAATTGAAAGAGGGGATGGCTTTTTGAGTTTCAGCTTTGACGAATTTGGTTTGGGAGTATGATTGAGTTGGGAATGATTGCGGGAAATATCTGTTGTAGGATTTTTGTTTTGCAGGGATGAAGACGGTGGGTTTTGCAGATGAAGTAGAGCCTTAAGAAGCTAATTAGTCGTAGACAACATTAATGAGTTTAGGTTTGAGATTAGGATAGAATTAAATGATGTTTGTTGAATGAAATGAGGGAATGCATCTGCCTAGCCTAACGTATACGACTTCTCCTCTCCCAAATCTAAACGTGTTTGTTGAATGAATAATTAATTAATTAATTAAGTTATAAAATGTAATTAATAAATTATAGCAGTAATTAGTAAAAAAAATAATTAATTTAAGGTAATTAAGTTTTGAAGAATTAAATTAACAAAAGTAATCAAAAAAATTAACCAAATAATTAAATTAAAGTTTTTAATTAAACTAACGACGAAACGAACAAAATACAAAGTCGCATACGCGCAACACGAAACATACGGTTGAAAGTCAACACGACGACTGAAGGAAAAATACCGGTTCACAGAACTAAAGCACGGCTAAAAATACCGGCCGTTACATTCTACCCACCTTAAGAAAATTCCGTCCTCGGAATTCTTATCAACTAAGGATCAGGAAATAAATATGGATAACGCTCGCGTATCTCATCTTCCCGCTCCCAGGTAGATTCTCCTGGCGAGTCGCGACGCCACATCACTCTGACTAGATCAACAGTCTTGGTCCTGAAGACTTTCTGACGTCGATCTAAGATCTCCACTGGTTGCTGTTCGTACGTCAAATCTGGTCGAACTGTGATCTCTGAGTAGTCCACAGCGTGTGAGGGGTCGCTGATATAACGACGCAGCTGGGACACATGAAAGACATCATGTACTCCCACTAGGGACGGTGGTAGTGCTAAGCGATAAGCTACCTCTCCAACTCGCTCTAGCACATCGAAAGGTCCAATATATCTCGGACTAAGCTTGCCTCGCTTCCCAAAGCGAATCACCCCTCGATTCGGTGAGATTTTCAGGAACACATGATCTCCTGGCTGAAACTCCAGAGGACGCCGTTTAGCATCAGCCCAATGCTTATAACGGTCCTGAGCGATCCGAAGCTTGTCTCTGATATCACGCACAACATCCACAGCCTCAACTATCATCTCTGGTCCCAACAGTTCTCTATCACCAACGTCATCCCAACTCAGCGGGGATCGACATTTCCTTCCATAGAGAGCAGCAAATGGCGCCATGCCAATGCTTGCCTGGTAGCTGTTGTTGTAGGAGAATTCCACCAGATGCAGATGATCCTCCCACGAACCCTTGAGATCCAACATGCAAGCTCTCAACATGTCCTCCAATATCTGGATAGTGCGCTCCGACTGTCCATCAGTTTGCGGGTGATACGCAGTACTGAATTTCAGACTAGTACCCAAATTCGTCTGCAAACTCTTCCAGAATTGAGATGTAAATCTCGTGTCCCGGTCTGAGACGATACTCACAGGAACTCCATGTAATCGCACAATCTCCTGCATGATTATCGTTCACATCACGACGTATACTAGAAAGAAGCTATAAAGGTATAAGAAAGATATTTTACCTCCATATACTTCTTCGCAAGTATTTCCGTAGCTTGTCCTACTCGGAAAGGTATGAAATGCGCAGACTTGGTTAATCGGTCAACGATAACCCAAATCGCGTCATTCTGCTTGGTGCTCCGAGGTAGTCCAGTTACGAAATCCATGGTGATGTGCTGCCACTTCCATTCCGGAATCGGCAGAGGTTGAAGTAATCCGGCAATGCGATGGTGTTCAGCCTTCACCTGCTGACACACAAGACATTTGGCGACGCTACGAGCTACGCTCCGCTTCATACCGTGCCACCAAAAATTCAGACGGAGATCCTTGTACATCTTGGTACCGCCAGGATGAATGGAATAGGAAGAGCTATGAGCTTCATTCATCAGCTCATCTCTGATATCACCAGAAGGTACGCAGATCCTACTGCCGTATCTCAAGGAACCATCGTCATGAATGATAAAGTCCGTCCGAAGTCCAGCTTCAACTTGCTCTCGGATCCTCTGCAGTTTAGCATCTCCAGACTGTGCAGCTTTGATCCTATCCACTATCGTTGACTGAATCTGCATATTCATCAACGATGATGTGACTCCAGGTAATACAACCTCTGTGCTCATCCCACACAGATCCTGTTGTAACCTCCACTGAACTGTGAGAGTCATGACCGCTGGAAGTCTGCTCAAAGCATCAGGTACAACATTAACCTTTCCTGGATGATACTGAAGGTCGATGTCGTAATCAGCCATCATTTCTAACCACCTGCGCTGTCTCATATTCAACTCCTTCTGAGTGAAAATATATTTCAAACTCTTGTGATCAGTGAAAATCTTCACTTTCTCACTCAGTAAGAAATGTCTCCAAATCTTCAAAGCGAAGATAACAGCGGCTAACTCCAAGTCGTGAGTCGGGTAATTCTTCTCGTGAATCTTCAATTGCCGAGAAGCATACGCGACTACATGACCGTGCTGATGTAGAACACATCCAAGACCTTTGCCCGAGGCATCACAAAATATCTCGAATCCTCCAGTCCTATCTGGAATAGCCAGAACTGGTGCAGATGTCAGTTTGGCTTTCAAAGTCTCAAATGCCTGCTCGCAAGTGTCTGACCAAACATACTTGACGTCCTTCCTCGTCAGTCGAGTCATGGGCTCTGCTATCCTCGAGAAATCCTGAATGAATCGACGGTAGTATCCCGCCAATCCTAGGAAACTCCGGATATCTGATGCTGACCGAGGAGTTGGCCAATTCTTGACTGATGTAACCTTCTCTGGGTCAACTGAGATACCGTCGCCTGATACCACATGTCCAAGAAATGCAATCCGGTCTAACCAGAACTCGCACTTGCTGTACTTGGCATACAATTGATGACGGCGAAGCGTCTCCAAAACCATTCGTAGATGCTTGGCATGCTCTTCCTCGCTCTTCGAATAGACCAATATGTCATCAATGAATATCACTACGAATTTATCCAGAAAATCATAGAATATGAGATTCATGAGATTCATGAAAACTGCAGGAGCGTTGGTCACACCGAATGGCATAACAACGAACTCGTAGTGTCCATATTTGGTCCGAAAAGCTGTCTTGTAGACATCCTCATTCTTGACCTTCAACTGATGATATCCACTCCTGAGGTCCAACTTCGAGAAAACTCGTGATCCACCGAGTTGATCGAAGATGTCATCAATGCGAGGTAACGGGTACTTATTCTTCACAGTGACATTGTTCAGCTCCCGATAATCCACGCACATCCTTCTCGATCCGTCCTTCTTCTTGACCAGCAGTACGGGTGCACCCCAGGGAGACACGCTGGGATGAATGAATCCTTTCTACAACAGATCGTCCAACTGCTTCCGTAGCTCTTCAAGTTCTGCTGGAGCCATACGATAAGGTGCCTTCGAGATTGGTTGAGTATTTGGCATTAGATCAATACTGAACTCTAAAGATCGATCAGGCGGCAATCCAGAAATATCTTCTGGAAATACATCTTCGAAGTCTCGAACCACTGCAGGCTTCTCCAGTTCGACTTGTATAGATGCGAGGATCGCTTCGTTCGGCTGAGCCCGAAATCTGATAGGCTCGAGCGAACGACTACCACTGATAAATTCGAACACAGGATGGTCGGGAATTTCGAATACTACTTTCTTCTTGTGACAGTCGATAGTAGCATAGAAAGTCCCTAACCAGTCCATGCCGAGAATAGCATCAAAGTTAGGTGTATCTAGGACCATGAAGTCTGCATAAAGTTCATGTCCGCAAATCACTAAGGGACATGATTTGCATCCCAAGGTAACACTCACTACGCCACCTCCGGTTGTGATATTCCATCTCTTGGGAAGTGGGTAGGTAGGGATCAAGTGTTTAACTACAAACTTCTGGGATATAACACACATGGAAGCTCCGGAATCAAATAAAGTAAGAGCCGGGTGGGAGGCCACTAAGATAATACCTAAGACGAAAATAATATAATTTAGCAAAGGAAACCTAACTAGCAAGCATTAATATATGGTAAAAGATAAATACTAGGTATAAATGTCACCTGTGATCACGTCATCCTCAGCCTCAGCTTCTGCAGCTGTCATCGTGAATGCCTGGCGCTTCGGCTGATGGACCTGCTGATAAGCTCGATCCTGAGGGATCAGAGGTGGTCCACGCTGAGCAGGTCCGGGTGCTCCTCGCTGAACAGGTGCAGGCACTGCACGCTGAACAGGTGCAGGTACTCCAGTGGGTGGTCGACGGTCCTTGCCGTGAGGGCAGTCTCTCGCAGCATGTGCGGGTGATCCGCATACCAGACACTGGTTCAGCATCCTCCTGCAATCTTTCTTCTGGTGTCCAGTCCTGCCGCAGAAGAAGCAAATCAGATGCGATCGATCGACAGAAGTGGATGGCCTCTTGAACGGTGTAGTCTGCGGAGGTCGAAAGTTTCCTCTAGGCGCCATCCTAGGCGGCTCCATGGGACGCTTGCCTCCTCCAGTTGAAGGTCCTTCAGGGAGTTTCTCTACCAGCTCATGCTCACGTGCACAATCCAGAACGTCCTGAAGTGTCGTCGGTCTCGCCGAGGTCATCGAGGCTTGGACCTTGCGATTCAGGCCCTTGCGAAACTGAAATGCACAATCTTCAGGGTCTTCTACCATATGAGGTGCAAAACGGCTAAGCATGGCAAACTCAGCCTCATACTCGTCCACGGTCATATCTCCTTGGACCAAGTTAGCGAAACGTTGTTGAAGCTCTCTCTTGGCTGCCTTGGGAAAGTATTTAGCATCGAACCTTTCCCTAAACATGCCCCAAGAGATCGGTCTGACCAGACGTTTTTCCTCCAGTTGCCACCAGCTCCTGGCATTGTCTGTCAGTTGTAGTTTTGCCACGTCAACCCATCCAGCTTGTGGGATACGTGCAGCACTCAACTTATCTTCAGTCGCTTGAACCCATTCATCAGCTCCTAGCGGCCCTTCCTTTCCAGAGAAGCTCTTGGGCTGCAATTCATGAAATTGTCTGACTCCTGGTTCAGCTCGAGGGGGTGGCGGTGGTGCATTCTGAGCAGGTTGTTGTCCTTGCTGAATCAGCTGTTGCTGAACTTCCAGCATTCCCCTGATAACACCGAGGACTACATTGATATCAGCACTTCCGTTAGCTGTATTATCGGTCCCATTTCCATTTCTGGTGTGTTGTCCTCCTGCCATGCTGAGAAACGAACTTGGTTAAGTTGTGTACGAAATAAATTTAGATGTTTTTGGCCATTGATAGTATTTCCATTGTACTGAAGTTTCGCTAATGCAAGACCTGCATGGGCCACCACAAAAACCTGTCACGCCCCGCTTCCCATTATACTTGGGGCGAGGACGTGAGCGGGCCCGCTTAGGTTGGAGCGGTGAAGCTCGAACCCAATAAGCGTCTGTGAAAACACCTTTCACAGGAACTTGCATGCAACTCAGAACAATAGAAATATTAAAGCCAACATCCAGATACAGTACACAATAATAAAAGGGCCCCAAGCATGGCCTACAACGATAGCGATACAGATAAAGTGGGTACACACCCTACAAACAACAGCGGTGAAAAGTAAATAGCTGCAGCGGTGATAATCAGCACTACTCCACGGTAGGGTGGACTTCAGGATCAGCAGAATCCTGGTCTATTGGATCACTCTGATCCAGCAACTCGTCCTCCAGATAACCTGTCTCGTAACCTGACATACATTCAAACAACATGAATGTATGTCAGCAAGGGTCTGCAAGCAGATGTCAGATGACCCAAGGCAAGATATATATAACAAGTTATATATATGGCAGTTTTACAGTACACTAGCACGAATTTCAATGAACTGAAGCAGTTAAAACATTTATGAAGCAGTTAAAGCAGTAAGTTTCATTAGCATGGTAGTTCAATAATAAAAATTGACATGGCAGTTGAGTAATGTAACATCAGTCTGTAATTAACTTCCATTTTCAATTATTTAACTGTGTGTGCAAGTCCGTGACTAAGATTCCCGCCGTTAGACGAATAGTAAATAAATACACCTTCAAGTGCCCCCGAAGGCGACTCGTTTACTACCGGCTAGTGCCCGGGAACCAACACCACCCAAGTGTATTTTCCTGAATCACGTGCCAGGATGCTAATCCGCCATATACTGAAACACGAGTCCAGACTAGTCGCATGTGACGTAATCACATGTGACCGACGAGATTAACTAATAGCCAACGGCAGTAACATCTGGTAGCCAACGGCAACTGGTAGCCAACGGCATGTAACATCGGTAGCCAACGGCATGTAACATCGGTAGCCAACGGCATGTAACATCGGGAGCCAACGGCATTTAACTACGGGAGCCAACGGCATTTAACTACGGGAGCCAACGGCATTTAACTACGGGAGCCAACGGCATTTAACTACGGGAGCCAACGGCATTTAACATTCTATGAGTATCAACAGTTCTAAAATAAAATGTGTTTGTGTCAGCAATTAAGTGTACAACATCAGATATCACAAAAACATAAAATAACTGCACGCTTGCCTGACTGGGACAGTTTGGGTTGTCCGAGTAACGGTAGGAAAGTTCGCGACGTATCTGATTTCGGTGATTTGGGTGCCGTTGGGTCCGTCTTGATGGGTACTACGTAACGGTACTTCCGGTTCTCTGTTTTCGTTAAAGAATTCACAGAATTAGATTTTTGTGAGAAAATCAAAATATCGGATTAATCCCCGAATTGGGTTCATCTAATTTTTATGGGGTTCACTGGCTAGGGTGGCGGTTATAGCATGTTACATGAGCAGGGTACGTCTTATTAATTTAATATTTTAATACTCTTACATTATTTACAGTCAACAACATGCTGAAATGACTAATAACACTTAAATACACTAATTACAACTAAATAACATTAACAAGGTTATTCACATGAGTTAACATCTCAATTAATTGTACACCTACTACACTACGGGGTAAAGTTACATGTTAAAACTTTAACAATTATTAAATACATAACATATCTGTTAACTTCCCCCTTTACCCTAACTTTAACTATCTTTATTATTTAATAGGACTACACCCCCCTTCTTTAACTCTTTCTATACTCTTTATTGGCTGTTTCCTTCCTCTGCCACAATCTCTCTCTCTCTCTCTCTATTTCCTCTCTTAACTCTGTCTTCTTGTTCTTCAGTTCTTTTAATTTTTTTTTTTTTTCATTTCAGTGGCAGCAAGCACTTAAACCACGCAAAGAGAAGATGAGGGCTTACGCACGCGGATGGGAAGGCGTTGGCCGACGGCGGGCTGCTCCGACGGACTCCCTGGCGACTGCGGCTTGCGGCGCGCGCTTGCAGGTGGCCGGCGGCGACTGAGCAGGCGGCGGCGTCGGCGTCCAGGCGGGCGGCGGTTGCTGGAGGCGCGCGCGTGGGTTCAGGCGAGGGGGCCGGCCAAGGAGGAAGATGAGTAAGGGGAAGGAAGAGGAGGAAGAAGAGGGGTTTGAATGAGTTTATATCTGAAATTAATTTCAGATCTATGTTGGTTTGAATCTGGAGCTATTTTCAGATTTGGGTTTTAGATCTTGATTTTTGATGTTTTCAGATTTGGATTTTGATTGCTGGTTGGTTTGGCTTGTATGAGGATGGTGGATTTGTTGTGTGGAGGAGTTGATGATGGTATTGGGTAGCTTGCTGAAATTGAAAGAGGGGATGGCTTTTTGAGTTTCAGCTTTGACGAATTTGGTTTGGGAGTATGATTGAGTTGGGAATGATTGCGGGAAATATCTGTTGTAGGATTTTTGTTTTGCAGGGATGAAGACGGTGGGTTTTGCAGATGAAGTAGAGCCTTAAGAAGCTAATTAGTCGTAGACAACATTAATGAGTTTAGGTTTGAGATTAGGATAGAATTAAATGATGTTTGTTGAATGAAATGAGGGAATGCATCTGCCTAGCCTAACGTATACGACTTCTCCTCTCCCAAATCTAAACGTGTTTGTTGAATGAATAATTAATTAATTAATTAAGTTATAAAATGTAATTAATAAATTATAGCAGTAATTAGTAAAAAAAATAATTAATTTAAGGTAATTAAGTTTTGAAGAATTAAATTAACAAAAGTAATCAAAAAAATTAACCAAATAATTAAATTAAAGTTTTTAATTAAACTAACGACGAAACGAACAAAATACAAAGTCGCATACGCGCAACACGAAACATACGGTTGAAAGTCAACACGACGACTGAAGGAAAAATACCGGTTCACAGAACTAAAGCACGGCTAAAAATACCGGCCGTTACAATTGACCATACCCTAGGCTTGACTAGGCGACATAGTTTTGACGAAGGGACTAAAACTGTGGCATTCATCACGGACACAGTCAGGGTGGTCCTGACAATACTCATGTCGATGAGTTAACCACATAATTATGTTATCGAAACAGAGACGACACTTGCTGCTCGTGGTCATTGTCGTCTGGGGTTTCGAGCCTCACCTGTAGTATGGTCAAGCTGTAGAGTCTCATACAGAGTGAGACATTCGTCAAGTAATATGATGTCTTCGGGGAGATTATACATCAGATGTATGAGAATTTATTAAGTCGCAAAGAGTTTGCGATATAAGTCTTAAATATTAAAGATATGTGGATTAATTGCATTTGATGCAAGAGTATTTTAATAGGTCGCAAAATGTTTGCAAACCTATTTATTCAATGATGCATAGAAATGATGAGAGGATTTTTCTACGAAAGTCGGGAAAAATCGTGCTAAAATCGGACTTCAGAGAGACTCAATAAGTCTATTTAAAAAGTGTTTTAAATAGAAAAACAAAAAAAGGAAAAAGGCCTTAAAAGGGCTAGGCATTTGCTCAGCCCTTTGCTGGAAATAGAGCCCAGCGTGCGCTGGGGTTGTGCCCAACGCAGCTGGGCACACGCCCAGCGTACGCTGGCCCAAGCGGAGCATGGGCCCAGCGCCTGGGCCCAAGCTCATGCGCTGGTCGCCTGGGCTTGGGGCCAGGGACCCACTCACATTCTTGCGGGTGGCAGCTGGGCCCGCCTGCATTCACGCGGGCGGCAGCTGGGCCCGCCTGCATTCATGGGACGTCTATGCCTACGCGCACAGATGGCAGCAGCATATGTGGGGCCTACAGTGGACCCCACAATAATAGGGCTTCGAACCATGAATTCTGTCTTTCCTTGGCGGCCGTTTTTTCAGCCAAATGTGATTTTGGGCTGACTTTGAAGTATTGTTTGAGGGGTCAAACGAAGTCGGAATGGATCACCGTTTGTTTCTTTGCGATCACCGTTCAGTGCTCTTCGATTTGATATGCGATATTACTTGCGAAGCTCAACGGCAAGGGAGGAAATATTCACTAAAGTTTGGCCTTCGTGTAAGGCAAACTAAATTGATTTTGGCCTTCGTGTAACGCAAACTAAATTGATTTTTTCTCTTCCAAACTAATAGTCCCACATCAGAAGTTATGAAATGGGTAGGGGTTAGTCGCCTATATAAATAGGGGCCAATCCCACTTCTTGAAACATGCACCAAGTCTTCAAATTCGAGAGGCTCCAAAAAGTTTTGAGCACGCTCGAATTAAGACTTAAATTTATATTTCCTCATTCTCCCTAATTCTTCCTTGCTCATGATCGGGCTTTAGCAAAGCTACGAAGGAGTGCGAATCAGATCTGAAGACTTGACAGATGATCTACTCAAGGTGAAACTTTCTGGATCGCGTGGTAGACTCGGCGACATGGGTGTTGCTCGCCTCAGGACGCGGTTCGACTCGGGACGTGGTTCGGCTCAGGAGAAGCGGCTCAAGGCATCGCTTCGGAGTCAAAGAATGGTTGCTGAAAACGACACTTCGTATTCTACGGAAACGAAGTTCCGGGTATGTTATTTTCTTTTATACATGCATTTATAATTGCTGTTTGGTAGGTCTTTCTTTCGGGGTTGGTCGGACCCAACCCCGTGATAGTAGAGATTCTGGCTAGGGTTATTTCTTTAAGGCTAGATTTAAAAATGTTTTAAGTTGTTTTCGCTGCTTGAATTGCTTTCGTCGTCCGTCCGACTTAGACAGACGTCGATTTTATAGGCCCAAGGACCCATAAAACCCTACAAGATCTGCATCAGAGTCGTTGTCGGTGATTGGATCTGAAGCCAGATCGTCCTTTTGATGGATCTTCTCCTAAAAAGAGACGACTTTTCCCTTGCCCTTACCTAAATGCGTTACCTCTTGTCCTAGGTCTGCACTGTTAACTTAGTTTGTCTTCAAATCTGGCTTCGTGGTCTCCATCTTAGGCGGAGTGTGGACGATCTCCTTAAATTAAGCTGATATTTCTTTCCACATTGATTTTAGCTCTTCCAATATCGCTAGCTGGCATTCCTCCCTTGCATTCATCTTTCTCACTGTCGCCGTCAAGATCAAACCGCTTTGATACCAATTTGATACGACACTCTAGGAATTTAAGGATGAAAATAGGATTTTTGGTTGAAAGATTGGATTTAAATGTCAAAGTTAGGATTTTTAAGGCTAAAAGAGTGTATTTTGGGGAAAAGACGATATTTTTATTGATAATAAAATAGAAATACAAAGATAGATGGCCTTTTTCGAGAGCACTACTCTCCTAGCTTTTGATTCGAGAGAAAAAGTCTAACGCTATCAAGATTTAAAGGATCTACTTCTATTCTCAATCAATTCTTCACCAAATTCAACATGATAATCTTCTAACCTCATCCCCTTTATTCATAACAGAATTCCGCATAAGCCACCACCTCACAATTACTAAAATACAATCGACATATGCTTTTCAACCTTAAAATTATAGATCTGACCCTAAATTCTTAAAATTACATTTTTACCCATATGCATAGAAATTACAAATCTGCCATTGGTTGTCATCGCACTCCAAATCAATCAATATCACAATAGATTGGTGTTTGGTTTCCTAAGATGAAAGCAAAGATGGCGTTAGGTTGAGAAGTGGTATTGTTGATGCAGAGAATCTCGCAGGCCTGGGTCTAGCCACTACGACGAGTATTCAGGCAACAGGTTTAGCTCGGTTAGGCTGGTTTCGTTGGGCGTGAGGGTGGAAATCCTTCGCTAGTGCCTGAAACAAAAAACAACTTGTTAGCCTCACCGGATTGGGTGGCCCTCCGATCAGATTCCAACTTTCAAGTTACATTCAAGCAGAAAGGAGGAAGCGTGCCTAGAAGTTGTCGCCGCTCTGCGGGTAGTGAGGGGTTTTGGGATGGCAAATTGGGCCTTGTGTAAGCCCAAGAAGCCGTACCTTATAGAGGAAGTATCTCTCTGCTTATATAAAGCTCAATGACGAATGAGGGCTAGCCGAGTAGAAAACTGATTTCCCCGAACGTAACTGTCTTTTGTTCATTAGGGGATGTAATGGCGGCCGACAGTCATTGCGGATAGGGCAAGCATTGAATGCCGATCGTGACTGGGAAGAAAATGTTGGTCACTCGTGTGGGCCCGCACGGGTGTACATGGGCTAGGCTGAGGTCAGGCCTGAACGACCCCTTGAGCCAGGTCGGGAGGTTCCCGCTGTGGGTCCCATCCGACGTGTTGGGGCGGGCTCAGCTACTGGTGGGTCAGACTTGACTACTGACATCAGTATCTCCATGTTTTATTTTTAGTTAGAAAAAAATATATCATATTTGATGTCTTAAATTGGATTGAACGCTGGATTTGGTGAATACAATTACAATAACGTGGGGTTTTTTAGCAGTTTGCTAGCAGTTGTATTGAAGATCGCAAAGCAATAACATGTAGTCCTTGATTCGCTTTGTCACAGCTTGGATGTGAGATTGTGGGTTGTATTAAATAAAGCTTGAGCAAATCTGCGGAAGGGATTACGATCTTACAAGCAGTAAACGGCGCATATGAGTTATCCCATTTGAAGTATTACGCTGTGATTGTGTGGTGGCAACGCTAGACATGAACGTATATGTTAATTGTGGTTGGCGCGATTGAGGCAAGTTTGTGGAATTGAAGTTAAATCCCATCTTCTACCGTCAAGACCGCGAGCTCTGCTGCAAGAGCGAGTTATTCTGCGATTTACTGCATGATACTGTGAGCACACAAGCTTATAGATTGTAGGATGTAAAACGCCATCGAGTTTAGAACGCAGACTTTCCTGCTAACTTAACCTATCGTTGTTGCGCAAAGCCTTGTGATTTTTGGTACTCACCGTGGATTCTATGGTCTAAATCTGTTAGGTTGTTGGCGATGTGTAGCGAAAGTACCAGGTTAAAATGATGTAGGTTTGCCTTGGAATATTTCATTGACCCTGATGACTTTTGATATCCACTAAATTATGACTCTTGCATTGAGCAGTTTACCTGGCAACTTCCTAATCATGCATGTGTTTAATAATACACAGGGATTATCGATTTAGGGGAGCGTCTATTCAAAGGAGGTGACCACACTTTGTTATCCTTTGTTTTTCTAAGGTGCTGGCATGCTGCCCACTAAATTTGGTAGGAGTCGTTGTTCATCATCCTCATCATTAAGACTGCCGCTGCCTGAAGCCTGATCTTTTCAATTAGAATGGACCACAGGTAGGGCATGAATGAGCCAACACATGACACTCGGCTGGATGTCACTTGATGGGCTTATATGTGGATCTTTAGTTATATGCTGTCACAGTCTCTGAGCCATGCCTGGTCCATTTAATTTTGCATGGGTCCCTTCTGGGCTCGGCCATGTACTGCACGGCACCACACACTTCGAACCCTACATTTTGTGTCTCTATTGTCATATGATACATATTATTCTTCTGTAATTATATATAAAGATTTTTCTTTCGTAAGATCATCATTTTATCTATTTCTATACTGCTATTAAATCGTACCTCACTTAGAACAAATCCTAGTCATGTATTATTACAAGTAAAATGTTTACCTTTGATTCAGTTGAGAATCATAGCTATCGAATTTTCTTATTATATTATACATAATGTATATTTTTTTTAAAAGTTAACTAATTTCTTATCTTTCATTGATTAAACCATCACGAGCAGCTCCTATCCAAAACGAAAATTTCATTTCTCTTCCTCTTGTCTTTGGATTAAATATTAGTTTGCTTCCCTTCCGCTCTGCCTTTTGCTCTTCCGATTTGCCTCCATAACATAGTTTCTGAAGGGAATTTTTACTTAATTTTTAAACCCGACCCAATATAAGGTCTAATCAGGATCCACACTTCTCGTCACCAGTGAAAAGTTATCTGAGTTTTTAATGTTGGGTTTAGGGTCAAGGTGTCCATCTGGCCGGCCCGGCCCGGCCTTGACCGGGCCACGGGCCGGCCCGGCCCGGTTGACCGGGAGGACCGGGCCGGGCCGGCCCGGCCCGGAAGCTATCCGGGGGCCGGAAGCCCGGCCCGTGTCCCGTGGCCCGGGCTTGTCCGGGCGGGGCCGAGCCAGCCCTAGTATATTAATTAAATATATAATTTTTTAAAAAATTATTAAAAATTCATTAGAAAATCTTAATAAAATGAAAAATAATATCTATACCTAGTATAATTTTTTTTAAAGATAGTAAGTTTTTAAAAACATACTATTTTATAAAGGATGAACAAAATAAGAAGAAAATTAATGAGTAAAACAATTAATGAGGAACAAATTAAGGAGTAAATTAAGAAAGAACTATTATATATGAGAAAAATTTAAGATGGAACAAATTAAGGAGCCCATTTGTGAAACAAAATTAAGTAGGGAGCAAATTAAGGAACCCATTTGTGGAAAAATTTAAATAGTAAACATATTAGTAGGGGAAAAATAAGAAAGAGGCCGGGCCGGGCCGGGCCGGCCCGGCCTTCGGGCCGGGCCGGCCCGGCCTTCGGGCCGGGCCGAGCCCGCGGCCCGGTCAACCCTACCGGGCCCGGGCCGGGCCGGCCCGTCTACCGGGCCGGGCGGGCCGGGCCGCGGGCTTTTGGGCCGTTTGGCCACCTTGAGTTTAGGGTCTGTTTCTTTTGCGGAGAGTAGGGTAGAAAGTGAAAATTTTGCACTGTTTTCACACTATTCCCTGTCAATCATGTATTCATGTGCACTTTCAAAGAAGTCCGTTTCGTTTGTTGGAAAAAAACATGTAACGTGCTCCCCGCTGGTGCCAACACGGAGGCAAGTTTTCCAGCCAAACAGGCCACACAAAATGCGCTGATTCGCTCTAAGAAAGGCAGAAAGTGAGTGTGTGGGTCCCACTGTCCTATCTGTTTCCTCTGTTTTGCCCAATTACAGCAAATCACGCCAGTTTTTTCCCCTTTAATTAAATTAGTATAAATACAATTAATTAATTATTTCAACTCGTAGACCCCACATAATATTTTTCCAAAGTTGTGTGGGACACACACACAATCCTCAAACCAAATTTCCAACATGTAGACAACACATCAAGTTTCCACCATTACCCTACTATTCACCAAAGTTTCGGTCTCCCATTCTCAACAAAATGAACCGGCCCTCAACAGACAGGGACAGTCATTTCAGCATCGTCTTTAACAACGTTAGAGGACTGAATTGGAAACAATTTTCAATGGCAAACTTGCAAATAATTGATTTGTGTGTTCAGCAATTAGGTCCGTGCGTCGAGCAACTGCCCGTTGTTAAATATTTACGACGAAAAAAACCCACATCCCCCTATCCTTGGCCCCTGCTGCCCACTTATTTTTACCTTTTATATACACACACCCAACCCCTTCTTGACTCAAAGCTGAAAGCAAAAAAACCCTCTTGAGAAACTTCCCCAAAAGGCAGCTCAGAATTCTAATGGCGTATGGAAGGAGAGACACATCGTCGATCTTCGACGCCTTCACCCTCTCCCCTCTCCCGTACCCAGTCCTATTCGTCCTCCTCCTGATCCTCATCCTCCTCGGCGTCTCCTGGTCCTTCACCTACGAGGACCTCGTCGAGTCCGCCGAGGAGCAGCTGAACTGGCTCCTCCTCGCCACCCCCATCGCCCTCATCCTCCTCATCCGGTGGATCTCTTCCGTCGAGAGCTTCGACGCCTCGTTCTTCGGCTTCAATCCCTACGACCGGAGGCGGCCGCGGTACTACGCCGGCCAGCCTCCTTCCGCCGAGGGCAGCTCGCCGTGGGGCGTGGCCGCGGTGGTGATCCTGCTGCTCGTCTTGGTCTCGTTCCAGTCCACCTTTCAGGATATGTGGAGGCCCTAGATCCGAAGTAAGTGTTGCGCGCAATCGTGGTTGGTTAATTAGAGCGTGGTATGTAAATATTTAGCTATGTTGCTTTTGTTTGGATGATGCTAATCTGGTGGAAATAAAATCTTTGATTTTGAGCGAGTTCCCCAATTTTCTGGTAGTCAGTTTGTACGAAAAGTGAAATTTAATTTACTCTCTATTGTATACTCATGGTCCATGGACATGTGGCCCTATGCTATTTGGTGGCTCCAAGATATTGAAAATTAATGAATTAATTAATGCCCAGAATTGCTATATACACCTCTAAATTAGTTGTAAAGAGGTGACACATTGCCAAAATCACATCATCTATTACATCTCCTAACATTTCTTCCAAATTTTTGCTCTTGTGGACAATCATCACCTACATACAATTTTTGAAAAAATTGACAAAAAAGTAGAAGCGCGAGATAAGAATGTAACCTATGATAAGATTTTTTTTTTGTGACAATTTTGATAAAAATCTCATCTATACTCAACTCGAGGTGTATATAGTCCAAGCCAATCTAAAATATTTTGTTTGTGTTTAACGTTAAACTGTGTGTAACAAAAGTAGTATATAATATGATCATTAGATTATTCATCCAAGTATTAGATTTTGAATTGGATTCTCACCGTTTGAACTGGAGTGAGTGACATCATGGGATGCCTAAAGAACCCTAGAACAGGTAAGTCATTTTTGATGAATCTAGGCTGACGTATTTTGTTGCCTCCTTGGCGTGACAAATCATCCAGGGGTCACAATCAATCACTTGGCTTGAAACTCAACACCCCATCTTCCTGACATTACAATTAGAAAACAAAGAGATCAAATGAAACACGCATGCCAAGTGTAAGAAGACTGTTTGATATCAACATCTGTGTGACAATTTGTGGACTGCAGCAAGAAGCCCAAATTTGACTAATAACTTGCTAATTTTGTGGGCTAAAAATAATATCCAAATAAGAAGGGATGAGCCAAAGGCCACCCCATTTACCCCAAAACTCTCCTCAACCATCTCGACATCATGCCAGAATGCGCGACATCGATGCAAGCCTCCGCCAGTCATTTATAAGGAGTTGAGAGCAAACTGTCTTAACTTGGGAGCAATCCCTTATCTTTCATCTCAACATTTTTCGAGAGATAAGTTTTCGTATCGCTCCCTCATCGTACTCAGATCATTTGTTGCTAGCAAGATGTCATCAACATATATGACTAAAAACATAATTTTAATCCCATCGATGTTGCTGTATACACAACGAGCATCTTTATTTTCTTCAAAACCGAAAGATATAATGGTATCATTAAACTTAATGTAGCATTGCATAGAAGCTTGTTTAAGTCCATATATGGATTTGATGTAATCTTATTTTTGAGTCTTGATAGTGTGTAAGGTCTTTGATGAAGATCACATACACTTAGGAGCATACACAAAATGATTTAAAAATATTTTAAAATAGTTTTGACAAGTTTTCAAAGCTTAAAACCCATATATCAGAAAAGTAGTCGCCTGATTTTTGATTGTAGTCAACTGATTTAAATGGAAGAAGAGCTTTGCTCTCAGGATACCAAAGTAGTCGGCCTCCATTATAAAAGTAGTCGACTTCCGTTATAAAAGTAGTCGACTACTTCTAACACTGAGGTCAATTAAAGTACTATTCCCAGCCCAGAACAAGTTCATTTTTACCCTAGTTTTCTAGCCATTTTTCTAGCCATTTGAAGGGTATTTTGGGGACTGTTTTGTGCATAGTTTGGGCTCTTTAAATAGGAGGTTGGTGTAGAATTTATTGAGGTTTTAATAGATCAATTTTTCAAGAGAAAAATATCATTTTCCTCGCTCAAAGCTTTTAAGCACCAAATTCATATCTATTGGACATTAAGCTTTCATCTTCCAAATCCAATTGGCCAAAACTCCTTCATCTCCAACAAGCTTCACTTAGACTTTATTTGGAGATCACCATAGTCTCCACTTCATCACAAGAAGAGCTTCATCTAAGGCTATAGGCAAAAGGAGTTTACAAAGAGTAAGAGCGGTGATCTTTATTTTCTTTCTTCTCTTTTTGTGAGAGGCGTTGTCCATTGCATTGGACGTGTTATTCCACTTGGAACGTGTGTCTCATTTGAGATGTTTGTAATCCTGAAGTTGTAGTGGATTAGGTTCTTATTGCGAACGTGTTGTTGGATGTATCCAAAATTGGGAAACCAGTGTAAATATTGTCTCTCTTTGTGATTGTTATGTGTACTTGCATTGTGTTTTTTGCTTCCACATCTAACTTGATTATTGCAAGCTATTTATTGTTGATTAGGTTATACTTGGGTAACTCCATTTGATAACCTAGGTAGATCACTAGAGAATTTTAATTTCTAATCCAACCTCTAGTTTTCTATTTGTCCATCCATAACACATAATCCCAACAGTCGGTTCAATGGGTCTTGAATCGGTCTGTTCGGAAGCTTGATGGCTGGATTGTAGAATCTAGAAGAAGGAAACTTGAAAATAAAAACTGAAGAAGAAAATTATGGGTTGTGTCTGTGCTCATGGGCCAGGGTGGCTAGGATAGGGGAAAGAAATGAAGAACATAAGAAGGAAGAATAAATATGAAGAAGAGGAAAATGAGACGGGAAATCACAAATTTTTCGCCAAATGTAATTTTACTTTGACTATTAAACTGCTGCTTAAGCACTAGTCGACCAGTCAATGAAAATGTTGATTTTTTCCCATTTTGTCTGTTAGGCATTAGTCACTAAGGCATATGCATTAGTAGATTAATACTCTCCGTCATTGCATAGTTTCGGTTAGGTTGGCAGAGTTAGACCGAAAACCGAACCGAAACCGATTTTTAACCCCTCAAAACCGAACCGAACCGACCGTTTTCAAAAGGTTTGGTTCGGTTTCGTGTGCAATTCGGCTCGGTATGCTGGTCGGGTCAGTTTTTCAGAATTTTCTGCTCACCCCTATCTAAAACTCCATAACATCAATTTTCAAGTGAATCCAAAAAGTTTTGCTTGTTCAACCACCCGTTACAAGTTCAATGACTTGAACTTGCCTTCAGAAAAATAAAAAAAATTTGTAACGAATTCATCCATGTTCAAATACCCATATGATTCCCTCGGTTTTAAGATTTTTAGGTTAATAACGTATAAGAAAAAAATTTCAAAAATGGGAAAAATGATGGGTCTTGAGCCAACCAAGGAGAGATGTAGGCAACATGGGGTTAATTTGTGCTGAGAGGCAACAAGTGTGTAGGATCTAAGATTAAGAACATCATTTGATATTGCAAGAATTGTTGCTAATGCCATTGAGGAGGTTGCTGGGGGAAAACACTTCTGTGATTGTGTTGAATTGGTCGAGTGTCAATTAATTAACCAACCCGGACACCTTCAGTTTATTAATTAAGCAAATTTTATTTCTACTCCAACCCGGGCATCTTGATTTTATTAATTATCAAAAACAAATTTGATTTCTAATCCAACCCGGACATCCTTTATTTTTAGTTACCGATCACTAATAGGATTACAGATCCAAACTCCTCTCCCCTATATATGTGTGTGTATTCATAAACCAACGCCTCAAAACCAAGCCCCAGGTTACACCAATTTTATTTCGAGTGCATCGTCTGGAAACCAACAAGATGCAGGTCTCGGGCGAGCTTCAAGCGATTGCAGTAGCGGATACAATCAGCGTCGACACAGAAGGTTATTACGATACATATGTGGTGGATAGCTTAGAATCGGTCACGAGAGGCTCATTGATGTATTCTTCCTCTCGTGAGAGAGAAGACATGCATCGTGTGGCCGAGACGGTCCATCTGACAGTCAAGGGGGAAGAGATTCGGCATGGGGCGCGTTCCGAGGAGAGGAGGGTTGAAGCAAGGGAGGGTTACGGTGCATCAGTGACCGACAAGAAAGATGAGAAGAAAAGGAGGAAAAAGAGGAAGAGGAGAGAAGAGCAGGGCATGTACGAAGCCACGAGTATGGAGAAAATCAAGAAGCTGTGCACGAGGGCGGAGGAGGAACCACAGGAACCGGAGCGCTGGAAGGAGGCGGCATCCCAAGTATGTCATCAAGAAGATCACCAAGACAGACATGAAGAAGGATCAGAACCGATTTGAGGTAGGCTTAGACGACTTCATCGAGTCGGTGCCATTGTCGGAGTTGGCGATAAGGGCCAATTTGACGAAGGATGTGGCTGTGATGGTCTTGGACAGATTGGGACGAGAGTACCAATTTATGTTCACCTACATTAAGAGCAATGGCCGGTATCGCTTCAAAGGTCCGGGTTATGGCAAGTTCTTGGAGAACAACCGGGTGACGGTCGGACAAGAGATGAGCATCTGGGGACTGCCCGACGCCGGAGGAGGAAACCATGGATTTGCTTTTGTCAACACAAATCAAAGAAGAAATCAAGAGCGAAGGAAGAGAGGCCAGTGCAGTAGCTCAGTTCGGGTGTCTCGGCTCTGCACCTCCGTTGCAGGGTAGCAGTATTTGTTGTTTTCTTTGCTTTTTTTTATACTTTTGTTTTGTTAGTTTTTTGCTCTTTCTCAAACCCTGTTGTGAGTCTGGTCTCGGCTAATTCCGTTCTCTCTAACCCACAATTTTAGCAGAAACCATCATTTGATCAAATAAGAACAGTTTCTGCTACTTCTCACGAGCAATGAAAGAGAACTGAAACAGATAGCTAAAATCAAATGCCGGTTACAAACAAAAATATCCAGAACTTAACAATGTAATAGTCTAAATTGGGCCTCGCTAAGTTAAATAAACACTTCAAAACGACTGTTGTCCTAAACAATGTAGATTTCCAGTCACCGGCAAAACAGCAGGCGACGGAAATAACAGACAATTTCAACGGAAACATGGAATTTCTTAAGAGCTCTTGTCGGCCTTGGCAACCGACGCAGCAGCCTGTCCCCGAAGCCGACCGGTTCTCCTTGCAGCAATGAGACCGACCTTCTGGCCAGGAGGAGCATCGCGGCGCACGGTGGAAGCATGGCCAATGTGCTGGTGGTTACCACCTCCGTGGGGATGCTCAACCGGGTTCATGGCCACACCACGGACCTTAGGCCAGCAGTTCCTCTTCACACGGAACTTGTGGTAGGCATTCCCGGCCTTGAGAAGTGGCTTCTCGGTTCTGCCACCGCCAGCAACCTGTCCAATCATAGCACGGCATCCGCTTGGTACAATCTTCTTGGCACCGGATGGGAGCTTGATCCTGTAAGGTGCACAGGACTACAATGTCAATGAAATATGAAGGGAACAAGATTACATGATCTTGAGAAGCAATAACTTGAGATGCAGGAAGCAAACTGAACAAAGAATGGCAAACAAGGCGAGAAGAAAAATTTCAGTATTTTCAAGGAAAAATATGCCCCTGCAAGAAATAAGACTGGGAAATTCACCAAACATTATTTTAATGGTCAAAGAAACATGCACAACATGTTCTAGATATGGTATCAGAATAGTTAAGATGGGCACCTATTTTAAAAGGGTGATTGGAAACTGGAATACATTAAAAGAGACAGCAAGTTAGATACTAACCATTTTAGAATGCACTTCGAAAGTAATAACTATCATTCCAAATTTAGTTGACAGGAGAATAAGAACGGAAAGATGGAACCAGAACAAAATGTAAATTAAATTACAAAGTAATCAAGGTTCAAAAAATCAAGTAATGCCTACATATCATGCAACCCACATTAGCAAGATTTTATTTAGACACATGATCACCCTATTAGATGAACTTTCAAGATTTTATAGTGATTGCATTCAAACTGAAACAACAAACACTTGATGACACTAGATTGCGAATAGTACACAAAAAGTGATGATAATTACAAACAATAAGCAATCCGCAAGTACTAGAGCCAGTAGACTAGAATTGACGGATTTGTTTTAGATAAAGAAAGGATAAGTAAATCTAGTGTTTTGTTTAATAAATTCAGGCTTAACTATTCTGTACCTGTATATTGTGCAATTAATTTATGTAAAAATTATAAAAAATAAATTGAACCAAACTTCTCTAGTCAGAAAAACGAGATAAATTACATAGCTCATATTTAGGGTTGGAATAGTTGGCAGATATATAAAGATTCTTCTCAGGAATATATTCCTTGTGAAAATCCAATATTGCTCAAATGCGCTTTAGGTGTCAAAATAACCGATGTAACATTACTATGATAGCCCCTACAAACAAAGAACTCGTAGAAGCATCAAGGTTAACACTTCTATCAACAACATCAATATTTTAACAAGACTATAAAAACGATCATTGAGAACTAAAACAAGGTTAGAACATAACAACCAATGGCAATTGACATGTTGGCATGTACATTCATAATCTCAAATCAGATTTACTAGTACATTAAAGCACTACTAGTTTTCCAGTCGGCTCTACGACAACATATGGAAAGAGGGTAATGGATATAGCAATAGCTGATGCTACCTGAACAGGCAGACAACTTAAACATAGAAAATGATGAAACGTGGAAACGCATTTCCTTTCGGATGGATACATTCTACTTGAAATAATTGAATTCCTCTGTAAACATCATCATATGTTTTCATCGCTTGATATTTTTTTAAGGGACCAAAAATAGATAGGTGACGTGTTCATAAAATTTGAAAGATCAATTGCTAATTTATGAACATATCACAAAGAAAAACCATGCCGTGGATGACAAGTAATCTGATTTTTTAACTCACTTAACAGCTACTAATAATGGACAATTATTGCAAACCATTAAATAAACATCTTAAACGCCATGAAGAACTACTCAATCTATTTGGACAGCCAATAAACATAGAAAGGCATGTATGCTTTGTCAGACATCCTACGACAATTTGTACACTTAAGAAAGAATTAGTGAATGGATGAGTATGGATGAGAATGTGGCATGCCCAATTGAATGCCCAATCAGGCTTTGGGCATGCCCATTCTCATCCCTAATTATAAACATTATGCATTTATACAAATAATCTTTACATAGCAATAGTAGAACTATGTAATACATATCAAGTGAAACTAGAGAAGCAAACTATATTTTTTTGGTGGTGAAACAAACATTCTAAAGTTCATGTCTCTCCAATCCTAGGGCTCTTCTTAACCAAATAAAAACTCATCATTGTCAAAATTTCTTTATAACAAGAGCAGCAAGAACCATCATTTCATTCTCCATCAATGCAGTATGGTATAACTTAGCAACTGTCTCATTTCATTTCAAGATAGTTGTGATGTAGATTGTTAAAGCCAAAAAAAAACAAGAATAGAGGAGAAAATCCCCTTAAGAGATCAACAGAGACAATTTTAGAACTCTTTCAGCAAATCATCCCATATATGAAATCTTCCATCAAAAAGACAAAATGTATGTTTTACGAAACGATAGTGCAAAGCACACACTTGCAAATTGCGCAACTTAATCAAACAACACAACCGAGTCTAAAACATAACATCTCTTCATAAAAATATCATTTCTACCGAAGAAAAAAAGCAACATCGGTACTCTAGAGATTATTAATGTGAATCAATAGTGTATGATCTAAAAATTCCACCAAAAACCAATAAGATTAATCGTCGCTAATAACCGATTGCAGCGTCAGATCTAGAAATTTATACCGCTAATAACCGATTGCAGCGTCAGATCTAGAAATTTATACCGCGTCAAAAATGAAATCAGCGTATCAACATTGAAGCCAGTTAAGAACATCAATACAGACCTCGAAGTTCCATTATCGGGATTGTGACTGATCACGATCGCATAATCCCCCGACGCCCTAGCGAGCACGCCACGATCCCCAACATGATGCTCGACGTTGCAGACGACCGCTCCCTCGGGGATCGATCTCAAAGGCAGGACATTTCCGACCATCAAGTTGGCCTTGCGGCCGCAGTAGACGAACTGGCCAGTGTACATCCCCTCGGCGGCAATGAACAGATCCTTCTGGTGCTTGTAACGGAACGGGTGGCGGAACGTGACCTTGGCGAGCGGAGCGCCGCGGCCCGGGTCGTGGATGATGTCGGTGATCACGCCCTTCAGGTACCCGTTGCGCTCGCCGAAGTCCAGCGACCGGAATCGGGCAGGGCCCTTGCGGTGGTGGGTGTGGGATTTGAATACGGAACCCGCTCCCTTACGCTGGGCTCTGATAACTCGACCCATGTCGGCGGCGGCGGAGGAAGTCGAGGAATGAGCGTGCAGGCGGGAGAGAAGACATTTAGGGTTTGGGTTTTCAGAAAATATTTATATCGGGCGTCTGGACATTAAGGAATAGGCTTTTCAGTCGAATGGGCTGCAGGCTGGATGAATTACGAGTGTAATAATATTTCAGCCCGTTATTAATGTTCTTGGGCTTCAGCTTTCGGCCCACCGCGACTATTTAAGTTTTTATTTATTTGCCTTATTTGGGCTCCCCAAACGGCCCAATGGAAAGATTGCCCGAGACTTTAAACACATTGGGGACCATCCTACTTGTACCTTTGGCATTCCATGCATGCGTTTCATGTTGTAGATGAACATGTAGAGCTGGCTGCTTATTTCGTCCCATCTCCCCTTGTCCGGAAGGAACTTAGGGTGAGCAGACTAAGGGTCACATCTTTTCTATAACCAATCTCAAGGGCCCACGGGCCTCACCCGATAGAGCTGAGGACAGCTACCTTACTCTGACTGATGATCGACATGGAGAGCGCCACTTAGATCTGTGTCGAGTGATTGAACGAGCAAATCATTTAGATTAACATTATATTTGACTTTTAAAATTTAAAAATATGAAGATCAAAATGAACGTTTTCAATTGCTCAAAAAATGTAATGGGTGGAATGCTGGGTTAGATATGTGGCTTAGATAATGAAGCTGACTCTAAAATTTTGGAATGAAGACTAGGATGTTGTATCATCATCATCATCGTAACTTGCCTTCCAAAAACTGGGGTCTACTTTATGTAGTTAATAGGAATATTATCGGATCATGATCTTGTCAAAGCGTCATGTCGGATACTTTTTTTTCCATGCATTAAGATCTAAAGAGGTTTTCTTCTGTTAAACTAATATCTTTCATATCCTTATTTATCACTTTCATCCATTTTTTCTTCAGCCTATCTTTCTTTCTTCTGATCTCGACATTTATATGTTCTGTCTTTCAAACAGACGCATCTATAGGTTTTCGATGTGTAGGGCCAAACCATCCCAAGCGATGCTCTCCCATCTTATCCTTTATAGGACCACACCTACCTTCGCCCGAATACCCTTATTTTTGTATCATTTTTTCTAGTATTTCTAGACATCCGCTGCAATATTTGCATCACTAACACATCTGAACTCTTTTCATGTTTCATGACGATAACTCAACAATATGTATCATTTAACAAAGTTGGTCTAATCAATAACATAAAAATTTTACTCTTTAACACCACATCATTCTTGTTGTGGCTCTTTACTACGACAATCATGCTTTAATTTTATTATCGACACTTCCTTAATCCTTTCATCCTCTAGCATAAGAGCATTTAACGACATACTTTCCTCATAGTTGCACCACACTGTGATTTTCATGTCTCACTTTACTAAACTTATATTGTGCATACATTGTTCCTACTAGGTCTGAAACCTAAGGTCTCCAATATTTGTCTTCACAACCTTAACTTTGTAATTACAGCGTTTTTTATCTCATCTATCAAAACAATATCAAAACAATATAATCTGCAAATAACATTCACTAAGACATCTCATTTTAAATATGCCGAGTGAGTTGATCGATCACTATAACAAAAAGAATAGAACTCAGTACCAAACCTTAATGATCAGAAAGAGTTAAACTCGGATGATACATGTGAACATATTCTTGCAATGCATAAGCCAAAAACCAATACATATAATGCAAAGAATTACAAACCCAGAAGTTGGGTCATGGATTGATATTTGGTTCCCTACTTTTTTCCCAAGCAAAAAAATCTAAGCCTACTCACAATCATTGATAGCAAAACATGTACACTTAGGATGTTCTTGTTGGAACCCCGTGCACCTCCCGAACACTTAGACTAGATACACAATGGCGTACAAATAATCCCAAGGCCCGAATTCCACCGACGCGTCACCTATGCATAGAACCAAACACCTCACGGGCACAATAGAGAGTTGTCACCAACAATCAACCCCCTCAACGATCTTGCGATAGATAATGTAAGCACGCAAATATAATACGAAATAAAGAAAGCAATACAAAAGAGACACGGAGATTTACCATGGTTCGGTTGCGAACAACCTACATCCAACATCCAATTCACCTGGTTCCACTAATGATCAAGCAAGGCATACACCGACTCATCTTCTTCTTCCTCCTCCACCACAATGAGAGAATCACTCCAAGCAACAAGACCTAACCCTAGATTTCTCACCAAGCTCACCCACACTCTCAACCAAGTGGGAATCCTTGATAACAAAGCCCTTACAACATGTAGAGCTCCTCAAGGGACCAATCCCACATCTAGCCAGATCACTCCCTGGTAATATAGCTCTAAACTAGGAAAGCTATCCAAGGGACTCGAGATCTACAAGCTAGAGAAAGAATAACACTCACCATGGATCTTACACGAGAAGAATCTCTCTTGGTTCTCCAAAACTTAGCTTCCTCTCCTCCAAATCTCAGATCCAAGCTCACTTGGCTCTCCCAAAAGAAATGGCAGCCATCTCTTATTTTTCCCTCTATGGAAAAACGAAACGAGAGCCTGTAGTGTTTTTTGCTCTCTGTAAAAGCTGCTGGCTTCTCTTCATATCAGTCAAGCCAAAGGGAACAAGGGGCCTTTAAGACCCAACAACCAAGATCAGGTGGGAGGGGCCTATGTGCTGTTCAAGCAGCAATAAAAAAACAATACTCTACCCTGCTGATCTACACACTCTCTCAATACAGCTCCAGCTCCCGCACTCCATCGTGTATGAACTCCCATTGCCTTGACCATCGAACATGTGAACCTCCATTATGTACATTGGAAATCGTGCCCTCTGGCGCATCAATCCTCTGAGAGACATGCCAAGCTTAGAAGTCGTTTGAGCTTAGCCTAACACATCTCCAACTCGTCCACCGCCATGTCTGCGATGAAGTCATCTGTCTCTGAGGATAACCCTGCGAGCTCGGACTTCATGAACGAACCAAATGACACCGTGCAGCGTCCAATGAGCCCTCTGTCGTTCCATGAACATCACAATCATCACCCCACGGGTCCGCGAGCAACTCATGCTTGCCATGGACATCATCTATGAGAAACACGTCGTCTTCCTTGCTGCTCTGCAGACTGACTCCATTTGGGTCACATCGATACGCCGTCTGTATCCGCTCTGTCTGTTGATGCTTGCCAACAAGACTCGTCGTCCACCGGCTACGCGCCTCAACTGACTGTGTTGATGACTCAAGACACTAATGCGCACACACAAGCATCAAACTGTCCATCGCACCAATATCTAGCCTCTGGAGATCATCCTCTGCCATGCTCTGTGATGAACTCGCTGAAGGTGAGAGATGAGCGCACGCAGAAGAAGCCCCACTCGGCTCGGCCTCCTCTATATATCGAGCGAGAACGCACTCGATACGTGGCCTCGTAACTCTCAGCTCCATGTCCCTAGTGGCAATTCCACATGGGACCACCATCGCAGTCTCCACACTGCCGTGGAAGTCTCCACGCTCCACCACACTATCAGATTCCTTGCTCCTTTGCATCTCCATCGGTTTGGCCTCCAAAATATCAGAAGATGCGCCTGATAAATTACTCATAGCCAAACGAGAGACATATCGCATGTGCCCATGCTGTGAAGTGTCACGACCCGCTTCCCTTAAATGGAGGCGAGACGTGAGAAGGTCCGCTCAAACGTGGAGCTGTGAAGCTACACGCCTGATAAGCGTAAATTTAGTATAAGCAGGTCCCTGTAATTGCAAACGAAACAACAATAATAATAATAATATGAGACGGATATGAAATACCAATCCCACAGTTTGTCCACAAAATATTCAACATCACAGAAAAGCCACCAGGCTAAAAGAAAGAGTCTAAAGGCCCAGAACAAGGCCAAACAAAAGACGAATATAACAGAGTATCAAACAAGGTGCCACGCACCGACAACCGAACAGCAGTCTAAACAAAAGGAAACACTATGAAGACACTAGGACTGATCTCCAGTGTCCACGAAGTCCTCGCCCGACTCGGGCGCAAGCTCGGCGTCCGCAAACACCTCATCCTCAGCAAGTAACTCGGGCTCAAGGTCTAACATGCGTCACCCAAAAGAGAAAGAGGCACATGTCAGCAAGCCTAAAAGACTTGAGCAAGGAAACCGAAAGTAACTAACAACCTAGCAATCGTTAATATTAAGCGATGACATGGCAGTTAAGTATGATGCAACAGTTTAAAAGAGAGGCAAGCACGCACGATGTAGCAAAAGCTACCAAATCACCAATCACTTATCATTTGTCACTTATCACTTATCACTTATCACTTATCACTTAGTGCATAGAGAGTCCACCTGCTGGCCAGCTCGTGGCTCAGTCCGCTTATCTCTATCACTATTAATCACTTAAACACTAGAGATTTCGCCTGCTGGCCGGAGTGGCGGATCACGCCAACTCGGGGCTCAGGTGGCCGCTTATCTCTTACCCCACCCATGTGTGTCGAGCGTTGGGGTTTCCAACTACAGGGCTCGCTTCTGGAACACGAGCCAGGAAAATAATAGCATTGTAGCGTGTGCTACGCAATCACGATGACAAATCAATATGCAATGCCAGGAACAGATAATTGCGTACCGTTAATTGAATTTAAACGTGACAGGCAAAATGCAATGACATGAACATATTCGCGTACCGTTAATTTAAAGTAAATGTGACATACAAGCATGATGAGGGTGACGGACCAAGCTTCGTTGTCAAGCTAGGTCAAAGGCGTCTAGACGGCTATCCTTTCACCGTCTAGTCTCTTTTACGCTAAAGTAAGGGAAATGGCTTAAGACATGGCCCAAATCAAGAGATGCAAGTTTCACTTGCCTGATACCGGGGTTGACGAGCAATGAAGATCGTCACAAGCTAATTACGGAATAGATCGCTGTTATGGCAAAACAATCATTAGAACAATGATTCTAAATCGATTTCTTATTATAATCCTAACTTTCTAATAATCCATTTTATTAGGGTTTTACACATGTCAATGGGGGTTATGCTAAAACTAAAGGAATCGAGTATTACCGTGAAGATGCGGAGGAGCGATGCCGAGCAACCACGGCAACGAAAGAACGGCTCCGGCTCAGATCTGGAAATGAGGGAAAAATCTGGAGAAATGGGTTTGGAGGTGGATTTTGGGGTTTTGATGAAGGTTTAGGGAAGATGAGAGATGGGTTGTGACAAGGGAGGGTTTGGATGATGGAGGATGAGCTTGGGATGAAGGAATAATGGCTTGAGGGAGATGTGGGCTTAATGGGGGAGAAATTAGGGTTTTAGGTCATGAGGGAGAAGAAGAAAACGTTTGGAGGGGTATTTATAGAGTTTGGTGGCGGCTAGGGCAAAACTAGGGTTTACAGCACTGGTTAGTCGGTCAAAGAACAACCACTGACCAACTAGTTTGGAAACTAGTCGGTCGGTCGACCAACGTAGACCGACTAGGTGTAAACAGTAGTTTCAGTCGAAAACCTGAACTAAGAGTTAGTCGGTCAATGAACAACTACTGACCGACTAGTTTGGCATCTAGTCGGTCGATGAACGTTCATGGACCGACTAAGAGTAAACAGTAACTAGTGTCAAAATTAGTTAATGAGTTAGTCGGTTAAAGAAGCATTGCTGACCGACTAGTTTGCAACCTAGTCGGTCAACGAACCTTCTTAGACCGACTAACGATAAACAGTAACTCCTGAATAATTTAGAAAGCCAACTAGTCGGTTCAAGAAGGATTGCCGACCGACTGGATCGTCATCTAGTCGGTCGGTGCCCCTTCTTAGACCGGCTAATAAGCACCAAAAGTTTCGATACGGAGCGCGGAGCTCCGGGATCGATTCCTAAGACTCCTAGGCTTGATCTAACAGTAAGATACGACCGTTATGAAGCCCGTCACGAATGACTTACTCTGAAATCGACGATCCTAAGGAAGAAACGAGAAAACACGACGAAACGATCGAAAATGAAAATTACGGAGACGAAAACCACACATGAGGAGAAATTCCACCAAAACATATATTATAATATAATAAATCCGGATACATGAAAACCAGTCGTTACATCCTCCCCAACTTAAGAAAAATTCCGTCCTCGGAATTTCCAAACACTCACGTGTCCGGAAACAAAAGTGTGAAACGCTCTCGCATCTCATCTTCTCTCTCCCAAGTGGACTCTCCCAGCGAACCGTGCCGCCACATCACTCTAACAAGATCGACGACCTTGTTTCGAAGTGACTTCTGACGCCTGTCCAGAATCTGCACTGGATGCTGGTCATACGTCAAATCAGAGCGAACGGCGATCTCCGAGAAATCCACGGCATGAGACGGATCGCTGATGTATCGACGAAGCTGCGATACATGGAAAACATCATGGACTCCTTCCAAAGATGGCGGCAAGGCTAAGCGATAAGCTACTTCGCCAACCCTCTCCAAAACATCAAATGGTACAATGTATCGCGGGCTCAACTTCCCTCGCTTCCCAAAACGAATCACTCCACGATTCAGGGAAATCCTCAGAAACACATGATCGCCCGGCTGAAATTCCAAAGGACGACGTTTAGCATCCGCCCAATGCTTAAAACGGTCCTGAGCAATCCTCAACCTCTCCCGAATATTCCTGACGATATCCACGGCCTCCACGATCATCTCAGGTCCCAACAACCCCCGATCACCAACGTCATCCCAACTCAATGGCAATCGACATTTCCTCCCATAAAGAGCGGCGAAAGGCGCCATGCCAATACTCGCCTGGAAGCTGTTGTTGTAAGAAAACTCCACCAAATGTAGATGGTCCTCCCACGAACCCTTGAAATCCAACATGCATGCTCTCAGCATGTCCTCCAAAACCTGAATCGTCCTCTCGGACTGGCCATCCGTCTGCGTATGGTACGCCGTGCTGAAACTCAGACGCGTACACAAACTCTTTTGCAAACTCTGCCAGAACTGAGATGTGAACCTCGTGTCTCTGTCAGACACGATACTCACGGGGACTCCGTGAAGTCGCACGACCTCCTGCACGATTCACGTTACATCACTATCCAAACTAGGAAAAAGGATATAAAACAGAGAGTAAAAGAATTTTACCTCCATGTATCTCCTTGTTAGCGCCTCAGTGGACTGTCCCACTCGGAACGGAATAAAGTGCGCAGATTTGGTCAATCGGTTTACGATCACCCAAATCACGTCATTCTGCTTCGGACTCCGAGGTAATCCAGTCACGAAATCCATAGTGATGTGTTGCCATTTCCACTCCGGGATCGGAAGCGGTTGTAGCATCCCAGCCGCACGCTGATGCTCCGCCTTCACTTGCTGGCAAACCAAACACTTGGCTACACTCCGAGCCACACTCCTCTTCATACCATGCCACTAATAATTCAGACGAAGATCCTGGTACATCTTGGTGCCACCAGGATGCACAGAATACGGCGAACTGTGTGCCTCCACCATCAACTCCTCTCTAATATCCCCAGCTGGCACACACAACCTGGCTCCAAACCTCAGCGAGCCATCCTCATGAATCAAAAAGTCAGTCCGCAGACCGGCTTCCACCTGCCCTCGAATCCTTACCAACTTCGGATCTCCGGCCTGACTTGCCTTAACCCGATCCACGATCGTCGACTGTACCTGCATGTACATCAACGACAAATCCTTCCCAGGAAGGACAATCTCCACTCCGGACTCACAAAAATCCTGCTGCAATCTCCACTGCAAGGTCAACATCATCACCACGGGAAGCCTACTCAAAGCATCTGGAACCACATTCACCTTGCCAGGGTGATACTGCAAATCAATCTCATAATCCGCCATAAGTTCCATCCATCGACGCTGACACATGTTGAGCTCCTTCTGAGTGAAAATATACTTCAAGCTTTTGTGATCGGTGAAAATCTTCACTTTCTCACTCAGCAGGAAGTGCCTCCAAATCTTGAGAGCAAATACAACGGCAGCCAACTCCAAATCATGCGTCGGGTAATTCTTCTCATGAACCTTAAGCCGACGAGACGCATAAGCCACAACATGCCCGTGCTGATGCAACACACAACCGAGACCCTTGCCAGAAGCATCACAATAGATCTCAAATCCACCGCTGCGATCAGGCACAACAAGTATAGGGGCAGTCGTCAGACGCTCTCTCAGAACACCAAAAGTACTCTCACAATCACCCGACCAAACAAAAGGTACATCCTTCCGCGTCAATCTGGTCATCGGCTCGGTAATACGGGAAAAGTCCTTAATGAAACGACGATAATATCCCGCCAAACCAAGGAAACTCCGGATCTCGGAAGCTGACGAGGGAACGGGCCACTCCCTGATGACCCTAATCTTCTCGGGATCCACAGAAATTCCATCTCCAGTCACCACATGCCCGAGAAAAGCAACTCTATCCAACCAGAACTCGCACTTCGAAAACTTAGCATACAACCGACGCTTCCTCAAAATCTCCAATACCATCCTCAAGTGCGAGGCATGTTCTTCCTCCGACTTCGAGTAGATCAGAATGTCGTCAATAAAGATAACGACAAACTTATCTAAAAAGTCGTAGAAAATCAGGTTCATCAGATTCATGAAAACTGCGGGTGCGTTAGTTACGCCGAAAGGCATAACCACAAACTCATGGTGTCCATACTTCGTCCTGAACGCTGTCTTCGGAACATCTCCCTTCTTCACCTTCAACTGATGGTAACCACTCCTCAAATCCAATTTAGAAAACACCCTCGAACCTCCAAACTGATCAAAAATATCATCGATGCGAGGCAACGGGTATTTATTCTTAATGGTCACCGCATTCAACTCCCGATAGTCCACACACATGCAACGCGAACTATCCTTCTTCTTCACCAGCAACACCGGTGCTCCCCACGGAGACACGCTGGGATTGATATAACCCTTCCGCAAAAGCTCATCCAACTGCTTCCGCAACTCTTCCAATTCTGCAGGTGCCATACGATACGGCGCCTTCGAAATCGGCTGCGTTCCCGGGACAAGATCAATAGAAAATTCTAGAGCTCGATCAGGTGGGAAACCAGACATCTCCTCGGGGAAGACGTCGCCAAAATCTCGCACCACAGCTGGCCACTCCATCTCCATCTGCATAGCCACAACCTCCTCCGGCCTGGCCCGAAATCTGACAGGACCAAGCGAACTGCTACCACGACTGAACTCAAATATTGGATGTCCGGGAATCTCGAACACCACCTTCTTCCTCCTGCAGTCGATCGTAGCATAGAAGCTCGCAAGCCAATCCATCCCCAAGACCGCATCGTAGTTGGTGATGTTGTGGATAATAAAATCAGCATAAAGCTCATGTCCACAAACCACCACAGAGCAAGGACTGCACCCCCGATGCACCGTGACTACTCCGTTCCCTGTAACGATGTTCCAACTCTTGGAGAGAGGGGACGTCGACAAGGAATGCTTATCCACGAAGCTTTGGGCCAAAATACACATCGACGCACCTGAGTCAAAGAGGACTCGGACAGGGAACGTGCAAACCAAAACCACACCTAACAAACAGTCTAATCAATCAAATCCTATTCTAGCAACATTCATACACAAGCATTCAACATAATTTTAACAATCAACTAATTAGGGAAGGAACAACTAGATTGAAAGTTACATGCAATGACTTCATCCATGGCCAAAACCTCCTCCTCGGTCATCAGAAATGCCTGCCTCCTTGGCAGAACCGCCTGCCGAAAGGCATGCCCCTGCGGAACAAGGGGTACCCCACGACCAGCGGGCACCGGGGCTCTCTGCTGCAACGGCGGGGCAGCAATAGGTGCCTTCCAAGACTGCTTCAACCTCGGGCACTCCCTGAGAACATGGGCGGGATCTCCACAGGCAATACATTGCCCCAAGAACTTCCTACACGATTCCTTGATATGGCCCTCCCTGCCACAGAAATGGCAAGTCCTCCGAACAGGCCCTACTGTCCTCTTAAACTGAACAGGCTGGTTCGGCCTGAATCCAGGTCTAACCACAGCTCTCGCCTGTTCCACAGGCCTCTTCCCAGCACCAACAATAGACCCCCTCCTCTGGTTCACGAGCAGCTCCTGCCTTTTGGCTGCTACTAGAACTTTCTGATAAGATTCCCGGTCAGAAGAGGTCACAAAACTCTGGAGCTCCGAAGCAAGTCCCTGCAGGAACCTCTGAGCTCTCTCCTCAGCGTCCTGCACCATCTTTGGTGCAAACCGACTCAGCCTCATGAACTCTTGGTGATATCGGTCCACCGACGAGCTTCCTTGCTTCAAATCGATAAAACGCTGCAGCATCTCTTCCCTGGCAGCTTTCGGGAAGAACTCACCATCAAATCTGGCCTTGAAGGTAGCCCAGACGATCGGCTCCACCAACATCTTCTCTTCAGCATCCCACCAATTCCTGGCGTTATCCCTCAGCTGGCGCTTCGCCAAGTCAACCCAACTAACTTCGTTGACCTTGGACATTTTCAGATTGTCCTCGATATTTCTCATCCATTCATCAGCAGCTAGTGGACCTTCGGTCCCATCAAAATATGCAGGACCCAGCTCTCTGAACTGCTTCGCCCCGGGCTCAGGGCGAGGGGCTACCACCACCCGAGCAGCTCGAGTCACCGGCGCATTCTATACCTGCAGAAGCACACCCTGCTGAACCTGCATCATCTGCAACATCATCCGCATCATCTCTCTGTTAGTGGGCTCCCGCTCAGGCTCCTCGTCATGAGGGGGCGCACCACTACCACCACCACGGGTGATTCGCCTTCCTGCCATCTAATGACACAGAAAACGAAACAATTAGACTCATAGCTTAGGGCTCAGATGTCGAACTTATTTGTTGGACAATCTTGTATTATTATCGTTATCCCGATAATTGCAGTTACAGAAGGACCTGCATGGGTGATCACTCCTTATTTTACACCCTTTTCCCGCATGTTTGCATGCCATTTTGATCGCCCAAATCATGTTTTTCACGATATATCGACGATATTGCGATGCTTTTCACGATTTGTTGTTTTTGTCGCATTTCAGGTGATTTGGCGCGATTAGGAGTGATCTCGAGATGCGTGTAATCTAGACGGCCACCGACGACCTCCCCGAGGGGTATTTTGCTGTTGGAGAGGAGCGGAAGAAGAATGGACGTCGCCGGAGCGACGAGGAGGCCAAAACGACCAGTTTGGGCATTTTTTTGTGTCCCACTCGACCGAGTGGAGGAGCCACTCGGCCGACCAGCGAGACACTGCTCGGCCGACCAATTCAGACACGAGTTACCTGTGCACTCGGCCGAGCACAGAAGACCCACTCGGCCGAGTGACGAAACCACGTCCGCCCGAGTGGCGCCCAGACGAAGGCTCTCAAAAAGACCGAAGTTACTGTTTTTCGGCCATCTGAGCTTCAGAAGACCCACTCGGCCGAGTGGCAAATCCCGTCCGCCCGAGTGAAGTGAAGCCATCGGCCGAGTGACGACAACTCACTCGGCCGAGCCGCCCCCGAACTGAAGACCCCTGAAGCCCACGACTTACTGGAAATTGACAGGGTTTTCACTCGGCCGAGCGACTTTTGTCACTCGGCCGAGTGCGATGCGCTACCTGAAGCGAAATTTGCGGAAAACAGGCTGTGCAGGGGCGTTTTGGTCAGGATTTTTAGACGATTTTTGGGGCTATTTAAGCTCTGTTTTTACCCTAGTTTTGAGAGCCTCCTCTCAGATTTTTTGCAGCTTTTTGAGTCTACTTTTTAGCTTTATTAATTGTGATTGGTGAAGAGAAAAACTTGGATTTTTGTTGGGTTGATTGAAGATCTACATTGGTTTGCACTTCTCTTCCACAAAAACTCTATTTTTTATTGTTTATATCATTGTTGTGATGAATTCCATTGTCTATTTCTTTGCCAATTATTGTGCTATTGCTATGATTAGTGAGTAGTCTCCACGTCTTGGGGCGTGGGGATGAACCCTACAAGCCCAATTTCGTATTTGTGTTGAACCGGTAGAAATTGAGCTAGGATTGTTATTAGGGATTAGATTGGGATCGAACTACTACGGATAGCTAGGTATTCACATCAATTGGGATTTGCAAGAGATTGGATCCCAATTCGATAGGAAGCCCTAGAAATCCGAATTGGGTTGGAGTCGGATTTTCGAAGTATCGGTTTGCAAGAAATTGGACCGATGCTAGGATCTCCGGTTGCAATTCCGCGCCGATACCCGTTTGCAAGAGATTGGACGGGTAGGAACTATCCTAATTTAGATTGTGGACCGAGTTTGCAAGAGATTAGACTCGGTGCGCAATTGGACGATGATGTTGATCCCAATGCTAGCTTCCCTAGGCTAGGGTTTGCAAGAGATTGGACCCAAACCTAGGATAGCTATAGACCGGCAACAGCGCGAGAGCGTGAGCTTGGTTTCACATTTAGTTGCAACTAGTTCATCCAAATTCTCATCCTAGCGATTTCGATACCGGCGAACCACAATTGTGAAATACGGTGAGTAGTGGGGATTCCCCATTCCCTAGGCGTTCTCTATTTGATTTGATATTTCGCACTTTTGTCTGACGATTGTGACAGGATCGCCCAAGGCAATTATCCCTCTAAATAGCCAGGTTGATTAGGAGCAAGCACGGTCATTCGTCCTCCCTGTGTTCGATACCCGCTCGCCGCTATACCGTGCGCTTGCGGTAAAACTACAACCGTCGCCTCGGGACGTGTACGCCGGGGCGCGACCAAGTTTTTGGCGCCGTTGCCGGGGAGGCGATTGCGTTTGATTCTTTTTTCACCTAGCTATTTCTTTCTTTTATTTTCTTTTTATTTTATTTCTTTTACCATTATTATTTCCTTTGCTATTTCTACCTAACCCTTCCACGGTACTAATCATCTCTTTGAAACTCTGCTTTCACTGTGCATGTACACGAGATCTACGGCGGATCCCGAAGCCCTATTATTCGATCCCGAGATCGAACGTACCGCGCGGAGACTCAGAGCGGAAAGGAGACAATATCCGGAAGGGGGGTTTATGACCAACCGGGAAACTCCTGAAGAATTGGCGGCGAGAATGGCGAGAATAATATCTATTCGCGATAGGCTTCGGCCTAAAACCTCTTCTACTACGTCATCCATCGCCGTGCCGGAGTTGGCGGCCGACAAGAACTTCGAGCTAAAGACGGGGTTGGTGGGTTTGATGCAACAAGACCCCTTTCATGGGAACGCTCACGAGAACCCCCACTACCACATCCAATCTTTCTTGTCGAAGTGCGCCACTTTCCAAATGCCGGGGGTCCCGATTGATGCCATCAGACTGCGCCTCTTCCCCTTCACGCTAAAGGACAAAGCACTCTATTGGCTGAGGACGCAAGCTGACGGAGTTTTCACCTCTTGGGACGGGTTGGCGGATGCATTCATTGATAAATTCTATCCACCATCCAAGACGGTGAAGATCCGGAGCGCTCTCATGTCCTTCAAGCAAGGACCACACGAGACGCTCTATGAAGCTTGGGAGCGATTTAAGGATTTGCAGCACCAGTGCCCGCACCACAGTATAGAAGATTGGGAGTTAGTGCACAGCTTCTACAACGGTCTCCAACCGGGGACCAAACAAATTATTGATGCCGCGGCGAATGGTGCAATCTTGTCAAAGACTCCCGAGGAAGCTACGGCCCTAATTGAGGAGATGGCCTCTAATAACCAACAATGGGGCGATGAGCGAGGACACTCTACGTCCTCCTTAAAGCTGACTAGCATCTACGAGGCAAAGGCCGTAGCGGAGCTTACGAGCAAATTCGATTCTCTCCACAAGGTGGTGGAGAGATTGGAGAAATTCATAACGGAGCCTCAAGGAAGCCCTTCCACCTCCACGCCGGCAAGCCAAATGAGTGATTGGCAAGACCAATCTCAAGCCATGTATTCGGGAGGAGAGCAAGGAGAAGGATCCTTGGAGCAAGTGCAATATGTTGCGGGGAACCAAGGGTATTGGTCTAATCCGGCCGCAAGAAATCACCCGGGATTCTCCTACGCCAACAATGAAGGAGCTTTGAACCCGCCACAACAACCGCCTAATCAAGCTCGACCACCACCACCCCAACAACAATACTATCCGCCGAGGGGGCCTCCACAACAAAACTTCCAACCAAAGCAACAAGTCCCACCTTATAGGCCTCCCGGATACAACCAAGGGTGGAGGAATCAAAACCAAAACCCTCCACAAGCTCCACAAAGATCCGATTTCGAAACTAGAGTGGAGGCGTTCATGGTCGAGCAAAACAAGGTGAATGCTACTTTGAAGGCGGGACAAGATTCTCTCAATACCGTAGTGGCTCAAATTTCGGAACAATTAGCGGTGCTCAACCGGAACACTCAAAGATTGCCGGCGCAACCGGAGCAAAACCCACGGGGCAACACGGGCCACATCAACGCCGTAGTTGCCGTCACAACTAGAGGCGGGAAGGACACCACCCCCGCCATGATTCCTATTGAGGAGGCCGTGGAGGAAAGCTTGGAGCCGGTTGAGCCGGTAGTTGAGGTCGATAAGGAGAAGGAGCCACAAGACAAGGAGAAATCTAGGGCGGAGCTATTAACTGAGGAGAGGCGCTTCATGCCACCGGTCCCATTCCCCCAAAGACTAGCGAAAGCGAAAATGGAGAAAAGGCTAGCGAAATTCCTCGAGTATCTAAGAGGAGTTAGCCTAAATATTCCCTTCCTTGACGCCATCATCGAGATCCCCACATATGCCAAATTCTTGAAGGACTTGATTTCGGGGAGAAAGAGGAAGGAGAAGATCATGCTAGCCGAGGAGGGCTCTTGGTTCACCAAGAGAGAAAAGGAGCCGGCAAAATTCAAAGATCCGGGGAGTTTTCGGATTCCTTGCACTTTGGGCGGTGTGCCTCTTCAAAAGGCGTTGGTAGATCTTGGGGCTAGTGTGAGTCTCATGCCCCTCTCCATGTTCTTAAAGCTTAACACCGGGACAACGTTGAAACCCACCGACATGCGCATTCAATTAGCCGATGGACGGATAACAAGGCCGGTGGGGATCGCCGAAGACATCCCACTTCAAGTCCCGGGAGGAATATGCTTGCCATGTGACTTCGTCATCATGGACATTAAGGAGGAGGGAGACACCTCATTGATACTTGGGCGCCCATTCCTCGCCACCGCCGGAGTCATCGTCGACGTGCGTGAAGGTACCTTAACCTTAAACGTCGGAAACATCGAGGTGGAACTCCACATTCCCAAGGCAATGAAGCACATGCCTTACCATGAGGAGCTCGATTATATGGACCTCCTTGATGAGGTGATAGAGGAGGCGATTCCTCACTCAATTGGTGCCCTTTTTGATGAAGAATTGGATGAAAGCCCGGATTTAGGCCATGAGGACAATAATGATGATTCCCCAGACTTCTCCACTGATGAAGATGAAGGCGACGCTGATGTCGCAAGGATTCGAGAGCTCTGCAAGCTCTCGAAATCAAAGTCTCCAAAGAAAGCTCCGTCGGTACGGAAATCGGCATCGCCGGCTAAGCCGTTGACCGGGGCAAATGCTAGCTTGGGGGAGCCTCCCCCCAACACTATTCGAGATAGGAGACCTCCGAGGGAGACCGCTACGCCGCCACGTCCGAATCCAAGCGCGCTCCCCGGAAAGTTTGACGGGTGCATCTCATGTGCACCAAACATCCCGCATTGATTGAAAATTATAGGGGGTCGAGCTCACGACCTAAAACGAGCGCTTGTCGGGAGGCAACCCGACGGTTTTTGCTTTATTTTCATTCGTTTTTCTTTATTTTCGTTTTAGAAATTTTTAGTATTTTGAGTCACCCGACCAAAAATTTTGTGATAACGGGTCCTATTTTTCTTGACAGGAGAGAAGATAGGTAGATCATCATGAGGAGGATGAACGAGACGATGAGGAGCGCCCCAAGAAGGCGTTCGACGCTTAGGAGGAGCATGAAATCGACTGGAGGAAGAAAGACGGAGTTTAGAGTCCAAACGAAGATAAACAGCAGAAATTAAGGCTCACTCGGCCGAGTATACTAGTCACTCGGCCGAGTCAAGAAGTTCGTCCGGCCGAGCCGCTCACGAACGAGGGAAGTCTGCTGTACCCAACTCTCTGTCTATTTTCCTCATTTCATAAGAACTGCTACTCGGCCGAGTACATATATTCACTCGGCCGAGTAAAACGGATACCTTCCTAGGGCGAGTCATGCCGAGTAGCTTGAGTCACTCGGCCGAATGGACTTACTCCACTCGGCCGAGGCTGGCAAAGCCACTCGGCCGAAGCGACATCGGGGAGAAATTTTTAATTGCCTCGCTCGGCCGAGTGAGTAAAGTCACTCGGCCGAGTCGTAACTTTTTTATATAAAACCGAGGGGGGGGGCACGGTTTTCGAAAACAAAAAAAACCCCTTCGCCCGCGCCCCCTCAGCTCCCTCGCCCGATCTTGCCTCGCCGCTCGCCCACTCGCCCGCGCGCGCCGCCGCTCGGCCTGCCGTCGCCGGCCGCCCGTCGCCGGACTCCGCCCGAGTCGCCGCCGGCCGCCCCGCCTCCGATCACCTCCGGTTCGCTTATTTTCACCGTTTTCTCCTCTCCTCGTGTTTATTTTGAGGATCCATGTGCTAAACGCCCCCCTAACCCAAATCAATTCCTATATCTATCTGTTATACCTCTATTGCTCCATACATTTTGATTATTACTCGCTGATATCGCTTTTCCATGCGCAGGTTGCTTTTTGGAGCTTAGGGGAGCTCAGGGGAGTTTCTACGGGCTGCTCAGGACTTCGTGGAGGCGCGGACTTCGCACGCTTCCACTACTTAGCACTCGCGGCGTGTTTGGGTAAACTCTTTCCACTCTTGTGCACACGCCGCACTTTTCACTTTTTCGGCGCGCGCTCGGGGCAGATATGCCGCCCCGGACACGGCCGCGGTCGAAGAGAGCTTCCGCCAAGCGGAAGCGGTCGGATGATGCCGGCCCCTCCCACGAGTTGGAGGACTCTCCTCCACCGTCCCCCGCACACCCCGCACCGCCTGCAGGCCCCGCACACCCCGCACAGCCTGCAGCGCACCCACAGCCCGCACAGCCTCTCCCCGCCGATCCACAGCCACCACCACCGGCTCCACTGGTCGGGCCGCTCGGGATTACGTTCCGAGACGACGCACACCGCGCCGTCTTCGAGCGAATCTCCCAGCGCTCGATCGTACCCTCCAGGTTCGCACACCTCGCTGACCTAGGACGCCTGGGGGTACTTGAGGGGATGCTCACGTTGTACGACAACGTGGGCTGGCGAGATTTTTTCCAGGTGTCGGCGGATACTTTTACCCGTCCGACACTTGAGGTTTTGAGTTCTATCGCCCGGACCGATGAGGGATGCTCATTCCGGTTCATGGATCGAGAGTGCCAGGTCACTCTCGATATGATGAGAGCATTTTTCTCATGGCCCGCAGTCCCCGGAGCCGATCGCGGTTATGGCCCCACACATATCCCTCCACCCTCTTTCGACGCCGGTGCCTTCTGGGCACGTATCACGGGTCTCCACGCCGCCTTTGACCCTAGTAGGGCCAAGGCCTCGGCCATCGTACATCCCTGCCTACGCATTGCCCAGCGCCTCATGGCGACTACCTTTTTGGCCAGATATGAGCCGGGCACGATGTCTACGCCAGAGCTTTACATGCTCTATGCGATGACACGTCCCAGAGCTCTATCTAGGGATGGAGACGAGCTTGTCCCCGCCGTCGTGATCGATATCGCGGTATGGTACTTAGACCGCATCATTGTATCGGTGGGCGCTCGCTCACCGATATGCTGCGGCGGCCTGATTACCCTGCTGGCTCTTATGACCGGCGAGGATTTCCCCGACGACCTGCGACGCGTTCCGGGCCCCACTTCCTTGTCGATAGACGTTATGGCCCGGATGAAGATGCTGCGTCCGCACGGCGAGCGTCACTGGGTCTGGTTGCACGGCCCCTATGGGGCCGATTACATGATTCTCCCGAGCCCTGCTCGGACTCTGATTGCACCAGCCCACGTTGACTGGCTTCCGGCGATGGATGTCCTCATCCCCGCCGCCTACGTGCTCGAGGCCGAGGAGGCCGAGCAGGGCCCCGCTGCCCACGCTGCCCAGGCTGCTCCCGCAGACCCTGCTGCGCACCCTGCCGAGCCTGCTGCCCACCCCGTCGACCCTGTGGCCTCTCAGCCTGTTCCTGACGTTTCCACTGCTCTTCACACTTCTGTCCCTACCTCTGCCTGTGTCGAGAGTACTTTTGCTGAGCCCACTTCCACCACTGTCACCACTTCCGAGGCTGTCCCCACCACTCCCTCTGCCACCTCAGGCCCTCTGTCCGTGGAGCCCCTTTGCTCCGCACTCCCCGAGCGCCCGCCGACCATAGTCGAGTGCGGAGAGCCCTCGTTCACTTCGGTCGTGGAGACCATGGTTAGCATGATCTCCGCTGGGGTTACACCTTTTGGACCGCACACTTCTGCCCCAGCGGGAGATTCCTCTGTCTCCACCGCCGCCTTATTCTCCGAGAGCGTCGTGGCGTCTGTCCACACGTCTGTGCCACGGACCTCTCTGGCCACCTCGTTACCTCTTTTGCACGCCTCCTTTGCTGCCGCTGCCTCCACTCCTCGCCAGCCGGCGTCCCGGCCTCACACCGAGGCCAGGCCCACTTTTCCAGGCGCGGCCCCTTTTGTCCCATTCCCTGCTGAGCCCGTTACATACTCCACACGCGTACGCCAGCCTCGCCCTGCACAGCCTAGACCGGTGCGTCCCTCTGCACCACCCCCGCCCGACACCGTACTGCAGAGCATACGTGCTCTTGAGGTGGCGGTGAGTGGTCTTAGAGGAGACCTTCGGAGCCTGTCCTCCACCGTCTCTACGCTGTCTGGACGCTTTGACCTGATCCCTCAGATCCACTACTGCCTGACGCAGATCTTAGAGCGTCTCCCGCGCGTACCCCCACCCACCCCGCAGGTTCCCACACACACACCCACACACGCTCGACCTGCTTCCACTCCCACGCCCACCCCAGCTCAGCAGCCTACACCACCACCACCACCACCTCCGCCTCAGGACGGAGACGGCGCGGCACCGCCTTCTTAGGCACTCTTGATGCCTTGATCCATTCCTGTCGTTGTGCTGCCCGTCTCTGCTGGGTCCTGATGCACTTTTGTCCACCCCCCTCCCCTCACTTATTTTGGGATTATATTTCTGATCATATCTATTTGTGCATATCATATCATATCTACTTGGGATTCTCATTTTTGATCACATCTATATATATCTTTTTTGGGAGAGAGGGAGAGTTCTGGGTGCCATATTTATTTTCGTATCACTCCTAGCTGTGCATGCATCATTTCCGCATCATATTTTCATTTCTTACTTTTCCTTTTTTATATTTTTTCTTCCCATCGTGCATCCATCCTCACTTGCCCCTCACATTGCTTGTCTCTCTATGTGCCACACTTTGCACATTGAGGACACTGTGCCGTTTAGCTTGGGGGAGTGAGCTTTCACGTTCTTTTTTTTCGATTTGCCACCTTTATTTTCAGTTTTTCACACCGCTTTTCACTTTTGCACTCATTTTTCGTTATTTTCCTTTTGTTTCGCCATGCATCACGTTTTCCTTACTTACCTGTGTGCCGCATTGCATGGTTCTATTTTCCTTTTATCTTTACTTCTTCCTTATTTTTCATCTCATGCTAGAGATGAATTTTCTGTGATGATGTCTACGTGGAGTTAGCTTATTCTATATGCATGCTATATTTGTCGTGTCTTAGATTTCATTTCTGATATCATATGCTATGACTCGCTTGCATTTAGAAATAGGAGCCCACACTTTTTCCTCATGAAAATGGATGAAATTTTATTATTAGCTGAGCCTGAATATTCATATGTATGCTATCACAGAAAACACACCAAGATTCACGCATTGAATGCCTATATCTGGAGTACTGACTTCTTTTCCTTTATCACTTCTATATGCATGAATTGTACACTTCACTTCCGGATGATTGAATGATTGTTAGCTATGATATATCTGGATTAGTTAGCTTTTTTGCGATCGAAACTGAGTAGATTAGATCACCCTGCTGAAGTTGTCGTGCATGTCTTATAGAGTGAGCCGAGAGTTATATTTATTTCTTTCTCCACAAATCTTGAACAACATTTCTCTACTTTTAAAATCATTGGTGAATCTCCCCTTAGTGATTCTATTTTATGGCATTTCCCCCGTTATTAATTCCTAGCTCCAAATCTCTTATTCCAAAAAAAAAAAAAGAAAAAAAAATATATATAATAAAAGAGAGAAGAACATTCTCGTATATCATTATCTCTCTTTGAATTGGGATCATTGTATATATGATAGAAAAAAAAAAAAAAAATCCTCAATAAAAGATCCCATCTCGCTTATTTTCTTTCTTTCTTCTTTCTCTTCTTTGCCTTTGGAGCTTTATAAAAATGGGGATGTAAATATTTTTGTGCCACCACGCTTATAGATAAGCTTGGGGGAGGAGATCCATTGATGTGTGAGAGAGCGACTACTTGACATAGCACGACAACCTAGGCTAAGTGATATTCTATACTCGGTGAGATTGTTTCTAGCTTTACGAAATCCAGAAATCTAAGCCTAGCATTCATTTCATGAAACCCATACTTTTCTATTCTCTCTATTCTATGATGTGATACTCTTATACTCCAGATAGAAAGCGTTCAATTGAAAAGTGTGTGATCTGAGACTTGTATACCGCTTTAGATGATTCAGGCGATGTTAATTTTAAAATCATTCCGTTTCTCATGATTATACCGTTGTTCGTGGGTTTTCTATTTTCTACTTGCACTATTCTACTATGATATCAAAATGAGATTCTTTGACATGTATTTCTCACTCGGTGCATGCCATAAGAGTAAGTGAAACCCACGTCCTGAGAAAATGATCTAGCATCCTACCTCTTCTTTCTTTCTTCCTTTATTTTCGTTTGGTTTTCATTCTTCTTCGTTTTTCATTTTTTTCGTTTTTCGCCGTTTTCGTTTTCCGAATCCACCGGGTTCGCTTTTTACTTATCTTCCTCGAGGACGAGTAAGAGGCAAGCTTGGGGGATTTTGATCACTCCTTATTTTACACCCTTTTCCCGCATGTTTGCATGCCATTTTGATCGCCCAAATCATGTTTTTCACGATATATCGACGATATTGCGATGCTTTTCACGATTTGTTGTTTTTGTCGCATTTCAGGTGATTTGGCGCGATTAGGAGTGATCTCGAGATGCGTGTAATCTAGACGGCCACCGACGACCTCCCCGAGGGGTATTTTGCTGTTGGAGAGGAGCGGAAGAAGAATGGACGTCGCCGGAGCGACGAGGAGGCCAAAACGACCAGTTTGGGCATTTTTTGTGTCCCACTCGGCCGAGTGGAGGAGCCACTCGGCCGACCAGCGAGACACTGCTCGGCCCGACCAATTCAGACACGAGTTACCTGTGCACTCGGCCGAGCACAGAAGACCCACTCGGCCGAGTGACGAAACCACGTCCGCCCGAGTGGCGCCCAGACGAAGGCTCTCAAAAAGACCGAAGTTACTGTTTTTTCGGCCATCTGAGCTTCAGAAGACCCACTCGGCCGAGTGGCAAATCCCGTCCGCCCGAGTGAAGTGAAGCCATCGGCCGAGTGACGACAACTCACTCGGCCGAGCCGCCCCCGAACTGAAGACCCCTGAAGCCCACGACTTACTGGAAATTGACAGGGTTTTCACTCGGCCGAGCGACTTTTGTCACTCGGCCGAGTGCGATGCGCTGCCTGAAGCGAAATTTGCGGAAAACAGGCTGTGCAGGGGCGTTTTGGTCAGGATTTTTAGACGATTTTTGGGGCTATTTAAGCTCTGTTTTTACCCTAGTTTTGAGAGCCTCCTCTCAGATTTTTTGCAGCTTTTTGAGTCTACTTTTTAGCTTTATTAATTGTGATTGGTGAAGAGAAAAACTTGGATTTTTGTTGGGTTGATTGAAGATCTACATTGGTTTGCACTTCTCTTCCACAAAAACTCTATTTTTTATTGTTTATATCATTGTTGTGATGAATTCCATTGTCTATTTCTTTGCCAATTATTGTGCTATTGCTATGATTAGTGAGTAGTCTCCACGTCTTGGGGCGTGGGGATGAACCCTACAAGCCCAATTTCGTATTTGTGTTGAACCGGTAGAAATTGAGCTAGGATTGTTATTAGGGATTAGATTGGGATCGAACTACTACAGATAGCTAGGTATTCACATCAATTGGGATTTGCAAGAGATTGGATCCCAATTCGATAGGAAGCCCTAGAAATCCGAATTGGGTTGGAGTCGGATTTTCGAAGTATCGGTTTGCAAGAAATTGGACCGATGCTAGGATCTCCGGTTGCAATTCCGCGCCGATACCCGTTTGCAAGAGATTGGACGGGTAGGAACTATCCTAATTTAGATTGTGGACCGAGTTTGCAAGAGATTGGACTCGGTGCGCAATTGGACGATGATGTTGATCCCAATGCTAGCTTCCCTAGGCTAGGGTTTGCAAGAGATTGGACCCAAACCTAGGATAGCTATAGACCGGCAACAGCGCGAGAGCGTGAGCTTGGTTTCACATTTAGTTGCAACTAGTTCATCCAAATTCTCATCCTAGCGATTTCGATACCGGCGAACCACAATTGTGAAATACGGTGAGTAGTGGGGATTCCCCATTCCCTAGGCGTTCTCTATTTGATTTGATATTTCGCACTTTTGTCTGACGATTGTGACAGGATCGCCCAAGGCAATTATCCCTCTAAATAGCCAGGTTGATTAGGAGCAAGCACGGTCATTCGTCCTCCCTGTGTTCGATACCCGCTCGCCGCTATACCGTGCGCTTGCGGTAAAACTACAACCGTCGCCTCGGGACGTGTACGCCGGGGCGCGACCAATGGGCCACCACTAAAACCTGTCACGACCCGCTTCCCTTAAATGGAGGCGAGACGTGAGAAGGTCCGCTCAAACGTGGAGCTGTGAAGCTACACGCCTGATACGCGTAAATTTAGTATAAGAAGGTCCCTGTAATTGCAAACGAAACAATAATAATAATAATAATATGAGACGGATATGAAATACCAATCCCACAGTTTGTCCACAAAATATTCAACATCACAGAAAAGCCACCAGGCTAAAAGAAAGAGTCTAAAGGCCCAGAACAAGGCCAAACAAAAGACGAATATAACAGAGTATCAAATAAGGTGCCACGCACCGACAACCGAACAGCAGTCTAAACAAAAGGAAACACTACGAAGACACTAGGACTGATCTCCAGTGTCCACGAAGTCCTCGCCCGACTCGGGCGCAAGCTCGGCGTCCGCAAACACCTCACCCTCAGCAAGTAACTCGGGCTCAAGGTCTAACATGCGTCACCCAAAAGAGAAAGGGGCACATGTCAGCAAGCCTAAAAGACTTGAGCAAGGAAACCGAAAGTAACTAACAACCTAGCAATCGTTAATATTAAGTGATGACATGGAAGTTAAGTATGATGCAACAGTTTAAAAGAGAGGCAAGCACGCACGATGTAGCAAAAGCTACCAAATCACCAATTACTTATCATTTGTCACTTATCACTTATCACTTATCACTTATCACTTAGTGCATAGAGAGTCCACCTGCTGGCCAGCTCGTGGCTCAGTCCGCTTATCTCTATCACTATTAATCACTTAAACACTAGAGATTTCGCCTGCTGGCCGGAGTGGCGGATCAGGCCAACTCGGGGCTCAGGTGGCCGCTTATCTCTTACCCCACCCATGTGTGTCGAGCGTTGGGGTTTCCAACTACAGGGCTCGCTTCTGGAACACGAGCCAGGAAAATAATAGCATTGTAGCGTGTGCTACGCAATCACGATGACAAATTAATATGCAATGCCAGGAACAGATAATTGCGTACCGTTAATTGAATTTAAACGTGACAGGCAAAATGCAATGACATGAACATATTCGCGTACCGTTAATTTAAAGTAAATGTGACATACAAGCATGATGAGGGTGACGGACCAAGCTTCGTTGTTAAGCTAGGTCAAAGGCGTCTAGACAGCTATCCTTTCACCGTCTAGTCTCTTTTACGCTAAAGTAAGGGAAATGGCCTAAGACATGGCCCAAATCAAGAGATGCAAGTTTCACTTGCCTGATACCGGGGTTGACGAGCAATGAAGATCGTCACAAGCTAATTACAGAATAGATCGCTGTTATGGCAAAACAATCATTAGAACAATGATTCTAAATCGATTTCTTATTATAATCCTAACTTTCTAATAATCCATTTTATTAGGGTTTCACACATGTCAATGGGGGTTATGCTAAAACTAAAGGAATCGAGTATTACCGTGAAGAGGCGGAGGAGCGATGCCGAGCAACCACGGCAACGGAAGAACGGCTCCGGCTCAGATCTGGAAATGAGGGAAAAATATGGAGAAATGGGTTTGGAGGTGGATTTTGGGGTTTTGATGAAGGTTTGGGGAAGATGAGAGATGGGTTGTGACAAGGGAGGGTTTGGATGATGGAGGATGAGCTTGGGATGAAGGAATAATGGCTTGAGGGAGATGGGGGCTCAATGGGGGAGAAATTAGGGTTTTAGGTCGTGAGGGAGAAGAAGAAAACGTTTGGAGGGGTATTTATAGAGTTTGGTGGCGGCTAGGGCAAAACTAGGGTTTACAGCACTGGTTAGTCGGTCAAAGAACAACCACTGACCGACTAGTTTGGAAACTAGTCGGTCGGTCGACCAACGTAGACCGACTAGGTGTAAACAGTAGCTTCAGTCGAAAACCTGAACTAAGAGTTAGTCGGTCAATGAACAACTACTGACCGACTAGTTTGGCATCTAGTCGGCCGATGAACGTTCATGGACCGACTAAGAGTAAACAGTAACTAGTGTCAAAATTAGTTAATGAGTTAGTCGGTTAAAGAAGCATTGCTGACCGACTAGTTTGCAACCTAGTCGGTCAACGAACCTTCTTAGACCGACTAACGATAAACAGTAACTCCTGAATAATTTAGAAAGCCAACTAGTCGGTTCAAGAAGGATTGCCGACCGACTGGATCGTCATCTAGTCGGTCGGTGCCCCTTCTTAGACCGGCTAATAAGCACCAAAAGTTCTGATACGGAGCGCGGAGCTCCGGGATCGATTCCTAAGACTCCTAGGCTTGATCTAACAGTAAGATACGACCGTTATGAAGCCCGTCACGAATGACTTACTCCGAAATCGACGATCCTAAGGAAGAAACGAGAAAACACGACGAAACGATCGAAAATGAAAATTACGGAGACGAAAACCACACATGAGGAGAAATTCCACCAAAACATATATTATAATATAATAAATCCGGATACATGAAAACCAGTCGTTACATGAAGATTGCTCTACCATGCACAACGAATGCTCTACCCTAATGTCAAGCTCATTAGAAGACATCTCTACCCAGAAGCTGAAGCTGCACACCTCAACACGCTGATCCTCCTTAGAAACAACCAACTCATGCCTGCTAGAAACGTGAGAGACCTCCGTCTCCTCACCCAATGTAACCTCTGGCATCGATATAGAAACCAACTGCACTACTCCTCCGTAGATCGACGGCTCTACCTCGAAGCTAAAGATGCACACCTCAGCATGTTGGGTCTCCTCAAGAGCACCCATAATGTGCACGTTGGAACTGTGAGAGACCCTTGTCTCTGCACACACTGCAACTGACTGCATTGATACAACGACCGACTGTAACGCCTCCTCATAGACCGTTGTCCTCTGCACCTCCAACTGAACTGAATCTGGAGCTACATCGTGAGATACAAGCTGATCACTGACACTAACCACATCGGATGAACTCTGCACCCTGTCCGTGTGCAGACGTATCTGATCATCTGCCTGAGTCTGAATCTGAATCACCTCATCCTCTCTATGGACTGGGCTATCATCTGTTCTCTGTATACTGTCATGAGTCTGCTCTGCCCTAAGTACTGTAGACTCGTTAACCATGAGGTGTCGTCTGACAATCACATCACAGGTACTAGGACACCATAACTTATACCCTCTCGCACCTCCACCAGCGTACCTGACTAGGACACAATCATGCATGCGCTGTCCTACATCGTCATTGTCCCGCTCGTGCGGCTGCATTGGACATCCAAACATACGCAAGTGCGAGAAGTCAACGACTCTGCCTGTCCATAACTCCTTGAAAATAGAACTATCTGCGGCTAGTGACGGTGTTCGGTTGATGAGGTATGTCGCAGTAGCAAGGGTCTCTGCCCATAATTCCCTAAGAAGGCCGGATAATCTCAATAGCCCCAGTGTCTTCTCTACCAACATCCTGATCATGTTGTCTGCTACGCCACCATGAGGGTTTCCATCAGGAATGGTGTATCGGCACACAATTCCCTCTGACTTGCAAACATCCCGTATCTATACGTCGTAAGTACGGATCTCTCCTACGGGTATACCCATCCGCCACTCAACTATGGTCCTCCATAACTGCACCTTCTCATGGATCTCCTCCTGAGATCCTCACAATCTTCAAGACGAGACTTAAACGGGTCGCTCGTGAGGGGCTCAAGGTATCTAATAATGGATGGTAAATCATACCCTACGTAGATACCAAAACGGCATTGAGGACTCATTTTAGTCATATGTGGAGGTGCTATGGGAACATAGACTGCACAACCGAATACTCTCAAGTGAGAAATATTAGGAGGTGCACCATATGCAAGCTGCATCGGCAATAAAATATGACCACCTGTTAAGTCCAAAAGTGGCCTTAGCACTGAAGTGACTGACGTGGACTCAGACGCTGATTCAGAGCCTCGTCAGCTAGGAGAGTGGGACCCGGCGGTTAGTAGAACCAGGGTCGTTGATGGTTGAAGGTGGATCAAGGAAGCTCTTCCGATCTTCGGATAGGTCGTATCGTCCTGGTGGATGATACGGGAAGCTGAACAACCTTGTTGTTGGAGATGACAGATAGACTCCTATCGATGGTTGACACGATCGATCGTATCTCTGGATGTTGGGCTCCTTGGAATCTTGCGCCACAAAACAACTTCAGGGGGCTCGGATCTGGGTTCCGACTCAAATACCCTCTGATGTTTAAGTTAGAATGTGAACTTGAAGTAAGGCTTGGGGCTGTCAAGATTGTACCACGGATGTCCGTCTTGGATCAGTCACTGCAAGCATACATGGAGGAAGAAATATGTGAATAGCAGGAGGATAGAGTATAGTATATCTCGTACCTTTTCCCTGTTCGTTAATCATCTATTTATAGATGATTATGGATGGCTTAGTGACGTTGGGAGTCCAACGGTCGCCAATTAAGACGCCACGATCTCCCCCTATTCAGTCGGGGGTAACCGTCGGGCACGTCCTCCTATTTAGGAGCTGATATTTATACCATGTCTGTTGAGTGGAAGGGTAACGGATGGAAAGCTGATGGGCCTTGACTTAGTCAGTCGATGAGTCTTGGACTAGGCCTGGCGGGCTTCACTTACTAAGTTGAGCGATATTGACCTTGGACCGGCCCATAGGAGCAACAATGGCCCACGTCACTCCGATCCTCAATAGTGTATCTATTAAGGTCGAGTGATGCAACACCTCATTAATTGGGCCCAGCAGTCGAGGAGAGAACACTTGAGTTTCAGGCACCAAAACATCTGCTTTTCTGACTCATCAGCTGGGACGGTTTGAATTTCGAGGTACTAGAAGGCCCGGATTGGCTACGCGTGTCCTTCTAAGATGAGATTGATTCTTCTGCATAGAGGGATGCGAGAAGAAAACTGAAATCACCTTTTCGATCCTGCGAATCAAATTTTCTGTTATTGTCAATGGCTTCTTCCTTTATTCTTGCGGCTACTGGGGCTTCATCTTCGATCAAGGAGGAAGAAGAAATAGATGTGCCTGAGGCGATCGAGAGACGTGTCTCCCGAGAGAGTATCAGGCGAAGTTCGTCTGGTGCGATTTCTTGATCCGTCGACCGTGGAAGAATGAGAGGGCTCATCTTCCCAGCGACCGGGAAGTGGGAGTCTATGTCAAAGCTTTCGAGCATGGACTTCGGATTCCGATGCACCCCTTCATGTTGCTCTGGTTGAAGACGATGAACCTTTCACTATGCCAATTGATGCCCAATGCGATCGGGATTCTGGTTGGCTTCATTACTCTATGCATTTGAGAGGTTTTGAGTCATCGATGGATGTGTTCAACCACTTCTCACTACTACAGATTTGGGCTTGGGTAACGCCACTTAGATAGCGCTTTTAAAAACCGCTATCTAAGTGAGCTCTTGTATAACGCTTCTGCACTTATAGAAAATAAAAATAAATCAAAATTAAAGTAAAAATCACTTAGATAGCGCTTTTTCTTAAAGCTCTATCCAAGTAATACCTTACATAGCGCTTTTTGTTAGCGCTATGGTACTAAACGTGCATATTTATTAAAAAATATACATATACACAATCCGTTAGATAGCGCTTAAAAAAATAACCTAACTTTCCCAAGCCCTAGACTCTTTCCCATCTCGTCTGCTTCGACCTCCCATCTCCGAGATCGGGCCGGCGAGCGTGGAAATGAGCCTTCAGTGTCTCCGAGATCGTCCTCGTTGGCCGCTGCGACTTCAACTCCTTCGACAGCCACGGGTCCACCTCCCATCTCCGATTCCACCACGTTCCCTCTCTCCCCCTTGCTCGATCCTACCACAAGGTTAGGGCTTTGGTGTTCTTTTCCCTCCCTCCCTCCCTCCCTCCTTCAATTCAATTCCATTCGCAGCAGCCGACCATGGAGGACGAAGGCGGCCTTGACACCGCCAACCCATGGAGGACGAAGGCGGCCTTGACAAGCGCCCTCAGCTTCGACTTCGAGGGCGGCCTTGACACCGCCATCGTCTCCGCCCCAGCAAACCCCAATCCCTCATCCGTCAACTCCTTAATCCCCTCCGATCGCTCTGCCAACCCTTCCACCGCCGCTCACGCCCAACCGGCTTTCAGATCCGTCAATGGAGATCCCATGTCTGCCGGCGGCGGTGGCGGGAACCATAACCCGGCGCATGTTAGCAGACACCGCTGTCGTCGCGGAGGAGCTCTGCTTCGAGTCGTATTTTTGGGTTATTTTCTTCAGTTGGAAAAGCTCTGATGCGTTGATTTGTTTCTAATTTTCAACTTGTTTGAACAAATTTTTTTTGAAGGTGGCAGGTGTTGGACTTTGCTCTGTTGAATCACAGCACGGTTTCTTTCTTCAATTTCCTGGAGCCTGAATCGGCTGTCTCCAGATGGAATCGAATTAGTCTGAATGCCTCCTAGGTTTATTTTTTTGTGATCTTTTTTTCCAGTTTTTTGTTAATCTATCGAGAAAAATTAATGGTCGTCATTTGGCTTCTTACAGGTGGGGCAGGGTTTATCAAAAGATTCGAAGGCTCTGAAGCTCTCGTTTCAGCATTGGATTGAAGCTGTAAGTTTTATAAATTATTTTGATATCCACATATTTAATTATTTACTATTTTTTTCTAATACTGTTTATTTTCCTTGTTCTTCTAGATGCTTACTCCCAAAATTCATGAATTTTTAGTTCTTTTGCTCTTTCCCCAATTAATATGCAATTATAAATTGCATTTTCCCCCTCATCCCTATGTCCAAAAATTAACTGGTAAATAAATAATCATGTCTCCAGATTGATCCTAGGCATCGCTACGGACATAATCTACACAATTACTACGAGAAATGGTGTGAAAGTGACGATAACCAGCCATTTTTGTACTGGTATGCTGCTAAAACTTTAGTTTTGTGCGTAATCATGCGATGATACAATAATCGATGCATGGCCATATTGTGTTATTGTGAAATGTTTTACTTAATTTCTCTAATTATGACTTGAGTTCTTGATCATTGATGGATAAATGTTTTACTTAATTTCTACAATGGTTGGCTCAATCTGCCCCTATGATACCATTTAACACTGTTTTTTCTTCTCTTCTATGTTACCTTTTTATATGTATACTATATTTTCTGTAGTTCTTGCCACTGATATCAAGATCAATTTGCAATGTTTCCAGTTTCACTTTTATTTGAGGATGTACTCAAATGATGGCCAACTGGAAAGCCAAGAAGTCAGGATACCCTGTCTGAGTTCAATAAGGCATACTTTGCAATATTAGTGCATAAAGATGAAGAATTTGGTCTGTCTATGAAGTGAACATATTGATGTGCAGAATAAGTAGTATCTCAATTAAAGCAAGATACTGAAGTTTTCCAAAAATTTGTTTGGCAATCACAAATAGTCAAGAAGAGACTTGCCATACCATAAAGGAATAAATGTGAGCATCTTCAAGTTGACAAGTGCGTCTTTCAATGAACTAATTTTATTCCCAAGACCAGGACTATTTGTTTGAGCTATTATTTATTCTTTTTAAAAGTATTTTAGAATGTTTCTAATGGGAAGGCACACCCAATGCCAAGGATTTGTGCTTTGTTTTACTGAAATTTTCCATTATGGTCGGGGAATTTACTTTATTGGGAGGGTGGAACACCTGACACTAGCATTATACTTACTACAACTGAATGGAATAATAAAACCTGCAACTTTCATTTGTCTAATCATGATTTCATTTGTGCACACATAATAAATCTAAAGGCTTGCTTTTATTGGTTAGGGACCTTTTTCTTTTCCTTTTTATTGTGCATGCAATATATGTAAAACCTTGAAGAACCAATGTGAACGGGGCATAGCAAAACAAATAACACAAGCACAGACGTGCACGTGCACCTAATGCCTTAACTATTTCTCTCTTATCTTTGAAATCGCTATCAAATTTCAACTCTCACCTTAACATGCCCTTTTTTACTACAGCAAATTTGAACAATTGGTTTATAAGTAACGGTCACGTCTCAAGTCATATTGCTGTGAAATAATATATTCCATCTCTTCAGTCTGCAATCTAAATATGCTAGATGGCTTAAAGAGACTTTTGGTTTTGTTGTGAAGTAGCAGAATCAGTAGATACACCATGTAAGCCGGTCTTGGATGCTTTCGGCCAAGCAGACAATCGCCTAATGAACTCCAAACTTGACATTTAAAATCAACTGGACATCCGTTGCATGTAAAATCTGTAACTGATCTGTAACCGTTGCATGTCTTAATGTATTAACGGTTCGATGAATTAGAAATTGTTATGAAAATTGTTCTTTCTTACTGAAGTAAACAAGTTTTTTCTTTGTAAATTCATGTGCTTAGATACTTGCCTCTATGATTGAGAATGACAATTTTAACTAGATACTGATATTTCTTTGTGCTTTCACCATCTCTCTTATTATATTAGGGACATCATGTGTGCTCGCGCAATGAGAGTTTTTTTCTAAGTAGGAAAGTAAGTTTAATCTCTATAAAAGTGTATGTTCTTTTTATTTATTTATTTATTTATTTATTTTATAACAGGGATGTGTGTGATATTTTCGAATGCAATGCAGCCTTTGCCTCTACAAATCCTTTGATGCCATGATCAAATGCGTTTGTCAAGGTGATGAAGAATATTCGGAACCAGCGAACGAAGAGGTGTATCTGAGAAGCATCCAACATCTGCATAGAGAAATGCAACGTTTGCCTTTGCAATAAAAAATATAATGACTTAGTAGACTTGAATAATTTCATATGGTTATGTTGAGGAAGACGAGTTTATTTTGTTTTAATTGTTGGGTTTCTATGAAGAACAATGTTTCGTCCTATCTACTGGTGCAAAAATATTGATGCAGAATGCTTTTTGCTCAAAATTACTTACTATCATTGTGATATGAGCTTATTGTGATATTATTAGCTTGTGCTCAAGGGCATCCAAGGGCCATGTATTTGTACCAGCTGCATGATTGATATGGGCAGTAGTGGAACTCGCAGGATTCTCTTTGGGTACTTCAACCCAAGTCCTACTTTACTGGCCTGGCTGTCAACTGTTTATCATTTGTTTTTTTGTTTGTTTTACAGAAATTTGTTTTTCTATTTTTTTTTAAAAAAATTGACAGTAGCCACGGACTGGCCGTGGCTAATAGTCGTGGCTAATGCATATTAGCCACGGCCAGTCTGTGGCTACTGCATATTAGCCACGGACAATCCAAACATTAGAAAGTGCTATGCAAGGTGTAATCTTGAATAGCGCTTTCAAAAGTGCTAAGGTAGTAAAACGCCATTTTAATAAACCACTTAGGTAGCGCTTAAAAAAGTGCTATCCAAGCTACCATAGCGGTAGCTTGGATAGCGCTTTTATAAGCGCTATCTTAGTAAACCACTTAGATAGCGCTTTTAAAAGCGCTATCCAAGTGTAAAAAAAAGCGCTATGCAAGCGTTTTTTTGTAGTAGTGTCTTCATGACCCAATCCCTCAAGGCTCCCAATTGGTATGTGATCAACACTCGCTGCAACAGGAGGCTTCTTGTCAATCTCCCAGCCTTGAATTCAACTTGGATGGGCGAATTCGTATTTGTGGTGTTCCCAGGGGAATCGAGATTCTATACTCAATGGTGCATCCCGAACTTAGAAGTGGCGGAGGAGAGACCACTGAGTGATGAGAGGAAGGTCGATGCCAGAGAGTTATTGATGGTGGATGAGGTAATCAGAAACACGCAGTGGCTGTGGTCTGATGAGGTGGTAAGCAGCACAGTGTGGAAAAAAGGTAAATTCGACCTTGTCCTCCATGGTGTTTGCTCTTGCCTTACTGAGTTTCTGTCTTTCCCGTTGTAGGCATGGTCACTCTGGAATACTAGATTGACCCGAAACTGAGAACAGCAGTGGAGGATTCGGTCAAGGAAGCTGAAGAGAAGATGCCCGAGTCTTTGCCGATTGTTGTCCTACCAGATCGTCTTTGTTTAAAGGAGGCAAAGAAGAAGAGGAAGAAGACCGCCTCTGCAGATGCTGGAGCCGCTGCCACGGGCGAGCTGAAGCGGCGAAAGTTTCAGCTTCAATTCTCAGACTCAGAAATAGAGGGTTCCGAGCCCGTGGGAGGCTCGGACTGGCAATGTGTAGACGTCGATTCCCAAGAGCCAGATCAAGGTCGGCTGCCAGAACAAGGGTCGGAGAAGGATCTGTTGGATATGGACGACATGAATACACCCATGAGGGGATGTATGAGGGTATACGGACCTCAGATGTCGCGTGCACGAAGGTGTGCACGAAGGGAACCTTTTCTCGTGTGAAAAGGACCACTTGATAAGTGGAAAAAGCCACTCGATAAGTGGAAAAAGTCACTTTATAAGTGCATAAAGGCACTTGATAAGTGAATGAAGAAGATGATAAATGAATGTGCTTATATAGGCTAATAAGCTTATAATTGGTTATTTCCTACAATAACCACCCCTAAAGCCTATAAATAGGACCCAAGGGTAAGGCATTCATACTACACTTTCCATACCATAAGTTTGCATAAGTCATCTTATGTTCTTCTTCTCCCTTCCATTAAAATCCTCTTCTAGATAGAGATTTAGGCGGTGAAACTCTGCTTCGATCCTCTGTGACGAAGTATCGACCGTTGTGGCGAATCCGAGGGCAAAGTTCAGAGATTACGGTGCTTCATACGCAAACGTAAGCCTCTACTTTATTTCGATCCTAACGTCGCTGTTTTGTCAGGATCCTACATCGGTATCAGAGCCATACGGGTTCGCCCCGGTCAAACCGCCGCCCCGTCGAAACGATGAACGAGGCGTTGTCTTTTTCATGAATGGGTATCCTACCATTATGGATATGGTAGGAACGCTTCGTGACGGAGAGAACGCAGCGGTTGTTCTTTTCACGTTAGGGTCTCCTACCATTACGGATATGGCATGAACTCTCCGTGATGGGAAGAACCGACCGTTCATATCGTCAAGCTCGCTCTCTTCATGGATGCTGAGTCTCCATTCATAGGGAATGTGAACTCTCTTCATGTGGAGCGTGTAGTTTACGAACTTTAAAGTATGTTATTTTTTCATTTTGGCGCACGGCCATTAGAGAATAACTACTTTCTCGACGAACGGGTGCTTCATCGACGAACGGGTGTTTCATCGAAGAAGAAGATGGTAGTTATTCCCATCGGGGAAGATGACTTTTGGTGCATGATCACCATGGCCAAATGGGCTATAGAGTCAATGCACCCCCCTCCCCATGCGGAGGGGGTTGGCTACGGCCAATAACCACCACAGCCACCCCTCCGGCGGGGTGTGCGGCAACCTCATACAAGGGGGTGGCTGGCCATGGCCATATGGGCCGTGGCCGGCCATGGCCAAAGGGCCATGGCCGGGACCATGGCCGGGCCCCGGCCGGCCCCGGCCAGGGCCAGGGGGCCCTGGCCGTGGCCAAGGCCAGGCCCCGGCCGAGGCCAGGCCAGGGCCAGGAGGCCCTGGCCGGCCTCGGCCAAGGCCAGGGGCCGGCCTGGCCGGCCCTGGCAGAGGCCAGGGCCAATAACCTGTGTAACGGCCTGTATTTTTTAGCCGTGTGTAGGATCGTGCGTACTAGTATTTTACTTCTGTCATCCGGATAATATTTTTAGTCCGTACATTCTCTGCTACGTGCCGACGCGAGCGCGTCTCCGATTTCGTTTTTACAGTGTCACCATTAATTGACTATCAAGTTTAACAGATCAGTTTAACTTAATTATCTCGCTAATCACAACTTCTTAATCACTTTCATTATTTACTAATTACTTTACTTATTTCTAATTAAGTTACTAATTACTTTATTTTAATAATTACGTTTAAAATTTACATTAATTATCATATTAATTACAGCTTTACTAATCACTTCTAAAAGTTACTAATTACTTTAATTATTTACTAATTACTTTTAAATGTCCTTAATCACTTAACTACTTAACCCTCTATCTTAAACTCTCCATTTACGATTAATTTTAAAACACGATGTTAACAAACACGTTTTCTCGTCTCAGGTTCCTCCCCCCAAGTTATTGATTGACCAAAAATGATTACACAATTGAACCATTCATCTCCGCTTTAATCAAACCCAACACGTTTCTTCCAACATTCATTCCCAATCCCAATCAGAAACCTAATCTTTGACAAAATGTATATCTTGTTCCCTGCTAAAACACTTCTTAAGGCGACACTTCTCCCCCTGCAAAACAAAAAAAAACGGTAAACCCATCAAACAATCTTCTGCAATCCCTCCACCAATTCGTTCTTCCTCAAAACACTTCCCAAATTCTTGACAACAATCCCCAATCCATTCACCAAATCAGCCAATTTAAACTCCAAAAAAAATCCAATCCCCAAAACTGAAGTTCAAATCAGAAAGAGGAGAACTTCAAATCTGAATTGGAGTTGAGAAATCAAACCCAAGAACAAACTTCAGATCTGAAGTTGAGATCAAAACAAAACAAATCTGAAACAATATTTCAGATTCAAATCAAAACCCCTCTTCTTCTTCTCCTTCCTCCTCCCCTCACCATGGCCGCCCGAGCTCCGACCAGCCACCATATTCGCGCGCACCTCGGGCAATTGCCGCCGCCGTGAAGCCCCGACCCCCGACCACGCGCGCGCGCCGCCCAGCACGGAGCCGCCGTCGCCCATCGCCGCCACCGTGCGTGATCCCCTCCCTCCTTCCCCGTCGTCGCAAGGTGAGCCTCCTTTCCTCTCATTTTTGCGTGTGATGCCTTGTGGTTGGTTACCTGCAAGCATTGGAACGAAATGAAAAAAAAAACGCAGAAGATGAAGCAAGAACATGAAAGAAAGAGTGAAGGAGAGAAAGTTTTGAATGCATAAAAAAATTTCTAAACGAAAGTGACAGCCTGTGAGATTAATAAAGAAACAAAAAAAGATATAAAGGGAGGATGTCAGCCTGGATGAAAGAATATTAAAATATTTGATTGGTGTTATTTTTTAACATGTTGAAATAAATAAAGAGGGGCAGCCTTGATAATGAAGTCAGAGAGAGTAATAAACGATGAATACAATGAATAAAAAATAATATAAAGTAATGGTGACAGCCTTATTATAAAAAAAGAGTGGAGGGGGTTTCGTATTAAAAGAATGTGGGAGTAGGTATAAATGAGTGGGGATATTAATTGGGATTTTAACCATATCAGTAGCTTAAGGTAAGATGGGTATTAATAAAGTGGTTAGTGTTAGTTAATTTGGTTAGTGTTATTTAATTTCAACGTCTTAATGATTGTTAATAAAAGATTGGGATAACAATATCAGAATAAATTAGGCGTATCATGTTAGTAAAACACAATATAGACATCACCCTAGCCAGAGAGCCCAATAAAATTAGACAAACCCAATTTAGGGATTAAATCGGTATTTTGATTTCCTCACAATAAATCTAATTTGGTGATATGTTTGACCAAAACAGAGAACCGGACATACCGACACGTAATACCCATCGAGACGAACCCGACGGCACCAAAATCATCGAAATCAGGCAAGTATACGATTTATAATGAATTTACGAAGTTTGATGTTAAATTAGTCTTTTGTATGTAAATGTTGCTCGTTACTCTCGTAACCATGGAAATCTGTTGTATAAAGATAATTGGTCATGTTATTTAATTGCTGCATGCCTTGAAATAATTAATTAGCATGTGACATCGTGAGATCGTGCGCCTCGAAGGCAAAATCGTGATTTTTGTGATGTCATGTGAGTTGACAAATTCGTGCTTGAAATCGTGAATTCGTGCTTGTAATTCGTGAATTAGGCTGGCTCGTGTTCCAGCACAAATCTTGGGTGGGGTAAGGGTTGAGCGGCTACTAGGCGTATGAACGAGTACTCTCTTCAAGGGCACCACCCGTATGGGGTGGGTTAGCGCCAATCACGGTAAGCCCCCGTGAGAAGAACGACTCACTCATCACGTCCTAAAGGCGAGAACCCTATTATAGACATAAATGCTAACAAATCGTGAATGCTAATAATCGTGAAATGCTAACAATCGTGAAATGCTAACAGTCGTGAAATGCTAACATGAAACTTGCAACTTGGATTTGTTATCTCAGTTATATTGACATGCTAATGAACCAATGAGAAGATTTACTTTACTTGTTAAACTGCTTAGAACTGCATGCTAGGAGTATTTTACTCTATTTTCATTTTAAATCAGCATGTTGTCATTATCTCTTTTAAATTATTAATGCTTCTTAAATCCAGTATAAATTTGTATATATCTTGCCTTGGGTTTCTGACCTATACTTGCAGACCCTTGCTGACATACATTCATGTTTTTGGATGTATGTCAGATTCCGAGCTTTAGTACCAGGAGGACTAGTTGAGATAGCTGAACCAGTGGACCAAGAACTGTCAAACTAGAGAACATTCATTGCACTTCTTTTCGCTTGTTGTACGGGTCATAAGACCCATTCTACTTTTCTCCATTTGTTGTAATTCCGTTGAGACGGTTGAGATTGTAATATTGTTTTACTTATCTGTGTTGTTTTTGAGTAATGCAAGCAAGAACCTGCAGTTTTACATAGACGCTTATTGTGATAAGTCAAGGGGAAAGAAAAGCAAAAGTACCTCCTCCTGACTTGCACAAGCGGGCCCGTTCACGTCCTCGCTCTCAAGTCTAATGGGAAGCGGGACGTGACAGGTTTTAGTGGTGGCCCATACAGGTCTCTGCCCATGCAAAATACTTTAAAACAGCATAGATAATATTACAATCTTGACTCTCAAACAACACTTACCCTAGAATCTTCTACCCCGATCAACTTCATTAGAAAATTCCAGTCCTAAGTTTCCTGGTCATTAGTCAACCAAATCGGTATATCCTTGATTTTTAATCTCCCTCCATTTTACATTCCACTTTTGACCTTAGGAATCTATCGTGACCTTTCACAAGTCAATTCTTACACGTACTCACATTTCTAATCCTTGCTTTCGACCCACGTGATCTTCCTGACAGCCATATTTACCTTTTGAATCACTCCCATTACTATACTGATTTTACTATCGATGTCTCTTTTATGAAATTTCTCGCCCAGTTTAACTTCTTTAAAAATCTTTTACATATGCCTTATATTTTTCAACTGACTTAAAATTTTTATTTGATTTTGAGTTCCCTTCACTGAAAATTTTTAGTCACAAAATTTTAATGATTTCAAATCTATACCATCCTATTTTACTTTCTACATATGGAGATCTTTATCTTTAAAATCTTTTGTTGATGGCACGCATATAAATGATAGGTTTCCTTCAATGGACCATGATCCGGTCAATGTGCTTGGCTAAGTTTGTTGGATCACCCTAGCTAGACTTGGGGTAAATGATCCTGGCTTAGTCACTTCCCTGGCCGTGTCCGCTGGACCGCAAGGACGTGGTTCATGATTATGTATGGCATTTTCTTTCTTACTATACTACAACAGATTTCAAAACAACCGACCATATACTAATTTTGAATACTTTTTATGCTAAATAAAACTTCAACTATTTTAGTATATCAGTTCTCTATTTATCGTATTTATACTTTAAACTTTTTTGTATAGAAAAAAATCTATCTCCATTTACAAGCAAACACTACACCTATATACCCATGACTCTTTCGTCTTTTGCTTATCTACTATTTTAACTTATACCACATACTTACTATCCTTATATACGATATTGGGATATTATCATATTGTTACACTTACCTGCTACTCTCCCATTTAATCATTCATAGCCATCTCTATGCCATCTGATCAAGCTAACTCTTATAACGGCTACTGATTGATATCATTGTTCCACAGACTAAGTTGAGACTACTCGAACGTGATAGAATGGTATAATAATAAGCGGTCTTAAATTACTACTGGATCAGTGCCTAGAAAGGAATGGAAAGAAGGTTGGTCAACCAAATGACTTGTCCTGCGGTCATAGAAGTGACCTATGCCTTCAAGCCCTGACTGCCTGGCTGGTTTGGGAGTTAAACTAGACTTCTTATTATTAGGCCAGCCTACACTGTTAGATAGTCAAGCAACATCTGTTTTCCTCATGCTTGCTCATTACTTGTCCTTTTCAGTATTACTGCATTTACCTGGTTGTCTTACTATTGTCATCACATTTCCGGTTGGTTAAAACATTGTTACTACCATATGACATGCCACCGTCGTTACTTTCACCCTTGCACAATCACCTTTACTTTATACATTACACGCATTTTACTTACCACACTTGAGCAGCCACCAGTGATTTACCTTCCACTCATATTTGTATGTCTGTTTCTTACTTTTGCTCCTGTAAGATCATCTTTCTAATCAAGCTAACTTCATATCCTTACATCACCTGAAACCCATTTGTCGCAAACTTGATTCATTACATCAAACAACTCTGTATCCTACACTACCTCCTGATTACCACATTAGTGCATCTATTTATTTATCACCACTTTAGCGAGATTAGTTATAATTTTGGGTTATAACCTTTTCTTTTAAAATGTTTTCTTCTACCTTTATTTCTATCATCAGCAGTATTAAAATTTGTTATTTGTTAGAATGTTAGATATGATTATTATTAGGGGATTATAATGATGTAAGATGTAGTTGTATTGATTGTTTACAATATGGTAGATAGAACGTTCTGTTCAAGAGTTACATTTCACATTTGGATGTACCCGTTCATAATAGCTTCAATAAAATTCTATACTATGAATAGTGCACAGGAAGATGAGTACGTTACAGATTTAAAAATTCAGACAAGTAACGGATAAGAGTAAATATGAAGCTATAGGGTGATCATGAGAATGAGTAGAATATTTAACAAGACTTCATTGTACGGATAGCGTGATGGAGACGTCGGAAATGATATGATATGTTGATACGAATGGATAGTTGCGTAAATTGATCTAAGTTGTTTGGGATAAGATACAATAAGAAATGATGAGATGTGATTTAATAATTTGTTAATTAAGATGTTTAACTTATGCGTTGTCACGATGAAGAATGAGTTGTGAGTATGATAAATGTTAGAGTTAGATGATGTCACAATTTTAGTATTACAAGTTAGGTTATACAACGAGCAAGGGATGATACACTATGGATGAGACAACATATGAGAATGTACATCTTATTGGAGAACTTAGGTATAAAGGATATCGTACATTAAAGACCCCTGAGAAGATGTTACTGTCTTATAACAATGACGAGCGAAGGAGCGAGGAAATTTATAAGAAGTATTGGTCGAGGATAGTTGATATTTTCCCTTTTCCGAGGTTGCCTTCTTAAAGTATTAATTGTTTAAGACAAGAATTATGAGATGGAAATCAAAACAGAAAGGGGAAGTATTGGACTTGTATTTAAGTTCAGTGTATGCTTGTAATTGTAACATTATTCAGTGACGAGACGAGAATTGATGATTTATTTTAGTAACACTTGTTTGAGGTTATGAGTTTAACAACCAGTGTCTTAGAATATTGGGGTAGCAGTTGGGAGTATTTTATTATTTTCTCACCATTGTCCCTGCACATCCCTAGTAGCCGCCATTAGCTATTTTGCCTGCCTAATGACAGTTAAGGCCATCGATAGTGCTTGGTCATCCGAACCTCTTTTTGAAACTCAACCTTAACCATATCACTTGTGTCTTTTCCTAACCAATTTCATTTTTTTCGTCTCGAAGTATTTCAAGTCATAATTACCTCATAGCAATACGAGGGCATTATCCATACTTATTTCCTGATCATTAGTTAATAAGAATTCCGAGGACAGAATTTTTCTTAAAGTGGGTAGAATGTAACGGCCTGTATTTTTTAGCCGTGTGTAGGATCGTGCGTACTAGTATTTTACTTCTGTCATCCGGATAATATTTTTAGTCCGTACATTCTCTGCTACGTGCCGACGCGAGCGCGTCTCCGATTTCGTTTTTACAGTGTCACCATTAATTGACTATCAAGTTTAACAGATCAGTTTAACTTAATTATCTCGCTAATCACAACTTCTTAATCACTTTCATTATTTACTAATTACTTTACTTATTTCTAATTAAGTTACTAATTACTTTATTTTAATAATTACGTTTAAAATTTACATTAATTATCATATTAATTACAGCTTTACTAATCACTTCTAAAAGTTACTAATTACTTTAATTATTTACTAATTACTTTTAAATGTCCTTAATCACTTAACTACTTAACCCTCTATCTTAAACTCTCCATTTACGATTAATTTTAAAACACGATGTTAACAAACACGTTTTCTCGTCTCAGGTTCCTCCCCCAAGTTATTGATTGACCAAAAATGATTGCGCAATTGAACCATTCATCTCCGCTTTAATCAAACCCAACACGTTTCTTCCAACATTCATTCCCAATCCCAATCAGAAACCTAATCTTTGACAAAATGTATATCTTGTTCCCTGCTAAAACACTTCTTAAGGCGACACTTCTCCCCCCTGCAAAACAAAAAAAAACGGTAAACCCATCAAACAATCTTCTGCAATCCCTCCACCAATTCGTTCTTCCTCAAAACACTTCCCAAATTCTTGACAACAATCCCCAATCCATTCACCAAATCAGCCAATTTAAACTCCAAAAAAAATCAAATCCCCAAAACTGAAGTTCAAATCAGAAAGAGGAGAACTTCAAATCTGAATTGGAGTTGAGAAATCAAACCCAAGAACAAACTTCAGATCTGAAGTTGAGATCAAAACAAAACAAATCTGAACCAATATTTCAGATTCAAATAAAAAACCCTCTTCTTCTTCTCCTTCCTCCTCCCCTCACCATGGCCGCCCGAGCTCCGACCATCCACCATATTCGCGCGCACCTCGGGAGCAATTGCCGCCGCCGTGAAGCCCCGACCCCCGACCACGCGCGCGCCGCCCAGCACGGAGCCGCCGTCGCCCATCGCCGGCCACCGTGCGTGATCCCCTCCCTCCTTCCCCGTCGTCGCAAGGTGAGCCTCCTTTCCTCTCATTTTTGCGTGTGATGCCTTGTGGTTGGTTACCTGCAAGCATTGGAACGAAATGAAAAAAAAACGCAGAAGATGAAGCAAGAACAGGAAAGAAAGAGTGAAGGAGAGAAAGTTTTGAATGCATAAAAAAATTTCTAAACGAAAGTGACAGCCTGTGAGATTAATAAAGAAACAAAAAAAGATATAAAGGGAGGATGTCAGCCTGGATGAAAGAATATTAAAATATTTGATTGGTGTTATTTTTTAACATGTTGAAATAAATAAAGAGGGGCAGCCTTGATAATGAAGTCAGAGAGAGTAATAAACGATGAATACAATGAATAAAAAATAATATAAAGTAATGGTGACAGCCTTATTATAAAAAAAGAGTGGAGGGGGTTTCGTATTAAAAGAATGTGGGAGTAGGTATAAATGAGTGGGGATATTAATTGGGATTTTAACCATATCAGTAGCTTAAGGTAAGATGGGTATTAATAAAGTGGTTAGTGTTAGTTAATTTGGTTAGTGTTATTTAATTTCAACGTCTTAATGATTGTTAATAAAAGATTGGGATAACAATATCAGAATAAAATTAGGCGTATCATGTTAGTAAAACACAATATAGACATCACCCTAGCCAGAGAGCCCAATAAAATTAGACAAACCCAATTTAGGGATTAAATCGGTATTTTGATTTCCTCACAATAAATCTAATTTGGTGATATGTTTGACCAAAACAGAGAACCGGACATACCGACACGTAATACCCATCGAGACGAACCCGACGGCACCAAAATCATCGAAATCAGGCAAGTATACGATTTATAATGAATTTACGAAGTTTGATGTTAAATTAGTCTTTTGTATGTAAATGTTGCTCGTTACTCTCGTAACCATGGAAATTGTTGTATAAAGATAACTGGTCATGTTATTTAATTGCTGCATGCCTTGAAATAATTAATTAGCATGTGACATCGTGAGATCGTGCGCCTCGAAGGCGAAATCGTGATTTTTGTGATGTCATGTGAGTTGACAAATTCGTGCTTGAAATCGTGAATTCGTGCTTGTAATTCGTGAATTAGGCTGGCTCGTGTTCCAGCACAAATCTTGGGTGGGGTAAGGGTTGAGCGGCTACTAGGCGTATGAACGAGTACTCTCTTCAAGGGCACCACCCGTATGGGGTGGGTTAGCGCCAATCACGGTAAGCCCCCGTGAGAAGAACGACTCACTCATCACGTCCTAAAGGCGAGAACCCTATTATAGACATAAATGCTAACAAATCGTGAATGCTAATAATCGTGAAATGCTAACAATCGTGAAATGCTAACAGTCGTGAAATGCTAACATGAAACTTGCAACTTGGATTTGTTATCTCAGTTATATTGACATGCTAATGAACCAATGAGAAGATTTACTTTACTTGTTAAACTGCTTAGAACTGCATGCTAGGAGTATTTTACTCTATTTTCATTTTAAATCAGCATGTTGTCATTATCTCTTTTAAATTATTAATGCTTCTTAAATCCAGTATAAATTTGTATATATCTTGCCTTGGGTTTCTGACCTATACTTGCAGACCCTTGCTGACATACATTCATGTTTTTGGATGTATGTCAGATTCCGAGCTTTAGTACCAGGAGGACTAGTTGAGATAGCTGAACCAGTGGACCAAGAACTGTCAAACTAGAGAACATTCATTGCACTTCTTTTCGCTTGTTGTACGGGTCATAAGACCCATTCTACTTTTCTCCATTTGTTGTAATTCCGTTGAGACGGTTGAGATTGTAATATTGTTTTACTTATCTGTGTTTTTTTGAGTAATGCAAGCAAGAACCTGCATTTTTTACACAGACGCTTATTGTGATAAGTCAAGGGGAAAGAAAAGCAAAAGTACCTCCTCCTGACTTGCACAAGCGGGCCCGTTCACGTCCTCGCTCTCAAGTCTAATGGGAAGCGGGGCGTGACACCCTGGCCTCAGGTCAGGGCCTGACCGGCCCTGGCAGAGGCCCTGGCCGGCCCTGGCCGGCCTCGGCCAGGGAAGAGGCCCTGGCCGAGGGGCCAGGATCCCTGGCCGGCCAGGGGAGAGGCCCTGGCCGGCGGGGGGGGGGGGTGCCAGAAAAATTGGTCGGTATTGGTCGACCAATTCGGGATTTTTGGTCGACCAATTCAGCCAGAGGCCTTGCCAGTGGTTTCGGCTCAGGCAACCTGCAAGGCTAGCCCATACGGGGCCGACGGCAGTCGTCTGCGGCAAAATTTTCCTATACGGGGGGAAACGCCTGGATCTATACGGGAGCTGGCGACGATGGCTTGCAGAAAAAATCCCCAAAGGGAGGATCCGGCCTTGATACAAGTACGACTTATCCCGGCAAATGGACAGGGATTACCGTACATTTCACTAGTTACATAAGGGTACTAAGTTGAAATATCGCATTTTTCCCAAGGGGGGATCCGGCTTTGGCCAAGTTGCGATGGCAACTCTCACTTCAGAAGGAAGATGAATTCGGCCTTGGCACGGCCTTGACACGACCCCGGCAATGGCCGGGGAATTGTCGAAATATTTCGGCTATGACACCCTATAATGGGGTATAGGCCTTGCAAAATACGTTTGCAAAATGCATTTGAAAAATACGTTTTCAAAATACTGCAAAATACGTTTGCAAAACATATTTTTGAAAAATACGTTTTCAAAAACGCTTTTCCGCTGCAAAGTACTATACGAGTACTACTATTTGATAAAGTGATGGGGAAATATTGAAAGTTACTCTAGATGGTGATTGGAAACGTAGTGACCTTTTCGATTCTAGAGTAACATCTTCAATATTTTTCGAAAGTAACTTATCAAATTATAAATATCATTCCAAGTGGGAGTTGAAATTAGAACTATCCAAATGGGATATTCTATTATCATTTCAAGTGGGAATTATATTTTTTAAAGAATTTTTAATGCAATGTTTTTGATCAAACCTTCGGTTTTGTGTCTTTTGCAGCATTTTAAAAGTAAAATGTCTTCCGCTTCAAAGAATATCGTCGCTGAGTTAAACAGAGGTGAAAAACTCAACGGCGATAATTACAAACTTTGGTCCATCAAGATACAATACGTTTTAGAGGAGCAAGAAGTGCTCGAAACTCTAAAGAACACAATGATTGAACCCGAGTTGGGCACTACGGCCCAACACAGACGAGACAAGGAAGCTTTTGATGCTTGGTCTTGGAAGAATAAAATAGCACGCATTACGTTATTAAGCAGTATGGCTGATGACATAATGCGCATCTTCCGAGAATATGACTTAGCCATGGACATATGGTCCAAGCTTGAGGAGAAGTTTGGTGGCACATCGGTGTCCAAACTTCGCGCCTTAACTATAAGATTTGATTCATACAAGAAATGTCCAGATCATTCCATGGGGAAACATCTGCGACATATGGCAAATCAAATCTCAGAGTTAAAGGATGCGGGTCATGTGCTCACAGATGAGCAACAAATCCAAGCAGTCATACGTTCCCTACCAAATGGGTGGGACCAAATGAAGATGCATCTCACTCACAATGAGAGCATCAAGAACTTCAGCGATGTTTCCAAGCACCTCAAATTAGAGGAAGAGCGGCTTGCGACTGCCAAGCCAAGTGCAGAAGTGCACATGGTTGCTAGTTCCTCACACGGGGGAAAGAAACGTAAAGATCGTTCGAAGTCGTCTAATGAACGTAATAAGCAACCTGAGTCTACCAAGAAACCCAAATATAAGGGTGGGCACAAGAAATGGCACAAGAAGAAAGACTTGAAGAGGATCAAGTGCTTCAAGTGCAACAAGCTCGGTCACTATGCTCGTTCGTGTATGAGTGGAGGTGACGAGGTAACTTGTAATTTTACTAGTTACATATGTGTTTCTAGTTCAATATTTCTTGTGGAATCTAATCTATTTTGGATAATTGATTCAGATGCCACCGACCACATAGCAAGGGACAGACGGTCCTTCGTGGAGTATCACCGGATACCCCAAGGAACGAAGTGAATCCATGTAGGAAACAACACACGTGTTGAAGTGAAAGGCATTGGGACTTGCAAGCTAGTCTTGGACAACGGCCGCATTCTCCTACTTCATGATATCCTCTTCGCTCCAGATATTCGAAGGAATATTATAGCTGTGGTCGTGTTAATAGGTCTTGATTATAGCTGGTTCTTTCAAAATTGTAAAGTGGACTTGTTTTTGTAATAATTCCTTCATTGGCACTGGGTATGTATTTAATGGATTTATTGTATTGAATACAATGTATAACTCTTCATTTTGTAATGAAAATTTCCTTGTTACAAATTCTTCGACTTATGAGTCTGATATAATTTGTTGGCACGCAAGGCTTGGTCATATTAGACCAACACGAATGGATAGACTTGCCAAACGTGGCATTCTATCCAATATTTCAAAGATTGAAATGTCGATCTGCGATCATTGCCTTGTGGGGAAATCTTGTCGCAAGCCGTTTGGAACCGGCACAAGGGCCGAGGTTCCATTACAGCTCATCCATTCGGACATATGTGGTCTGAGAATGTCAAGACAAGGCGCGGGAAGTCCTATTTCATCACTTTTATTGATGATTTCACCCGATTCGGACATATCTATTTGATATCCCACAAAAGTGAAGCATTAACCTGCTTTAGAAACTATATGAGTTTAGTGGAGAATCAATTAGATCGCAAGATTAAGGTCTTACGAACCGATAGGGGCGGTGAATATCAATCAACAAGTTTTAAGGAACTTTGTGATGAAAAGGGCATAGTACATCAGGTAACTATGCCTTATACTCCTCAACAAAATGGTGTTGCTGAAAGGAGAAATAGGACTTTAATGGAAATGGTCCGTTCAATGATGGCGCAAGCTAACTTGCCAATCACCTTTTGGGGTGATGCATTATTAACGGCCACTTTCATTTTGAACCGCGTGCCCTCGAAATCAGTTAGCTCCACTCCTTATGAGTTGTGGAACCAAAGGTCTCCTGACTTAAACATTTTAAAACCTTGGGGATGTACATCCTACGCACATATTTCCTCCCATAAGTATGGCAAACTTGGGCCAAGGGGAAGGAAATGTATCTTTATACGATACGTAGAAAACTCCAAAGGTTATGTTTTCATTAGTCAGGAAGACAATGGTGGTCTAATTGAATTTGAGTCGAGGGATGTCACTTTCTTGGAAAACAAGTTTCCAAGACATGGCGAGATAAGTCAGGACTTATCTCTATTTGAGATTTATGATCAAGAAGGATTACATCATTCGAGTGGGAGAATTCTTGGTGAAGAAGAAAATACGTTTCAAACTTCACCAATGGATGTTACGAATGACGCTAATCCTATTCCATACGGGAATAATGATCCAAGTGGGAGCATTTCTAATAACATTCCAAGTGGGAGTGATATTAGAATTGATCTAAATTCGAGTCAACAAGGACTTGAAGAATCTCAAATACGATGTAGTAGTCGTACAAGGTTGGATCCTCTAGATTTGAGGATGAATTTCCGCAAACCTTTATGACTTTACTACAAGATGATGACGAGCCTGCTACTTTCAATCAGGCCGTATCATGCCCTGCTAAAGACAAATGGATGGAAGCGATGAAGGAAGAGTTGGAATCCATGAAAGTTAACCAAGTCTGGGACTTAGTTGACTTACCCAGAGGACGTAGAGCTATTGGGAACAAATGGGTTCTCAAGATCAAGCATAAGGCTGATGGGTCTATAAACAGATATAAAGCTCGCCTTGTCGCGAAAGGTTTTACGCAACAGGAAGGGATAGACTACGAAGAGACCTTCTCACATGTTGTTCGTTTTACCTCGATTCGCCTGATTCTGGCTATGGTAGCTTGCTTAGACCTCGAATTGCATCAGATGGATATAAAGACTGCCTTTCTCAATGGAGAATTGGACGAGGAGATCTATATGGAACAACCAACAGGGTTTATAAACGAAGGAAACGAACATAAGGTTTGTAAACTTCGTAAGTCTATATATGGTCTTAAACAATCCTCGATGCAATGGTATATACGATTTCAAGAAGTTGTATTATCAAATGGTTTTTCCATGCTTGATGAAGACAACTGCGTATATATCAAGAGGATTAAGAGCAAGTACGTTATTGTGTCTCTATATGTAGATTACATTTTAATAGCCGGAAATGACAAGGGCTTTGTGATGGATATCAAGGCTTGGCTTTCATCAGTTTTTGAGATGAAAGACACGAGAGAAGCCGCATATATCCTTGGAATTAAGATTTCAAGGAATCGTTCGAAGAAACTTCTTTCTCTATCACAAGAGACTTAAATAAAGAAGGTTCTAGAACGGTTTAATATGTAGGACTATAAGTCCATTGATACTCCTATAAGCAGATGCGATGATTAATGTCTGAAATCATGTCCAAAGAACCAAAAGGAAAAGGAAATTATGGAAAAAGTTCCATATTCCAGTGCAGTTGGTAGTCTTATGTACGCTATGATGCGTACAAGACCGGACATCTGTTTTGCCGTTGGAATGGTAAGTCGTTACCAATCCAACCCAAGGGCAAGAATACTGGAAATCGGTTAAGAGGATAATACAGTATCTTAAAGGAACTGCAGATTTGCAAAAGACTATGATAAAACCAAGAAGGTAGACATAAGGTACAAATCTACGCATGAGATGATAACGGATCCGCTTACGAAGGCGATCCTCAGAGATGTGTTTTACAAACACTTATCATCTCAAGGATTGCGTAAGAGCTGAGTTGTACTAATGTAAATTCCCATGTCTGAAATGATCAAATTTGATAAAAGAATAAGTTCTTTTCAACATTGCATATGAATTTCTTTAGAAATGTTTGTGTACATTTTTTTTGAAATCTCAGCTGAATTCTAGTATGTCGGACAGATTAAGGTTGGCTCTCTCACATGAGCAACCGCCTTTATTTTTATCAGACGGGTAAAATAAAGATGAGACCTGTTTAAAGTCAAAATCGTCAGACGGACGATTTAGAGTCATGACTTAAACAAAATGGTCGTATGAAAGATCTGCATCATATGGATGCTTTCAAAAGATCTAAAAGGATTTGAAATCCTATCTGTCTTATGCGGGATGTGAGTCCAGAAGATTATTTGAGTAGTAGAAGGGACTCAAAGTCAGACATTGTGGTGTCTGGTTATCATCCTTACAACATCATTAAGACATACGCTCACTGAGAAAGGAGTGATGTTGTAATACGTATTCATACTACGTATGCATTTTGACCATTGGGTTAGAATAGTAATTGTGTTTGCTATTATGTGAGACCCAAAGACCACATGGGTCTTAACTCGTTACCCTTATGGACTCTAATTGGTTCCTAAAGATTTGACTGGGTGATTGCTATCTTAGCATGTTGCTTATGGACTATGGTTAATTCGGTCCGGCGGGGCATGTTAGAAAAGCAAGTCAAGTCAAGATCAAAAGGATCGCAAGAAGAGGAAGATTAATTTCATATTCACATTTGGACTTTAGAGATTCAAATCTGGCCAGCCAATTGTAATCCAGATGGGATTCAATTGTTGAATATAAAGTATAAGAAATGTGAAGAAATAATCTAGGGTAAAGCATGCGTTGATCTACTCAACTTTGCACCTCGAGGGGTGTTGTGTATCTCTAACAAGTGCACAACAGCGGACTCTATACGCATGACGGTCACACGGCCTATTTCTCGGTATGATAAACAGAAGAGTTAAAGGAAAGATGTTTCCTTACAAATCCCCTCAAGTGTGAGTGGGAGATGTTGGATATGGACGACATGAATACACCCATGAGGGGATGTATGAGGGTATACGGACCTCAGATGTCGCGTGCACGAAGGCGTGCACGAAGGGAACCTTTTCTCGTGTGAAAAAGACCACTCGATAAGTGGAAAAATCCACTCGATAAGTGGAAAAAGTCACTTTATAAGTGCATAAAGGCACTTGATAAGTGAATGAAGAAGAGGATAAATGAATGTGCTTATATAGGCTAATAAGCTTAAAATTGGTTATTTCCTACAATAACCACCCCTAAAGCCTATAAATAGGACCCAAGGGTAAGGCATTCATACTACACTTTCCATGCCATAAGTTTGCATAAGTCATCTTATGTTCTTCTTCTCCCTTCCATTAAAATCCTCTTCTAGATAGAGATTTAGGCGGTGAAACTCTGCTTCGATCCTCTGTGACGAAGTATCGACCGTTGTGGCGAATCCGAAGGCAAAGTTCAGAGATTACGGTGCTGCATACGCAAACGTAAGCCTCTACTTTATTTCGATCCTAACGTCGCTGTTTTGTCAGGATCCTACAGGATCGGCATTCCCTGGGTCTTTTTCTTTATGAAGACACCTGGCCTTGGGGAGGTCTGTTTCCCCCATGTCTTTAACCAAAGATATACCGGAGGAATTTCGGGCGATGCTGATGGAGAGCTGGTCACCCGAGCCTGCTTTTAAGGGTCCGAAGGAGGGGCTCTATTTGCCAGAGTTACCCATTAGGAGAGCGGAGTCGGCCCTCCTTGATCGGGGTGTGGCCTCCAGAGTTATCGAGACGGCGACCCTTCCTCAAGATCTTGCTATCTTGGAGAGAGTCGATTTTGAGAGGTTGGCATCCCTATCCATCCATGTGAACATCCAGGTAATTTCCAAACTTGCCATTGTTGTTCATGATGGGGTTTGCTTGATTTTGGAGAGCTTTGGTTGTTTGCAGTCTCTCGCAGCCAATGTGGCTGTTCGTCGACGAGCCGCGGTGGTGGCTAACCAGGAGGTCGCCCTGACGGAGCTGAGGAAGTCAGTTGAGAGATACAAGCTCATTCTGGAAGGGGCTCGTCGAAAAGAATCTGTGGAGAAGGCCCTGAGGGAGCAGGCTGAGAAGGCCTTGCTCGAGGAGAGGACCAAGGGGGAAGCTCGGGAGAAGGCAGCTGCAGAGAGAGCTGTAACGCCCTGCTCCCCATGATACCCAGGAAGTGCGAATCCGTCCCAGGTGATCCCAGAGCAGTGAGTGTTACGATGGAAAATACGAAAAAACTCAAAGCAGGTCTACTGCGCACTGCTGAGATAGTACTTGTAATGTTTCCAAAGCACAACCAAACAACCAACAACATAAACACAGAAAGAAACACAGAGGGAACTGTACAACAACTAAACCCAAGGTAAAGTCTGATTTATATACATCATCCATCTGTACATACATCCATCATTAACAACTCGTCACTACCCAAACAAAACTCCAAAAGTACAAATACCCTCTCCTCTCCCCTCGCCACCCCAACCTAACTCATCCACATAACTCCACTGCTCCACCTCATAGCCACCAACCAACTCCAACACCTGAACCTGAAAAGTCAACAGTGGGACATGTCAAAGCGTTACCCAATAGGAATACCATACCCAAACTAGCCCTTACATGAAGTGTGGAAAAGGTGTAAGTGAGCAGGCAGAGTGTATGACATGGCATAAACATCTATTGCAGTAAAGGAAGTAACAACTATAGTTATGAATATGTGAAAGCGTGCACGTGCAACAGGCAAGGTGTACATACTAGCATAATGTACAAGAGGCAACAAGTAACAAGAACAACATTCATAATAGGCAACTAAGTGTTAATAGTAAAACAATAGAAACTAGTAACATGGAACCCATCTCACCCATTCATTTCTCACAACATCAAATAGCATTTTCAACCTCATGTCCATGGTGCCATCATAATTAGGGCAATAATAGCAAAATCATCCATCACATTTCCACTTACTTAAGCACCACAAATGAAAGCAAAACACCTCAATTTTCCAACATACAACCATTTCAAGCAATTCATGCATTCATGGCAACAATCATACATATAAGGTAACAATCACATGTATAACCACAAGTCACACGTAATGCTCAATGATGCCATGATGCATATGAAATAAAATGCAATTGCTATGAGATGCAATGCAATGCAATGCAATGGGATCCCATGAATGAGCCGGCATGCAAGTGTATCGTGACTACGCCGTTGTCAATGTGGAGTCACCTAATGGATCAAGAGGTGGCCAACAGCGAATTCTCCCGCCTCCTACCGCGGCACTTTGTCCATGCCCGTGCACTCCACCCAATGTGTCCCTAATATGATCATATCCAAACTTGCTTTCTTTTGCCAACATCAATACCATTTGAAGGCCAACATTGTTATCAACAATTAAATCACCAAGATATTGAACATAAATGAAAGTTAACAACTTTATGAGACACGAGAATGCCAAATAAATAACTGATGAATCATGTAACAATCATATAGTGAAGCCACAAAATATGGAGGTCCATAATCGAAGACAAAACAACACATTCATGCAACCCATTTTCTGGAAATAACAGGACAGTCCCAAAGAGAGGCATAATGCTCCAAATATTTGTACTAAACATCAATTTTTCTTCTCTTAAGAGTTGTAGACATATGTGTTGTGGATTCACTGTTAAAATTTCAAGAGGAAATTACCACTGTGTAATTTATGGTGAATTTTTTGGTGAGACCTTTCAAAACTGTTTTCCAGACAGATTCTAAGAGCTGTAAAGATTGCTAGTTTAAGTCATGTTGCAGTTAGAATCTCGAAAATATGTCATATGAGAAAGTTGTAGAAAAAGATGTTATCTTTCCAATGAGACCAATGTAGGGTATTCTGGGACCCTTAGGGCACAAAAATTCTATTCCCGTCCTAAGTCGGACGGAACATAGACAGAAATAGCAGCGGAAAACAATCATGTTAATCTAATTAACATTTAACCCTAAGGTCCAAGACCCTAATCCAAGATCTATGCCGACTTGGGATGGGTCTGACCATCCCAAGAAGGATCTAGCCTACTGCGATTAAACTAAACTAATGCTTAATTAAATACATACCCGAAATCTCAACCCTGGAGCAGGCGAGATGTTCCGCACCGTCTTCCGAGCCGCTCCCGTCCCACGCCGAGCCGCTCCTCGAACCGCTCCCCGAACCGCTCCTCGAACCGCTCCGCATCCCGAGGCGATCAATCCCCGTGTCACCGAGCCAACCACGCGCCGAAGAAAGTTTCACGCGAGTGAAACCTACACCTAGATTTCGGATCTGAATCCGAACTCCTTTGCGGCTTTGCTAGAGCCCTCAGGAGCAAGGCAGAAATTTATAGGGAGAGGAGAAATATTAATTTAAGCTTAGATCCGAGCGTGCTCCAACATTTACGAGAGCCGCTCAGATCTAGAGCTTGGGACGAGTTTTGAGGAGGAGAGCAGACCCCTATTTATATAGGCGGCTGACTGCTCTGTTGGATATGGACGACATGAATACACCCATACGGGGATGTATGAGGGTATACAGACCTCAGATGTCGCGTCCACGAAGGCGTGCACGAAGGGAACCTTTTCTCGTGTGAAAAGGACCACTCGATAAGTGGAAAAGCCACTCGATAAGTGGAAAAAGTCACTTTATAAGTGCATAAAGGCACTTGATAAGTGAATGAAGAAGAGGATAAATGAATGTGCTAATATAGGCTAATAAGCTTATAATTGGTTATTTCCTACAATAACTACCCCTAAAGCCTATAAATAGGACCCAAGGGTAAGGCATTCACTCCACACTTTCCATGCCATAAGTTTGCAAAAGGCATCTTATGTTCTTCTTCTCCCTTCCATCAAAATCCTCTTCTAAATAGAGATTTAGGCGGTGAAACTCTGCTTCGATCCTCCGTGACGAAGTATCGACCATTGTGGCGAATCTGAGGGCGAAGTTCCGAGATTACGGTGCCGCATACGCAAGCGTAAATCTCTACTTCATTATTCGATCCTAATGTCCTTGTTTTTTCAGGATCCTACATTGGTATCAGAGCCATACGGGTTCGCCCTGGTCAAACCGTCGCCCCGTCGAACCGATGAACGAGGCGTTGTATTTTTCACGAATGGGTATCCTACCATTATGGATATGGTAGGAACGCTTCGTGACGGAGAGAACGCAGCGGTTGTTCTTTTCACGTTAGGGTCTTCTGTCATTACGGATATGGCAAGAACTCTCCGTGACGAGAAGAACCGACCGTTCATATCGTCAAGCTCACACTCTTCATGGATGCTGAGTCTCCATTCATAGGGAATGTGAACTCTCTTCATGTGGAGCGTGTAGTTTGCGAACTTTAGAGTATGTTATTTCTTCATTTTGGCACACGGCCATTAGAGAATAACTACTTTCTCGACGAACGGGTGCTTCATCAACGAACGGGTGCTTCATCGAAGAAGAAGACGGTGGTTATTCCCATCGGAGAAGATGACTTTTGGTGCATGATCACCATGGCCAAATGGGCTATGGAGGCAACGCATTCCCCCTCCTCATGCGGAGGGGGTTGTCTACGGCCAATAACTTCCATGGCCACCCCTCCGACGGGGGTGTGCGGCCAACCCCATGCAAGGGGGTGGCCGGCCATGGCCGGCCAGGGCCAAAGGGCCATGGCCGTGGCCAAAGCCAGGCCTGGACGGCCTCGGCCAGGGCCAGGGGCCGGCCTGGCCGGCCCTGGCAGGGGCCAGGGCCAATGCCCTGGCCTCAGGCCAGGGCCTGGCCGGCCCTGGCCTTTGCCAGGGCCATGGCCGGCCCTGGCCGGCCTCGGCCAGGGCAGAGGCCCTGGCCGGGGGGTGCCGGGGTCCTTGGCTGACCAGGGCAGAGGCCCTGGTCGACCAATCGGGGATTTTTGGTCGCATTGGTCGGCTTCGGCAAGAGGCCTTGGTCGATGTAACACGAACATGCCGACTAGCCCATACGGGGCCAACGACAGTCGTATGCGGCAAAATTCTCCTATACGGGGGGGAAGCGCCTGAATCCATGCGGGAGCCGGTGACAATGGCTTGCAGAAAAATCCCCTCAGGGGGGATCCGGCCTTGGCACGGATACGGCACAACCCCGGCAAATGGCCAAGAAGTGCCGAATATTTCGCTAGTATCATAAGGGTACTAGGTTGAAATATACATTTTTTGGAAAATACGTTTTCATACGTTTTGAAAAATACGTTTTCAAAAACGCTTTTCCGTTGCGAAGTACTATAAGAGTGCTATCGTTTGATAAGTGAGGGGGAAATATTGAAGGTTTGTTCTAGATGGTGATTGGAATCGTAGAAACCTTTCCGATTCTATAACAACATCTTCAATATTTTTCGAAAGTAACTTATCAAATTATAAATATCATTCCAAGTGGGAGTTGAAATTAGAACTATCCAAATGGGATATTCTATTATCATTTCAAGTGGGAATTGTATTTTAAGAATTTTTTAATGCAATGTTTTTGATCAAACCTTCGGTTTTGTGTCTTTTTGCAGCATTTTAAAAGTAAAATGTCTTCCGCTTCAAAGAATATCGTTGCTGAGTTAAACAGAGGTGAAAAACTCAACGGTGATAATTACAAACTATGGTCCATTAAGATACAATACGTTCTAGAGGAGCAAGAAGTGATCGAAACTCTGAAGAACGTAATGATTGAACCCGAGTTGGGCACTACGGCCCAACACAGACGAGACAAGGAAGCTTTTGATGCTTGGTCTCGGAAGAATAAGATAGCTCGCATTACGTTATTGAGCAGTATGGCCGATGACATAATGCGCATCTTCCGAGAGCATGACCTAGCCATGGACATATGGTCCAAGCTTGAGGAGAAGTTTGGTGGCACATTGGTGTCCAAACTTCGTTCTTTAACTATAAAATTTGATTCATACAAGAAACGTCCAGATCATTCCATGGGGAAACATCTGCGACATATGGCGAATCTAATCTCAGAGTTAAAGGATGCAGGTCATGTGCTCACTGATGAGCAACAAATCCAAGCAGTCATACGTTCCCTACCAAATGGGTGGGACCAAATGAAGATGCATCTCACTCATAATGAGAGCATCAAGACCTTCAGCGATGTTTCCAAGCACCTCGAATTAGAGGAAGAGCGGCTTGCGGCTGCCAAGCCAAGTGCAGAAGTGCACATGGTTGCTAGTTCTTCACACGGGGGAAAGAAAAGGAAAGATCGTTCGAAGTCTACCAATGAACGTAATAAGCAACCTGAGTCTACCAAGAAACCCAAACATAAGGGTGGGCACAAGAAATGGCACAAGAAGAAAGACTTGAAGAGGATCAAGTGCTTCAAGTGCAACAAGCTCGGTCACTATGTTCGTTCGTGTACGAGTGGAGGCGACGAGGTAACTTGTAATTATACTAGTTACATATGTGTTTCTAGTTCAATATTTCTTGTGGAATCTAATCCATTTTGGATAATTGATTCAGGTGCCACCGACCACATAGTAAGGGACAGACGGTCCTTCGTGGAGTATCTCCGGATACCCCAAGGAACGAAGTGGATCTATGTAGGAAACAACACACGTGTTGAAGTGAAAGGCGTTGGGACTTGCAAGCTAGTCTTGGACAACGGCCGCACTCTCCTACTTCATGATGTTCTCTTCGCTCCAGATATTCGAAGGAATATAATATCTGTGGTCGTGTTAATGGGTCTTGGTTATAGCTGGTTCTTTCAAAATTGTAAAGTGGACTTGTTTTGTAATAATTTCTTGATTGGCACTAGGTATGTATTTAAAGGATTTATTGTATTAAATACAATGTATGACTCTTTATTTTGTAATGAAAATTTCCTTGTTACAAATTCTTCGACTTATGAGTCTGATATAATTTGTTGGCACGCAAGGCTTGGTCATATTGGACCAACACGAATGGATAGAATTGCCAAACGTGGCCTTCTATCCAATGTTTCAAAGGTTGAAATGTCGACCTGCGAACATTGCCTTGTGGAAAAATCTTGTCGCAAGCCGTTTGGAACCGGCACAAGGGCCGAGGTTCCATTACAGCTCATCCATTCGGACATATGTGGTCTGATGAATGTCAAGACAAGACGCGGGAAGTCCTATTTCATCACTTTTATTGATGATTTCATCCGATTCGGACATATCTATTTGATATCCCACAAAAGTGAAGAATTAACCTTCTTTAAAAACTATATGAGTTTAGTGGAGAATTAATTAGATCGCAAGATTAAGGTCTTGTGAACCGATAGGGGTGGTGAATATCAATCAATAAGTTTTAAGGAACTTTGTGATGAAAAGGGCATAGTACATCAGGTAACTATGCCATATACTCCTCAACAAAATGGTGTTGCTGAAAGGAGAAATATGACTTTAATGGAAATGGTCCGTTCAATGATGGCGCAAGCTAACTTGCCAATCACCTTTTGGGGTGATGCATTATTAACGGCCACTTTCATTTTGAACCGCGTACCCTCGAAATCAGTTAGCTCCACTCCTTATGAGTTGTGGAACCAAAAGTCTCCTGACTTAAACATTTTAAAACCTTGGGAATGTGCATCCTACACACATATTTCCTTCCATAAGTATGGTAAACTTGGGCCAAGGGGAAGGAAATGTATCTTTATACGATACGCAGAAAACTCCAAAGGTTATGTTTTCGTTAGTCAGGAAGACAATGGAGGTCTAATTGAGTTTGAGTCGAGGGATGTCACTTTCTTGGAAAATGAGTTTCCAAGACAGGGCGAGATAAGTCAGGACTTATCTCTATTTGAGATTAATGATCAAGAAGGATTACCTCATTCGAGTGGGAGAATTCTTGGTGAAGAAGAAAATACGTTTCAAACTTCACCAATGGATAATACGAATGACACTAATCCTATTCCATACGGGAATAATGATCCAAGTGGGAGCATTTCTAACGACATTCCAAGTGGGAGTGATATTAGAATTGATCTAAATTCGAGCCAACAAGGACTTGAAGAATCTCAAATACGACGTAGTAGTCGTACAAGGTTGGCTCCTCTAAGATTTGAGGATGAATTTTCGCAAACCTTTATGACTTTACTACAAGATGATGACGAGCCAGCTACTTTCAAATAGGCCGTATCATGCCCAGCGAAAGACAAATGGATGGAAGCGATGAAGGAAGAGTTGGAATCCATGAAAGTTAACCAAGTCTGGGACTTAGTTGACTTACCCAGAGGACGTAGAGCTATTGGGAACAAATGGGTTCTCAAGATCAAGCATAAGGCTGATGGCTCTATTGACAGATATAAAGCTCGCCTTGTCGCGAAAGGTTTTACACAACAGGAAGGGATAGACTACAAAGAGACCTTCTCACATGTTGTTCGTTTTACCTCGATTCGCCTGATTCTGGCTATGGTAGCTTGCTTAGACCTCGAATTGCATCAGATGGATGTAAAGACTGCCTTTCTCAATGGAGAATTGGACGAGGAGATCTATATGGAACAACCAACAGGGTTTGTAAAAGAAGGAAACGAACATAAGGTTTGTAAACTTCGTAAGTCCATATATGGTCTTAAACAATTCTCGAGGCATTGGTATATACGATTTCAAGAAGTTGTCTTATCAAATGGTTTTTCCATGCTTGATGAAGACAACTGCGTATATATCAAGAGGATTAAGAGCAAGTACGTTATCATGTCTCTATATGTAAATGACATTTTAATAGCCGGAAATGACAAGGGCTTTGTGATGGATATCAAGGCTGGGCTTTCATCAGTTTTTGAGATGAAAGACATGGGAGAAGCCGCATATATCCTTGGAGTTAAGATTTCAAGGAATCGTTCGAAGAAACTTCTTTCTCTTTCACAAGAGACTTATATAAAGAAGGTTCTAGAACGTTTTAATATGCAGGACTGCAAGTCCATTGATACTCCTATAAGCAAGTGCGACAATTTATGTCTAAAATCATGTCCAAAGAACCAAAAGGAAAAGGAAATTATGGAAAAAGTTCCATATTCCAGTGCAGTTGGTAGTCTTATGTACGCTATGATGTGTACAAGACCGGACATCTGTTTTACCGTTGGAATGGTAAGTCGTTACCAATCCAATCCAGGGCAAGTACACTGGAAAGCGGTTAAGAGGATATTGCGGTATCTCAAAGGAACTGCAGACTATGTTTTATGCTATCAAGGAGATGCCTTGAGGCTCGAAGGCTACACTGATGCTGATTGGGCGGGTGATCTCGATGAGCGACGATCGACCTCAGGATATGTTTTTCTACTCGGATCTGGTGCAATATCCTGGAGTAGCAAGAAACAATCCTGCATCGCACTTTCAACTATGGAAGCCGAGTTTGTAGCATTTAGCATGGCAGTCCAAGAGGCTGTTTGGCTTAGGAAGTTCTTAGACAGGCTAATTGATGCAAGTGACTCAGGTGCTGTACCTATACACAGCGACAGTCAAGCATCTATAGCCTATGTCAAAGATCCTAAATTCCATTGTAAGACCAAACACATAGATATCCGCTACAAATTTGCAAAAGACTATGATAAGACCAAGAAGGTAGACATAAGGTACATATCTACACATGAGATGATAGCGGATCCGCTTACGAAGGCGATCCCCAGAGATGTGTTTTACAAACACTTATCATCTCAAGGATTGCGTAAGAGCTAAGTTGTACCAATGTAAATTCCCATGTCTGTAAATGATCAAATTTAATAAAAGAATAAGTTCTTTTTCAACATTGCATATGAATTCTTTAAGAAATGTTTGTGTACATTTTTTTGAAATCTCAGCTATACTTTCTAGTATGTCGGACAGATTAAGGTTGGCTCTCTCACATGAGCAACCGCTTTTATTCTATCAGACGGATAAAATAAAAATGAGACCTGTTTAAAGTCAAAAATGTCAGACGGACGATTTAGAGTCATGACTTAAACAGAATGATCGTATGAAAGATCTGCATCATATGGATGTTTTTAAAACATCTAAGAGGATTTTAAAATCCTATCTGTCTTATGCGGGATGTGAGTCCAGAAGATTATTTGAGTAGCAAAAAGGGACTCAAAATCAGACATTATGGTGTCTGATCATCATCCTTACAATATCATTAAGACATACGCTCCCTGGGAAAGGAGTGATGTTGTAATACGTATTCATACCACGTATGCATTTTGACCATTGGGTTAGAATAGTAATTGTGTTTACTATTATGTGAGACCCAAAGACCACATGGGTCTTAACTTGTTACCCTTATGGACTCTAATTGGTTCCTTAAGATTTGACTGGGTGATTGCTATCTTAGCATGTTGCTTATGGACTATGGTTAATTCGGTCCGACGGGGCATGTTAGAAAAGCGAGTCAAGTCAAGATCAAAAGGATCGCAAGAAGAGGAAGATTAATTTCATATTCACATTTGGACTTTAGAGATTTAAAGCTGGTTAGCCAATTGTAATCCAGATGGGATTCAATTGTTGAATATAAAGTATAAGAAATGTGAAGAAATAATCTAGGGTAAAGCATGCGTTGATCTACTCAACTTTGCACCTCGAGGGGTGTTGTGTATCTCTAACAAGTGCACAACAGCGGACTCTATACGCATGACGGTCACACGGCCTATTTCTCGGTATGATAAACAGAAGAGTTAAAGGAAAGATGTTTCCTTACAATCCTCTCAAGTGTGAGTGGGAGATGTTGGATATGGACGATATGAATACACCCATGAGGGGATGTATGAGGGTATACGGACCTCAGATGTCGCGTGCACGAAGGCGTGCACGAAGGGAACTTTTTCTCGTGTAAAGGACCACTCGATAAGTGGAAAAAGCCACTCGATAAGGGGAAAAAGTCACTTTATAAGTGCATAAAGGCACTTGATAAGTGAATGAAGAAGAGGATAAATGAATGTGCTAATATAGGCTAATAAGCTTATAATTGGTTATTTCCTACAATAACTACCCCTAAAGCCTATAAATAGGACCCAAGGGTAAGGCATTCACTCCACACTTTCCATGCCATAAGTTTGCAAAAGGCATCTTATGTTCTTCTTCTCCCTTCCATCAAAATCCTCTTCTAAATAGAGATTTAGGCGATGAAACTCTGCTTCGATCCTTCGTGACGAAGTATCGACCGTTGTGGCGAATCCGAGGGCGAAGTTCCGAGATTATGGTGCCGCATACGCAAGCGTAAGTCTCTACTTCATTATTCGATCCTAACGTCCTTGTTTTGTCAGGATCCTATATGCTCCCCTTCTCTCAAAATCCGATGTGGGACTAAATTTGGAGTTAATTAATTCACTTTAGTTTTGCCTTTCACAAAGGCTAAACTTCCGTGAATTTTAACTCCCTCACCGTTGAGCTTCAGGATTGATACAACCTATCAATTCGAAGGGCGTTCAACGGTGAACGCATAGGAAAAAACGATTCGTCAATCGGAGTTCATTTGACCCTCCAATTAAGTGTCCAAAGATCAGCCCAAGGTTTGTATTTCGCAAATACTGGCAGCCGTCAAAGAGAAAACGCACCTAGGGTTCGCAACCCTAGGCGTGGGGCCCACACAGGGGCCCCACGCGTCAGCACGCGCGCGCAGCCCGAGGGGCACGTGCCTGGCACGCGCTCGCAGGCGCGTGCCAAGCACGCGCCTTTGTAGGCACCAATCAAGGGGCGCCAGCTGGCGCCCCTGTTTTCTCCTTTTGGGAGATTGGCTGGCGCCCAAGGCGCCAGCATTTCAACGGCCTGGCCATTTGGCCAGGCCCAAAAATGTCCGAACCCTTTTTTTTAAATGCTTTAACATTTAAAGCTTTGGGTCCAACATTATTTTTGGGTCTGTTTTGGGCTCTCTATTTAAACACTTTTAAATAGACTTATTGGGCTCATTTGAACTCCGTTTCTGACGCGGTTTGAACATGTGTTTAGAGCGGGACATTCCCATTTTCAAGGTAACCTTTTCCTTGCGTTTATTTTATTAAATATTGTTTTAAACAATTTAAAACACATTTAATCTCTTTTACATCATATGCAAATTAGTCCCTATCTAGACTTAAATTATCATTTGCATCAAATACACATGATTCGAGGGCATATTTTCCTACATCTCCCACTTGCACTCAGGATCATTTATCCCGAATGTAGGAGATCATTACAAACATCTTTTGCAATATTCTATCCCTTGCATCAAATGCAAATTATTCTCCCTAACTAATTTCTACCTATTACTAGACGAAGATCGCACTCTTTGTGAGACCCTACAGCCTGACCCTTACAACAGGTTGGGCTCGAAGCCCTATACTGCAGTGACCACGAGCAGTGGTTGCCGTCCCTGCTTCAAGAATCAACATTATGTGGTGGACTCATTGACATGAGTTTTGTCGGGACCACCCTGACTGTTTCCGTGATGAATTCCGCAGTTATAGTCTTTTCGTCTAAACTGTGTCGTGTAGATCAAGTCTAGGGTACGGTCAAACTGTCAACCCCAATAACTTGACTCCGGTTAGTTTCTATCGATCTTTTAGTCAAAAATATTGGACTTCTTCCAACATACTCTGGCCAGAGTTTTTACTAAAGACCGAACTAACCCTATGATAATAACTCCCATTGATCGGGAGAGATGAATCCTCTCTTGGTCATTACTCTCCTCATACGCTTCAAGTGTCACCCAATCAAAGACCTTTCGACAGGCCTTGCCTCGAAGCTAGGTCATTTGATCTAAGTGGCACCGTTCATGCACAGGTTCGTCAAAATGACCTCAAGTCAAAAGACCAATTAGCCTATCATCACTAAGAGTTATCATTGACAGATTGGTCAATATAACCATATGATAACTCTTGTGGATCGTTCAGTGAACTCATTCTCTAATGAGCACCTTTGTCTTGCCTTCGACTTCGCCAAGTCAAACGATCATGAGATCATCACCACCGCTGAACGGTGAAGACTAAGACACAATGGTCTATCTGATGTTTCGATATCCTTGTCTCGAAACATCTACGACCACGAACTCTTTTAGACTTATGCTACAGACGGTCAAACATTTCTCCATGATCGAGATACTCATCTCGATACCTGTTTGACCTTACATAAAGTCTCAGGACTTTACATAAGTTAATATCTACTGTTAACTACATTATAACATAACTTTAGATAAATTATTACCAAACAGCTTACTGTTATTTCGAACAAGATGTTTGTGCTATTCATACATGAAGATAGATAGCCTCGAGGGTATCATCTCTCAACGTCTCCCACTTGCACTCAGGCCCATTTATCTCGGTATCTAATACCGTTTTTACACATAAGTTTTCCCGACTTCATGTGGTAGAGCCTTCGTGAGTGGATCTGCTAAAACCGTCTACACTATAGACTTAAGGAGTTTCTATGTTCATATTAGACCAACCATTTGAATCTCATTCAAATAACTCATTTGGTTTGTCGGAATCCATAATATTTTATTTATTTGGATCTTATCCAGTTCATCGTACCTTACGATAATAATCTTAAATTAGTTAATGGTCATAAATGGCTCATATCTATTTCTGATAAAGTATCAAACTCTTTTGATCACTTCATCAAAATATATATGTTACATCCCTTTGATGCCTCACATGTAATTTACATGCTCCCACTGACCTTGAAAACTATATGGCTAATTCATATAAGTTGGTCCGTCTAAATCATATTTAGAAAAACGAACTTGTGAGTGAATGCTCCAATTTTCATGGTCAACTTAAGCGTTTACATCGAGTTTGGTCCGAGTAGTTCTGTACACATCTGCTGGTGGAAAAAACGGTTTCATTATAATCCGTTTTATAGGAATTAGTATGGAAAAACCGTTCTCGACCAACATGATTGCACTTCATTATATTCCTTTCTGCACCAATCTTTCAACTTAAAGATTTACTTGCAGAAAGTGAGGAAACATTTTCCGTGTGCACGTAAACGAAATTCCAAAATATTTACGCACACGGACCTATTCTGATTGCATCAAGTTTTTAAATCGGAGTTACTACTCCGAATTTCATCCTAGAAGTTGGCTAAGTCATCATCAATTATGATGTCTAACTCAACTCTTCGTCTCACGAGTTTCGAGTAATTTTACAACTTCTTAATGATTGATTTTATGAATATCTTATTGATAATGTCCTCACAGAACATTATCAAAACATGGGCATTACTATCTGGGACTTAACCCAGAGGGAGGACTTAACTCAGAGTCACTTGCTATGGATCGCACCAAGTCTAACTCAGTGTGATTCATACTTTTAACACACGGATGTGTTAACAAACTTGACCTGAGAGAAAATCACATTTTCTTTTGATTACGCAAGATTTTAAGTAGCTAAGTATTTAACCGTTCGATCTAATCGAATCAGTTTAAATACTTTAGTCATTTCGTTCTTTATTTTATCAGACTTGTGTTTCATCAAGAACACATGTCTTAATAAAAATATACGAATAACTTAATTTGGTTAATCTAGACTCGGGTACATCATTATGTACCTAACTGAGTTCGACAACTCATTCTCCCACTGTCTCACAGATGGGTTTCGGCCATTATATCTAAGAGGATAAGACTCACAAGTGTCCGCAGACTTCATAATACGAGAGGTCAGATACCTCTTTATGTGACTTGTGAAGCTTAGTCTCTCGATACGGCCTAGTCTATTTAGCCATATAAGTTTGCTACTATCTTGTATTTATATATTAACATTTAATATATATATATATATATTATCGTTATACATGTCACTCATTGCTTCAGAAGCAATGTGACGACATTCGTCAAAATGTGTTAACCTTTTGTATAACAATAATTATGAAATCGTGACATCAAAATATGTCACATTTCCGTTCCCTCCTCCTTATGCCTTTACTAATGATAAATTAAACTAACTAACTCGACTGACTTTCCGGAGTGCCTTCTTCCTTTTTCAAAATCACATTTAGATATAAATAGCCAAACATAAATAAATAGCTATGCAAGCATCTCATGTATCCAAACGCCTGAGAGTTGCAATCTTGAGTGTAGCTCAAGAAGTTGCTTGTCTCAAGATCCGGTTGGGATACATAGTCTTGCACCACTCATGCACTCGTATTCGACTCAAATGGTTTGATCGAATTCTCGAACTTTGCGGATCAGAATTGTTTATCCATACAACCTTGAGGGTAGCTCGACAAGTTGTAGGAAGAAACATATTTCGAATATCCTATATGCTCAAGCTGCCTCATATAGAGACGAGTGACATGTAGCGTGAATTTATTTGTTGGACCCAAAACTTAATGAAATCATATTTCTTAAGTCTGTTCTTTAGAAGGTCATTTTAATGTCAACGAGAATATAGTTTAATTCTATCAATTAGAATTTAACTTGATATTCATTTAATCAAACTATTCGACCAGTTAACTAATTCCATTAAAATATTATAATTAGATTCCTTCGATAAACATAGTCTTGCCTTAGATTTAGCATATGTTCAAAATTAAATATAGGTAGAATGGCTTTTATCTATCTATATCCTTCCACTATTTTTACGATCGTTTCAAAGCTTAATAACGAACGATTTAATCAAATTAAAATTAATGGGTAAGAGGTCCAATCACCTTGAGCCTAACAACCTTGAGGGTAGCTCAACAAGTTGCTTGACTCTGCGATCAGAAGATGACTCTTCATCGATCATATCAGATATAACCCTCTTAATCGGTTTTTACCCCTAGCCATTTGTGATCATGAGGGTGCTCATCCAAATCACAATGTCTAGTCTAGTCGGACCCTTGTTTTCGTGTCTAGCCTGACTTGCTCCGGCGCTCGGGGTATTCACGACACGTCGGTTTGGGTCAGGACTTAGACTACATCTAGTCAGACTACATCATTGACTTAACTTACGCCGGCGCTCGGGGTACGAGACGACGGTTTGGGTCAGTCAAGATTTCATCTTATGTATTTAAGGAGTTGGTTTCTACAGGGTTGCCATGTCACAGCTTGAGAGTATCTCAACAACTGTAACACGGGTCCTATAGTAGCTAACCCCTAAAACAAGGAGGGCTACGGCTAATCTTGAAAAAGATTATTAACGTATTTGACTTAGATATAGTCTAGGGTGTCATACAATCATGATTCGCGACATTGCGGTCCAGCGGAACACAGCCAGGGAATTGACTAAGCCAGGATCCCTATCCCTTAAAGGGTGATCCAGAACTCTTAGCTAAACATATTGACTGGATCATGGTCCATTGAATGAAGCTTGTCATTTTTGTATGTGTGCCATAGACTAAACAGCTTTTATTAACAACTAATTAATTATATCAACTAGTTGCATCCTTAAATTCAAAATTTTAGGATTTGTTTAATAACTTTTATTAAGACCTTATCAACTATAAGGTTTACGTGCTATCCTAATCGTTACTAGGATTTTAATAAACTTTATTAACAACGCCAAAAGCGAAGTCCTTTAATGAGAATTAATTATAACAATTAGAATTAAGATTCATTAAAAGGACTACCCTAATCATGAATTAGGTCTTAAAGGGTTGTTAAAAGTTTTATTAAAACATAGCATGTCATTAAAATTCAAGTAATAAATTTTAATCATTTTTAATGGCTAACCTAAAGGGTTGTCTTGTGTTATCAAATAAGGGACAGGAAGAACTAGCCATTAAAATAAAGCTACACTAATTTATCGCATAAAGATAGTGCACAACTATTTAACAATTAAATAGATTAAGTTTATCGCATAAACAATTTTAGCATGCACATATAAATTTAACATTTAAATTTAAAATATGATTTTAAAATATTTTATTTTTATCTCATAAAAACTTGTTTTTAAAATCACAAATTTGCATGCTACTTTAAAAAATTTATCGCATAAAAATTTTAACCTTTAAAAACAGTTTTAAAATATCTCATAAAATTAAAACATTATTTTAAAAAACTTTCATGCTTAAAAATGTATCATATAAAATTTTAGGCACTTTAAACTTATCACAGAAATTTTAAAAGATTTAAATTTAGTTTAAAAAATTATCACATAAATTTTAAAACGTCATTTAAACATTTCCATGTTCAAAATTTATCAAATAGAATATTTGAACATCTAAAACATTTTTGAAAATTATCTCAGAACTTTAAAAACATTTTTAAAAGCATTTAAAAGCATTTCATAGTTTAATAGAAATCGCAGGCTAGATCGTTACGCAGACCCACGCTCTGATACCACTGTAGGGTTTTCTGGGACCCTTAGGGCACAAAAATTCTATTCCCGTCCTAAGTCGGACGGAACATAGACAGAAATAGCAGCGGAAAACAATCATGTTAATCTAATTAACATTTAACCCTAAGGTCCAAGACCCTAATCCAAGATCTATGTCGACTTGGGATGGGTCTGACCATCCCAAGAAGGATCTAGCCTACTGCGATTAAACTAAACTAATGCTTAATTAAATACATACCCGGAATCTCAACCCTGGAGTAGGCGAGATGTTCCGCACCGTCTTCCGAGCCGCTCTCGTCCCACGCCGAGCCGCTCCTCGAACCACTCCCCGAACCGCTCCTCGAACCGCTCCGCATCCCGAGACGATCAATCCCCGTGTCGCCGAGCCAACCACGCACCGAAGAAAGTTTCACGCGAGTGAAACCTCCGCCTAGATTTCGGATCTGAATCCGAACTCCTTTGCGGCTTTGCTAGAGCCCTCAGGAGCAAGGCAGAAATATATAGGGAGAGGAGAAATATTAATTTAAGCTTAGATCCGAGCGTGCTCCAACATTTACGAGAGCCGCACAGATCTAGAGCTTGGGACGAGTTTTGAGTAGGAGAGCAGACCCCTATTTATATAGGCGGCTGACTGCTCCCCTTCTCTCAAAATCCGATGTGGGACTAAATTTGGAGTTAATTAATTCACTTTAGTTTTGCCTTTCACAAAGGCTAAACTTCCGTGAATTTTAACTCCATCACCGTTGAGCTTCAGGATTGATACAACCTATCAATTCGAAGGGCGTTCAACGGTGAACGCATAGGAACAAACAATTCGTCAATCGGAGTTCGTTTGACCCTCCAATTAAGTGTCCAAAGATCAGCCCAAGGTTTGTATTTCGCAAATACAGGCAGCCGTCAAAGAGAAAACGCACCTAGGGTTCGCAACCCTATGTGTGGGGCCCACACAGGGGCCCCACACATCAGCACGCGCGCGCAGCCCGAGGGGCGAGTGCTTGGCACCCGCCCGCAGGCGCGTGCCAAGCACGCGCCTCTGCATGCGCCAATCAAGGGGCACCAGCTGGCGCCCCTGTTTTCTCCTTTTGGGAGATTGGCTGACGCCCAAGGCGCCAGCATTTCAACGGCCTGGCCATTTGGCCAGGCCCAAAAATGTCCGAACCCTTTTTTTAAATGCTTTAACATTTAAAGCTTTGGGTCCAGCATTATTTTTGGGTCTGTTTTGGGCTCTCTATTTAAACACTTTTAAATAGACTTATTGGGCTCATTTGAACTCCGTTTCTGACGCAGTTTGAACCTGTGTTTAGAGTGGGACATTCCCGTTTCACATGTAATCTTTTCCTTGCGTTTATTTTATTAAATATTGTTTTAAACAATTTAAAACACATTTAATCTCTTTTGCATCATATGCAAATTAGTCCCTATCTAGACTTAAATTATCATTTGCATCAAATACAAATGATCCGAGGGCATATTTCCCTACAACCAAGATCACCAATTTGTGTGGAGTGTGCAGTGACTGATTTATGTTTTGCCAAACTGTGTCTAGAATGGGTAAAAATCAGACGTACTGTAAAGACAGAATTTTTACCCCTAATTGCAGTCCGAATTAACAAAAGTTCTCAACATGAAAGTTGTAGATAAAAGTCCAATACTTATACCATATAAATTCCAGATCAACCTCAGGTCTATATTAGGAGAAATGAGCAAATAAATGAGCATGTAAATCTGTCCAGAATTTCAGCAGTAATAAAAAATGAAAACTAATGTCATTAAACTAAGATTAACTTAATTTCTCAAGCTTAACATACACTAACACTAGATGGAGATGGAATCCTACCACTTTAAGAGTCCCATGTTCCCCTTCAAAACTCCCCACAAAAGCTTTCTTCTTGTGCTTGAACCCTCCTCCTTAAGCTTCCAAAAACTCCCACTTGCTAACATAAGAACTATGGCTTTAAAAGGTGAAGAAAAGAGAATTTTTCCTTGCAAAAATGAGGGGGGGGGGGGGGGGGGGGGGGGGGGGAACGAAATTGTGAAGGGAAAAAGGGGAGAGAAACTTGAGGAAAAAGAAAAGAGAGAAGAGAAAAAAAGAAAGGGAGAGAGAGCTCTAGAATTCTCTTAGGAAATATCTCTCATCCTTCCACTCTCTTCCTTAAGATAACCATGAAACAAATGAAAAGACTTAAATACCCTCACCACTTACCCCCTCCAACTTCTTGGATATTACAAAATAACCATTACTATGCACACCCACCTCTATACTATACACACACACCTTACCTAATTACAACAATGCCACTACCCAACCCATTTTCACACTAGTCCCCATACACACCCTCATTCATGCATCCATACATGCATAGTGTATACACACATACACTTACATGCACACACATCCCTACACATATCTCTACATATAGGTCATTATCATCTCTTAGTACATCCAAGCACATATACCACATACATCCATGCCATATGTATCAACATACACTCATATATACACATGTAGTAGCTTCACACAATTACATATACATCCTTATTAATACAAATACTATAACACACTAATATTACTGTTCCAACAATAAGCAATAATACACTACTATTAATATACCAACATATCACTACACAATAACACACAATGCACACATTGCACTCCAATTTTGTACACACTACAAATGTATTCAAACATACATACACTATATATCACACAAATACATACAACCTACTGTATATGGTACTAGGGACCATTACAAGAGCCATCAGAGAGTTTGAGGACTCATTCCCCAATTTTGACACGTTGTACACCCTGGGTTTTGATCGGTGCCGAGTGGAGATTAAGGCTCGGGTCCTGACCCTTGACCCTGTTGAGGTAGATGCTATCCACGTGATCTATCCAGAGTTCTTAGATGATGATGAGGGGGATCAAGCCTCGGAAGACGACGTCGTCTTGGGTGGGGATGTAGGAGGGCAAGATGCTTCGATCGAGGAAGGTGCTCCGAGTGGGGGATCTTGAATCCCTATTTTTGTTCTCCCTTTTTCCCTTTTTGGCACCTCTATAACATTTTTGAATGTATAGGTTAGGGGGGAATATTTTTGTCACGCCCCGCTTCCCAAAATACCCGGGAGCGAGGACGCGACGAAGGTCCGCTTGTACATAAAACAAGGAGGAATTTTTTTTCTTCCTTGTTCGATGCACAATAAGCGTCTGTAGTAATTCCATTGAAGGACAGGTTTTTGTCATGCAATCTCAGAGAAACAACACACAACATCTTTATTATCCCAATAGATGATAAGTAGTACAGGACTGGGCCTTATAGTACGGCCTACATCGACTCGACAGAAAAGTAAAGTACATCACTCAGAAGTAAATAGCACACTGACGATGGTAAGGAAAGCACACTGACGATGAAATCAAGTGGATGCTGTGGTCGAATCGGAAACTCCTACTCCTCTGTAGGTGCGGGCTCAGTAACGTCCTTTGATCCCTGGTCAACGGGATCGTCTTCAGTGTAATACTCCACGTACTCCGTCGGCTCGTAGTCTGACATGCATTTCAGAGAAAACAATGAAATACATGTCAGCGCTAAGCGGCAAGTAAAAACCAACAGAAAGTAAAGGCAGCTATGTAATGAACGAACAAGAGAGAACAAACGTCGCTTGACTATCTAATAGTGTAGGCATGCCTAATAATAAGAAGTCTAACTTAACTTTCAAATCAGCCAGTCAGTCAGGGCTTGAAGACACAGGTCACTTCAAAGACCGCAGGAACAAGTCCCTTGGTTGACCAACCCCCTTCCCGTTCCTTTCTAGACACTGATTCGGTCGTAATTTAAGACCGCTTGTTATTACGCCGCTCTGCCACGTTCGAGTAGTCTCGACTTAGTCAGTAGGATAGTGGTATCAAGTCAGCAATAGTAACATAGTAACAAGCTAGTGCATCAGCCTTAGCCCGAGTGCACGATATGCAACCAGAAGTGCACCCATCCCACGGAGCAACTCGTGGAATCTCTACCTATCATCCCCTGCAGGGTGATGGTACAGCTTAACTAATAAGGGTGGACCCGGTCACTCCCGCACACTTCGTAGCTCAAGACTACCCCATACCCCGTGTCGTATCACATTAACCGTATCCGTATCCGTATGGCTTTATAGGCCCTTCACTTTGAACATTCAACAATACAATGAGCACAAGTACAACAAGCACATATACGGTAGATACTTGCATATACCCGGTAATTACTTGCAACACACATATATACGATATTTACTTGCCTGTAGTCGTGACCGGTTGTAATCCGGTTTCTTGGGCGGGTCTCGTACCGTGTCCGGGAGTAGGTGTCTTCCCGGGACGTCTACCTACAAACACCACACGCACGCACCCATATTTTATTCATTAATAACCAAGATTACAAAGTCCGTACTACGTGCATGTACGTACGTGCACGTATACGTATACACGTATAAAATACAAATAAAAATAATTCTTAAAAAAACTTAACCAAAAACCTAACAAAAATTTCCCCCTTCTCTTTTCTAATTTTTCCCTTCAAAAAATCTTCATTTCAATCCTTTTTCAAATTTTTTCTTTACAAATTTCCTTCTCCTTCACATTTTCCCCCCTCCCCTCCCCTTCAAAATTCTGTGAAACTCTCTTCTCTCTCTCTTTTTTTCCCTTCTTTCTTTCATCATCTTCTTCCTCCTTGTAGGTGCCAATGGAGGGGGCCAAAGGAGCAAGGACCAAGGGAGGAAGGAGAGGAGGAGTAGGGTGGCCGGCCACCTGCCGGCCGCCGCCGGCCATCGCCGGCCGAAAAAGAGGCCCAGATTTTTTTTGTGTTTTGATTGATTCATGGGTAGAATCAATGGGGAAGGGAAAGAGAGTTGTAAAGGGGATCAAGGGGAAGGTGTAGGTCACGGGGTTGTCGCCGGAAGAGGGTAAAGTTCGCCGGAGATGATCATGGTGGAGATGGCCATGGTGGGTTTTCATGGATTTTGTTTGAGTTTTTAGAGAGAGAGAGAGAGAGATAGAGAGGGTTGGAGATAGGTTGAAGATGAGCAAATGGGAGAGGATAGTGGGGGCTCACCGGAGATGAAGGAGTTCGCCGGAAAGTTGGCCGAAGCTTCGCCGGAGGGGAGGTTGAAGATGGCATGAGAAGAGGGATTAGGGGGTTTAAATAGGTTTAAGAAATTGATTTTAAATTAAGTAATTAAAACTTAGTCAAAAAGTGGCATTAAATGAAAAGATTATGATAAGATTAGCTTTTTGATTAATTTAGGAAAATGTTAAACGTATCACTCCTCACATGTTAGTCATGGTTAGGGTAATTAGTAATTAGGTTAATGTAATTAGAAATTAGGCAAGGTAATTAACGATGGTAAAATTTGTAACAAAATTACGATTTTGCCCCTACTAGTAAACGTGTCCGAAAAATTACGAAAACATACCCACAGGTTCGTATCGTCACGAGGACCGTGAATACGAAGTCCGATTCACGATTTGAGCTACGAAAATACGAGTCGTGGGCCAAAATGTTTAGAAAGCGGGTTAACAGGTTCTCTACTGATTTGTTGTCGAAAAATTACGAAATTAATGTGGAAAGCCCTAAATGATTATAGGATGATACCGTAGAAGTTTGAAAATGTTTTGACGATGTTTGTATAGAAAATTAATTCATTAAGCCAAAACGGTAATAATCGAAAATGAATTTTTATCGGATTATTTAGAGGTATTCGATGAAACCTGAACTTACTAAAATACCCCATAACTACTTTAATACTTCAAAATATTTTTATAAGGTATTTTTGAAATCATAAAACTCTTGACGAAAAATAGTTTAATAGGTTAAACACACAAATTATCGTGCTGATGGAAACAGACCGTTACATCCTACCCTCCTTATAAAAATTCCGTCCTCGGAATTTAAGGAAAGAGATAAGGATAACGCTCGCGCATTTCCTCTTCACGTTCCCAGGTGGATTCACCAGGTGAATCGTGATGCCACATAACTCTCACTAGCTCAATCACTTTGTTCCTGAGAGTCTTCTGTCGACGATCTATGATCTGCACTGGTTGCTGCTCATAGGTGAGATCCGGACGAACAGTAATCTCCGAGTGGTCGACTACATGCTTGGGGTCGCTGATGTAACGTCGTAGCTGGGAGATATGAAATACATCATGAACTCCCTCCAATGATGGTGGCAGGGCAAGACGATAAGCTACTTCTCCAACTCGCTCTAGCACATCAAACGGTCCGATGAATCTCGGACTGAGCTTTCCTCGTTTTCCAAAGCGTATCACTCCTCTGTTTGGTGATATCTTTAGAAAAACATGATCTCCAGGTTGAAATTCCAAATGTCGACGCTTGGCGTCAGCCCAATGCTTGTAGCAATCTTGTGCGATTCTCAGCTTGTCTCTGATAGTCCGCACCACATCAATAGCTTCCACGATCATCTCTGGACCTAAAAGTTCTCGATCACCAATGTCATCCCAACTTAATGGAGATCGACATTTCCTTCCATAGAGTGCCGCAAAAGGGGCCATGCCGATGCTGGCTTGGTAGCTATTGTTGTAAGCAAACTCTACCAAGTGCAGATGATCTTCCCATGATCCTTTGAAATCCAGCATGCATGCTCTCAGCATATCTTCAAGAATCTGGATGGTACGCTCTGATTGTCCATCAGTCTGCGGGTGATACGCAGTGCTGAATTTGAGATGTGTGCCTAGATTCGATTGCAGTCTCTTCCAGAAATGTGAGGTGAACCTTGTGTCTCGGTCGGAGACGATGCTCACTGGAACTCCATGTAGCCTCACAATTTCCTGCATGATAAACATATATCACTATGTATACTGTAAGGAGTTTAAAGGTATGAGATATATCATTACCTCCATGTACTTCTTCGCGAGTATCTCCGTGGATTGTCCTACTCGGAATGGTATGAAATGTACCGACTTGGTTAATCGATCAACGATCACCCAGATGACATCATTTTGCTTTGAGCTCTGAGGTAGTCCAGTCATGAAGTCCATAGTGATGTGTTGCCATTTCCACTCTGGAATAGGCAAGGGTTGAAGTAATCCAGCGGCTCGATGATGTTCAGCCTTCACTTGCTGACATACGAGGCATTTGGCGACGCTTCGGGCCACGCTTCTCTTCATTCCAATCCACCAGAAGTTCAGTCGTAGATTTTTGTACATCTTGGTACCACCTGGATGTATGGAGTAAGGAGAGCTGTGTGCTTCGTTTAACAGCTCTTCCCTGATCTCTCCTGAAGGTACACAGATGCGACTTCCATACCTCAAAGATCCATCTTCATGAATATGAAATTCTGTTCGTAGACCAGCTTCAACTTGCGCCTTGATCTTCTGCAGCTTCGCGTCTCCAGACTGAGCAGCTTTGATCCGATCGATGATGGTAGATTGAATCTGCATGTTCATCAATGATGATGTAGCTCCTGGCAATACGACTTCGATTTCCATTTCTTTCAAGTCTTGTTGAAGTCTCCATTGAGTCGTCAGAGTCATGACTGTTGGTAGTCGACTCAATGCATCAGGCACGACATTCACATTCCCAGGATGATACTGGAGGTCGATGTCATAATCAGCCATGAGTTCCAACCATCTTCGTTGTCTCATGTTGTGCTCCTTCTGTGTGAAAATATACTTTAAGCTCTTGTGGTCAGTGAATACCTTTACTTGCTCTCCCAACAGAAAATGTCTCCAAATCTTCAGAGCAAAGATGACAGCCGCCAACTCTAAGTCGTGTGTTGGATAATTCTTCTCATGATTCTTCAGTTGTCGAGAAGCATATGCAACTACGCGACCATGTTGATGCAGCACACTTCCAAGACCTTTTTCAGATGCATCACAGTAAACTTCAAACCCTCCAGTTCTATCCGGAATAGTTAGAACTGGTGCGGTTGTCAGCTTCATCTTCAATCCTCTGAATGCTTGCTCACAAGCTTCAGACCAAACAAATTTAACATCCTTCCTAGTCAGTCGAGTCATCGGCTCAGCAATCTTTGAGAAGTCCTTGATGAATCGACGATAATAACCAGCTAATCCGAGAAAACTTCGGATGTCGGAAACTGATCGGGGTGTTGGCCAGTTTCTAACAGATGCGACTTTCTCAGGATCGACAGAAATACCATCTCCCGAAACTATATGTCCAAGAAAGGCGACTCGATCCAGCCAGAATTCACACTTGCTGTACTTGGCATAGAGCTGATGACGACGCAGAGTCTCCAAAACTATCTGCAGATGCTTGGCATGATCTTCCTCGTTCTTCGAGTAGACCAGGATGTCATCGATGAAAATAACTACGAATTTATCCAAGAACTCATAGAATATAAGGTTCATGAGATTCATGAATACCGATGGGGCGTTAGTCACACCAAAAGGCATGACTACGAATTCGTAGTGTCCATACTTGGTCCGAAAAGCAGTCTTAGGAATATCTTCCTGACTTTCACTTGATGATAACCACTTCTGAGATCCAGCTTGGAGAAGACTCGTGATCCACCGAGTTGATCAAAAATATCGTCGATGCGGGGCAAAGGATATTTATTCTTTACAGTCACCTTGTTCAGTTCTCGATAGTCCACACACATTCTTCTTGATCCATCCTTCTTCTTGACCAATAAGACAGGCGCACCCCAAGGAGACACACTGGGATGTATCAATCCTTTCTGCAACAGGTCGTCGAGTTGACTCCAAAGTTCTTCCAATTCAGAAGGAGCCATGCGGTAAGGAGCCTTGGAGATAGGTTGAGTGTTTGGCATAAGGTCAATAGTGAATTCGAGATCTCGGTCTGGTGGTAATCCCGAAATATCTTCAGGGAATACGTCTTCGAAATCTCGAACTACTAAGGGTTTCTCGGGCTCAACCTGCATTGATGCGACTAATGTTTCATTCGGCTTGGCCTGAAACTTAATAGGACCACGCGAACGACTTCCATTCATGAACTTGAACACAGGATGTTCAGGAATTTTAAACACTACACTCTTCTGGTGACAGTCGATGTTAGCATAGAAAGTCCCTAACCAATCCATGCCGAGTATCGCATCAAAGTTGGCTATGCTGATAATCATGAAATCAGCGAATAGTTCACGTCCACAGATCACTAGCGGGCATGACTTGCATCCGGTAGAGATTTTTACTATTCCATTTCCAGTGTTGACATTCCAACATCTTGGAAGATCACAGATAGTAATAGAATGATCAGTCGCAAACTTTTGCGACAAGAAGCTATGTGAAGCTCCTGAATCAAACAAGACTAGAGTCGGAGATGCAGATACTAAGATAACACCTAGGTTAAGGTAGAATACGTCTTAGCAAGAGTTACTCACCAATCAAGCATATGATATAGAGCTGTAAGAAACTGAGGTCTAGAGATTACCTGAGATCACTTGATCAGTGGTCTCGGCTTCAGCAGCAGTCATAGTAAATGCCTGACGCCTTGGTGGATTTGGCTTGTCAGTCTGAAAAGCTTGTTACTGAGGAGGCAGGAGTTGCTTTTGCTGAGCTGATCCTGAAGCCATCATAGGGTTGGCTGGTTTGATAGTGCTACGAGGGCAGTCCTTGGCAAGATGGTCAGATGCACCACACACTAGGCACAGTTTCAAGAACATGCGACAGTCCTTCTTGACGTGTCCAACACGGTTGCAGTAGTGGCACACCATAGTGGATTTGGTGTTGGCTGGGGCTGCTGGCTTCTTGAAATTGGTGGTTTGAGTCGGACGGAAATTGTTCCTGGTAGGTTCCATCGGGCGTTTGCCTGTATTAACTTGAATTCCTCTTTCAAGTCGTACTCCCGCAACGGTTTCATGAGTTCGTGCAGCTTCCAGAACATCCTCAAGGGTAGTAAGCTTCACTGAAGTCATCGAGGCTTGAACACGGGGGTTTAGGCCTTGACGAAATTGATAGGCACAGTCTTCTGGATTTTCGACCATGTGCGGAGCGAAACGGCTGAGCATTGAGAACTCTGCTTCATACTCATCGACAGTCCTATTGCCTTGTTTCAGATTAGTAAAACGACTTTGGAGTTCTCTCTTGGCCGAGGGAGGAAAATATTGGGCGTTGAACCTTTCTCGGAACATGCCCCAAGAGATAGGCTTAACCAGACGTCGTTCTTCACGATCCCACCAGCTTCGAGCATTGTCAGTCAGTTGCAGTTTTGCAACTTCAACCCATCCTGCTTGAGGGATGCAGGGCAGCGCTCAACTTGTCTTCAGTAGCTAGGGCCCATTCTTCAGCTCCAAGTGGTCCTTCCTTTCCAGAGAAAGTCTTCGGACGAAGCTCCTGGAATTGCTTAACCCCAGGTTCAGCGGATGGTGGTGGTGCTCTTGGTTCCTGCTGAAGCATCTGGTGTTGTATTTCCAACATTTCTCTAATCACTCCCAGGACTGCAGATATCTCGGCGGCACCATCGGCACCGTTTCCATTGGCGCCATTTCCGTTGCGGGTGTTTGATCTTCCTGCCATGCTGCAAAACAATAAACCTGAGTCAATAAGTACTCAGTAAGCTTAGGATCGTAAAGATGTGTATATTGCTCTGAGTAGTTGCATGACCTGCATGGGCCACCACAGAAACCTGTCACGCCCCGCTTCCCAAAATACCCGGGAGCGAGGACGCGACGAAGGTCCGCTTGTACGTAAAACAAGGAGGAATTTTTTTTTTCTTCCTTGTTCGATGCACAATAAGCGTCTGTAGTAATTCCATTGAAGGACAGGTTCTTGTCATGCAATCTCAGAGAAACAACACACAACATCTTTATTATCCCAATAGATGATAAGTAGTACAGGACTGGGCCTTATAGTACGCCCTACATCGACTCGACAGAAAAGTAAAGTACATCACTCGGAAGTAAATAGCACACTGGCAATAAGGAAAGCACACTGACGATGGTAAGGAAAGTACACTGACGATGAAATCTAGTGGATGCTGTGGTCGAATCGGAAACTCCTACTCCTCTGTAGGTGCGGGCTCAGTAACGTCCTTTGATCCCTGGTCAACGGGATCATCTTCAGTGTAATACTGCACGTACTCCGTCGGCTCGTAGTCTGACATGCATTTCAGAGAAAACAATGAAATACATGTCAGCGCTAAGCGGCAAGTAAAAACCAACAGAAAGTAAAGGCAGCTATGTAATGAACGAACAAGAGAGAACAAACGTCGCTTGACTATCTAATAGTGTAAGCATGCCTAATAATAAGAAGTCAAACTTAACTTCCAAATCAGCCAGTCAGTCAGGGCTTGAAGGCATAGGTCACTTCAAAGACCGCAGGAACAAGTCCCTTGGTTGACCAACACCCTTCCCGTTCCTTTCTAGACACTGTTTCGGTCGTAATTTAAGACCGCTTGTTATTACGCCGCTCTGCCACGTTCAAGTAGTCTCGACTTAGTCGGTAGGATAGTGGTATCAAGTCAGCAATAGTAACATAGTAACAAGCTAGTGCATCAGCCTTAGCCCGAGTGCACGATATGCAACCAGAAGTGCACCCATCCCACGGAGCAACTCGTGGAATCTCTACCTACCATCCCCTGCAGGGTGATGGTACAACTTAACTAATAAGGGTGGACCCGGTCACTCCCGCACACTTCGTAGCTCAAGACTATCCCATACCCCGTGTCGTATCACATTAACCGTATCCGTATCTGTATGGCTTTATAGGCCCTTCACTTTGAACATTCAACAATACAATGAGCACAAGTACAACAAGCACATATACGGTAGATACTTGCATATACCCGGTAATTACTTGCAACACACATATATACGGTATTTACTTGCCTGTAGTCGTGACCGGTTGTAATCCGGTTTCTTGGGCGGGTCTCGTACCGTGTCTGGGAGTAGGTGTCTTCCCGGGACGTCTACCTACAAACACCACACGCACGCACCCATATTTTATTTATTAATAACCAAGATTACAAAGTCCGTACTACGTGCATGTACGTATGTGCACGTATACGTATACACGTATAAAATACAAATAAAAATAATTCTTAAAAAAACTTAACCAAAAACCTAACAAAAATTTCCCCCTTCTCTTTTCTAATTTTTCCCTTCAAAAAATCTTCATTTCAATCCTTTTTCAAATTTTTTCTTTACAAATTTCCTTCTCCTTCACATTTTCCCCTCTCCCCTCCCCTTCAAAATTCTGTGAAACTCTCCTCTCTCTCTCTTTTTTCCTTCTTTCTTTCATCATCTTCTTCCTCCTTGTAGGTGCCAATGGAGGGGGCCAAAGGAGCAAGGACCAAGGGAGGAAGGAGAGGAGGAGTAGGGTGGCCGGCCACCTGCCGGCCGCCGCCGCCATCGAAAAAGAGGCCCAGATTTTTTTTTTTTTGTTTTGATTGATTCATGGGTAGAATCAATGGGGAAGGGAAAGAGAGTTGTAAAGGGGATCAAGGGGAAGGTGTAGGTCACGGGGTTGTCGCCGGAAGAGGGTAAAGTTCGCCGGAGATGATCATGGTGGAGGTGGCCATGGTGGGTTTTCATGGGTTTTGTTTGAGTTTTTAGAGAGAGATAGAGAGAGATAGAGAGGGTTGGAGATAGGTTGAAGATGAGCAAATGGGAGAGGGTAGTGGGGGCTCACCGGAGATGAAGGAGTTCGCCGGAAAGTTGGCCGGAGCTTCGCCGGAGGGGAGGTTGAAGATGGCATGAGAAGAGGGATTAGGGGGTTTAAATAGGTTTAAGAAATTGATTTTAAATTAAGTAATTAAAACTTAGTCAAAAAGTGGCATTAAATGAAAAGATTATGATAAGATTAGCTTTTTGACCAATTTAGGAAAATGTTAAACGTATCACTCCTCACATGTTGTCATGGTTAGGGTAATTAGTAATTAGGTTAATGTAATTAGTAATTAGGCAAGGTAATTAGCGATGGTAAAATTTGTAACAAAATTACGATTTTGCCCCTACTAGTAAACGTGTCCGAAAAACTACGAAAACATACCCACGGGTTCGTATCGTCACGAGGACCGTGAATACGAAGTCCGATTCACGATTTGAGCTACGAAAATACGAGTCGTGGGCCAAAACATTTAGAAAGCGGGTTAACAGGTTCTCTACTGATTTGTTGTCGAAAAATTACGAAATTAATGTGGAAAGCCCTAAATGATTATAGGATGATACCGTAGAAGTTTGAAAACGTTTTGACGATGTTTGTATAGAAAATTAATTCATTAAGCCAAAACGGTAATAATCAAAAATGAATTTTTATCGGATTATTTAGAGGTATTCGATGAAACCTGAACTTACTAAAATAACCCATATCTACTTTAATACTTCAAAATATTTTTATACGGTATTTTTGAAATCATAAAACTCTTGACGAAAAATAGTTTAATAGGTTAAACACACAAATTATCGTGCTGATGGAAACAGACCGTTACAATTTTGTAAGGAGGTTGTTAACTTTTTGAATGACTAAAGTATCAGCCAAAGTCAATTGCTCTTTTAAGTTCAAGTCGGAGCTCGTTTCTTAAGGAGTGTAAGCGTAGATGTACGGGTGTACGTCTGGCCCCTTTCAACGAGTTAAGCCAGCCACATGGGTGTTGAAGGGTTATCTCACTGAACCATACCTTCATTGATCCCTCTCTCCAGGTGTAACCCTTGAAGTCATATGAGGGATGAACTACTGTTTGGTACTTGATAACTAGGTAGTTCAGTAGCGAGGGGCGGGCCCCTTCGACTTACGGCTGACGCCATTGAGTAATGTCATTCAGTGGCGAGGGGAGACCCCTTCGACTTATGGCTGGTGCCTTTGAGTAAGGTCGTTCAGTGGCGATGGGTGACCCCTTCGACTTACGGCTGACGCCTTTGAGTAAGGTCGTTCAGTGGCGAGGGGCGAGCCCCTTCGACTTATGGCTAATGCCTTTAAGTAGGATCGTTTAGTGGCGAGGGGTGGGCCACTTCGACTTATGGCCGATGCCTTTGAGTAAGGTCGTTCAGTGGCGAGGGGCGATCCCTTCGACTTACGGCTGGCGCCTTTGAGTAAGGTCGTTCAGTGGCGAGGGGCGATCCCTTCGACTTACGGCTGACGCCTTTGAGTAAGGTCGTTCAGTGGCGAGGGACGACCCCTTCGACTTACGGCTGATGCCTTTGAGTATGGTCGTTCAGTGTCAAGGGACGACCCCTTTAACTTACGGCTGATGCCTTTGAGTAGGGTTGTTCAGTGGCGAGGGGCGGGCCCCTTCGACTTACGACTGACGCCTTTGAGTAAGGTCGTTTAGTGGCGAGGGGCGGGCCCTTCGACTTACGGCTGACACCTTTATTTGGTTTGGGAGCTTCGCAGCTAGTCAGTCCACCACTTTAGCCTTTCTCTTCTGCTTGGAGGCTTCCTCCTTGTCTGGCTGACCATTGGCCGAACCTTTGGGGAGTCCGCGTTTGACAATTGCATCGATCTCCTTCTTTAGTCACCGGTAGTCATTGGTGTCGTGTCCGTGTTCATTGTGGTACTTACAAAATTTGAGATCGTCTCTCTTTTCGAATTTTCCCTTCTTTGCAGGCACCTGGGTGAATCCTTCTCGAGGGGTGTAAGCTAGGACCTCTGCTTTTGGAGCATTCGGCCTTGAGTAGGTAGGGTGCTCCTTGTTGTGAGATCTTCTCTCCCTCTGCCTCTTGTCTCGAGATTCTTTGCAAGGGGGCATCGGGATTGGCTTCTCGCGCTTGGCATCTTCGTGACGTGTTAAAGTGCCTTTCTTTTCTGCTTCGAGCACTATCTTCGCCTCCTCTGACACGGTGAACCGGTCTGTAATGTTGTACAGTTCTATGACGGTTTCTGGTGGAAATTGATGGAGAGCTCTATGCAGATGCTAGTCCCGGACAGCTTGTGTGAAGGCTGTGATGGTCGTTACATACGGGGTATCCTCCACCTCGAGCTTTTTGTCATTGAAGCGTTGGAAAAGGTCTCAGATGGACTCCATGTCTTTTTGCTTGATGGTAAAGAGGTGGGAAGACTTCTTCTTAGGGTCGTCGGCCAGCGATGAACTGCTTGCAGAAGAGTTCGGCCATCTCGTCGAATGACCCGATACATCCGTCGGGAAGGTTTTCATACCTTGCCTCTGCCATTGTAGTCAGGGTTGTATGGAATGCTCTGCAGAGGTAGGGATCATCTGCCCCGTAACGTAACATCACACACAAGTGTTTGCGAATGTGTGCCCAGGGGTCACCCTTACCGTCGTACATTGGCAAGGTCGGAAGTTTGAACTTCGGAACCGGAGGATCGGTAGTAAGGGCCTCTCTGAGGGGGCTCCGTTGGGTCACAGCGTTGGTGAAGCGGAATCGCCCATTGCTACCTTGCTGATAGGTATCTCCTGAGAATCGGTCGGCCTGTCTCCTCTCATTACCACCTGCAAAATCAAGAAAATGGGGGCAAAAAGTTGCCATGTTCATCACCTGATCAAGGATGTTGCGTGTGGCTTGCCGATAGTTGGCTGGAGTGGATCCTCCTTGGAACCCGAAGGTTCGATCGTTGCTCCCCATTTCCCTATTGTGGAGGAATGAAGGAGTGACATTAAGCAGAGAGTTCTCCGCTCGATCTGCTCTGGGATCTCTAGGATCCCTTGTCGGTGTCGATGTCGCGTTGGCAAGCAACGGTAGCTCAGCTGTGGTGGGAGACCTACCATGTTTTGCTGTACCACGGCTGCCAGGACGCCGATAATCCTCTTCATCTGGGCTGTGAATAGATCGAAGTGTTCTTGGGACACCTTTGGTACCTCGGTTTGGCCTTGGTACCTTTAAGGGGAGGACTCTTGGTTGGTGATGTCCTCGATTAGAAAGTTCTTAACGTACCGATTTTCTTGTGGATCGTAAATCGGTTCGGGATCGCTGGGTCCAGTCGACATAGATCTTTAGGAGAGTTGAGGGGATGTCTGTTGATGTTTCCCACAGACGGTGCCAAATGTTAAGTCCAAAAGTGGCCTGAGCACTGAAGTGACTGACGTGGACTCAGATGCTGATTCAGAGCCTCGTCAGCTGGGAGAGTGGTACCCGGTGATTAGTAGAACCAGGGTCGTTGATGATTGAAGGTGGATCGAGGAAGCTCGTTTGATCTTCGGATAGGTCGTATCGTCCCGCTGGATGATACTGGAAGCTGAACGACCTTGTTATTGGAGATGACAGACGAACTCCTATCAATCGTTGACACGATCGATCGTATCTCTGGATGTTGGGCTCCTTGGAATCTTGCGCCACAAAACAACGTCAGGGGGTCGGATCTGGGTTCCGACCCAAATCCCCTCCGATGCTTAAGTTAGAATGGGAACTTGAAGTAAGGCTTGGGGCTGTCAAGATCGTACCACGGAGGTTCGTCTTGGATCAGTCACCGCAAGCATTTATGGAGGAAGAAATATGTGAATAGCAGGAGGATAGAGTATAGTATATCTCGTACCTTTTTCCTATTCGTTAATCATCTATTTATAGATGATTATGGGTGTCTTAGTGACGTTGGGAGTCCAACGGTCGCCAATTAAGACGCCACAATCTTCCCCTATTCAGTCGGGGTAACCGTCGGGCACGTCCTCCTATTTAGGAGCTGATATTAATACCACGTCCGTTGAATGGAAGGGTAATGGGTGGAAAGCTGATGGGCCTTGACTTAGTCAATCGATGAGTCTTGGACTGGGCCTGGTAGGCTTCACTTGCTAAGCTGATCGATATTGACCTTGGACCGACCCATAGGCACAACACCACCAGAGGGTCATATTCTGATAAGCAAAGCGGCATGCAAAATGGCATGTCCCCATGCATCCACAGGCAACTGTGATTGCATTAGCAATGGACGAGCAATCCATTGCAGTCTCTTTATAAGAGACTCAGCTAACCCATTCTGGGTGTGAACATGAGCTACTGGATGTTCAACTTTAATGCCAGTTGCTTGGCAGTAGTCTTGAAAGACTTGTGAAGTGAATTCCCCAGCATTGTCCAGACGCATTTTTTAATCTGGTTATCTGGAAAATGTGCCCGCAACTTTATTATTTGTGCCAATAGCTTTAGAAAAGCTAGGTTGTGGGTGGACAAAAGGCACACAAACGCCCATTTTGAAGATGCATCTATCAGTACCATAAAGTACCGAAATGGATCACTTGATGGGTGAATTGGCCCACAAATGTATTCATCTAATCTCTCCAAGAAGCTAGGAGACTCAAACCCCACTTTCAGGTGGGATGGTCTCGTGATTAGTTTACCTTTATAACAGGGGGGATAAGGAAAATCACCCTTTTGAAGAATCTCCAGGTTCTGCAAATTGTGTCCAAGGGATTGGGAGATGATGCAGTGCATCATAACCGATCATGGGTGACCTAGTCTATAATGTCATAGACTGTATTCTGGTGATGTAGAACACTGCTGGTGCACCATCAGATTAGCTTCTATATGTTGGATGTATGTTTGATAAAGGCCCGACGTGAGTCTTTTAAAATATTCTAGGATGGTTTTGATACCATTGATCGCACCCCGGATACACGTCCCGAGGCGACGGTTGTAGTTTTACCGCAAGCGCACGGCGTAGTGGCGAGCGGGTATCGAACACGAGGAGGTGGTGTTGGCTCCAATCTATCCTAGGTTGGTTTGACTACGAATGTTTTATTGGTGGAGATGGCTATGGTATGATATAATGGGAATGGTGGTGGATGTCGGTGTCGATGATAAAGAAATCGGTTCGAATATCGATTCAAATACAATATAATGAAAGAGGGAATTTGCCTTGCGACGATCCTGTCACAATCGTCAGGCAAAGTATGGGGATATAAAATCAAATAAAGACGTCTAGGGCTAGGGAATTCCCACTACGGATCGTCATACATCATCGTAAATAGTGAATCTCAATATTACTAGACTTGCATTGAGGTGAACTAGTCGTAACTGAATATAGAACCAAGCTCACGCTCTCGCGCTATTGCCGGTCTATAGCAACCTAGATTAGAGCCCAATATCTTGCAAACCCTAACCTAAGCCACTAGCATGAAGATCGACGTCATCGTTCAATCGCTCCTCGAGCCCACTCTCGTGCAAACTCGAGTTATGATCTAGGTTGTGATAGTTCGTATTCGTCCAATCTCTTGCAAACGAATATGTGTATAGATTTACAATTAAAAATCCTAGCTTTGGTCCAATCTCTTGCAAACCAAATCTAGAGAAACCCAATTGTAAACCTAAATCGAATATCTAGGCCTTCCCATCGATTAGAATCCAATCTCTTGCAAATCCCAAATCGATGGAAATCCCTAGCTATCCGTAGGAAATCAATCACAACCTAACCTCCTAGCAATTCTAGCAATTTGGAAATTCATTCATCACAAATATGAAATTAGATCCATAGGGTTCATCCCCAAACCCTAGAACAACAAATCTACTCAAGCATAGCAATAAGGATATAAGAATCAATAAAAACCATTGCTTGCATATAAAAAGATAGAAAATCAAAGATTCAAATAATAAGAATAGAAATACTTAGCTTAGATGAAGAATTCCAATCCAAATACAAGCTTTTTGATCCAAGAGGGGGCCTAGGGCATGGCCTAACCTCTAAAATAATCCTAAGAAAACATAATGGGAACCTCTTCTAATGGTGGCTACAAACCCCTTAAATACTCCCCCAAAACCCTAGCAAGAAACCCTAGAAAACCCCTCAAATTCGTGCCCAAAAACAGCCCAAACCGCAACTTAAAATCTGGGCCCGTGCCGCACTCGGCCGAGTGGAAAATGTGACTCGGCCGAGTGGAAATTCCTGCACTGCAGCGTCAACTTGCAGAAATTCTCCAGATTTCATCCGACCTCCGATTTGCGCGTTCTTGGCGGCGTTGGAACCGTCTCATGAAGTCTACTATCTATAAAAAATATGAGAAAAATAATTTGATTGCTAGAATGATAGCAGATTTCAAAAGAGTAGGAGGATGTCTGAAAATCTGGGCGCCGTGTGTCCTCGGCATCACTCGGTCGAGTGGCAAATGTCACTCGGCCGAGGGGCATTTGGTACTCGGGCGGACGGCTTTCGTCACTCGGCCGAGTCGGGCTTCTGGGGCAGACTGACGGATTACAGTAAGTTGGACATTTTGGCTTGCCGTCGTCTGGGTGCCACTCGGGCGGACGGAGTCTCCGCACTCGGCCGAGTTGGCGTGCGATGCTCGGCCGAGTGCACGCTGATACATCTCTGTTGCGTGTCCGATCTGGCCGGTCGAGCGGGGTCTCAATGCTCGGCCGAGTGACTCCTTCACTCGGCCGAGTGGCATGCTGAAAATGCCCAATCTTCATCTTTTCGCTCCCCCGTCGCTCCTACGACGTTCTTTCTTCTTCCACTCCTCTTCCATTGCAGAATAACCCTCAAAAGGGCCATGGTTGACACTCCGGAGTGGGTGCAAATCCTCTTGATCTCACAATCGATCCAAATCGCTCCATATTTCCTGAAATACGACAAAAACAAGAAATAGTGAAAAGTATCGCAATATTGTCGAATAATCGTGAAAAGCGTGATATGGGCGATCAAAACGGTATGCAAATATGCAGAAAAAAGGTGTAAAATATGGAGTGATCAAAATCCCCCAAGCTTACCTCTTACTCGTCCTCGAGGAAGATAAGTAAAGAGAAGAACTCGGGAGATGAAAACAAAGAAAATGAAATGGAAAAGAAAGAACACGAGGTGGAAGGGGTCGCTAGATTATTCTCTCAGATCTCAAGCCATAAGCTACACATCACGATGACTTGGAAAATACAAATCACATGCTATAAGGATTTCATATCTTACATAAACATGGTACTTGCAAGCTTTTAAGAACAACAAAAGGGATTCTCTAAATTCATACAATCAATTCATATCCACGTCACGCATTTCATAGGATTCAATATACAAATGTTGACGATGCACTTTTCAATCAAAAGTTATAAATGAAGCATATAAGAATCACGCCAAACATGCAATGGAGAATGGAATAAATCATGGCATTCACATATTTATATCAATTCATAAGAAATCTCCATAACTTAGGTATTTTGCTAAGTTTCAGCATTATCAAACTTCCCCATTCGTGCACCTCTCCACTCTAATGTCGTACTCACTCATATGGTCAAATGAATTCAACCCCCCCAAGCTTAGCTTGAGGCATCGCATCTAAAGGAATATGATAGTGGAAAATGGGATTTTTGTCTTGGTTTTCCCAAGTATTTTGTGGCTCCAATAATGAGATAGAGAAACATTTTTTTTTTCTTCCTTTTTTTTTCTTTTTGATCTTTTTTTTTCTCACTTTTCTTTTTGGATTTTTGTAGGAGCTATTTGATTTGTATTTTTGGTTTTTTGGCTCCTTTTTGGCTTTTTGGACTTTTTGGAGCTAACTTTTTCTTTTGTGGAGATTTTTGGGAAATAGATGCGATATAAGTAGCTTTAGGAGGTGAACTCAAGTGACATGTAGAGAATAAAAAGATATATGTGGAGAAGGAAATAATGTAACCCTCGGTTCACTCTAAGATGTGCACGAACGGTTCAATAAAATAATACTTCAACTAAAACTCATATGTAAGCATGGATATTCTCAATCATTTCAATAAATAGTGAAGTCAAGCAGTAAGTTTACAATCGTATCAGGCATGCAACAGAAGGTGAATAAGACAATAAAACTGATGCTTCAGATATACTAATGATGCGTGAATCTTGGTGCATTTCCAACAAAAGCATACTAAACTATAATCCACACATTCAGTTTCAATTAATATCATGCATTCATGTAGAGGAATCATCAAAAGAAATGGATTTGCAAGCATATGTGAATAGCAAGACTATAAATACTCTAAATAGCATGGCAAGGAATAATAAGCATCGTGATGGTTGCTAAAGCAATAAGAGATATCATCATAAGGAACACATCTAGCAAAAGAAGAGAAAGGAAAATAAAGAAATAAGGAAAAAAAATAAAAGAGAGGAAGGAAAAGAAAAACAAGCACACAATATGATGCATGAACACACATAAAAGGAAAATAAGATGGAAAATTCAAAAAGATGATGCAAAATTTTGAAAAATTCTTAAAAAACTAAAATAAAGTAAAAATGCAACTAATGCATCTAAATGGCATGTAAATGCACTCCTCCAAGCTTAAACTTCACATTGTCCTCAATGTGATCATAATGAAAGAATATGAGGAACAACGATAATAATAAGGGGGTGAATGAAAAATGATGAAATGAATGACATGAAATCCTAATGCAACTACATGCACATACAATGATGCATGAGAGCGATTTCCCCCAAGCTTATACCAAACAATCCTATTCAAGTGACTCGATCAAAAATCTCACGGCTTTGCTAAGCAAGATTGAGTCAAATGAATAAGAATGTGAGTATTCACTTGAAAGAAATACTCGATGGTGGTGAGCAAAAGGAAGTGACACATCAAAATATGAAGAGGGCAATTAATATATATAATGGGTTTGGGGTGTAAAAATTTTTGTTGCCGACATATGAGGTGATATTTATTCAAGCAAATCTATACGGTCCTCTCGCTGTCGAGAGAATTCGTGTTTATTCAAAGCATAAAAATTTCTACACTACTGGATTGATATCACCTATAGCAAAAGGCGGATCCAGTATCTTTGCTGGTGCAGGCAACTGCTCCAACTGCTCTTTCCGTGGCTCCGCCAGGCGCATATGTCCACGGACTCCAACAAACTCCAGCAATGCATCCTCCAGCATTCCCACAAGGACTCCACCTGTACCCTGCAGAGAATAGGATGCATCAGTTCGCTGCAAAAAATTCACCCTCATAATAAAAGTATTCCAAAGAGGATCGTCTATAGAAATGTATGGAATAAATAATGGTGGACGATACTTCCCTGGAAATAATCCAATATCCTCACGTGCCGTGATAGCTGTCTCCATGGTGTCTTCTCTATGCTGCTCAGGTAAATCTAGATCATAGGTGTGGACCTCATCAAGATGCTCCTCATCATCGTCAGACTCATCCCAGCACACCTCTTGATCATATTCATATGTGTCCATGGGTGCTAACTCCTCACTCTCCTCCTCATATACGTCCCATCGTACCTCTTGATCGTATGTACATGAATCCTGCAAAAGGCACAATGAATCATAAAAATCATCATACACGTGAGGGAAATCAAAGGTAAAGGGCGAGGGAGTAAAGAGATCTCCCTGAAGGGGGGCCAAAAGCTCTGTGGGGTAGTCCTCTGCGTCAGTGGGAGGATGAGGTGGCTGCAGAAGCTCTAATGGAGGAGGATAGTGCTCGGGATCCTCATGAATGGCTGTGTCCTCATCCCGATACATGACCTCCTCGGTGATAAGCTCTGGCTCTGTGTGTAAGGCCTCCTCAAAAGCATGATCTGGCTCGATAGTGTGCTCATTTGCCTTCTCATCAACTATCAATGTAGGCTCTCCATGGGATGGTGATGCTGGCTGCTCAGGTGTGTCAACTTGTGGGGATGTATCATGTGGAGGGGAATGCCCACAAGCAATCTGAAAATATAGTCTATCCCCCTCAAGACTGACATGGATGTCCTCCTCAATTGTTCCTGCAGCTGAAACACGGTTCATAACAAAATCTGCAAATCGTAGCTCAAATGCATCACCTGCCGTAATGCTCTCTGAACCGGTGAACCTCACTGACTCCAAGAGACCCTCCAATAATCTCTGAAATGCGTCCTCCTCTGGCTGCGCATATGACTCAGTTTCTGCTTCCTTCACTGCCTCTTCGTCCATCCACTCTTCATATGCAATAGATGTATCGTAGGAAGTGGGATCGACGACGGCACATTCTGGCTCTGGTAGTAAGTCTGGCGATGCTTCTTGCCCATAAAATGAAGAAGCAAAACTGATATCTTTGGAAATCCCTTCAACCTTAAGCATGAGCATATTCATTTCAAGTTGCCTCTTCACCCGTTCCAATAGAAGGTTACCCTTTTCAAGCCCGGCTTGCACTTCAACCTGGTGTGCATGCATCTCATCAAAAAAGATCCTTTGTCTCTCATCAAGCTCGGGCCAGTGCATCTCCTTAAAAAGGTATTCGCCCATCTGAGCACTCTGATCAAAATAGTATTCTCCCATCTGATCACTCTGATCATAATAGTATTCTCCCATCTGAGCACTCTGATCAAAATAGTAATCTCTCGTCTGAGCATTCTGATCAAAATATGTGGTCCACGTAGTATAATCCATAGCACCTGATCAACAAAGATAAATACCTGGAGAAAAGATATCAGTGGCACAAAAGAATATAGAAATGATAAAAATGGTGGCGGGGGTGAAAATTTCTTTTTTTTTCTTAAATTTTTTTTTTCGTAGTTTAATCAACCTAATTGTGACAAATTGGCACCAACGGAAACACCTCCCCGGCAACGGCGCCAAAAACTTGATCGCACCCCGGATACACGTCCCGAGGCGACGGTTGTAGTTTTACCGCAAGCGCACGGCGTAGTGGCGAGCGGGTATCGAACACGAGGAGGTGGTGTTGGCTCCAATCTATCCTAGGTTGGTTTGACTACGAATGTTTTATTGGTGGAGATGGCTATGGTATGATATAATGGGAATGGTGGTGGATGTCGGTGTCGATGATAAAGAAATCGGTTCGAATATCGATTCAAATACAATATAATGAAAGAGGGAATTTGCCTTGCGACGATCCTGTCACAATCGTCAGGCAAAGTATGGGGATATAAAATCAAATAAAGACGTCTAGGGCTAGGGAATTCCCACTACGGATCGTCATACATCATCGTAAATAGTGAATCTCAATATTACTAGATTTGCATTGAGGTGAACTAGTCGTAACTGAATATAGAACCAAGCTCACGCTCTCGCGCTATTGCCGGTCTATAGCAACCTAGATTAGAGCCCAATCTCTTGCAAACCCTAACCTAAGCCACTAGCATGAAGATCGACGTCATCGTTCAATCGCTCCTCGAGCCCACTCTCGTGCAAACTCGAGTTATGATCTAGGTTGTGATAGTTCGTATTCGTCCAATCTCTTGCAAACGAATATGTGTATAGATTTACAATTAAAAATCCTAGCTTTGGTCCAATCTCTTGCAAACCAAATCTAGAGAAACCCAATTGTAAACCTAAATCGAATATCTAGGCCTTCCCATCGATTAGAATCCAATCTCTTGCAAATCCCAAATCGATGGAAATCCCTAGCTATCCGTAGGAAATCAATCACAACCTAACCTCCTAGCAATTCTAGCAATTTGGAAATTCATTCATCACAAATATGAAATTAGATCCATAGGGTTCATCCCCAAACCCTAGAACAACAAATCTACTCAAGCATAGCAATAAGGATATAAGAATCAATAAAAACCATTGCTTGCATATAAAAAGATAGAAAATCAAAGATTCAAATAATAAGAATAGAAATACTTAGCTTAGATGAAGAATTCCAATCCAAATACAAGCTTTTTGATCCAAGAGGGGGCCTAGGGCATGGCCTAACCTCTAAAATAATCCTAAGAAAACATAATGGGAACCTCTTCTAATGGTGGCTACAAACCCCTTAAATACTCCCCCAAAACCCTAGCAAGAAACCCTAGAAAACCCCTCAAATTCGTGCCCAAAAACAGCCCAAACCGCAACTTAAAATCTGGGCCCGTGCCGCACTCGGCCGAGTGGAAAATGTGACTCGGCCGAGTGGAAATTTCTGCACTGCAGCGTCAACTTGCAGAAATTCTCCAGATTTCATCCGACCTCCGATTTGTGCGTTCTTGGCGGCGTTGGAACCGTCATGAAGTCTAATATCTATAAAAAATATGAGAAAAATAATTTGATTGCTGGAATGATAGCAGATTTCAAAAGAGTAGGAGGATGTCTGAAAATCTGGGCGCCGTGTGTCCTCGGCATCACTCGGTCGAGTGGCAAATGTCACTCGGCCGAGGGGCATTTGGTACTCGGGCGGACGGCTTTCGTCACTCGGCTGAGTCGGGCTTCTGGGGCAGACTGACGGATTACAGTAAGTTGGACATTTTGGCTTGCCGTCGTCTGGGTGCCACTCGGGCGGACGGAGTCTCCGCACTCGGCCGAGTTGGCGTGCGATGCTCGGCCGAGTGCACGCTGATACATCTCTGTTGCGTGTCCGATCTGGCCGGTCGAGCGGGGTCTCAATGCTCGGCCGAGTGACTCCTTCACTCGGCCGAGTGGCATGCTGAAAATGCCCAATCTTCATCTTTTCGCTCCCCCGTCGCTCCTACGACGTTCTTTCTTCTTCCACTCCTCTTCCATTGCAGAATAACCCTCAAAAGGGCCATGGTTGACACTCCGGAGTGGGTGCAAATCCTCTTGATCTCACAATCGATCCAAATCGCTCCATATTTCCTGAAATACGACAAAAACAAGAAATAGTGAAAAGTATCGCAATATTGTCGAATAATCGTGAAAAGCGTGATATGGGCGATCAAAACGGTATGCAAATATGCAGAAAAAAGGTGTAAAATATGGAGTGATCAACCATCCTTATGACGAGTAACATACAAATATTCAACGCTATTGAAATCATCAGTTTCCAAGTGATATCCGTTTAAACGGATATCCTTGAAACTTAGTAGATTTCTGTTTGATTTTAGAGAAAATAAAGCATCTTTTATTATAACTTGCGTTTGGCTTGAGAGCAATACAATTGCTTCACCTGATCCTTCTATTATATTATATAGGCCAGAAATTGTAGTGACGAGACCATTATAATTAAAAATGATATTAATATAGCATCTATCTCAAAGGATCGTGTGCGTGGAGGCATTGTTCACTAGGCATTCACACTTCATCTCTAGAAAAGAATGTAAAAACTTTTATGAAAAGGAAAACTACATTCGATTCATAATTCAGATAAAGAAGTACATGGACATAATAGAAGATGCTTCAAACATAAATAAAAAAGCTTAAAAGATAACTAAAACAACTTCAGTCTAGGAGGTCGTCATTCTCGAAAATCCTCGGGAGTGAACCGAGTTAGAGGCTGTATATCCACTAGATTTGTCTCAGCGGAAGGCTTCTGACTTGCCTTATATAAATCTTGGAGGTGGCGTGTAGTACGACATACCCTAGACCAATGTCCAGTCATGCTACATCCGTGGCATTTGTCTTCCCAGTTTTTCTTGGGAGCAGACGTCTGGCCAGAGGTATTCCTCTTCCATGTATTCTTCTTCTTCCCCTCGTTATTGTTGTTCTAGGGAGGAGCTCTGGTCTGCTTCTTCGTAGCTTTCCCCTTGTTGAATCTGCCTTTGTGCTTGTTCTTCATCTTCTGGGAAGAAACTTTATGAGCATCAGGAAGAGGAGCAGAGCAAGCAGGGCGTAGTTATGAGTGGCTAGTAGGAGGTCTTTGTTCTGCTTTGCCATAAGAAGGCAGGAGAGTAACTCAGAGTACCTCGTGAACTTGTGTTCACGATACTGTTGCATGAGAATAGCATCCTTCTCATGAAAGGATGTATATGTTTTCTTAAGCATGCGGGTATCCGAGACTTCTTCATCACACAACTTCAGGCGTGAGGTGATGTTATGGAGAGCTGAGTTATACTCAGCTACAGGCTTGAAGTCATGAAGTTCGAGATTCTCCTACTCATAACGTGCACGAGGGAGGATCACATATTTCTGATTTTTGTATCTGTCCTCAAGTGATGTCCACAGTTCATAAGGGTCTTCCACTGTTAGATATTCGGCCTTCAGGGTCCGATCAATATGTCTCCTGATATAGATAATGGCTTTCACCTTCTGTATATCAGAGACTCTAACAGTATAAGTCCCTTCACCAGATGCCACAGGCGTAGCTGGAGCTTGAATTGTGAGACTTAGGCCCTGTGAGCGCATGTGGAACTTCAGGTCCAGCTGCCTGCTCAAGTAATTTTTTCCAGCTGCATCGTGAACATCAAAATCTACGCTTGCTATATTTGCCATTTATCTAAGCATGAAATAAGCATGAATTAATTATTTTTAAAAATTAAAACATGCATAGCAGTAAAACAAATTAGTTGTGTGGATCGGCCAGTCACCACCAAAAATAATAAAAGGCCAAAGTCCATAATACAATCCGAAGTACGAAAAATTTAAAATTACAATTTGGAAACCCTTGGGGGTACCAGCATTAGCAATTTTTCCTCCGTCTTCAGGGTAAGTATCTCCGGGCTTTGGCTTTTACAATTAATTCCTCACTACATTTTCATTCGAAAAAAAAGGAAAAAATGCAAGGAAAATAAATAGTGGTGACTAAAAACGGCCAATCCAAAAACCACAACACAGTTTTACTAACAGTCCAGGCAGTTTATATACAATTCAAATAATTATGCAACATTACATGCATAAACAATTTAATTTATTCAACATCGCAAGCAATTTATTCGAGAAATATAAAATTTATGTTTAATAATTAATTGGATCACGGAGAAACATCATTATCCGTTAGGTTAGTTAACTAACGACAGAGCGGTCTCAGAATCCTTGTAATTATTAAATCGTGAATTAATAATTAATTTAATCCAATTTTTATAAATAGCAAGAAGTTGAAAATAACAGAATATGGACCAATAATTTATTTTATTAACAAAAACCATCCCAAAAGTAATATATTAATGCCACACATTATTATCTCAAATATCCAGAATTTTTCAGAATTTTCCAGTAATTTTATGGTTTTCTGATATTTATCCAGATTTAATTGATTTTTGCTGATTTAAATATATATTTAAAACAGAGTTATGATATATCCCACTTATTTATAATAAGCATATGTGCCTGAAGCCCCTTAGGCTTGCGGTGGGCTTCAGGCCCAACAACCAAAAATTTTATTTTTATTATTTTTTTAATAAAGGGGTGAATGGGCCACTAGCATATAAGTTAAGTGCATCCTTATATTACACTAACCCTAACCCTAGGGTTAATGGTGGCAAAATGAGCCCGACCCGGCCTGACCCGACCCGAACCCGGCATCCTTAACCGGGTATGGGTATGGGCCAATCCGAGTCAAGTAGGAAACGGGTTGACCTGACTCGACCCCGATAAAATCCGGATCGGGTATGGGTTTGGCATGTCAACCCGGATGACTTGAATTCGACCCGGTTTACTTTACACACACACACACACAATAACTTTAATACACAGTTGCAATGGGAGTTGTGCTAATACGATTTGAATTGTTGTCCTCTTCTTTAAGAGGTCTTGGATTCAATTTCCTTTACATACAACTTTTTTGTTAATTTTATTACTTTCGTTAATAAAATGGTAACGTAAATTATACTTCATTGGTGTCATCAATGCGGTTTAAGCGACGATCTACTGGAAATTATGCAACACTTAATAAATTGTTGGTGGCTCTTAATTAATAGCTGGATATCGAAAAAGAAACAGTAGTGTATAAGTCAAATCTTAACCCGACAGGTTAACCCGAACCTGACCGGAAATTTTCTGGGTTACCCGAACCTGACCCGGATTCAATACGGGTCGGGTTAATGTTTACCCTTATTCAAGTCGGGTCAAATCTGACCCGACCCGAACCCGAACCCACCTGACCCGTTTGCCACCCCTACCTAGGGTTTAGGATTAGATCCAGCACCAAAAGAACAAAAGAGGTCACCCCCTTCAGAGAGGCTGTCATCATAGTGAGACCCCCCTTCAGGGGGGTGGAGATCCGGCGATGGCCCCCCCTCCGACGGGGGGTGTTTGTGGCAGACCACGGGGAGGACCCCCCGGACTGGGGGGGAAGGCGGCGCCCGAGGGAAGCCCCCCCGACAAGGGGGGGTTGCACTGTTAGGAGGCCCTCCCCGGTAGGGGTGGCGGCGGCGATTCGGAAAGCCCCCCACGGACTGGGCGGGTGTGGCACAACGAGACTGCCCCCCCCCCCTCGACGGGGGGGGGGGGGGGGTCACAAGGGAGGACCACCCCCGACTGGGGGTGGTGCTTCGGCAAGGCCCCCCCCCCCATTTCTCGCGCGCGGGGGGGGGGGGGGGGGGGGGGGGGTTCTGAAGCAGGGCCCCCCCCCCCGACTGGGGGGGGGAGGTTGGCGCCGATTAAAGATCCTCATCTGGAGGGTGGTGTGCCGGATGAAGCCCCCCTCTTCAGGGGAGGGGGGTTGGGGGATGAGGCCGGGATGGAGAATCACTTCAGGCCGTGGATGATTATTATTTTTGATTTGTTATGTAATTTAAAGAGATAAACAATGAATATGTATGATCTAATTTGGTCAATGTAATTTGATCTAAACACAATGAATATATATAAACTATGTTTAGATCTAGGAGTTTTAGTATTTACCTCTAGATCCGTTAGATCTAGGGAAGACCGGAGAGCGAAAAATCCGCAGAAAATAATTCCGCTCCTTGAGGATGTAGAAAAATCAGCGGCTACGCAAAGGATCAAACTCCTTGCGGTATTGGCTAACTATCCGCCAACAGATATAAGATTCCTTCGCCTTTTTTGTTTATTGGAAAGAATTTTTGTAGAGAAAAATTCTAGAGGCAATTGTGCATGATAACATGTTGAGAGTTGGAAGAACTAGCTAATGGTCTAAGCCATAGCCATACTTATATTCATTCATATAGGGGTTACATCATTTAGAACCCAATGGACACTCACTATTAAGTGGGTGTAATGGTGGATGGTTAGTGGGTGGAGACCAAAGGTCTCCCCCATTCATAACATCTAGAGAGTTGTCCCCTTACCTCCACAATGTGTTTAACGGCATGGGGATTGGCTTATTTCAATCTAATGTTAAATTGTTGAACTCTGTTCTTATTATGCCTTCTCAACAGAAAACCTTCTAGCTATGGAAATTAAAAGAAAATTTCTTGTATTGCAATTAATCCATAGATAATGTAACTCTTTTAAATCATTTAGGCCTTGTAATTTATACATTATGTATTGGTTTCATATTTCTGTTCAAATCTCCAACTATTTCTCTAAATTTCTCAAATTTTCTAAGCCTATGGGCCTGAAGCCCTTTAGGCTTGTTGCGGGCTTCAGGCCCAACAACCAAAAATTTTATTTATATTATTTTTTAATAAAGGGGTGAATGGGCCACTAGCCCATATGTTAAGTGCATCCTTATATTATCCTAACCATAACCCTAGGTTTTAGGATTAGATCCAGCCCTAAAAGAACAAAAGAGGTCACCCCCTTCATGGAGGCTGCCATCATAGTGAGATCCCCCTTCAGGGGGAGATCCGGCGATGGCCCCCCTCTGACGGGGGGGGGGGGGGGGGGGGGGGGGGGGGTTTGTGGCGGTGCACGGGGAGGACCCCCCGGACTGGGGGAGGCGACGCCCGTGAGAAGCCCCCCCCCCCCCCCCCCCCCCCGACTGGGGGGGGTTGTGCTGTGAGGAGACCTCCCCCCTGTCAGGAGGGGGGCCTCCTAGCAGCCCAACCCCCCCCCCCCAGTCAGAGGGGGGACCTTCCCACGGACTGGGGGGTGCAGCGAGTAGGCCCCTTGACGGGGGGGGGGGGGCTTCGGAAGGCCCCCCTGCGGACGGGGGGGGGGGAGGAGGTGCAGCGAGGAGGCCCCCCCCAACGGTGGGGGGTGGGGGGGTGGGGGGTGGGGTGGGGTTTGGGGGGGAGACCCCCCGAAGCAAGGTCCCCCCCGACCGGGGGTGGGTTGGCGTCGATTAAAGATCCTCCTCTGGGGGGTTGGCGCCGATTAAAGATCCTCCTCCGGGGGGGTGGTGGTTTGTCGGATCAAGGGCGCCCCCTTCGGGGGGGGTTTGGGTAGGAGGCCGGGACGGAGAACTGCTTCAGGCGGTGGATGATTATTTTTTTGATTTGTTATGTAATTTAATGAGATGTACAATGAATATGTATGATCTAATTTGGTCCATGTAATTTGATCTAAACACAATGAATATATATAAACTATGTTTAGATATAGGAGTTTTAGTATTTACCTCTATACCCGTTAGATCTAAGGAAGATCGGAGAGCGAAAAATCCGCAGAAAATAATCCCGCTCCTTGAGGACGTAGGAAAATCAGCAGCTACGCAAACGATCAAACTCCTTGCGTTGTTGGCTAATGATCCGACAACAGAAATAAGATTCCTTCGCCTTTTTTGTTTATTGGAAAGAATTTTTGTAGAGAAAAATTTCTAGAGGCAATCGTGCATATAGAGGTTACATCATCTAGAACCCAAGGGATGCCCACTACTAAGTGTGTGTAATGGTGGATGGTTAGTAGGTGGAGACCAAAGGTCTCCCCCATTCATAACATCTAGAGAGTTGTCCCCTTACCTTCACAATGTGTTTAATGGCATGGGGATTGACTTATTTCAATCTAATGTTAAATTGTTGAACTCAGTTCTTATTATGCCTTCTCAATAGAAAACCTTCTACCTATGGAAATTAAAAGAAAATTTCGTGTATTGCAATTCAATCCATAGATAATGTAACTCTTTTAAATCATTTAGGCATTGTAATTCATACATTATGTACTGGTTTCAAATTTTTGTTCAACTCTCCAACCATTTCTCTAAATTTCTCGAATTTTCTAAGCTTGAACTCATGATATAAGCATCATGCCAGTCTAGCATAATGGTAACTATTCTAATTAGACATAATCTTTGATACTACCATTCTGAGATGGGCCAAGGCCGAACGGCCCAAGTCCACGTCGCAAGCCAGCAGTCCTAAAAGAGAATGGGCCAAGCGACGAGGCCCCCATGAAGGCTCGAAGTCGGGTCGGCCCCACACCTGAGCGGGCACTACCACCAGTCTGCGTCCGCGAGAGCTAACCGCTCCCCTCAAAAAGCGTGTCCCCTTAATCACCATTAAGGGGCCCTATTACGCCCACCTTCATGACCCATGAAGGCGCCGTCAAAGGGGCGGATCATGGGGGCAGAAGTGGGGGATGTTGAGGAGGCACGGACGTGGGAAGACTCCTATAAAGGGACACGAAGTACAACGTAAAAAGGGATCACTTCCTTGATACCAAAACACAGATGTATTCTACTCACACGACCTTGTCTTTCACCTTATATTTCCTCTTCACAGCTCGGCCTGAGGACTCGCGTATCGGCCTCCCCGTAGCCATACCGATCCCACCGAGCATCCTTCAAATCCGTTCTGACTTAGGCATCGGATGGGACTTGGTCGGAACCAAGATCCGACCCCCCTGTTGAGATTTCTCGTCTATTCAGGTCGAGCAGATCTAGCGACGTCAAGGCTGCCCCTCAGCGTCTTCCCAGTGAAGCCAAGCACCCTCAATCAAGAGCCTGCTCGCCCCCACCACAAGGAGGCCATCGCTTCGCCGAGGCTGCCCTTCGTCAAGCCGATGCGAGGATCTGTGCGTCCCTCACCGAGCAAATATGCCTTCAACCGATCCCAGAGGTCCCACGTATCCCCCTTGACCACGTTGACCTCCAGCCCTCAGGTCAACAATTCAGCGGTGAGAAAATACCCAGAAACATCTGGCGCCGTCTGTGGAAAATTCGAGAAAGCACCTACGTCAAACAACCACACCCGAAATGACGTGACCACACACTTCCAGACACAGGAGTGCGACGGCGATAATCCCAGCACCGGGGCCAATCAACAGTCACCGGAGCAAGATCGCGTTTGTTTGTTGACCGCCCCGAGCCGGGAGGTTGGGCACACCATGGGTAGAACCAGTGGAGGTGGATGATGGAGGAGATGAGAGCTACCCCCAGCTCATCCACTTCACCGAAGATGACCTGGAGGAAGCCGAGCCACCACGCGACGAGGCGCTAGTTGTCTCGGCTATCATTGACACCATGATAGTCCGACGACTCCTCGTCGACACCGGAAGCTCGTGCGACATCCTGATCATGTCAACCCTGGAGAAGATGACGCTGTGAGCCGAAGACTTAGAGCCTTGCTCTGGGCCCGTGGTAGGTTTCACGGGCCACTCCCCATCGTAGGGATGATCCGCCTCCCAGTCACGGTCGGAGAGCCGCCCAACTCGACCACCCTGGTTATAGAGTTTGTGGTGCTAAGTATCGGGACAGCGTACAATGGGATCATCAGCCGACTGCTTCTCAATGTAGCAGAGGCCGTGGTTTCAACCCTCCACCAGATGGTTAAGTTTCGGACCCCGAAAGGAGTCGGGAAAATCAGAGGCGACCCGGCAAGGCTTAAGATCTGCTATCAACTGGCCGGTGCAGACCACGAGGTGGGGGACTGCAACCTGATGGACCATCTCAGCCCAAGATGCGGCCGGAGCGACACGAGGCCCGCACCCATGGAAGAACCGAAACTCGTCCCCGTTACGGATGTGGGTGGTAGATTCCTCTCTATCGGGTCGGAACTCGACCCAACCCTGAGGAGCGAACTGATCAGGTGTTTGGAGGCCAACCTAGACATCTTCACCTGGTCGCCTGAAGATATGCCAGGCGTGGACACCCAGGTGATCACCCACCAGCTACACGCCGATCCCAACTTCATGCCAGTCATGCAGAAGAAGAGGAACCTGGGCAGCGAAAAGATGAGGGGCGCCTTCTTGATGCATGCTTCATCTGGGAGGTTTGGTACCTGAAATGGCTTGCCAACGTCGTGATGGTGAAAAATTCTAGTGGCAAATGGCGAATGTGCATTGACTTCACCGATCTCAACAAGGCCTACCCCAAAGCCAGTTACCCGCTACCTCGCATCGACCATCTCGTGGACAACGCCTCGGGTTACGAGATGCTCAGCTTTATGGACGCTTACTCCGGGTACAACCAGGTCCAGATGGACCTGGAGGATGAAGAGAAGACCTCATTCATCACCGATCGGGGGACCTACTACTACAAGAAGATGCCCTTCGTCTTGTAGAATGCAGGGGCAACCTACCAAAGGGTGGTCAACCGGGTTTTCGGCTCCCAGATAGGGAGAAATCTCGAGGTCTACGTGGACGGACGACATGCTGGTCAAGTCCAAGGACCCAGCCGACCATATCGCCGACCTTCGCAAAACTTTCGAGCAATTGCGAAGGCATAACATCCGGCTCAATCCCACCAAATGCATGTTTGGGGTAAGGTCAGGAAAGTTCCTGGGCTTCACGATCACCAACCGTGGCATCAAAGCCAACTCCGACAAGATCGAGGCCCTGGTCAACATGAGGGAGCCAACGACGATTAAAGAGCTACAGAGACTGAACGGGTGGATCGCCGCCTTGGGACGCTTCCTGTCCAAATCTGCAGAGAGGTCTCTTCTCTTCTTTAGGACTATGAGGAAGGCTCTCGCCAAACCTGCCGAAAATAGGAAAGCTGTAGAATGGGATGAGAACTGCGCCTGGGCGTTCGCTGAGCTGAAGGAATACCTCCGCAACCCCCCACTCATCTCCAAGCCAAGGGAGGGGGAACCTCTGAGCCTCTACCTAGCCAGCACCAGAGAAGCAGTAAGTTTGGCATTGGTCAGTGAAGACGATGGGGTGCAAAGGCCGATGTACTATACTAGCCGAATCTTGAGGGATGCGGAGGGCCGATACAGCTCCATGGAGAAACTTGCCAATGCCCTTGTGCTTTTGGCGCGTCGACTCCGCCCCTACTTTCAAGCCCACACGATCCTGTTCTTAACTGATTCCCAGCTCGAGCGAAACCTCAAGAGGTTCGATCGGATGGGGAGAATGATGAACTTGGGAGTAAAGCTGAGCGAGTTCGACCTCTGGTACAAACCATGAACGGCCATCAAGGGACAGGCACTGGCGGACTTCATCACTGAATGCATCATCAACAGAGGAACGCCCCCGAAGGACGTGGACCCAAACATGGTAACGCCTCAACCTTCGTCTTTCCTTTTGGCTGACATTGTTCTTACCGATCAACCAGGGGGCAAAGATGCGTGGGTAGTCCACGTGGATGGCTCGGCGAACCAGGCAGGGAGCGGGGCCGATATCGTCATCCGGACCCCCGAGGGACACACCGTCGAGTATGCACTCTGGTTCGAGTTCCCGGCCACCAATAACGTGGCCGAGTATGAGGCCGCAATTAATGGCTTGAAGCTAGCTCGGGCACTGGGAGCGGACTTCGTGCGCCTCCTTAGCGACTCCAAACTCATCATCAACCAGCTGCAAGGGGAATACGAGGTTCGAGAGGAGGTGATGCAACGCTACCTGACCTCGGCCAGGGCCGAGCTTTATAGGTTCAAACATGCCGAGACCCTCCACCTGTCGCGATCAGAGAACGCCCACGCCAACGCCCTCTCCAAGCTGGCTTCCTCCTCTCTTAAGGAGTTGGGTCACGCCATCTATGTCGAGCACCTTCGAACCCCCAGTACGGAGGTGAGAGAGCTATTAGTCATCGATGCAGAGCCCACCTGGATGGATCAAATCGTGCAGTACCTATCCATGGGAGAGTCCCGACGGACCAGGATGAACGTCGCACACTGGAGCAGAAATCCCTCTGGTGCGTGCTCTATGAAGGGGTCCTGTACAGAAGGCACTGGACAAAGACTGATGTCCTCCCAACCTCAAATGCCTCGGACCGCAAGAGGCTGACTATGTCCACCGGGAGGTCCGCGAAGGGATCTGCGGGAATCACCACGGGGGCAGGACGGTCGCCATGAAGATCTTAATACAATGATACTATTGGTCGACCGTGGTCCAATACTCGACGGAGTACGTCTAGAAATGTCCAAAATGCCAACGGTTCGCCAGACTCAGCTCGTCTCCCCCGTCAGACCTCGTCCTAATAATTAGCACAGTCCCATTCGCCAAATGGGGTCTAGACATCCTCGGGCCTTTCACCTCCGGAAGGGGACAGAGGAAGTACCTGATCGTGGCGATGGATTACTTCACCTAGTGGATCGAGGCCGAGCCACTGGCCACCATCACCTGGAAGAAAGAGAAGGACTTCGTATGGAACTTGATACTACCATTCTGAGATGGGCCAAGGCCAAACAGCCGAAGCCCACGTCGCAAGCTAGCAGTCCTAAAGGAGAACGTGCCAAGTAGAGAGGCTCTCACGAAGACTCGGAGTCGGGTCGGCCCCGAACCGAAGCGGGCACTACCACCAGTCCGCGTCCGCGAGAGCTAACCACTCCCCTCAAAAAGCGTGCCCCCTTAATCACCATTAATGGGCCCCATTACGCCCAACTTCATGACCCATAAAGACGCCGTCAAAGGGGTGGATCATGGGGGCGGAAGTGGGGGACGTTAAAGAGGCACGAACGTGTGAAGACTCCTAACAAGGGACGCGAAGTACAATGTATAAAGGGATCACTTCCGTGATACCGAAACACAGAGATATTCTACTCACACAACCTTATCTTCCACCTTACATTTTCTCTCCATAGCTTGGTCTGATGACTCGCGTATCAGCCTCCCTGTGAGCCATACCGATCCCACCGAGTATCCTTCAGATCCGTTCTGACTTAGGCATCGGAGGGGACTTGGTCGGAACCAAGGTCTGACCCCCTGACGAGCTTTCTCGTCTGTGCAGGTCGAACAGATCCAGCGACACCGAGGCTGCCCCTCAGCATCTTTCCAGCCGAAGCCGAGCGCCCTCAATCACGAGCCTGCTTGTCCCCACCACAAGGAGGCCATCGCTTCACCGAGGCTACCCTTTGGTAAGCCGATGCGAGGATCCGCGCGTCCGTCATCGAGCGAATGTGCCTTCAATCGATCCCGAAGGTCCCACGTGTCCCCCTTGACCACGTTGACCTCCAGCCATCCGGTCAACAATTCAGCAGTGAGAAAACACCCCGAAACATCTGGCGCCGTCTGTGGAAACTTCGAGAAAGCACCCACATCAAACAACCACACCCAAAATGACGCGACCACACACCTCCAGACACAGGAGTGCGGCGGTGATAACCCCAGCCCCGGGGCCAATCAACAGTCGTCAGAGTAAGATCGTGGCTGTTTGTCGACCGCCCCAAGCCGGGAGGTCGGGCGCACCACGAGCAGAACCAGTGGAGGCGGATGATGGGGGAGCTGAGAGCTACCCCTCAGCTCATCCACTTCACCGAAGAGGACATGGAGGAAGCCGAGCCGCCACGCGATGAGGCGCTAGTTGTCTCGGCTATCATTGACACCATGATGGTCCGATGACTCCTCATCGACACCGAAAGCTCGTGTGACATCCTGTTCATGTCAACCCTGGAGAAGATGGGGCTACGAGCCGAAGACCCAAAGACTTGGAACCTTGCTCCGGGCCCGTCGTAGGTTTCACGGGCCACTCCACCCCTATCGTAGGGATGATCCGCCTCCCAGTCACATTCGAGGAGCCGCCCAACTCGACCACCCTGGTTATAGAGTTCGTGGCGCTAAGGATCGGGTCAGCGTACAACGGGATCATCAGCCGCCCGCTTCTCAATGCGGCCGAGGCCGTGGTCTCAACCCTCCACCAGATGATCAAGTTTCAGACCCCGAAAGGAGTCGGGAAAATCAGAGGCGACCCGACAAGGCCTAAGATCTGCTATCAACTGGCCGGTGTGGACCACGAGGTGGGGGATTGCAACCCGATGGACCATCTCGACCCGAGATGCGACCGGAGCGACACGAGGCCCGCACCTGTGGAAGAACCAGAACTCATCCCCGTTACGGATGTGGGTGGTAGATTCCTCTCTATCGGGTCGGAACTCGACCCAAACCTGAGGAGCAAACTAATCGGGTGTTTGGAGGCCAACCTAGACATCTTCGCCTGGTCGCCTGTATACATGCCAGGCGTAGACCCCCAGGTGATCACCCACCAGCTACACACCGATCCCAACTTCACGCCAGTCAACCAGAAGAAGAGGAACCTGGGCGGCAAAAAGATGAGGGCCGCCTCCGAAGAAGTGGGGTACCTTCTTGACGCAGGCTTCATCCGGAAGGTCTGTTACCCGAAATGGCTTGCCAACATCGTGATGGTGAAAAAGTCTAGCGGTAAATGGAGAATGTGCATTGACTTCACCGATCTCAACAAGGCCTGCACCAAAGATAGTTACCAGCTACCTCGCATCGACCATCTTGTAAACAATGCCTCGGGTTACGAGATGCTCAGTTTCATGGACGCTTACTCCAGGTACAACCAAGTCCAGATGGACCCGGAGGACGAAGAGATTGAAGACCTCATTCATCATCGATCGGGGGACCTACTGCTACAAGAAGATGCCTTTCGGCTTGAAGAATGCAGGGGCAACCTACCAAAGGATGGCCAACCGGGTTTTCGGCTCCTAGATAGGGAGAAACCCCAAGGTCTACGTGGACGACATGCTGGTCAAGTCCAGGGATCCAGCCGACCATATCGCCGACCTTCGCAAAACTTTCGAGCAATTGCGAAGGCATAAAAACTGGCTCAATCCTACCAAATGCACGTTTGGGATAAGGTCGAAAAAGTTCCTGGGCTTCATGATCACCAACCGTGGCATCGAAGCCAACCTCGACAACATCGAGGCCCTGGTCAACATGAGGGAGCCGACGATGATTAAAGAGCTGCAGAGGCTGAACAGGTGGATCGCCGCCCTGGGGCACTTCCTGTCCAAATCTGCGGAGAGGTCTCTCCCCTTCTTCAAGACCCTGAGGAAGGCTCTTGCCAAACCTGTCGAAAAAAGGAAAGCTGTAGAATGGGACGAGAACTGCACCCGGGCATTCATCGAGCTAAAGGAATACCTCCACAACCCCCCACTCCTCTCCAAGCCAAGGGAGGGGAAACCTCTGAGCCTCTACCAAGCCAGCACCAGAGAAGCGGTAAGTTCGGTGCTGGTCAGGGAAGACGACGGGGTGCAAAGGCCGGTGTACTATATTAGCCGAATTCTGAGTGAGAGGGCCGATACAGCCCCATGGAGAAAATTGCCTATGCCCTTGTGCTTTCGGCACGTCACCTCCGCCCATACTTTCAAGCCCACACGATCCTGGTCTTAACCAATTCCTAGCTCGAGCGAAACATCAAGAGGTTCGATCGGATGGGGAGGATGATAAACTGGGGAATGGAGCTGAGCGAGTTTGACCTCCGGTACAAACCACAGACGACCATCAAGGGACATGTGCTGGCGGACTTCATCGCTGAACGCACCATCAACGGAGGAACGCTCCCCCGAGGACGTGGACCCGAACATGGTAACGCCTCAACCTTTGTCTTTTCTTTTGGCTGACATCGTTTTTACCGATCAACCAGGGGCAAAGATGCGTGGGTAGTCCACGTGTATGGCTCGGCGACCCGGGCAGGGAGCAGGGCCGGTATCGTCATCCGGACCCCCGAGGGACACACCATCGAGTATGCACTCTGGTTCGAGTTCCCGGCCACCAATAACGTGGCCGAGTACGAGGCCGCAATTAATGGCCTGAAGCTAGCTCGGGCCCTTGGGAGCGGACTACGTGCGCCTCCTTCGCGACTCCAAACTCATCATCAACCAGCTGCAAGGGGAATACGAGGTTCGAGAGGAGGTGATGCAACGCTACCTGACCTCGGCCAGGGCCGAGCTTTACAGGTTCAAACACGCCGAGACCCTCCACATGCCGCGATCAGAGAACATCCGCGTCGACGCCCTCTCCAAGTTGGCTTCCTCCTCTCTTAAGGAGTTGGGTCGCCCATCTATGTCGAGCACCTTCGAACCCCCAGTACGGAGGTGAGAGAGCTATTGGTCATCGATGCAGAGCCCACCTAGATGGATCAAATTGTACGGTACCTATCCATGGGAGAATTCCTGACTGACCACGACGAACGCCACACACTGGAGCGGAAAGCCCTCCGGTACGTGCTCTATGAAGGGGTCCTATACAGAAGGCGCTGGACAAAGACTAATGTCCTCCCCTACCTCAAATGCCTCGGACCGCAGGAGGCCGACTATGTCCTCCGGGAGGTCCATGAAGGGATCTGCAGGAATCACCACGGAGGCAGGACAGTCGCCATGAAGATCTTAAGACAATGCTACTACTGGCCGACCTTGGTCAAAGACTCGACGGAGTACGTCCAGAAATGTCCGGAATGCCAACGGTTCACCAGACTCAGCTCGTCTCCCTCGTCGGACCTTGTCCTGATAATTAGCCACGTCCCATTTACCAAATGGGGTCTGGACATCCTTGGGACTTTCACCTCCGGGAGGGGACAGAGAAAGTACCTGATCGTGGCGGTGGATTACTTCACCAAGTGGATCGAGGCCGAGCCACTGGCCCCCATCACCTGGAAGAAAGCGAAGGACTTCGTGTGGAACTTCATCATCTCTAGGTCCGGGATCCCTCGATCCATCGTCACTGACAATGGGAAACCGTTCGATTTTGCAGGATTCAAGGATTTCTGCAGTCAGTGGAAAATCAAGCTCCTGTTTGCCTCCGTGGCACACCCCCAAACCAACGGGATGGCCGAATCTGCAAAAAAATGCATCATTGAGCCACTGCATAAGAAAGTGAAAGAGACGGAAGGGAAATGGCCAGAGGAACTCCCTGTGATACTCTGATCGTACCGAACGACCCATAAGAAAACCACGGGGAGACCCCCTTCATTCTCACTTATGGCGCCGAAGCGGTTGTGCCCGTCGAGGTGGGCGAGGAATCCCTCCGCCTCAGACGCTATGACGAAGAAAGAAACTCAGAAGGTCTGGAGCTCAACTTAAAGTTCGTGGACGAACGGCAGAACCAGGCCCTGGCCTCGATCGTCCGACAAAAACACCGGGGTGGCCCGCTATTACAACTCCCAGGTCAAAGGAAGAAGTTTCTACCCAGGGGATCTGGTCCTCAGGAAAGCGATCTTTAAACCAGAGAACGCCTGCAAGGGGAAGCTTGCTGCTAAATGGGAAGGGCCCTATAAGGTCGCGAGGTCCTCGAACCAGCTACATACCAGCTCTCTACCCTAGGAGGGAAGACGTTGACACACGCCTAGAACACGGAGCATCTCCGCAAATATTACCAGTGAGTGTAAGCAACACCACCCCCCTAAAAAGCAAATGTACCAAAAAACGACAGTGAATAAAGAAGAGCCCTTTTCGGCATCTAGTAGTTCTTCAGGCACGGCATGGGACAACCCCAGCGAGCAAGTCACCACTCGATCGCGAGGCTGAGGGTGAATCCCTTTGCTGACTAACCCGCGGATCGAGGGTAAGGCTATGGGCAACTCCCCCAACAGGTAGCACCACTCGATCGACCGTAAGGCTGGGGGCAACTCCCCCAGTAGGCCGATCAATCGATCGACCGTAAGGCTGTGGGAAACTCCCCCAGCAGGTCGACTGTAACGCCCCGCTTCCCAAAAAAAACATCGGAAGCGAGAATATTACGCGGTCCGCTTGAACTGGAGCGGTGACGCTCTAGTCCAATAAGCGTGGTATTAACAATACGGCAGGTTCTTGCGTGCATTTCAGAACAATAAGAATACATTCGAAAGATAAAAGCAACATCCTGAAATATTAAGTACATACACAAAATTAAACGACAAACCACAACAAGGCTAAAGTACAGCGAAGGAACGTACACAAACAAGAGTACTGGAAGTAACCTAATGAAACCAGCAACGGGTAGGTCTAGTCCTCCGCAGGGAAAGGCTCGGCGTCAACGGCGAATTCCTGGCTCGCTAGGCTAGATGTCTCTAAAGGATCCCCCTGCGACTCTGGCTCAAAAATCTGACATACATTCAAAAGACATGAATGTATGTCAGCAAGGTCTGCAAGCAAAGGTCAGAAACCCAGGCAAAGTGTGCAAATAATATGAATTTAGAAATGTCAGTTATTTGCATATAATTAAGGTGTCCACAACAGCATTTTAAGGGATGACAATTTAAAAGCGAAGTAGAATTAAACAACCCTAGCATGGCAGTTCTAAGCAGGTTGAAGTAAGGTAATGATATCTATTTAAACATTGTTAGCATGACAATTGCAATTTCATGTCAGTGTTTTCTATCACTCATAGGGTTCTCGCCTTTAGGTCGTGATGAGAAGGTCGTTCCTCTCACGGGGGCTTACCGTGATTGACGCTAACCCACCGCATGCGGGTGGTGCTCTTGAGGAGAGTACCCTTCATACGCCCAGTGGCCGCTCAACCCTAACCCCACCCAAAAGTTTTGCCGGAACACGAGCCGGCCTAGTCGACTCACACGACATCACGAAAGTCACGAATTCGCCTTCGAGGCGCACGATTTCACGATGTCACTCTCTAATGACCAAGCAAGATGTTCATTCATTTCAAGTCGTCAATGTTTCATTATTGCACAACATTTAGAAAAATTGGAAGGTTGTCAAGACGGGTTACTGGTTACAGAAAACAATTTCCTCCGCTAATGTCTAAAATTGAAACCTATCAAGTTATATGTCAAAATGTCACATTTTTAGTCTAGAACATTATGGAAACAGTTTCATGCGTCATTTTACGTGCAGTTTTCAAGAAATACAGATTAAAGTAAAAATGACGTAATTATAATCGACTTCAAAAATTCGTATTTAATCGTACACTTGCCTGATTGGTGCGAATTTTCGGTGTCCAGTGACCGTAAGGAAGACACGACGTATCTGTGCCAATGGATTTAAAATTATCAAGCTTAAGGAATTAAAAGTAAAATCTAACTTATTACATACCCTATATTACTAACACTGGTTTATAAATATGAACTATTTAACTAACATTTCCAACTTACATGGTTACAGTTCTGATTACTATTAACAAATGGTCATAAGAAGGAACGGACACACGTTACTTGTTATTATACACTAACCTATATAGGTAAAACTGTAGGTATACACGTATCAAATAACACTAACCGATAGAGAGCATACATAGTAAATTACAACTAAGTGATACAGTAATATAGCTAACATGTATACACTAACTTAGCCAATTTAATAAAGATGCGACTGTATCCCACATAATATTTAACTACCTTATCAAAATTAAAAAAAAATTATTGTACAAGGTTCTACAATACACAATGAATAACCCTACGCACTAATCATGAGTGTCTGAACTATCTTAGTAAGAGCATGCATAAAAGACTTACACGTGAAGACACTCACGTCGCTTGCACGGAAGGGTCGGCGGCGATGTATCGGAGGGGCGTGCTGATCGGAGATGGTGGCGGCGCGGGGAAGATGGTGGCCGGCGTTGGGTAGGGGTGAAGACGGCGCTTGCCGGCGGCCTGACGGCGTGTGCTGGGCGAAGAGAGGGCCGTCGCCTGGGCTAGGGGCTGCCTACGTCAACAGGCGGCCAGGGAGGCTGTCGTGCTGTGCCTGGGTGCGCGTCGAAGGAGTTGGCCGCGGGTTGGGTGACGTGCGCGAGGATGAGGGGAGCAGGTGGCCGTTGGGTTAGTCTGGGAGTTGTTGCGAGGCTGGGCGGTTTCGTGGGCCGCCGGCATTGTGATGGCATCGACAAAAGAGATAGGGCGGCTGCGGCTTGGCGTGGAGAGGAGATGGCGGAGGGAAGATGGCAGGCTTCGCGAGCTTGGTTGCGGATGCGTGGAAAAGTTCGGCGTTGGCTGAGCTTTTGCGTGGAGATGGAACAAGACAGGGCGGCTGAATGAGTTGTTGGGAGAAACAATGAACCTAGGGTTTGATATAGCTGTGCCTTAGGGTTTTAAAAGAATAGCTATGGTCTAAGATAGGCTGCACGTGAAGAGCCTTCCCTTGGCTCTAAAGTTACTATAAAATAAGGCAAGTGCTATTTAAACCGAACCACGTTCGGTGTGTGCACGGAAGCCGAAGAGAAAACGTTTCTGATGGAAAATTGTGGGCCCCGCAACTCTGGAAAAATTGCAGAAAGAGAGAAGGACGTTTCGCGTAAGATTGATGGAAACTTGTGGGCCCGACAACAAAAATCGCAGAAGATTCCCTCCTCTCTTCTTTCTCCTTTCTTTCTGTTTCTTTCTCCGTTTTTCTCTGTCACTCATTTCTCTGCAAGGGCTTCCCCAAAAACAAACAGCAACCCCATCATCCGTCGTCGGCGCCGTCAACGAGATCATGAGCATGTACCGGTCTCTCCCCCCTCGGCCGACGATCGAGGAAGTGGAGGCGGCCGTGGCCATCATTCAGACCTCCAACGCCGAGCAAGAATCCAAGCTCCAGCTGATCAGCAGCCTGCAGAAGCCCCCCGACGTCCCCGACGAGCTCTTCGACGTGCTTCAAGAGGCGAGGAGGAACTGCGCGATGGTCCAGGCCCACGAGCAGAGGAAGGAGGCACAGTCCGTGATCGATCTCGACATGGGATATCGAAAAATTGCTAGCTCACATTGCTCCCATATATTTGTAACCTGATATTCTCTATTGAGTTGTATGCAGCCATCGGAGGTTTCAGTTCTTCCGGACGACGAGAAGTGGCCCTTCCTGCTTCGATTTCAGATATCGTCGTTCGGCGTGTGCCTCGGGGTCGGCAGCCAAGCGATCTTATGGAAGTCCATGGCCCAGCACAAACTCTTGTTGTCTCTGCATGTGTGCCTGAAAATCGATAAGGTTATCTGGTGCATATCTGTTGCGTTGATGCTCGCCGTGTCCACCGTCTACTCGATGAAGGCAATCTTCTACTTTGAGGCGGTCCGAAGAGCGTACCACCACCCGATCAGGGTCAACTTCTTCTTCGCCCCGTGGATCGCTTGCCTCGTCCTGGCGCTTGGCATGCCGTCGGTGGTCGCTGCAAATGCCGGATCTGGTGGCGAAGGCGGTTACAAGCCTTGCATGCATACGTATGGTGGCGACCAGTTCGACGAAAACGCCTTGCATGCATACGTACGGTGGCAACCAGTTCGACGAAAACGATCCTGAGGAGTCCATTGACAGGAGCTCCCCCTTCAATTGGTGGTTCTTTGAGATGAATATCTGCATAATTTCTTCTCTGCTGGCCATGAGCTATGTTCAGGACAACATCAGCTGGGGGCTTGGCTTCGGAATCCCAAGTTGTCTCATGGCGATCACCGTTGTTGTTTTCTTGATGAGCTCACAGACTTAATTAGGGAAAGCGGGTTAAAGAGTTGGAAACAGGGTAATTAATGTTGGTAAATCTTACGGCTGAGGGGGCGTTGGACCATCAAATGGTCCAACGCCCGAAGGACCCAAACCGAACCCGTACGTAGGGTAGGAGCAGATCATGGTAGTCCAATACGAACAGTCTCTTCTGCTTAATTCAATGCCTCTTTTAGGATCATCGCCTCTCTTTTCTCTTGGTTGATGATCTCCTCTGTGATTGCTGGCTCCGGAGGTCTGTAGATGTCTGGATCCAGCTTGCTAACAAATGGAAGACATAACTATAAGCCAACCTTACATTAATAATCCTTTATCAGCAGTTATAATACCCAAACTCATTATACATAGATATATACTAAAAGGATCCCCATCAGAAGTCCCAACCACAAAATTTGCAGACCTAGCACAAAACCCTAAACCTTAAATATTAAACACTCGTTAAAAACCTCACGAACATAACACATGCCCCATAAACTTAGCACAACCAATATTTTGTATACACCTTAAATTCTTTTGTAGGCTACCCAGCTTTTTTAACATAAAAACCCACACCCCCAAATTCCAAACTAGTTAATTACTGAGACACAGACACGGCGGCGGCGGATAGCGGATACTTCATCTCGCAAGACAACTTCACCTCGCTGAGGTCCATCGGGCGACCCCGTTGACTGGACATTTTCCTCATTCAGTAGAAAACATTTTCATCATCACATTATAAAGCGAGAAAGTTTCAATCTCAATCCAGGCTGAAGTGCCAATTGGATGCGCAATAACCTAAGTAATTAATGAACATAAATTTGTTAGAGAAGTAAATATATATATTTGTGAAGATAAAAACTTGTAAAGCTAAAACTCTATTTACCTTATTTCGAGGTAGCGTTTGCCGTTGTGGTTTGTGAACCCACTCAAGCTCAGCCAAGACTAGCTTCCAATTCTATATCACAAATAGTTGTAGGATATTCAATGAAAAAGAAATTTTGAAAAAAATTCTCAAATTTTTTATATTACCTCTTAAAAACAGGTTCCTTTTTTACCACTCCTTGTCGTATTAGCTTGTACTGTTCTTTTTTCAATTTTCTGAAAATAATAATAAGAAATAATTATTAATTAAATTTTTTTAATATGAAAAGATAACTTATGTAATGGCAATACCTTATCCCACCAAATTCTCTTATAAGAACGTAACTTAACATCTATATTATGATTCTGAAGAACGGTAACCTATAATTACAAATATGATTAGAAAACAAATGAGTGCAAAAAATATTGTAGTAAGAAGTGTGATTAGTGTCTTACAGTTTTACACAAATTAGCATCCTTCGCAGCATCCATCTGTATAAAAATACAAAGCCATATTTTAGCAAATTATTCATTTTGGAAACAATACAAAAAATCATAAAATGATATTAACTAAAGTTAAAAATTACTTACATAGCCATAAAAAATAATGCGTGTCCACATTAAGAATATCAGGATCGTATGATAATGGTGCACCTGTATGATCAAAACCAATTCATAAAGATTTTTCTAAAAGAATTTTGAGATACGAACCCAGCCATCACATTTCTAAAAGAATTTCTAAAATTCATTTGCTTATCTGTTAACGTTCATGTATTAAATTTTATATAAAACTGCTCGATTAAGATAAAAAAATTGTCATATTATACATTATTCTAAATCTATAAATACATCTTGGGTTGCTACATTTGAATTCATAGGTAATAAAGATCTAAATTGAAGCATCCTTTGTACGTAAGGAGTCTCCCATCCGCTAGCATATGCATAGTGATATCTTTTCCATTGCAGAGAAACGGGTGGTATTGGTGAGCCTTCATTCATGGTTACCTGTAAACATGATAAAAATATTATACATAATTGAAAATAAAATCCTTAATAGTCATAATAATAATAATATTTTAAAAATACCTTTACAAAATGGTTATTCTGAACGAATCCGATCCCGATAATTTTTTGTTGGTCAGGTGGTTGCGGTGCATCTCTTAATGGAAGAAATGTCAAGCATATATCTTTAGATAAAAGTACGACGACGACATTATACCTCGAAGCAATCAAATGACCCATATCTGGCATGGTCATCCATTTATTCATGGGTGCTGATGTGGGTTTGGGCATATAAAGTATATTTTGAATCATGTTGGCACGATCAACCCCGAACAATTCAATGTAATCATTATGCCAAAGGATCAGCTCATCGAGTAGATCCTGCCTTATTTGAAACCAGTTGTCCGCCCCGATAAAGCTTACCCACTCTGCAACGACTCGAAAGCCGCAATTGCCATCAGGCACTACATCATCAATTTTGTCAATGTAAGGAACAACTTGTTCCGGAAACCATTCGGAGTATGGTATTTTCTTACGTTTCGATGATTTCACTGACACGTTGGGGAGAGTGCCCGAACCACTATCATACACCGCATCGATGTGTTCGAAGAACGAAGGATTACGTTTGGTTGAACTTTCTACTTTAGAACGTGGACGGCCTTTTGTTTTAACCCTTTCCGACGGCGGTCGCATTGATGTGGTATCAGGATAAGCTAATTCACGTACTTTGCCATGAAGGACTCTTTTGCCTGATATATCGCAACTATCAAATCGCCTCTGAACAGCCTCTAGGTCTTGAGCGAATGACCAGTGTTCATATTCCTCATCCATGCCTCTATTAATGGCCAATTTTTTCCACAGTGGATGCACGGATGATATAGGAATAGCCCATCCAAACCTATAATACTCGGCAAGCATATGTGCACATGGCAAACCATATGTGTATCTTTTTTCGCAACCACAAATAGATGGGTCAACCCCAACCTTTCCGACTCTTTGGTTCTCCTTGCTGATGTGATGTAGTGCTTCTTTTGACACAAACCCAATCAAATTTTTGTATTGCACAGTGTTAAACTGGTGCTCCACATGAATAATGCTTCTTTGAAACGATCGCGAGATTTCAGTGTGTTGAAGTGTGATTAAGTTGTCAATTGTTTCCCAAGAATGACAGAAATCACCAGTGCGTGCTAAAAGCATCTTCTTTAATGTGTTGTGAGCGCCCTCGGCCCTACATGTGCATGAATATAAAATGAACTTGTTAAAATATTATAATTTAAATTTGGGTTTAATTTGTGAACAACATTAAACATACCTGTTTGTTGTTATGTTGCCGAGGTGCATCACTCTGTTTATCCATGCGGACACAAATCTCTCCTTATATGGCAGCCATGTGACGGTAATGTAATTCAGCACCTTTGGAAACTCGGCATATTTTTCTACAAATATGCTCCAACAGCTTTCAAATTCTTCCTCAGTTGTAGAGTTCAACACTGCGTCCCATGAACTAGTCATCGACTCCCACAAAGTTTTGGGTTTCACATATTTCTTGATTCTTGCTTGGACGTTTCTGCAAATATGCCACCGGCATAGTAAGTGTGTTGCTGATGGAAACACTATTTGCACCGCGGTCAATAGAGCTAGATCTCTATCGGTGACAATCACAAGCGGGAATCGATCAGCATTTTTAATCAAAGATTTTAACATCTCTAGTGCCCATACAAAGTTCTCGGCCCGCTCTGCCTGCATGTATGCATGTGCCACGGAGAATGTGTACTCTGTTGAAGTCACTCCAACAATCTCAAAGAGTGGGGAGTCATATTGGTTGGTTTTGTACGTACTGTCCATAATCAGTACATAAGGAAACGTGTTTAGTAGATGAATGGCCTCCGGATGTGCCCAAAAAATGTCCTTTACAACCTCCGTTTCTGCATCCTTTCTGTGCCATTCAACATAGTTGCTATCGGTTATAAGTTTCAACAGGTACTGCATTTCAGATCTGCCTTCTCGGATTTCACGGCGATATTTTTGCCGAGCATTGTATATTTGTTTTAAGTGGGTCACATTTTCACTGTCGTTTCTCTTCAATGTGAGTAAAATATTTTTCGGGGGGACTGCATTCCTTGTCATATCAATCATCATGTTTTTCTCCTCATTACTCAAAATACCAACAAGAGAGTGGCCCTCTAACCTCTCCGCCGGTGGATGGTTGTGCATTCCACTGTTTACAACAACCACCCATTCACCCCCAATTGCCAATTGATACCCTTTCACTTTAAATGGGCAATCACATTTTTTTGTTCCCGTCCCTTTCCTTCTTAATTCGTCAGGAATATTCTTGGAGTTATTATACTTTATATACTTCCCACTCCTCTCACACACCAAAGTCACATTACCTTTCCGCCCCGGTTGCGGCGTATCCGACCTCTTTATAACATTGACATATCCATTCCGTTTTCCAGTATCTTTCACCCAATTTATAAGATCATCACGAGTACCAAACACCTAAGATTGTGTTAAACCAAATGTATTATATTGCAAATGAATCTTCTTAATGTTTTTTGGCAATTATAAAGAGTCGAACTAATTACCATGTCAGTGTTGAAATCATCTGTACAGTCGACGATTTGATCACATGATTCAGGCTTGTAATTCGTTTCAGGTATATCTTCCTACGATTTTCGATAAACATGCATAAGTTTCATTGACACAATTATAAATATAGTAAATGTAAAATTATACTTACCGAAATGTGACAGCAAGGAGGCTCATTCAAATTAATTTCATTATATTGTTCATAATAATTGCCGTCAAACCAATTATTGTATTCCATATTCCTCAATTAACAAACCCTGCAACAACACCTAAAAGCATTACCTAATCAGGCATCGTTACCCTATCTAACATGCTCATACCAGTGCAGTATTTAAATTTCCTACTATAGAGTTAGAGTAACTTACTTTAATCGATATCGTTGCAATAAAGCAGGGTAGAGCTAGTTCTATCTGACGTCCTCGTGTACGGATATCGATTCCTGTGAATATAAAATATATACGTTAGAACTTATTTGGGCGATGTATGCATGTGCAAATATGAATTCCTGCATACATGGAGCATGGACGTTTAGAGGGTGGAACCGTGGAAGGGCTGACGAGATTAATTAAACTTGAGTGGAACCTATGTTAATTTATTCAAAATAATATCTAGTGTTAAGCGTGTTGAACCTTGATGGGGAACCTTGGTAAGCGGCCTTTAGAACACCATTATCCATATATACTCGCAGTAAGTTATAATAGTTAGGAAACTTCCCCCAGTCGAACTTGGCATGTCTACACTTTTGGATACAAGTATACAACAGTTTTGTCTGTATGTATCTAGCACCTCTAAACTAAGTGTAAAATTGTTATTCATCTCAACGGTATGCTACTATGAAGTTGTTATGCCCTCTTATGACAAAACCAAATGGTGAATACCTGTTAATAACATGTTACAGAAGACACACATATAAACAAGGTGAGCGTAATGTTACCACTTCTAGTTTCAATCAAATGATATGAAGAATACCTGTTAATAACACATTAGGGTTCTCTGTGAACTAGTGCAATATTGTCATCTGGACCATCCATATTGGATCGTTGTATGATTGATATCCATATTTGAGTCAACAGATTCAGATGCTGCTTTAGTTAACATAGCTAAATAAACCAGGTGAATGGACTAGTCACGCATGTTAACAAGTTATGTACAAGTTTTTTTTAAGATCTGGAGTTCTTAACTATGCATATTACGAATGGGTGTGAAAGGAAATATTTCTTCTTGGCACTCATGCAGTTATTATTTACTTATACAACAAATGCATCTTACAATTGAATTTCTCCTCTCTATATATTAGTTTGATATGTTAGCTGCAATTCAACAGATGCCCGTTCAAAATTCAATATGAGGTGCAAGGGAATTTACTTTTAAATTTATCTTTGCAGTTATTCAGTTAATAAAGACCATCCCCTAAAATTAATATTAGTTTTGTGCTTTATTCCCCTCTGAAGTGAAAATTTGTATTGAATTAATATTGTACTGAATATGAAAATGTAAACAATGCATGAGGCGCATGGGCATTAACTTTTAAGCAAATGGTTAACAACCATATGCATAGGCTTATTTGAGTTAAGTACATGTCTGTCTAGTAAATATATGCATGCATTACCATGCCTTACTGTCCAGGATTTAAAGGACTACTATGACCAACATCCCATGTCTGTGCTAGATTACAACACCCTTGTCAGTGTCTACAATCATATGTGAGAAGTTCTATACCAGAAAAAAACAGAGACTTAATAAAAAGTTTTAATTACTTATGAAACATCAACACAACAGCTTCTCCTCTATATACTTACTTTCTTTTTCCTTGCTCTCTACAGCACGCGTTAGGGGTGGCGGCCGATGCGACAGTCGGCAGCGGGCTGCAGCGACGGGTAGCTAGCACTGGGGTGACGGCGACGACGGTGGTGGGGCAACCCGTCGGTGTTGATGGCGACGACCATGCACCACGTCAACGAAACAGCGCGCTGTGCTGTTGGTGGCGATGCGGGGGTTGTCGACGGCGAAGCACGATGCGGGCCGTGTGGCGTCACGAAGAGGACGCGTATGGCCGGAGCTTTAGACTCGGGTCTACCGGCGAAGGGCTTGTTGTGTCGAGCGTATGGCCGGAGCGTCGGAGCTGATGTATCGAGCGAGCTACGCGGAGTTGAAGCGCGGAGAGGAGCGACTCATATGGTCGGAGCTTGGCGATGTCTGTTGATGCGTTTTATAGAGCCCCATTGATCACGGTTTGCTCACGGGAGCTGCAGAGCAGTGTTTGCTCACGGGAGCTGCAGTTGGTCACAAAAATTTTAGTTAATAAACCGACATCAAGAAGTTAATCGTTTTCACGTGCAAGAATTGTGTTAGGCTGAAAGGTAACATAACCCTTAATTCTAACTAGTTGAATTTTAGGTAAAGCAATTATGAGTTGACGTCCCGTCCTGTCCCCCACATCATCTCGTTTTCACGCACGTAAAAGTAATTCTGATGCGCTCGCCAGCCTTTTCACGTGTTCACGGGAAAAATTTGCCTTTCACTTTGTGTGTTGTCACTTCTGTCCCATCATTGCAAAATAGTTTGTGTACGCACCGAATGCCTTTCCAGCAGGCGCCTAAAATAAGTTGAGTGTGGGGTTAAAACGTGGGCGGTTTGGGGTCTGTTGGCGTGTGATGGGGAGGGAAAAGTGGGGTAGAGAGTTGTTAGGATCCATTTGTTAAAAGATTTGAAAGGTTTGATTTTTTTTTTGATAACAGTTATAGATATTGGTTATTGGCCTAGGAGGTACGCCCAGTCAAACATTTATAAAAAATGACAGTAGGCTTAACTTTTGATTTGTTGTGAATGGGTATTTAATGGGTTGGATGAGTTATTGGGCCAACCCAAGTGGTTGGGCCCATACCCACTTGTATTCTCCCCTTTGGCTATAAATATAGACTTGAGGGCTCTCCCCTCAGTGCTTGATTCATAACACGTTATCAGCACGAGCCTCTAAAATTTTTTGTTTTTCCACAAATTTTTTTCCGTTCGTTGCAAAGGCGAAGGCGAAGGCGAGACGGGAGATTGACGAGCACGGTGCAAGGCTTCCTCCATCAAGGGTCGTCATCCGCGTAGGGCTTCGAGCAACCGTCGCTATATCCGGAGGACGGATATAGAGGTAAAAACTCTAAAAACAAGATTTTTAATCATACGTATGATTACCCCTCCCCTAGATCTCACAAGATCATCATGGGGATTCATCGTCGCCTTGAAAACGACAGATTTTTCATCCCAAAAACCCAATTTTTAGGGCAAAAACTCAATTTTTAGGGACAAAACCCTAATTTTGATCTATCCGGCGGCTAGCCGTCGCCGGAAACCCCCCCTCGCCGGAAACCCTCCCCCCTCGCCGGAAATCCACCCCCCCTCCCTGGCCGCCTCCCCCTGCAGGGGGGGCGGCCCCCGCCGCCGCCCCTGCAGGGGGCGGCGGCCCCCGTGGCCGCCTCCCCTGCAGGGGGGCGGCCCCCTTGGCCGCCTCCCCCTGCAGGGGGGGCGGCCCCCGCCGCCGCCCCCCTGCAGGGGGGCGGCCCCCGCCGCCCCTCCTGCAGGGGGCGGCGGCCCCCGAGGCCGCGCCCCCTGCAGGGGGGCGGCGGCCCCCGAGGCCGCGCCCCCTGCAGGGGGGGCGGCCCCCGCGGCCGCGCCCCCCCTGCAGGGGGCGGCGGCCCCCGGCGGCCGCGCCCCCCGGCCCCCCCAAACCAGCAAGCCCTAATTCAAAAAAAAACAGATAAAAACCTGTGGGCCTGAAGCCTACAGGCCGCCTGTGGGCTTCAGGCCCACAGATTTCCAAAAAAAAACAGATAAAAACCTGTGGGCCTGAAGCCCACAGGCAGCCTGTGGGCTTCAGGCCCACAGGCCAATTTTTCTTTAAAGAAGAAGAAAGAAAAAAAAAACAGATCTGTGGGCCTGAAGCCCACAGCAGATCTGTGGGCTTCAGGCCCACAGATTTCCCAAAAAAAAGAGAGAGACATATGGGCCTGAAGCCCATAGGTCGACTGCGGGCTTCAGGCCCGCAGGCTGGTTTATCTGAAAGAAAAAAAAAATTGGGGGGAGGCAAAGGGCTATAAACTCACCTCAAAAGGCAATTTATTAGCCTAAATATTAATTCAAAAGGGGGATTTAAGGGCAAAATATTCGTGAAAAATCACGATAAATTACGGGACAAATACCGGGCAGACGAGGACTTTTTGGGGATTCTTGGGGGGCTTTTGGGATGATGAGGAAAACTTTTTCCTCTGACAACGAAAATGTTTACTTTGGGCTCTTAATCAATTTAATTGATTAAACCCATTCAATTTACAACCTTTGCATTGTGATGATTTTTTTTTCTGCAAAAATCATATTTACATGCTTTGCATCTCTGGTATATTCTGTTGGATACTATATGCGTGGTTGTGCATTGTATTTAAAACTTAATAATTAGGAAGATCCTGCGACCGCTCTGCCGTTAGTAACCTAACGGTGTATGACGTTGCCCAGTGGTCCAATAATTATTAAGTGTTTAAATTATCTATCCATCTCTGCGAATATTAAATGCATGTGATGCCTGTGAAAATGTCTGATGAAAATGTTGATGAGCACAATATTTCTACATGAATTGCTAAATGTGGTTTTGGATCGGCCGTTTAGTCCCACAGTTTATTTCCCGCACTTTTCTTTTATTTTTGAGAGAAATTGTAGTGAGGAATTTATGTAAATGTCAAAGAAAGAAGACCAACTTCCACGAAGACGGAGGCCACGCTTGAAGATGGAGATATCATATGGGACCCACGGGGTTTCCAAAGTTGTATTTTCATTTTCTTTAAGCTGCAAATTTGTATAATTTGGACTGTGGACTTTTTTGGACTCTTTCTTGTGGGACTGGCCGATCCACACATTTAGTTTTTCATTAAATATTGCCTCCGCATGAAAATGTTTTCTCTGAATTAATTATTCATGCATGTTTGTGCTCTGCTAGATAAATGGCTAATATTGCAAGCATTAATTTCGAAGTACTGGAAGCATCAGGTAGAAACTATCTAAGCTGGCAGCTAGATGTAAAGTTTCACCTGCGGGCAAAGACCCTCATCGCTGCTGTGACTAAAAAGAAAATGTTAGCGATATAAGAGAAGGCGCAAGCCATCATCTATATTCGCCGCCATGTGGACAAGACCTTAAAGGCTGAATACCTTACGGTCGAAGATCCACTTGAGCTATGGACTGCCCTTGAGGACATGTATAAACATCAGAAAGATGTTATACTCCCAAGGGCACGATACGAGTGGGAGAACCTGAGACTGCAGGACTTAAAGTCCGTTGCTGAGTACAACTCAGCACTGTTTAGCATCACCGCACGCCTGAAGTTGTGTGGTGAAAAAGTCTCAGAAAATCGCATGCTGGAAAAGACGTATACGTCCTTCCATGAAAAAAAAAAATGCGATACTCATGCAGCAATAATGTGAACGAAAGTTCACCAAGTATTCCGAGCTGCCGCCATGTTTACTCATGGCCGAGTAAAACAGAGAGCTTCTTCTCTCCACTCACAATATACGCTCCCCGGCACTGCCCCCACAAGAAGCTCACTATTCCTCTTCCTTCAAAAAGAAGAGAGATAATAAAAGAAAAGAAAGACCACAGAAGGGGGGTCAACAGAAAAATGCCAAGGGCCATGCACAGCAACAGCGAAATAATGAAAGTAAGCGGAAGTTCACGTGGCACAGACATGACAAAAATGATTCACCCCACCCAAGAGGGAATGGGAAGACCAGTGCCATAATTGTGGCATGAAAAGCCACTGGTCCAAAATGTGCCGAACTTCGCAGCACCTCCAGGATTTGTATAAAGAGAACAAGAAAAATAAAGCTGAAACAAACCTGATGACCTCTGATGCTCCAGTCAAGTTTTCAGCTGACAAACTTCGAAAATGATGACTTGCTTGATTAGCCTTTATTTTTAGCAATTTGTTTTGAGAATAATTTATGAGAGCTTTTGCATTATGCAATCTGTTTTTGAATAAAAATTTTAGTATACAATAAATGAAAATGTTTATCTAAATATGCATGTGCCGATATGTTTCATCTTTTGAAACTGCTCTCATAAATGCTTAGTAGACAATAAACACGTACGATTTCTTTCAATACAAAGCCCAATATCAGGGCTATATTAAAGATCCAGGGAATGCAACACAGTTGCCCCTAAACGACACAAAAATAATGGATGCACTAATCCCTCCGAATTCCAAAAAGAAACTTTCTAAGTTTCAAGGACATCCGTTTCAACGGATCCCACTTGGAAACAGCAAATGTAAATGAAAAATCACCGTATGCAACGTCTCAAGAAAAAGGAGTAAAATCCACACTTGAACGTTTTGAGAGCCTTATAGGCCTCTACCATACGAAGATTCGGAGAAAGGAAGCAGAATTAAACGGAGCACCTGAAGTGCCCTACATCAGCCGAGTTTTTACTCTGGCATGATGGACTTGGCCACCCTGGATTTGTAATGATGCACATCATCTTATCCTATGGGTATGACTTGAAGAACCAGAAGATTCTTCAGAAGGGAAAAATTCCCTCGCATCCCTTACTATAAGGGAAGATTAATTACAAGGCCATCTCCACGAAAAGTTGAAAACGGATCTCCACGCTTCCTCAAAAAGAATACAAGGAGACAGATGTGGATAAAATCCACCACCCCTAGTGGGCTATTTTGGTACTTCATTGTACTGATAAATGCATCCTCAGAATATTCGTACGTATGTCTACTACAAGACCCGCAACTTAGCTTTTCCAAAAGCTATTGGCACAAAAATAAAAATGTTGCGGGCACATTTCCCAGACAATAAAATATTGTAAATAAGTCTGGTTAATGTTGGGAAATATACCTCCCAGTCTTTTCAAGAGTATTGCCAATCAACGGGAATTGAAAATGATCATACAAGTGCCGCATGTTCATACCCAAAATGGGTCGGCAGAGTCACTGAAAAGTAGACTCCAATGGACTGAACGTCTATTAAATCCCGATTGCCTATGGATGCATGGGGAAATGCAAACACTGCATGCTGCATCGTAAATGAAAATAAGACCCTCTGAAGGTCAGAGTCTCCAATGCAACTTGCATATGGAATGCCACCGAACATTTCTCATCTGAGAATCTTCGGTCGCGCAGTCTTAAATCCCCATTGCACCACCAAAGAGGACCAAATCGGTACTCAGCGTCGCCTAGGTATCCATGCAGGGTTTGACTCACCCTCACTTATAAGATACCTAGAACCCCAAACGGGGGACGCATTTAAGGCACATCTTGAAGACTGTGATCTCGATGAGACGAGTTTTCCCAAAAATAGGCCCAGATACTGGAAAATCTGGCGCGAAGAAAATTATAACGTGGGATACAAACAGCTTGACCCACTATGATCCGGTAACAATACAATGTGTAGATGAGATCCAGAAGATCTTCCACATACAGAACACTGTTCACCAATTACCGGAATCATTTATTGACAACCAGAAGATTGTCAGATCACACATCCCTGCTGCAAAAACTCCAGCTAGGATTGACATCCCCGAGAATGGATGCAATCCACCAGCAGCAGAAGTGGCTGATCCTCAACAGAAAAGAGGCAGACCACCAGGCTCCAAGGACAGAAACTCCTGGAGACCTTAAGACAATACTACCACAGGACAATGAGCTCCTGTCCACACCATCACCCTTCCCGGAATCCACTGCAGAGGAATTGCCGGGAAAAAGTGAAATTAAGTAAATGTTGTACGTACTGGGGAGGTGTTGGACAGATAGAACATAAATTGTCGACAATATATTCACGTATTATATTGCCATATACATCGCAATGACGATGATGTAAATTATCGTTCCACACTCCGTTGCTAGAAGGCAAACGTAGAGATTGGCCAAAATGTGGAACGTGGCAATAGAAGATGAGCTGGACTCACTTATGAAACGTGAAATGTTCGGACCTGAAGTCCAGACACCAAAAGGTGTCAAACCTGTGGATAAAACAAAGTATTGCAAACATAAGAAAAATAAATATAAAATCGTATGCTATACGGTGCAACCTATAGCCCAAGGAAAATTTCGCTGAAACTAGGGATCGAACAAATTCAAATGAGCATGTCTCATATATGATGCATCAGTCTCCCTAAGTTATAAAAAGCGAATACCTTACGATTTGGCGAAGGAAAATTTTGGATATGCTGTTATTGGATGTTGTGACGGCATACCCTCGTGGATATCTTGTAAAGATAATTTTCACATTTCCTTAAAATGCCTGAATAGACTTCGGGACGTCTATTCAAGAAAAACGATAAGTATAATAAATAAATGTACAACCAAGAGAATCACTTGACAAGTCAATGATTCCTACTGAAGGTTGTCTTTGCATCTGTGCAAAGAACAGGATTTGAGATCTTAGTTGTAGACAACTAACATCTCATCGGATCTCCTGAAGAGAAAACCGAAATAAATGTACTAGCCTGACTTTTAAACATGAAATAAAAAGACCTAGGCAAATATAAAGTCATGGCTCATAGAATCCTGTTACAAACGCCCAGAAGTGCGTTGGAGATATTAAAAGGACCATTGTCATCCAAAGTACACCTACGGTGGTACACTTACTGGATGAACAAAAAGAACCCTTCCGATCGCTGGAAGAGGGGGAGGATATAACTGGTCCTAAAGTCCCTTATCTTAGTGCAATCATGCACTCCTGGCTAATTGCATGTTACCCGGTATAACAATTGCAGTAAACTCATTAGCCAGAGATAGTTGGCACCTAAAAAGGGCCATTAGACCGGAGTTAAGCCTTCTGCGCTTCCTCCAAGGGTCAAAAGATTCGGGCTTACAAAATGAAGTATTATCCTCCAATGTTCATGCAAATGCAGGTTTTAGGTCCAGTCCCTATGCTGAGAAATCACAGAACGGGTACCCACAGAGGGATGGCGATCCCATGCAGATCTGCAAAGCAACTTATGAAGGCAACATCATCCTATCATTCCGAGATCCTCACCATTCCAGAATCACACCAATGGTGTATTTGAGGGCGCCTGGTGGTACATCGCATCCCAGTGACGACTGGGATAGAGGCTGGTTCTGTGGAGCTGACCATATAGTCTGAAGACCACATCAGAGGCGACGAAACTTAGCAACCTCTTCAGAGTTTCTGGATTCAGCAGCTGCTTGATGGTGACAAAATTTGTAATCTGTGTATATTTTCGGAATATTGTAAATAGGAGTGATGAGAGAAGCCTAAGAGATCTGAAAGCCTAAGAGCTTTTACAGATCAGGGGGAGTTGAGGGAATTTGTACTCTTTTCCCTTAGCTATGGTTTTTCCCACTGGGTTTTCCATAGCCAAAGGTTTTAACGAGGCAAATCAAATCAACTCTGGATCCCGAAGTATCCACCCCTCTGTGACGCTCAGAATCCAGAAGCATTCATGAGCAGAGTCACTTGTACAAATCAGGGGGAGTTAAAGAGCGTTTGCACTCTTTTTCCTTAACTATGGTTTTTCCCACTGGGTTTTCCATAGCCAAAGGTTTTAACGAGGCAAATCTCACCAACTCAGGATCCTGAAGTATCCACCCCATGTGAGACCCATACAGGCTCAGAATCCTGAAGTATTCATGAGCAGGGTCCACAACTATGGCTGGATAAGGGGGAGTGTTGTGAATGGGTATTTAATGGGTTGGATGAGTTATTGGGCCAACCCAAGTGGTTGGGCCCATACCCACTTGTATTCTCCCCTTTGGCTATAAATATAGACTTGAGGGCTCTCCCCTCAGTGCTTGATTCATAACATGATTCCTTTTTTTAATCAGCAAGTGTTGTAAATTTGTTAGTTTAGGATTTAAATCATTTCACAGTTATAAGAGGCAACCCATAAGCTTTGCCTCAAAGCCCTGTCGTTTACATACCTTGGCTTTTGTAGAGGTTTTTTTTAATATACATATAAAATTTGTTTTAAAAGGAACCGTTGAAATTAGAATTAAAGGTTTAGAAAGGTTAAAGATAATAGAAATCGGATTATTGCGATTTACCCTCGGTCATCCAAAAATTTAAAAAGGAAGGTGTCGGTGTGATCGCACCTTCGAGAGGATCGTGGATACGGGGTCCGGTCGCGCGTCTGAGCTACGGAACAAAATAATAAAACAAATACGAAAACCCTCCTACAAAACAACACACTAAAATACGTACGGCCGGGAAGTGGCCGTTACATCGACCACTCGATCGACCATAAGGCTGAGGGCAGCTCCTCCATCAGGCCGATCAATCGATCGACCGTAAGGCTGGGGGCAACTCCCCCAGCAGGCCGACCACTCGATCGACCGTAAGGCTGAGGGCAACTCCTCCATCAGGCCGATCAATCGATCGATCGTAAGGCTGGGGTCAACTCCCCCAGCGGGCCAGTTATCCGATCAACCATAAGGCTGGGGGCAACTCCCCTAGCGGGTTGGTAATTCGATCGACCATAAGCCTTGGGATAGCTCCCCCAGCCGGCCGACCGACCCAATCGACCATAAGGCTAGGGCAACTCCCCCAGCAGGCTGGTTACCCGATCAACCATAAGGCTGGGGTAAACTCCCCCAGCAGGTTGGTCAATCGATCGACAATAAGCCTATAGGTAGCTCCCCCAACCGGTCGACCGACCCGACCGACCATAAGGCTGGGGGCGACTCCCCTAGCAGGCCGATCACCCGATCGACTGTAAGGCTGGAGGCCAGTCCTCTAGCAAGACGATCACCTGTTCGGCCTGGAATCCAAGGGCAACCCTTGGCAGACCGAATGTCCATTCGACCATGAACCGGGAGACGTTCCCTTGGGCATCAGCCTAGTGGACCGATCGTCAGCAAGGGTAACTCGATTCCCCCAAACCTGTATCCCGGCCAGGATTACGGGAGTGGGCATACCATTACAATGCGAAAGAAATAAACTTTTTTCAGGAGACAGTTTGGTCAATACGGGCATGTACATTACAAAGCGCGACAGAAGGCCGGAAAATCATATACAAAACGACAAAACAAAGGGGGGTTGTGGGCTAAGCCCCTCCTTCTTCCTGGGCGGCCGTAGCAACGGCATGAGCACCACTCGGCTGATCAGTAACCTCGGGGCGGTCGGCCCCGGCCTCCTCACCATCAGAATCCATCCGAAGCTCCTCAAACCAGACCCCGGAATGCGGGAACCTCCGCTGGACCTCGGACTGACAACTGGAAAACTCCCTCTCAAATGCCTCGTACATCGCCCCGACGACGAAGGACATGGCATTCTCATGCACGGCCTCCTTGTCAAGGCGCTCAGGATCTACCGCTTCCAACTCCTTGATCCAGGCCTCGAATACGGCAACCTGCCACTGGTGCTCCGCCTGCTTTCTCTCACACTCTCGAGAAACTGAGTCGAGCCTAGCCAAGAGAACTCGATCCCGCTCCTCCTTTGCTCCAAGGAGACTTTCGAACTCCGTGACGTCAGCCTCCTCTGCCAAACCACCGACCGCTCGCACCTCGGCGGCCTTTTCCAGCTCGGCGATCCAATCCTCGGCATTCAACTTCTCGGCCAGCACCAAAGCCCTCTCTGTGTCTGACCTCTTCAGGTCAGATGAGAGCTCGGCCATTCGAGTCTCCAACGACCTAACACGAACATGGGCATCCTGAGCTGACTCGTCAGCACCCTCCTCAGCTACCGACTTCATGGCGCTACCTGCCCCTATGTCCGCGAGCGCCACGAATTGGTGCCTCATCGAAAGGCCGACCGAGGACAACTGCACCAAAGGAAAGGGACAAGTCAGAGATTCCCACAGAAAGCGAGGAGCGTTGCCGCACAAGGTCCTACCTGCTGGCCGGCCTGTATCACGAAGGCCGTGAGTCGGTCGCCCTTCATCCCATCCAAAACAGATTGGTCCTGTGGCAGGCAACAGTTCTCAGCCAGCTGCGTCGCGACCCCACAGTCGAAAAAGACGGACTCCTTCAGTCCCACTGGGAAACGAGGACTTAGAAACCCCTCCTCGGACCGCGGAAGATCGGCCTCGACCGACCTGAACACACCCAAGGACCGCTTGTAATCCTCCAGAAGCGACTCCGAGCGGGATGGAGAGAACCCTCCCCAGGGTCACTTGTTCCTCGTCTGAGGAGGCTGGGCGGAAGCATCAAGGGGGAGCGTCCCTGACCACAACACGGACCCGAGCTTTCTTTTGCCCGCCCCCTCCCTGGACCGGGAGCAACTTCTCCCTCGCCAACTTCGGAAGATCCAGCGCCCGGTTTCTTTCGAACCTCCAAGAGATGATCCCCCCTCCGCGGGTTGGGATTGGGCACGGAGGCCGGAATGGAAGGCTGAGAAGAGCCCTGGCTGAACCCGTCTGCAAAACAGGCAAGTCGGGGAGACGACCCTACTCAAGTAAGGTCCGCCTGACAAACACTCTAAACAAAGGGTTCCGAGAAGACTCACCAACGGGCCACACGGTCAGCCGCAGGGTATGATCCGAGAAGAGGACGTCAATCCTTCGGTCGGCCACGGGAACGGCCAACAAGGTGTTAACCACTTTGGCCTCTACGTCGGTGAGTTCCCCCAACTCGAGGGTCAACGAGCTCGCTTTCCCCCATCGAACCGGAAAGTCCACCTCTGAAGGGAAGCCCACAAAGACAAACTCCCCCTTCCAACGCTTCAAGGAAGATGGCAGCCCCAACACCAAGCTCTTCTTCGGACGGGCACTGATGTATATACAGGCGCCCGACTGGTGGTGGCACATGCGAAAGAATTGTGCGAAGACATGAAGGGTCGGCTCTATCCCGCGAAGCATGCAGAGCACGATGAACCCCACGGTAGACTTGACGGCGTTGGGGCAGAATTGACATAGGGCAAGACCATGGGCCCTTAGGAGCACGGCGATAAAAGGATGGAGAGGAAACCCTAGCCCGAACCGAAAGCTCTGTTCATACACCCCGATTTCGCAACGGCCTGGTAAGCAGACCCTCTCATCTTTCTCAGGGGCCCGGGCGGAGCATGGGGAGAGAAGGTAACTGCTCGGCCTGCGTTGGAAGAAGAAGAAGACGACAGGGGACACATGACGTGGCATTGGAAAGAGCTGGGGGAGACTCGGGGGATGAAGAAAAAAGCAGAACCCTCATCAACTGATCCACCGCTTCCCTTTATACCACTTCCCCGGGGCCCTCCGCTCCATCGCGGGCCGTCCACCTGAGCACACGCGTCGACATCCCACGGGGCGCGGCGCATCGAATCCCGCTTCCAGAGGCAGGAGAATTCCAGAATAGCAGCGCCATGATGGCCTCCATTAAATGACGCTACCTCGACTGACGCACTTGTCAAACTCGCACAAATCACATCGCCCGAACCGAACCGTCAGAATCCGAACGGCCCGAGCGATCGGGGCAATTGATACTACCATTCTGAGATGGGCCAAGCTCGAACGGCCCAAGCCCACGTCGCAAGCCAGCAGTCCTAAAGGAGAACGAGCCAAGCGGCGAGGCCCCCACGAAGGCTCGGAGTTGGGTCGGCCCCGCACCGGAGCGGGCACTACTACCAGTCCTCGTCTGCGAGAGCTAACCGCTCCCCTCAAAAAGCGCGCCCCTTAATCACCATTAAGGGGCACCATTACGTTCACCTTCATGACCCATGAAGGCGCCGTCAAAGGGGCACATCATGGGGGCGGAAGTGGGGGACGTTGAGGAGGCGCGGATGTGGGAAGACTCCTATAAAGGGACGCGAAGTACAACATACAAAGGGATCATTTCCTGGATACCGAAACACAGAGGTATTCTACTCACACGACCTTGTCTTCCACCTTACATATCCTCTCCACAGCTTGGCCCGAGGACTCGCGTATCGGCCTCCCCGTGAGCCATACCGATCCCACCGAGTACCCTTCAGATCCGTTCTGATTTAGGCATCGGATGGGATTTGGTCGGAACCAAGGTCCGATCCCCTTAACGAGCTTTCTCGTCTATTTAGGTCGAGCAGATCCAGCGACGCCGAGGCTGCCCCTCAGCATCTTCCCAGCCGAAGCCGAGTGCCCTCAATCACGAGCCCGCTCGCTCCCACCACAAGAAGGCCGTCGCTTCGCCGAGGCTACCCTTCGGCAAGCCGGCGCGAGGATCCGCGCGTCCCTCACCGAGCGAACGTGCCTTCAACCGATCCCAGATGTCCCACGTGTTCCCTTTGACCACGTTGACCTCCAGCCCTCCGATCAACAATTCAGCGGTGAGAAAACTCCCCGAAATAATCTTATTTCATAAGATAGACCACGTCTAGGCTGCTGTTGGGACTATGAAAATTCCGAGGTTCAAACAGGTTTTAAAAAAGCTTTATATATACTAATTAGTGCACTGTACCGAAAAATAACTTTTATTCTCGCTTTATTAGGTCCTTTGCAAACGAAGTTGCTAATCATTGGAATGTGCCTTGCTCTGATAGGCCGCGTATAGACCAATCCCAAACTGAAAAAAACATAGGCCCACGCACGAGTCTGGAAATATGGATCCATGTACTAATTTATTTGGGTACCATGCCGGTCCATGTACCATATCGTGATGACCTAATCGTGCTATACCGTGCCGGCCTGTATGTGCTTGTATCGTGACAGCCCATTCGTCTTGAACAAATGCGTGCTAATTTCAAGAAAATGTTAAAATTCAAATGTGTGGTTGTAAAGAAATAACAAAGCTATCTGAACTTGCTAAAGGAAATATCGGTTCAATGTAATTGCTTATCTTGGCATTACTAAAGCCCCACCACACGTACCTTGGAGTCATTCAACGCCTGTAGCTTTTTGAGCCTGTCAAGATATCGATGCCTAATAACTTGTGAAAGGAATCAGTCCAGCGGTTACAGCTGGGGAAATAAATGAGAAGGAAAAAAGGAGGGAGGGCTCACCCCAGGCCACACATGCATTGGATCCATTCAACATTGTACCTTTCGCCGACTTCTCCGGGAGGGCTCACCCCCGGCCACACACGTACATTGGAGCCATTCAACGCTTGTACCTTTCGCCGAGAATCTTCTCCGCAATCTCACAAGATTTTTGCTTCAATACAAAAAGCCAAGACGAGCAGCAAACTACCGGGATGTCGACTCACACATTAACTCCGCATCCATTAACCTCTCATTAATCTCTCCTTTGTAACGTCGACTCTCGCGGTTGAGCTGAAGTCCACCATCGAGTTAGTCTTTTGACTTTGTCTTTCCTTTTGCGATTTAGTATTTAAGCCGCTCTTATTAACACTAACGTTTTGCTCTATATGTTTAATCGGACTCTACATTAATTCATTGTTGATCTATCCTGTTGGTAAGTAGGCGAGCTATCCGATGTTTCGATATCCTTTTCGCGAAACATCTACGACTACGAACGATTTTAGATTTATGCTACTAATTGTCAAACAATTCTCCATGATCGAGATCCTCATCTCGGTACTTGTTTAACCTCGTATCAGGGCTCAGGACTTTACCTAGTTCCTAATGTCGACTACAATATTATTAATTTAGGTGAATTATAACCAACCAGCTTACTGTTATTTTGAACAAAACGTTTGTACACGTACACAGAGATAAATTGCCTCCAGGACATACTCATCTACCAACAATCAATCAGTGGACCATTCTCTTGGAAAGAAAACGCTACAACTTGGGAAAGACCGACTTCTCGCAGTAGACCTGAAGTCATCCATCGAGTTAGTCTTTTTGGGGGGTTCTCTCTAGTTTTGCGATTTATAGTATTAACGCATTTATAAACAATCTCTTTTAGCTCCATATGATCAGCCGGGATTTACATTAATTAATTCAAAATTATTCCATCCTTAAATATCCGAAGGCAATCAGCCCACCACAAACAGCAGCATGCCTATTTATAGCCACTCACTTGATCATAGCTGCTTCATTGCTCCCTCACCCTGCTTAGCCTTTCTTTCCCACATAAATTATATCCACATATATACATCCCCTTTTATTTCTGCACAAACTCAAGTCGTCAGACATGGCTAAGAGCAGTAGCTGCTTTGGCCATGGATGCAGGCGGGGAAGCTCACTTCCTGCTCATGTGTTGCTGGTGATGATGATGATCGTCGTGTGCATTCAAAACATTCGACCCTGCTCCGGCCTTGATGATCATCATATGGGGGTGGGGCCGGGAGGAGGGATGAGGTGCATAGAGAGGGAGAGGAGAGCTCTCCTCGACATCAAGAAAGACTTGTCTGATCCTTATAATCGGCTGTCTTCTTGGGGTGATTACGAGGACGGCGACTGCTGCGGCGGTTGGCAAGGAGTCGAATGCGACAACGCCACCGGACATGTCGTCAAGCTCGACCTTAGTTACCTTCACGGTGATTCAAACAACGGCACAAGTAAGCTAAATCCATCTATATCTTTGTTGGTGCATGTCAAGTACTTGGATTTGAGCGGGAATAGATTTGGTGGAGCACCGGTACCAGAGTCCATGGGGTCGCTTTCGAACCTCGAACATCTCGACCTCTCCTACGCTGGGTTCGGCGGAGCCATTCCTCGTCAGCTTGGAAACATGTCAAGTTTGCAATTTCTCAGCCTTGGATGCATGCCTAATGTTTTGAATGCTGGTGACCTTCACTGGCTATCCCGGATGACTTCTCTGCGCCACCTCGACCTGAGTGGTGTCGACCTCTCGGGGGCGGTCGACTGGATTCACGACATTAACATGCTCCCTTCTCTTTCGGAGCTCCTACTGGGTGATTCCCAACTCTCGAGCGTTAGCATTAATCATACTTCTCATGATCCCCCCACATTGAATAACCTCACAATGTCCCTCACCACCCTTGATCTCTCTGATAACTACTTCAATACCCCCTTTCCCAACTGGCTGCTTAACATGAGCAGCCTTGTGGATCTATATCTCGATGGCTGCGGGTTCCGGGGTGGGCCACGTATTCCTCAAGGGCATTTCAGTAATCTAAGGACCTTGTCTTTGTTTGGTAATGGAATCGGCGTCGAGATATTCGAGACGTCGGGGAGCACTTTTGGCCGTTTGGAATATTTGGATTTGTCCGGCAATGGTATGAACGGAACGATCAGAACACTCTCGTCCAATCTTACCCACTTGAACTTTTTAGATCTTAGTTATAATGAATTCACTGGCAATATCTCAGAAACCTTGGGAAACCTTCGCAACTTGACTCTTCTTGACCTATCCAATAACCAAATTAGCGGAGCCATCCCAGATACCATCGGGAACCTCGTAAAGTTGGAATATGTATATATGTCAGAGAATCAGATTAGTGGGGAGATTCCAGACTCAATATCCAATTTAAGGAATTTGGAGGTCTTAGATTTATCAGATAACAATATTGGTGGGAATATGCCGGAAGGCATCGGAAACCTCCCTAAATTGGCAGTCGTATATTTGGGGAACAATAAAATAACTGGTCAGTTACCGAGCTTCAATTCCTCAAGCCTAGATTACATATATCTATCCAACAACTCTTTTTCAGGTTCGATCCCATTAAGTTTTGGTACTAGCCTGGAAACGTTGGTATTATCCCATAATCAGCTGACTGGCTCCCTGCCTCAATCCTTTTGCAATCTGACCTCATTGTATCTCCTGGATATTTCCAACAATAAACTTTATGGAGGAATTCCTCGGTGCAACGACGGGTCCTCGTCACTTGATCTTTTTAATGGCAATGGCCCCTCTTTCTTTTGCAATCTTTCAGGGCTTCGTATTCTTGACCTATCAAACAACCTTCTATTTGGAGAAATTCCTGCATGCCAAAACAATTCATCGGTCTTGTCGATTCTTAATTTATCAAACAACACCTTTTCAGGAAACATCCCAGAGACATTTGGATACTTGGGTAGCCTCCATTCACTGCACTTGGAAAACAACATCTTCTCTGGTACAATCCCATTGACGTTGAGGCATTGCCGCGAATTGGTTACTCTTGACCTCAGTGAAAACCGTTTGCATGGCATCATACCTTCGTGGATTGGAGAAAATCTCATCGCCCTACAAGTGCTAAGCTTGAGATCAAATTTATTGACTGGCAGTATTCCATTCCAACTATCAAATCTTTCCTCTCTACAGGTGTTGGATCTTTCACAAAACATGCTCTCAGGACGCCTGTCTCCTTCTTTTGCGAATTTTTCTGCAATGGTTACAGTGCATAATGCTTCGTCGTATGCTTCATACGGAAAATATTACTACTACGAAGAATATCTTTGGCTAATTGCAAAAGGAATCGAAAGTGAGTACACCTCTGTACTATCCGCTGTCAACAGCATAGACTTGTCTGGCAATAGTCTATCCGGAGAGATCCCAAGTGGACTTGTGCAGCTTCTTGGGCTGTGTTTCTTGAATCTGTCTCGAAATCACTTTGCGGGGAAAATTCCAAAGGATATTGGGCGGTTGACACAGCTGCAATCACTTGATCTGTCAACAAACAACCTGTCTGGGGAAATTCCATCCGGCATGCCTGCGTTGAATTTCCTAGGTGCCTTGAACTTGTCTTGCAACAACCTTTCCGGAGAAATTCCATCGGGTGGTCATTTATCGACCTTCCCCGATCCTTCCATTTACGGTGGCAACCCTTATCTCTGCGGTTGGCCATTATCGCCATGCGCTGGTGGCCCACCTCACGCAGATGCTCGAGAAGGGGAAGAACATGGGGACAACTCTGAATCGCTATGGGTTTATTCATGTGCAGCTCTGGGATACATTGTTGGTTTCTGGGCATTCGTTGGTGCTCTCCTCATCAACAAGTCACTAAGGTATTCTTACTTCCTCTCCATCGACAAGCTATACAATTGGATCGATGTGCAACTTGCAATGACCATTGCCAAAGTGAAGTGACAAAGAGCAACTGAAGTCATTGGTAAGGTTAACTGCATACATTGTGTCATATGTTTCTAATTATTAAGGTTTATATATGAATTGATATTACTGTAGTAATCAAGTATTTTTTTAAGATAATGATTGGAAAGTGCTATTTGGTGAAACAAATTGAGGCAAATATTTCATCATATACGTTGACAGTAGTTAACACATAGTGAACAAAGTTTACATATGACAAAACAACATGCATTTGTTTTCATGTGTTTGTGTTGAGTTGTTTACAAAAATATTTGATAAAATGGCCGATAGCCGATTTGATATATATTACCTTGGCGGTAGCCATTCTCACATGCTACACTGGTCCATCCATTTGTAACTGATTACATTTCATCTACAATTTGTTTCCAACAATTTTTGTAACTGCAAGTTAGGTATTTTGGAAAGTTACGAAACATTAGAAAATAAAATTAGCAAACTTTTTAATTAGAATGATTGGAAAGTGCTATTTGGTGAAACAAATTGAGGCAAATATTTCATCATGGATGAGACGTGTTATTGCTCTAAGTTGACAGTAGTTAACACATAGTGAACAAAGTTTACATGGACAAAACAACATGCATTTGTTTTCATGTGTTTGTGTTGAGTTGTTTACAAAAATATTTGATAAAATGGCCGATAGTCGGCGGTAGCATTCTCACATGCTACACTGATCCATTTGATGATCATTTCATCTACAATTGAACAATTTTTGTAACTTTAGGTTTTTGGAAAGTTACACATTCAATCTTCTATATAAATTAGATGTTTTTTAAAAAATTTGAAACCCTTGCCATAAAACTTTAGAATTAAGTTGATACTTTTCTTTTTATTTCCTTTTGCAAACTATTTTTTGAGAAATTCATCGGTTAGTTGAGTGATCTGCAAGTTTGAAGGTATATATGTGCCATTTCTACATAATTAAGGTGGCCATTCACGGCAACTTGATCGAAACTTTTTAATTAGAAAATAAAATTAGCAAGCTTATAGATGATACAACATGCGCCTCTCATATAGAATAGGTTAGAGAATTAAAATTTTTGATTGAAGGGATAGCTTCAAAAATCATTCCGTAATGATAGATTTGAATGAGTATATAACACGTCATTTGAGTGCAAAATAGCAAAGGACTGCTTGACTTGTAAGTGCAAGTACACATTGAGTGCAAAATTAAAAATGAGGACTGCTGGATTGTCACAACTTTGTGAGGATTTCAGGTTCAAATTCTAAATAAAAACCTGAAAATGGTTCTCAGGTACCATATATATCTATGATAAATTTAACTTTCTTGAAGTTTTTTCATCAATTTGTAATGCAGTCCTTTCTAGTTTTAAGTTTAGCTACACATGCAATCATCTGTCATTAGTATTGGTTTTTTGGGGGAACTATTATTGCTTAGTATTCTCAGATTTTAAGTAATGCAAATTGTAGAATTCCATGTTTTCATGACAAGTCATCACAACCAGAAAGTTTTAATACATCAAAGCTACACCTTATTGTTGTCTAGCAAAGATATGTGATCTGCTAATCACCAGTTATTTTTCTATGATAACCAATGGGACTTCTCTTTCGAGATTCTTCACAATTTATGCCAAAAAAACCGAGAGCTTTCATTTTAGTGCCCTTTTCGTAAAATTTTAAAGAACACTTTCATATTCTTACACCATACTTCTCTCTTTGCAGATTATATATCATGTCAATCGTCTATGTGACATTAAGGATGGACCGAAATGTGTGTATCTTTAAAAAAACATGCTCAACCATGCAAACTACTCATATACCAATTCAGAAGCACACCTTATTGAGTTCCAGACTAAGTGTGCGCAAACATATTTTAGCTGTTGGTTTTGATCTACTGTGGGATTTTTCTTCTTCTCATTCTAGTAAGGCTTATTCTCATGAACAATTTTTCTTTTTCTCTCCGCTTCTATGGCATGCATTATGTACATATGGTGAGTCTGTTTCCTCGTACTCCCTAGTTTATGATATAATATTGTCGTACAATATTTTGAGTTTGATATCCCAACTTTACCTTCAATGCGGCTACACTGCTTATCTCTTATGCTTGTTGTATCATTTTATTGCTTTCGACATTAACTTGGATCAAGCTTTGCGTTGTTTTTCACTTAAAAAGGAAAACAGTGCCAAAAGAGACAAATGGGAAAGAACAAACTCATCATTTACAAACACATTACGATGGCCTGCTGGATCCTCAGGCAATGTTCTTGTTGAATCAAATCAAGGGGAAAAAAGAAAAAAAAATATGGAATACACACTTTCATTGATATGTGAAAGTATGTCAGCATTGGGTTGTTTCAGATCGAGTTGTTGGTCCAATAGACAACTTCTACTATAGATATATGTCACAAGAATTTGTATATCTTTTGGAACTTTTGGAACCATGTTTTGCATACTGTTGGGTCAAACGTGATGCGATAGTTTTGTCATTAGTGGCACTTGGTTAATTCAGTGGATCTTGGCTATCTTGATGAAGAGGATCATATTATAAGTCATGTTATTAGTCATGTTGTAAGTCATGGGTTGCAACATGTTGTCCTGACTCAATGGAGAGAAGTTCAGACTACAGGTGTTGAAGATATATTATTGGTATGGCTTCAGATCTTATATTCTTATTTAGATTCTCTCGAGATATTCTATTGTATGCTATTTTGTATAAGATCTGCTGAAGATTTAATTGAAGACATTACCCGCAAATAGCTATGGACTCCAATATGTGCGGGATAACTTGCCCTAAGTGGTTCCTAAATTTGCGGGCCGAAAAATCTGCATGGGTTTCAAATTTATCTGCGTTCCATAGCAGCTCCTATATTGTAGGAGAGCCGTCATATATAAGGACCATGCGGATTGTTCTAGGGTTTGATCTCTTTCGAAAGATTGGTGATCGAGTATCATGGGAAGGAGGTAGACGACTACTGAGGTAGGGATCAAAGGGAGTTTGATCTAGTTGGTTTATGCAAGGGGATCTTGCATGCAAGGGGAGCTTGCATAGATTACTCCATGGGGTTGATTGAGATCACCCATCGTGGTTTGTATTGACGTGGGGGGTATGCTCCTCCTAATAGAAATCTGATAGTAGTGATTGTAATCATTTTTATTATAATGTAGTAATCCGATTTTCTGGACGTGGCCCCGCAGATGTAGGTGTGCGCACCGAACTGCGTTACCAAGTTCTTGCGTGTCGGTTTTTGTAAAGGCCCAACTCTCTCTTTCTCTATCTCTCTTCTTTCTCTTTTTTTCCCTGTGTTTTAAAACCCAGGCCCACAAGCCCACATCCTCTTAATAAAATAAAACCACACTCTCATTTCTCGCTCACCCCCACTCACGCACAAACCCAACCCAAATTTTCCACGTGCCCTTTCTCTTCGTCGCACGCGGCGAACCCAGCCCCGATCATTTTCCCTTCGGTCCGTTCGCTCAACAGCATTGAGCGGCCCATACTTCTCTCATCCGACTCACTCGTCCGAGCCCGGTGAACCCCCCGTTGCGCCCTCTCGTCCGATCCTCTCGCGAGCGACGGCAACCAACGACGATTGTTAGGGTTTTTGAAACCCTATCTTATCTGATGACACACGATTACTTCGTAAGAGATCCCGATGAATTCGGGCCACGCTTTCTTGTGCGATAAGATCTTCTCCCATTCTCTCTTATTTATATGAGATGTTTCCAGTGTTTTGAGATGCGAAAACTATTTTATCTCTTCCAAGTTTTTGTTTTTGCACCTGGGTTTTCTTTTTATTCCTCTAGAGTTTCGGATCTACTTCTGGGTTTTCGGATTTGCCTTTGGAAGGGTCGCATCTGCTACTGGAGTTTCAGATCTCGCTATGGGACTTCAAATTTATTATTTTTCTCACGCAACTACGGTGAACGGTAGATTCAACACCCTAACACTTTTAATTAACTGTTTAATTATTGTTTGCTTGTATGTTTAAATTTTAGTAATCTTTGCCCATGGCTATGTTGTTGTTCTTTTCAGTCGTTTTTGAGTCTGTGGCAAGATGTAGGACTAGAATCGAGGGGCTATCCACAATGATTCATTATTCCGGCAACCCGAGACATATCGACAACCCTCGTTGTTGTCTTTGTTATTTTCCCGTCGTCTTTTCCTTTTCTACTTTCAGCCCCACCGTCCACCGTAGGGGAGATTTTCCGCCGGTGTCCCATCGGTGATTTTATGTGGTTCTTTTTTCCGTTGGATTTAATATATAATATAGATTTGTGGATTTTTTTCTCAAGGCTGATTTTTGAGGTATTATCGGCGGTTGTTTGGTGCAGTCTTGTGACTGATCTTGAGGGGTTATCGCTGGTTGTTTGGTGCAGTTTCAAGACCGATTTTGAAGGAATACTACTGGCTGTTTTTGCAATATCGTGGCTATTTTTCTAGCGGCATTTGGGGGCCGTCTAGCTATTGTTTTTGACCCTGTTTTAGGTATTATTTAGGGATTTTCTGATGGCTTTGGGATGCAGTTTTTTCTGTACAGTTTTCGTTTCTTTAAAGAGGTTTTCAAATAAAATATTTCCCGTTTCATTGTTTTGTGGTTTTATACCGGACGCGACGAAACCCCCCACTGAGCTGGTAGGTTATGGGTTGAGTTGGGTTGCCGAATCTGATCCCTAAAGTGTCAAAATTTTATCTCTTTAAATTTTTTCCTTGATCATTATTTTCAAATGTTGAGTCCTAAATTAGATGCATGTGATAATTGAACAAATGGTTAATTGCTCTGGTAAACGTAGCTGGATACTACACTTGTCTCTTATACCACATGATCCTTTAGATTACATATGCCAAATGCTATATTTCAAGAAATGGATACTAAATACTCGTTAATCAGTAATGGATATTGGACACATGAACTTAACCTGCTACATGAGATTCATATATTTTTGTATAGCTTTTGACTATGTAATTTAGGGATTTTGGACATGACACCCAACATAACTTAGAACTAAAACAATCACACTTGACACCACGGGTTATGGGGTAACTTATAATTGAGAGGGTGCGAGAGCGATTGAAGCCATACTTATGACCACTATCTAGGAGGATTTCCTTTTTATGGATCCTGAGTTCTCAGTAAGGGATTTTGGACATGACACCCAACATAACTTAGAACTAAAACAATCACACTTGACACCACGGGTTATGGGGTAACTTATAATTGAAAGGGTGCGAGAGCGATTGAAGCCATACTTATGACCACTATCTAGGAGGATTTCCTTTTTATGGATCCTGAGTTCTCAGTACAGTTTGACCTTTATACTCGGCCCGGGGTAGCACCCCGCGGTCCTAGTCGGACTTCAAGTTGCACATTGTGCTATCCTGTAACGCCCCGCTCCCCAAAAACGGCGAAAGCGAGAGCGTTACTGGGTCCGCTTGAACTGGAGCGGTGAAGCTCGGGTTCATTAAGCATCTGTGGTAAAATGCAAGGGCAGGTCCTTCGCATGCTTTTCAGAACAACCAGAATTATTCATACATTACAAGCCACATCCAGAATAATAAACGTCCGTACACGAATAAAAACAACAAGCCTCAGCTGGGCCGAAATACAACAAAGATAACATACACCAACAACAACAGAAAGCAACTACGGCAAGCAGCAACAGAATAGCCTACTAGTTCTCCGCAGGGAGAGACTCGGCGTCTACAGCGAACACCTAACTCTCCAAGTCAGGTGTCTCGTAAAGAACCTCCTGGTACTCGGGCTCGGGATCTGACATACATCCAAAAACATGAATGTATGTCAGCAAGGGTCTGCAAGAAGATGTTAGAACACAAGGCAAGATATACAAATTTATACTGGATTTAAGAGGCACTTATAAATTAAACGAGATAACAATAAAAGTTTTAAGCATGGTGATTTTAAAGTAAAAACATCCTATCATGCAGTTCTAAATAATCTGACAAGTAAAGTAAAGCATGTCAATTTCACTTTGCAAGTTTCAAGTTAGTGTCACACGTCTATAATATGGTTCTCGCCTTTAGGACGTGATGAGTGGGTCGTTCTTCTCACGGGGGCTTACCGTGATTGGCGCTAACCCACCGCATACGGGTGGTGCCCTTGAAGAGAGTACCCGGTCATACGCCTAATAGCCGCTCAACCCTGACCCCACCCCAAGATTGGTGCTGGAACACGAGCCAGCCTAGTCAACTCACATGACATCACGAAAGTCACGAATTCGCCTTCGAGGCGCACGATTTCACGATGTCACACTCTAGTTAGTCATTTTAAGACATGCAGCAATTAAGTAATGTGATCATTTATCTTTTACACAAAAATTTCCATGGTTACGAGAGTATCGGGCAATATTTACAACAATTTAACAAAAGTACTGAGTATGAGAATTTAACAAGTATGACATGGAAACTGATTTTTCTTCGCTAATGTTCTAAAGCAAGATATATCAAATTATATGCCATTGGATCACATTTTTAGCCACGGATGTCGAGGAAGTGATTTCACGCGTCATTCCACGTGCAGGTTCTGAGTTATGTAACTTTACATACAAAAAGCTAAAAGAGCATTTACCTTTGCAAATTCACTATAAATTGCATACTTGCCTGTTTTCGGTGATTTTGGTGTCGTTGGGTTTGTCCTGACGGGTACTTCGTTACGGTGATAGTGGTTCTCTGTTTTAGATAAATACATCACCGAATTAGATATTTCGTGAACCAAACACGTTATTAAATTAATCTCTAAAATGGGTTCGTCTGATTTTATCGGATTCACTAGCTATGGTGGTGTTTATTTTGTGTTATAACCATATGATACGCCTTATATTATTCTATTTTTTTATTATTTAAACATTATTTACACTAACAACATGCTGAAATAAATATTAACACTTAAATACACCAATTACAACTAACTAATATTAACAAGGTTAATCACATGGGTTAAAATCTCAATTAATTGTACACCTACCCTCCTACTAGTACTTTCTTTGACTAAGGGTTAAAGTTAATAACCAACATGTTATAATACCCCTCCTATCTTTTTAACTCTCTCTTTGTATCTCTCTCTCCCTGTCACTCTCTCTTTCTTTCTCTTTCTCCTGCTCTCTTTCATTCTGTTCTTTCATTTTTTTTTCTTTTTTTTTGTGTTCCACTCGATGCAGCCAAGGGAAGAACGCACGCAAGGGGGAGGGGGTCTTCACTAGGGCTGTTGACGAACGAGCTTGAACGAGCTTGAACAGGGAGCTTGGTTTTGTTCTTGAACAAAATTCATGTTCAAGCTCTGTTCGTTTACTAACCGAGCTCTAAAAACCTGTTCAAGCTTGTTCGTTAAGCTTACCGAACGAACGTAAATGAACGTAAACGAACATTTACCGAGCTTGTTCACGAGTAGTTAAATGAACGTACTGTTCGTTAACAAGACTTATCGAGCTTGTTCGTGAACATGTTCAGGAACATGTTCGTGAACACACAATCATTTTTGTTCATGAACAGATTTTCAATCAAACAAACGAACGTCAATTTTTTAATTGGGAATAATAATATTTAAATATAATTGCCAATGACTAAATCAATTAAATAAAAAGATTAAATATTTGCAGGACAAAAACAAATAAATCCAGTATAATAGCTCCATAGATCCCATTACAAGCATCCATTCCAGACATAATAAAAAAATATAGTATTTGTCTAAATTTACTATTTTCGGTACATGTTCATTCACGAACACTTAACGAGCTTGTTCATGAACATCTTTAACGAGCTTGTTCACGAACACTTAACAAGCTTGTTCGTGAACATAAATGAACGAACACAGTTATGTTTAAGCTCTGTTTGTTTACTAACCGAGCTTTAAAAATCTGTTCAAGCTTGTTCATTAAGCTTCCTAAACGAACGTAAACGAACATGTACCGAGCTTGTTCACGAGTAGTTCGTCGAACGTTCTGTTCGTCAACAGCCCTAGTCTTCACCTTCGCACGGAGGAGGAGGGGGCCACGGCGGCGGACTGCGGGTCCCAGGCGGCGGCGTCGTCGTGCAGGTGGCCAGCGGCGGCTTCACGGCGTGGGGGCGGCTCCGGTTGGCCGGCGGCGGGGAGTTCTCAGGCGATGGGGGTGAGGCCAATAGGAGAGGGAGGAGGAAGGAGAAGGATCTGATTGAGGGTTTGTTGGGTTTTGTTGAATCTGAAATCTGTTTTCAGATTTGTTTTGTTTTGCTTTGCTTTCAACTTCAGATCTGAAGTTGTTCTTGGGTTTGATTTGGGTGTTCTCCTCTTTCAATTTGAGTTTTGTATTTAGGGAAGAAATGATTTGGCTGATTTGTAGAAATTGGTTTGGTTGGCTTGGAGAATCTGTTTGCAGGAGAGATTGATTTTGGGTTGTGATGAATCTGAAATGGGTTTCTGATTTGTGTTTTTGCTTGGAGAAATTTTGCAGGGAGTTGGGTTTGATGAATTGCAGGGAAGAGGGATCGACGTTCCTCTGCTGGTTGCTTGCTGCTGATGAAATATAGACAGGGAGGGGGCAGCTTGATGGGGGGAGTTGGAAGTGGGGAGGGAAATTGATAACAATGTTGGATCTCAACCTACATGTAGAGGTGGGATTCATTAGGGGTTAATAAGCTAGGGGTAAAAAATTTTCATCCAATGGTAGAAGTTTAATTAGTAATTCTCCAATTTTAGTTAAGGTAAATAAGTAATTTAGTAGAGTGTGATTTTTAAAATAATGACGTAATTAGTGAAAGTTAAGTGTGATTAGCAATTTTGTAATTAGGGGGATAATTAAGTTAAGATAATCTGTTAAAATTAATAGTCAATTATTAATGATACAGTAAACGAAAAACGGACACGCTCTCGCGTTGACGCACAAAAATAGAACTCACATACGAAAACATCCGGATGGTCAAAACAAAAATACGGGCACACACAATAATACGTCTAGCTGATATCGACCATTACATCTCCTCTTATAAATCACATCACAACAACAATTCTTTTGGTTAGTTGCTTTATTTTTATTATCATTTAAATCATGCCAGGTCAGTAGTTTTCCTTTACAGTTCCGTTTGTATCTTTTAATTTCATGCAAAATAAATCAATTAAATGTTTAACCCAGTTTGCAATCTATTTTATTAATGGTGGTTAAATTCCATCAGGTAACACTCCACTTGAAGATGAGATTCCGCAGTACGAGGAGCCTGAATTTCCTGTTGAGGACGCAGATTTCTGATCCTTAGTGTTACCAGAAGAGTTTTTATCCTGCTTTAATCGTTTTCTTTCAGTGTTGTCTTTAGTTTGAGCTGTAATTTTTCTTTTGCCTAGACAATGTAATTCCTTTCAAGGTTTAATAAAATGAGTATTTCTCTTTATTGTCTTGAATATTTCCTGTTTAAACTATATTGACTTTACTGGTACCTGCAAGACCTGCAAAACTCTTGAGAGTGTGATGATACCAGTTTCTGGGGCATTACAGTTTTGGATTTTCCGCAAGTTCATGCATATTTATTTGATTGACATCTAAGTACTGAATAACAATTGGTATCAAAGCAGGTCATCCGTGCTGCTTTATTTGTCAAAGCAGGTGTGCTCTTGGGATCTCGGTACTTGAATCATGACTACACCAGAAGGTGCCTCCGTTACTCATCCACCACTGCTTATCGGTACAAACTATACTTGCTGAAAGTCCAGAATGCGAGCCTTCATTAAATCCCTAGATGAGAAGGCCTGGATCGCTGTTGTTGAAGGATGGTCCCCTCCGGTTGAGGTTGACAAAGACGACAAGGAATATCTCAAGCCAATAAAAGATTGGAGTCAAGATGAAGATCGTGCAGCTCTTGGAAATTCCAAAGCTGTGAATGCCATCTTCACGGCTGTGGATGAAGAGCAGTTCAAGCTTATCTCTACGTGTGAGTACGCCAAAGAAGCATGTGACATACTTTAGAACGTATGTCCGGGATCACTTGCCCTATGTGGTTCCTAGATTTGTAGGCTGAAAAATCTGCATGGGTTTCTAATTTACCTGTTTTCCATAACAGCTCCTATATTGTAGGAGAGCTGTCATATATAAGGACCATACGAATTGTTTTAGGGTTTGATCTCTTTCGGAAGATTGGTGATCGAGTATCCTGGGAAGGAGGCCAATGGCTACTGAGGTAGGGATCGAATGGAGTTTGATCTTTTCGGTTTAAGCAAGTGGATCTTGCATGCAAGGGGGAGCTAGCATAGATTACTCCATGGGGTTGATTGAGATTACCCATCGCGGTTTGTATTGAGGGGGAGTATACTCCTTCTAATAGAAATCTGATATTAGTGATTGTAATCATTGTTATTATAGTGAAGTAATCTGATTTTCTGGGCGTGTGCCCGCAGATGTAGGTGTATGCACCGAACTGCGTTACCAAGTTCTTGTGTGTCGTTTTTGGATTTTCCGCATGCTCATGCATATTTATTTGATTAACATCTAAGTACTGAATAACAATTAGTATCAAAGCAGGTCATTCGTGCTGCTTTGTTTGTCAAAGCGGGTGTGATCTTGGGATCTCATTACTTGAACCATGACTACATGAGAAGGTGCCTCCGTTACTCGTCCACCACTGGTTATTGGTACAAACCATACTTACTGGATGTCCAGAATGCGAGCATTCATTAAATCCCTAGATGAGAAGGCCTGGATTGCTGTTGTTGAAGGATGGTCCCCTCTGGTTGAGGTTGACAAAGACGGCAAGGAGTATCTCAAGCCAGCAAAAGATTGGAGTAAAGATGAAGATCGTGCAGCTCTTGGAAATTCTAAAGTTGTGTGTAACGTCCCGCTTTCCAAAAAAACAGCGAAAGCGAGAACGTTACGAGGTCCGCATTAACTGGAGCGGTGAAGCTCGAGTTCAATGAGCGTCTGTGATAAAAACAACAAGGTAGGTCCTTGCATGCATTTCAGAATAATAAGAAACATTCATATAAATAAAGCCACATCCAGAAAAATGTCCATACACGAAATAAAGCGAAAAGCCACAGCTGGGCCAAAGTAACAACAAAGAAAACGTACACTAAGCAAGTACTGAAAGTAAAACTAAATGAAGGCAGCAACGGGGTATGTAATGTCCCAGAGTGCCATATACGTTAGGACCTATCTTTTTGTGTTAAATATAGTGTATTTGTGTTTGAATACGTGTGTATAATGCATTGAGTAATGTATTATTGGGCATCATCATTATGTTTCGTATTATAATTATAGTTGTTATTAGTATTGGTGCTAGTCTTGGTGGCATTATTATTTGTATGGCATTCATGTGTTGTGAGTGTGCATGTAGTAGGGGGACAAGTGTGAAAGGGGTTGGGGTAGTGGCGTTGTAGTAATTAAGTAAGGTGTGTGTATAGTAAAGAGGTGGGTGTGCATTAGTAAATGGCATCATTGTAATTAAAACCCCAAGTTCGAGGGTATTTAGTAAGGATCTTGTTGGAATGGCAAACTAATAAATAAATGGATGTTTAGATGAAAAGATCTCTCTCTCTTTCATTTCTCCATCCTTCTACATTCTTCCATTTCCTTCCATTTTTCTATTTTCTTCCATTTTTCCTTTTCTCTCCTTCCCCCATGGGCTAAATTCAGCAGGCAACCAAAAAACAAAAGAAAAAAAAGAAAGAAAGAAGAGAAAAGGGAGAGAAGAAGAAAAGGAAGAAAGAGTGTAAAGAAATCCTAGGATGCTAGCTTAGAGGAGGATATCCATGAAGGTGAGAGACATGGAGAGGAGGCATGGGGGCTTGGGAAGCTTCTATCATGAGGTAGGAATCCTCTCCCCCTCATTTTCCCTTGCACATCATGTAGTTCTTTGTGCAGGTAAGCATGTTTATATTTCTGAAAATTTCTATAGAATCTGTCCTCTGTTTAGTTGTGATTTCTGTCCAAATTAGATGAAGAAAAATTCTTTAAAAAAATATGCTGGTGTAGTTCACGAAATTCTACCCCATAATCATATAAAATATGACATACTTTCAGTTCAAGAATTAGGAGAAAAATGGTTTTCTTTGCAGCTTGTCGGATTTCATCCCCTCACGACACCTTTCAGTAAAACACACACATCTCCCTGCTCAGTTAATGAAATTAGGTGTTCTTGGTCTCATTGGAACATTAACTCGTAGATCTACAACTTTGCTGTTGAGAGTTTTATCCAGATTTGCTCGTAGCTATGAGTAATTTGCAGTTGGAGTTGCTGCATTTCCTGTATCAGTTTTCAGAACTACTATTTGTTGGCAAAATTGACACCATAAATCAGATACTGTACAAGATTTTCTGAAAATTGGTGGGTGAATGTAAAACTTGTTTACCTACAAGTTTGCAGTTGTGACTTTTGTGAGATTCAACCAGAATTATTGATAAACAGCCTTTCTTACAGCCTTTCTATAATTTCCTGCACTTGTTTTATAAGATGGCCTTTGATTCATAATGCAATGGTTATTTCTATTTTGTTGGGATGGTGTACCATGAAGTGCATAACCCCATATGTTGATCTAAGATGCTAACTTTGCATGTGGTTAATTGTATTAAGGGATTGCATGTTTCAATTTTTATGTTGCTTGCATGTACAGTTTGGATTTCTCATCAATACTTTAGCAACTTATTCCATTTTGCTTGTTGTTGTCTTATATTACAATGGTGGAATTGTTGCCTCTATGTGAGAATGGAGTGGGAATTGCCCACATGTAATTTCGGCCATGAGGCCTTGTTGGGCTGTTGTGACATGTTGATGGAAAAGAGAAGGAAGAAAGAGGAAGAAAAAGAATGGCATGTGAATTGCACTCTAATGGGATATTGTGTTTGTGGTTATGGTCTTCAAGTTGCATTTCATATGTTCTCTTTGTTTCAGTCTTACCCTCTAATTAATGCACGGTTGATTCATTGTTTCATATGTAATGAAAGTAAGAATTTATGACTCGGTCCTCTTTAAGGATGGTGACACGGGGTTTGGGGGAACCAAAGTAGTAGGTGGACATGAGGGATGGACCGTTTGTGGTTTGCACTCCTGACGTAGCCCATGAGGCGGGGAGTGGCGGATATAAGGAGGATGAGGAAATGGCTCCTTTGTTAACAACATTGCACGCTTGGCTCAGTCCATAGCATGTCTGGGGGAGTTCCAATTCCTCCCCAACTGGGGGGAGGTCCAGTCCCAAAAGGGTCATACCCACTACGTAGGTTCCAAAATGCTAACCAATGACTTGCTTGATTTGCTCTTCTATGCTCTTAAGTGTGTTCATACTTGTAATTTAATTGTTTACTTCCTCAGCTTGCATTTATTGTTGTTCGGTTATTATTGTAACCCCCTTCCCTCGTACCCATTTCCAGTTTTATATGCGTTTGTTGTCGTTGTCTTGCCATGCATTGTTTATTGCATTATCATGCATGTAGACGCATCGTAGGTAGTGGCATTTGAGGTGAAGTTGGATATCCTACTGGGTCACGCTTTGACGTACCCCACTGTTGTCTTTTCAGGTGTTGGTGTTGGTGTTAGTTGGTGACTATGCGGTGGAGCAGTGTAGTTCTGTGGATGAGTTAGGTTGGGGTGGTGAGGGGTAAGGAGAGAGAGCTATGTACTCTTGGGTTCTTTTGTGGTGGGGCTGAGCTGTTGTATAAGATGGTGTATATATATGGATGATATTAGATAAATAAAGTTCCGTGTTCCTTGTTTTAGTGCTCTCTGTGTTCTGTGTTGTTGTTTGATGTGGGGAGAACATTACAAGTACTATCCCAGCAGTGCACAGTGGACCTGATTTGAGTTTTTCTTTTTGTATTTCTTTTTGTAACACTCGCTGCTCTGGGATCACCTGGGACGGATTCGTACTTCTCGAGCATCCTGGGGAGCGGGACATTACAGGGTAGGTCTCTAGTCCTCCGTATGGAGAGACTCTACGTCAACGACGAACTCCTGGCTCTCTAAGTCAGGCGTCTCAAAGGGGTTCTCCTGGTATTCTAGCTCGGGATCTGACATACATCCAAAAACATGAATATATGTCAGCAAGGGTCTGCAAGTGAAGGTCATAAACCCAAGGCAATGTGTACAAAATAATATTGAATTATGAAGCATCATTAGTTTTATACGAGATGTCAACAACAAGTTTAAAGCATGGCAGTTCTAAGTGAAGTAAAGCATTTCTAACATGGCAGTTCTAAAACAGTTTAAGAAGTAAAGTAATGAGCATGTCATTTCTTTGGATTTATTAACATGGCAATTTAACTGAGACAACAATAGTAAATACAAGTTCCGTGTCAGTGTTTCCTATCTCTCATAGAGTTGACGCCTTTAAGTCGTGATGAGTGGATCGTTCTTCTCGCGGGGGTTTTACCGTGATTGACGCTACCACATCGCATGCGGGTGGTGTTCTTGAAGAGAGTATCCCTTCATACGCTTAATGGCCACTCAATCCTATTCACACCCCAGATTTGTGCTGGAACACGAGCCAGCCTAGTCGACTCACACGACATCATGAAGTCACGATTTCTCCTTTGAGGTGCACGATTTCACGTTGTCACTCATTAGTTAAACATTCCAAAAATGACCAAACAAGATATGCACCAATTTAACAATGTCAATATTTCTTTTTGTACAATATTTTCAATAATTAAAAGAATGTTGGATAATGTTTATAATAATTAAAAGAATGTTGAACAGATTGATTTAATGAACATGCTACAGATAACGATTTTCTTTGCCAATGTTTAAAACTAAAACATATGCAGTCATATGTCGATGCGTCACATTTTAAGGCTAGAACATCATGGTATTATTTTCATGCATCATTTTACATGCAGATTTCGAGTTATACAGCTTTAAATGAAAATGACTATTAAGGCATCCAACTTCAATAATTCACAATAATTTGTACACTTGCCTGATTTCAGCGTTCTTGGTGTCGTTGGGTTCGTCTCGACGAGTACTATGCTACAGTAAGATCGGTTTGCTGATTTGATTAGACATACAATTGAGTTAGGTTTTTTCGATATATCGAAACATTAAACAAACCCTACGACGTCTAATAATCCATTTTTATTAGGTTTTTCTACACTACGATGTGGGTTAAAGATTAACGATAGTTTTACTAACCGTTTACGCAGCGAAAGGGCATCTACGACAGATCTGAACAGCGTCTACGACGTCTATGGACTGAATATTCATCGTGGCGGCGAGGTTGCAGGCGGGCTGAGTGGCGGCAGATCTGGTCGGGGAGGGTTGCAGTGCCCTAAGAAGAGGGTAGCAGAGGGTCTTGGTGGCTGGAGAAAGGCCTGGCGGCTTGCTGCAGGCCGTGGAAGTTGTCGACGGCCTGGGGAAGGTGTCAGGCCGTGGGGGAGGCCTGTGCGTGGAGATCTTGGCGGAGAAGGAGGCCGCGAGTTGGGTTCTGCGTGGGGAAGAAAAGAGAAGGAGGTGGCGCGTGTTCTGTAGAGGGAGAGGGCGAGGGGGAGATCTTCGCGTGGAGCTCTCGACGGTGGCCTGGCGTCGGATAGGGGGAGGTCGGGGGTGGGTTGCGGCCTGGGGAAGAAGGTGGTCGCGAGTTGGGTTTTTGCGTGGAGGAGGGAGGCCGCAAGTTGCAAGCGCGTGGGGAGTGCGGCTGTCGCTTGGAGAGCTGAAGGCCGAAGGTTAATGGGTTAAAGAGTAGGGTTCTTCGCTTTCGGGTAGGCTGCTGTAGGGGAGAGGGAGCTTCGGCTATGTTTCTATATAGGGGTGCGGCTAAGTGTAGAGGGGGGGGGAGAGAGAGAGAGAGAGAGAGAGAGAGAGAGAGAGAGCTTATGGTTTGTTGCTAGCCTTCTATTTGTAGAGCCCTAGGTTTGAAATATAGAGGCTGGGTTTGTACACACGTGAGCTAGGGTATTTGTGCATGGGTTCCTTTGTGCATGATGTGCTGAGAGATGATAGGGTTTTAATATAGTTGGGTGCATGAGAAACCCAGGGAGAAGTTGGGTTCAAGTACAAGCTAAGTCTTATAATATTTGTAGAGTTTATGTTTTAGGCTACCACGTGATGGCCTAGGAGTCTTGCCTGGGTTCAAGTCTAGGGTAGGTTGATTTTAGGTTTTAAAAATATTTAATGGGTTTAACATGGAGGGGTGCGGCTGGTTACAAGTTTGGGTTAGGGTTTAGCTAGGGTTTATAGTATAATAGGAAAGTTAAAAAGATTTGTTTTTTAATAGGGTTAATTAGGGGGAAATTAAAGCTAAAGTAAATAAGGGAAGTTTTCAAAATGAAAACATTAATAGAAGAGAAATCATGGGGTTTAAAATAATACCTATTCAGTTATGGGCTTTAATAGGATTTAATTAGGAAGGTTTTTCGAAGATATTTGAATTTAAAAAGTTTGAATTTTGAAATTTAGATTAATTACTAATGAAAAACATAGTAAATTTTTAAAAATAATTATAGTTAATACGTATTATGGTTCGTAGCTGATACAGATACGAGGTATAATTACACCTAACGACAATACGTAAAACGAATACGCAATAATTAAGGCACTACTGGTGTGTAATGCTGATTGTGCAGGTAATGCTGATGACAGGAAAAGCACTACTGGTGGGTGTTTCTATGTAGGAAATAACCTTATTTTTTGGTACAGTAAGAAGCAGAACTCTATTTTCATATCTACTGCAGAAGCTGGGTACGTTGCTGCTAGAAGTTGTTGCACTCAATTATTGTGAATGAAACAGACGCTGACAGATTATGGAGTCGAACAAGCTGTGTTAACTATTCTATGTGATAATCAAATTGCTATCAACATTTCTAAGAATCCAGTGCAACATTCTAGAACAAAGCACTTTGACATACGTCATCACTTCATCAGAGAATTGGTATAGAAGAAAGTCCTTGTCATAGACTATGTTGCAACATCAAGTCAATTAGTAGACATCCTTACCAAACCACTTGACTCAGGCAGATTTGAAGAGCTACGGCAAGCCCTTGGGCTTTGTCGCATTTGATTTTTATTCAAAAAGTATTGTACATGTTACAACATTGAGAAAGTTATGACTTAAAGAGGCCACTGAGATTCACTGAGATTCGTGCCTTGATCTCCGCGCCCAAATATTTAGTTCTCATTTTTTCGGAAAAGGAAGATTGGTTTTCTAGGGTTTCGTTGTTCCTTCCTGCGAAAGTTTCTCCCTCTCCATCTCAATGGCCCATGATCAAGATCTCAACAGCCTCGCAGTTACTCTCGTCGCTCCTCTACAGCAAAGGCGGCAGCCTCGTCATCTTCTCCTCCTCCAATGAAAAAGAAACGGGTGGTATCCCGATCAGCCCGAGCGTCTTCCCGTCGTCATTCATCTTCCTCACCTGCTCCAATGCCCTCAGACTGCATGCATCACAATGCCATGGAGAATTTGGAAATTGTGCCATTTTTCCCGATTTCTGTCCAGCGTGAGGTACCCTCTTCATCTTTGAAACCCTCTGTTCCCGTCACTATTCAAGATTAGTTCTGGCATCTTCGAGAGACGGGCAAGACACTTGATCTATCTTATATGGATTTTACTTGAGTTCGTCTTAGTCACATTAGACTTGACAAACTGGGTGGAGCTCTAAGGAGTGTCAGGGTTGTTGATGATGATACTATGTATTTGTTAACATGTCGATCTCGTTGCTCATCTGTTAAATTGACCGAGATAGTAGTCTTGGAAGATTCAGATTCATCAATGTCGATATCTGCCAAGACTAGGGGTTGGGTTAGGGTGATCTGCCAGTCTCGCCCTCTACCGTGTGCCCATCAAGCGCATACAAGTTGCTATGCTTCTTTCCCGTCATGACAATCAGGCATCCTCGAAAAATACACAGTTGATCCTCCTCGACCACTGCCCTTTTAGCCCATCCCGGTCAAAGCTCCTACTGTTATTAGGCCACTGCGAAGATCAGGAACATGTCTGACGCCATCAAACACACGGACGATGCCATCGTGCATCCTGACTCTGACCATGCCACGGCCAACCTGCTCGCACTCCATACCATTCCCTACGAGAATCCTCTCTCTAATGTATGGAATGTATGAGTCGAATGCACTCCGATCCGGAGTCATATGGAGTGCACACCCTGAGTCCAATAGTCACGAATATTGCGCTTCTCCCACGGAGTATGCCGCAAACACGAGTAATCATCCTTGTCAGAAAACATCCCGTCGCGTGCTCCAACATGAGTCGAACTCTGAGCAACCTCTTCCACAACACCAATCGATGTCCTTACTTTCAACCTCGGACAATCCATCTTCCAATGCCCTCTTTCATTAAATAAATAGCATTTGTTGTCACCACAGCCCCCCTGACTTGGACCACCGCCGATTCCGACTCTTGGAACGGCCCGTCTTGGATCTTGGAGTGGGTCCACCCTCTTGGCAACCCCTGATGACATTGGGTACATCACAACCATCGGTCTCACTTAACACCAAACTTTGGAGATTCTTAGTATGCAAACTTCACCTCATCCAACGGGAGTGAGTCTCGACCATTTAACATCGAGCCTACAAACTTGGAATACACCAGAGCAAGAGAACACAATAGAGCCATGGCATGTTGCTCGTCCTCTATCACACTCCCCAATTCTCGTAGGTCCATTACTATACGGTCCATCTCACCAACATGGTTCCCCTTTTCATCATGTGCGTATAGAAGCGTTGCCACAATTACAACCTTCAATTGATGTCTTAGTCGAGTACCGAACTTCAAGCATCCTCCATCGGTCGCTCACGACCTCAACATCGACAAATTGCCTAAGAATCTCATCCTCAAGATTGCATGATCTCGCCGAGGGCTTTAAGCTCCATCATTCGCTTATCATACACAGTTGCCTTACATGGCATGCTTGCATCACATACGACACCGTAAACTCCATGGTACTTCAACAAAGCCACCATCTTTTGTCGCCATAGACCATAGTTGTCCCGGCCATTAAGCCTCTCTACATCGTATAAACACTCGGCCGTCTCCTCACAAGAGCAAGACGACATCGCGGCACTACACTTCTTCGCAAACCGGAAGCTCTGATACCACTTGTTGGAACCATGTGCACCTCCCTAACACTTAGGCTAGATACAAAATGGCACACAAATAATCACAAGGCCCAAATTCCACCGAGGCGTCACCTACGCATAAAACCAAACACCTCACAGGCACAAGAGAGTTGTCACCAACAACCAACCCCATCAACGATCTTGCGATAGATAATGTAAGCACACAAATATAATACGAAATAAAGAAAGCAATACAAAAGAGACACGGAGATTTACCCTGGTTCGGTTGCAAATAATCTACATCCAGCATCCAATGCACCCGGTTCCACCAATGATCAAGTAAGGCATACACCGACCCATCTTCTTCTTTTTCCTCCTCCACAATGAGAGAATAGCTACAAGCAACAAAACCTAACCCTAGATCTCTCATCAAGCTCAACCACACTCTCAACCAAGTGTGAATTCTTGATAACAAAGCCCCTACAACATATAGAGCTCTTCAAGGGACCAATCACACATCTAGCTAGATCACTCTTTGGTAATATAGCTTCAAAGTAGGAAAGTTATCCAAGTGACTCAAGATCTACAAACTAGAGGAAGAATAACAGTCACCATGGATCTCATACAAGAAGAAGCCCTCTTGCTTCTCCAAAACCTAGCTTCCTCTCCTCCAACTCTCAGATCCAATCTCACTTGGCTCTCCTGAAAGAAATGGCAGCGAGCTCTTATTTTTCCTCTCTGGAAAAACGAAACGAGAGCCGACAGTAGTTTTTTTTTTCCCGCTCTGTAAAAGCTGCTGGCTTCTCTTCCTATCAGTCAAGCCAAAGGAAACAAAAGGGGCCTTTCAGACTCAACAAGTAAGAGCATGTGGGAAGGGTTCAAGTGCTGTGCAAGTAGGAGATTTTTCAGCAATAAAAAAACAACAGTTCTCAAGTAATTTGATATCTTATTTCATTCCAACCACCACCAATAACACACGCATTACAACGAACACAATTTCATCGACATGCAACATACAAAACTAGATAACATATGACCGCACTCTCCTTTCACAAAATCAACCACAGAGCCGCGTCACGAGATGGGAATCGATATTTTCTTGGGTTTCTGCTCCTCCTCCACGGGCTTTTTCGCAACCACTACCGTCAGCACCCCATCCCTGTACGTGGCCTTCACATCCTCAGCATTGGCATCCTGCGGAAGAGTGAACTTCCTCATGTATTTGGCCCTCCTCCTCTCTATCCTTATCGGCTTCACCCCCTCGGCGGTCGCCTCTCCGATCTTCCCGATCTTCTTGCTCTTCTGCTTCTTCCCCGTCACATGCAGTATCCCATCATTCACCTTCACCTGCATTTTGAACGGTCGAAACCATTCATTTTGATCTTCATATTCTAAAACATCAAGATACCAAATATTAGACGAATCGAATAAGTACCTTGATCTTGTCCACCTCGAGGCCTGGCATGTCCAGCAAGAAGTGATATGAATCAGCATGCTCGTAGATGTCTGCCGGAGTCCGGAACATGGCCTTGGCGTTCTTCACGTATGCTCTCGCCGGCGGCTGGAGCATCTTCTCCATCTCATCTGGGATCCTGAGCACGTCACGCACTTCCCTTGGGAGAGAATCCATCAAGCTGGAAACAAGCAGGAATACAAAGTTTACAGGAGCGAAAGTTTTAACAGGGGTTTGCTGCGGGGAACAAAGGCCTAGAGACAGCAATTATATGGCACAAGATGGTCTGGACTCTGGAGAATTCTTTCTCATGCGCAGTCTGGAAACTTCTTGGCTTCTGAAGAAGATTGTAGGAAAGAATGCAAGATATTTTGGATACGGCGGCGTATAATTTTTCTTGGGCCTTTTGTTACTTTTTTCTTGGTAAACATGGACTTGGCCATACCTTTTTCTTAATTTCTTTTGTTCTTCTGGTATAATTTACTTTGGTTTTGCAATTTGTGTGATAAATGGACAAAATATTAGCCTAATCCTGATTCGTAAAATATTTTCATGGTTAGGCTTTTATTGTGCAGTTGGCACGTTGAGGCTGATTCAGCGTTACTAGTTTACTACATCCTTCCTGAATACTCCATCCAAATTGCAAGACCCAGTTGACAAGGCATTCTTGGTCCCAATGCAAACAACATTGACCTGTGCCGCCGGGGGCCTGGATACTCGATCCAAATTGCAAGAAACAATTGACAAGGCATTCTTGGTCCCAATGCAAACAGCATTGACCTGTGCGCACGCGCCGCCCGGGGGGGTTACTTCATCCCTCCTGGATACTCAATCCAAATTGCAGGGGGGGATACTCGATCCAAATTGCAAGAAACAATTGACAAGGCATTCCTGGTCCCATTGCAAACAGCATTGACCTGTGCGCGGCGGCGGGGGGACCTGGATACTCGATCCAAATTGCAAGAAACAATTGACAAGGCATTCCTGGTCCCAATGCAAACAGCATTGACCTGTGCGCTCGCGCCGCAGGGGGGTTACTACATCCCTCCAGGATACTCGATCCAAATTGCAGGGGGGATACTCGATCCAAATTGCAAGACCCAATTGACAAGGCATTCCTGGTCCCAATGCAAACATCATTGACCTGTGCCGGGGGGCCGGGCCTGGTCCCAATGCAAACAGCATTGACCTGCGCGCGACAGGCGGGGGAGGAGGGCCTGGATACTCGATCCAAATTGCAAGAAACAATTGACAAGGCATTCCTGGTCCCAATGCAAACAACATTGACCTGTGCCGCCGGGGGGGGCCTGGATACTCGATCCAAATTGCAAGAAACAATTGACAAGGCATTCCTGGTCCCAATGCAAACAACATTGACCTGGCCGGGGGGGCCTGGTCCCAATGCAAACAGCATTGACCTGCGCGCGGCAGGCGGGGGAGGGGGGGCCTGGATACTCGATCCAAATTGCAAGAAACAATTGACAAGGCATTCTTGGTCCCAATGCAACCAACATTGACATGTGCCACCGGGGGGGCATGGATACTCGATCCAAATTGCAAGAAACAATTGACAAGGCATTCCTGGTCCCAATGCAAACAGCATTGACCTGCGCGCGACGGGCGGTGGGGGGCCTGGGTGGGGGTGGGGATGGATACTCGATCCAAATTGCAAGAAACAATTGACAAGGCATTCTTGGTCCCAATGCAAACAGCATTGACCTGTGCGCGCGCGCCGCCCGGGGGGGGTTACTTCATCCCTCCTGGATACTCAATCCAAATTGCAGGGGGGGATACTCGATCCAAATTGCAAGAAACAATTGACAAGGCATTCCTGGTCCCATTGCAAACAGCATTGACCTGTGCACGGCGGGGGGGGCCTGGATACTCGATCCAAATTGCAAGAAACAATTGACAAGGCATTCCTGGTCCCAATGCAAACAGCATTGACCTGTGCGCTCGCGCCGCAGGGGGGGTTACTACATCCCTCCAGGATACTCGATCCAAATTGCAGGCGGGATACTCGATCCAAATTGCAAGACCCAATTGACAAGGCATTCCTGGTCCCAATGCAAACATCATTGACCTGTGCCGGGGGGGGCCTGGTCCCAATGCAAACAGCATTGACCTGCGCGCGGCAGGCGGGGGAGGGGGGGCCTGGATACTCGATCCAAATTGCAAGAAACAATTGACAAGGCATTCCTGGTCCCAATGCAAACAGCATTGACCTGCGCGCGACGGGCGGGGGGGGCCTGGATACTCGATCCAAATTGCAAGAAACAATTGACAAGGCATTTCTGGTCCCAATGCAAACAGCATTGACCTGCGCGCGGCGGGGGGGGGGGGGGGGGGGCTGGATACTCGATCCAAATTGCAAGAAACAATTGACAAGGCATTCCTGGTCCCAATGCAAACAACATTGACATGTGCGCGCGCGCCGCCGAGGGGGGTTACTTCATCCCTCCTGGATACTCGATCCAAATTGCAGGGGGGATACTCGATCCAAATTGCAAGAAACAATTTACAAGGCATTCCTGGTCCCATTGCAAACAGCATTGACCTGTGTGTGGCGGCGGGGGGGGGGGCTGGATACTCGATCCATATTGCAAGAAACAATTGACAAGGCATTCCTGGTCCCAATGCAAACAGCATTGACCTGTGCGTGCGCGCCGCAGGGGGGTTACTACATCCCTCCTGGATACTCGATCCAAATTGCAGGGGGGGATACTCGATCCAAATTGCAAGACCCAATTGACAAGGCATTCCTGGTCCCAATGCAAACAACATTGACCTGTGCGTGCGCCCGGGGCGGGGGGCATCACATGGATAACCAACACAACAAAGATCAAGTGAATCCAATGCTATTTTATCTTCTATCTAAACTTTGCAAATTCAACATTCTCAGACGTTTCACTTTTTGCAACATGTGGATCACTGGTAAAATGCATCTAGTGCTCATCCATATTTGGGGGCTTGGGGCTTTAGAATGTGTACATCGATTCAATACAAAAATTTCAAAAAAATAGGGGAATATGGGGTTTTTGTGCACGTGCACACAAAAATTCACTTGTTTTTTTGGTGTGGTGATCATCAATGGGGGAATATGGGCTTTAGTTGTGCACGTGCACAACTACATCATTCCATGTATGTGTGTGTAGGAAAAACGGCTCTGTGCACGTGCACAAGTTAGCTGTCCATGCACACAGAAAGCCCATTTTGTCCTTACTTTCTGAAATTTTTTAGAGGATTGTTGTACACCACATTGATGATCACCACACCAAAAACCAAGTGAATCCAATATTATTTAAATCTCAATCTATTCGTTGCAAATTCAACGGTTTAAGAACAATAAAACTTTTTAATACGGGTGGATCGAATGTCAACTACCCCTAATTAGGGTCCACCCATATTTGAAGTTTTGGGATTTTAGAATGTTGTAACAATCCAATTAAATTTTCAAAAATAAGGAAAATGTGTTTTTATGCATGTGCATAGCTAACTTAGTTGTGCACGTGTACAACTACATCTTGTCATGTGCGTGTATGGTAATTATCTGGTGAGAAATTTTCACACCAAATGATGGTGAGAAAACATTTTTTTGAAATTTTTTTACAATTTTTAATGTTTAATCCTTACAATTATATACACTAGTGAATATAATGAGTGAATCTGATGGGTCCGGCCCACTTTTGGGGCCTTTGGATTATTTTATTAGAATAGGGGCATTTGAGTAATTGATTATTTTTGGGAAATTATATTAGATGGGAGGGTTGTAACCGGCCCTAGTATGCTATTATTGATTTGTGAGTGAAATCTTTGATTAGACGAGTGCGGACGTCCTCTTATTAGCGTCATGGGAGGAGGATAAACCTATTTTGTATTCAATTATCTTGATTTGTGCTACGTTTCTCTATAAAGATTGGATCTTTGCTTCCGGATCTATCATTTTGGTATCAGAGCGACAACGATCCATGGCGGCGTCCACACGAAATAAAGATGGAATCGAGGCAGGGGAAGAGAGAAACAATGGAGAGATCGAAGAGATTAAGAAGACGGTTGCGGAAAATAACGAGGCTATCGCTAATTTAACGAAGGCCATAGGGGAGATCGCTGCAAAACAAGGCAAGACGGAGGAAGCCGTTACTCAGATGACTATCAAGCAAGGCAAGATGGAGGAAGCCGTTGCTTAGATGGCTTTCCAATTCGCGATCTTTAACGAAAAGATGGGATCTGGTGGCGCAAACCTTAGTTCGTCCAAAAAGGCCCCGCCTTTGGTGAAAGGAAAGGAAAAGGTGGAAGCTTTCGAGGAGGGAAGGGATAGAGTCTTCTACAAGACAGGGTACGTCACTAACGACGACGAGGAGGATGAGATGGAAGCCCCATGGGAGCGCAAGAAGCTCGGGGAAGGCCATCGGACACAAGAGGGGGAGCGGCCGAACTCCCAGTTACAGCGGGGGGCTCGGCCGCTGCCAGATCTGGGCGGGGGACCTCCCCCGCCCTCGGCGACAACCGGCAGGGTCGACGGGCCCTATCGACCTTCGACAGGGCCCGCCGTCCCCGCCAGGTCAGCGGGGAGGCCCGCTGACCCTCTGGCAACCCCGGCGAGGACTGCCGGAGGGTCCGCGGGGTCAGGCAACCCCCTGGCAGCCGCCTAGGGGGAGGCGAGCACGGCCAGGAGCCTGGTGGATTTTCTGACTTTTCGGGGCAGCGGCGAGGGGCTGAGGCACATTTTCAGGGCAGAACGGAGCATCTTCAGAGCAGATCTGACCCCTTGGGCTTTCCCGAACAGCAACAAGGCCCGGAGGAGCACTTTCAGGGCAGAACTGAGGGGGTGGCCCCAGGCAGGAAGCGGGACAGTATTACGGAGGCGGAGGAAGGGGTAGAGACCATTATGACGACGGCGGGGGAGGCTATAAGGCAGAGTTTGGCGATGATGCAGGATGGGATGACTTAGAGGGCATGCGTGGAGGTCTCTAAGGGGATTATGGTGGCCACGGAGAAGGGCCACCTAGAGGTTATGAGACCCAGGACGAGAGATGGCATCACTATCACCAGCCCCGCCGCACAGAGGGAAGACCAGACCATGGTCATTTTGCGGGTGACGGAAGGTTATGGAAGCTGAAGATGCCCATGTTCAACGGGGAGGATCCGCATGCCTGGCTTTTCTTGACAGAGAGGTACTTCACGGCTTATCACATGACAGAGGCCCAGAAGTTGGAGGCAACTGCCATTTGCATGGAGGGGAGAGCTTCGGGTGGTATCAGTGGAAGGAGAGGATGCATCATTTTCGCAGTTGGGAGAAGTTGAAGGATCTTATTTTGGAGAAGTTTCGAGATCCCCCACCTGGTAAACCTTCACGAGCAGTTATTCGCCCTCAGGCAGGAAGGACCAGTGAGGGATTATATTAGGAAGTTTGAGACCTTGTCGAGGCGCGTGCACGGAGTCACTGATGAGTCACTAAAGGGCACATTCATGAAGGGGCTAAAGCCCAGTCTTCGTGCGGGGGTGCGGCCATACAAGCCCAGGGGCTGTCAGAGGTCATGGAAATGGCACAAATGGTCGAGGATGCTCAGGCTTAGGAAAGGAGAGTTAGGAGTGGGTATGGTGGTCAGGTGCAGCGCAGGTCATCAGCTGTGTCAGGAGGGATGAAGGCTACCACATGGATAGATCAGGCGAGTGAGGAGAAAATTGAGGAGAAAAGCAGCGCACAGCCAGCAGTGGGATAGTTCAGACGGATGACCGACGCCGAGATGAGGGAGAAGAGACAGAAAGGGCTTTGTTTCAGATGCGATGAGAGTTTTACCCCAAGGCACCACTGTGGGTGCGCAAGCTGCAAGTGCTGATAGCCGGTGATGACGAGGAGGATGTCGTGGAGGATGAAGACCCGGGAGGGGATGACGATCACGACTTGGAGTAGGACCGCCAGAGACTTCATGCACCACCTTGAGGACAATGTGGTTTTCAGGGACGGAGTAATGATGGGTCTGGCCCACTTTTGGAGCCTTTTGGGTTATTTTATTACAATAGGAGCATTTGAGTAATTGATTTTTTTGGGAAATTGTATTAGAGGGGAAGGTTGTAGCCGGCTTTAGTATGCTATTATTGATTTGTGAGTGAAATCTTAGATTAGACGAGTGCGGATGTACTCTTATTGGCGTCTTGGGAGGAGGATACACCTATTTTGTATTCAATTATCTTGATTTGTGCTACTTTTCTCTATAAAGATTGCATCTTTGCTTCCGGATCTATCAGATTCTGAGGAGGATTTAAGCATCGATCCACCCATTAGAAACTTTAACGGTTTCAGAATACTAGAACTTTTTATAGTGTTTTGGTCGAGGATCAAATTCCATTTTTTCACCCATTTTTGAGGTGTATAAATGAATGAAGTGAAGGAGGAAATTTTTTTTGAAAAAATCTTTAAAATAAAAACATTTTCGCATGAAAAATTACGTGCAAAATGTTTGCATATGAAATTTTTTTCTATACATATATGGGGAAAATGGGCCTGTAAATGTGCACGTCTAAGTTAGCTGCGCATGCCCACAAAAAACCTTATCTATCTTATTTTTTTGAAATATTTTATAGGATTGTTTTACACATTCTAGAACCCCAAAATCCGAAATATGGGTGAACACTAGGGGTATTTGACCATCGATCCACGCGTTGCAAAAAATTCTATTGTTCTGAAACTGTTGAATTTGTAATGGATAGATCGAGAGTCAAATAGCATTGTTACTTGATTTTTGGTGTGGTGATCATTCATAAGATGTACAATAATCCTAAAAAATTTTAAAAAAGGGGGAAATGGGGGTTTTATGGACGTGCACAGCTAACTTATATGTGCATGTCCACACGCCCATTTTTTCCTATATATAGACAAATTTTTATGTGAGAAAAATCATCTGATAGACCCTGCGGGTCTAACTCGCAGCCCCCATGGGCCGGCCCAAGCCGCCGGCCCTAGCTTGTGCCGCGCGCGCCCCCTATTGCCTAGGAACCCTAGTTTTCTCTATTTATAGGGGCTAGCCGTCATTGGTATTTGGCATGCTTGATATTGGATATTTTCTATTGAGCGTCCTTAGGTTTAGGTCTTAGATTAAACGAGTGTGGACGTCCTCTCCGGCGTCTTGAGAGGAGAGCACACCTCTTTTGTGCTCAAATATCTTGTTATTTCCATTGTTTTATCTATTAAAAATCGTATCTTTGTTGGTTTCTAACATTTTGGTATCAGAGCACGTGACGATCCATAGCGGCCACGACAAGATCGCACGACAAGATTGAGGCTTTGGAGACAAAGTTCACGAGCGAAATCGACGGGATCAAGAAATCGTTGGCGGCAAACGATGAATCCATGGCCAAATTGACGGTTTCCATCAACCAATTGACGGCAAATCAAGCGAAGCATGACGAACAATTCGCGCAATTGATGGCAACCCTAAATCAATTGGCGGCGAACACCAATGGGGAGGAGAACCCTAATTCGACACCAAAGGCGACGCCTTTGAAGAAAGAGAAGGAAAAAGAGGAGATTTTGACTCAAAATCAACCCTTTTTTGTGGAGAAATTGGACGAGGACGAAGACGAAGAGCCATGCAAGGTGGATTATCACGAGGAGGTGCGGCGCCACGCGGTGGAGTATCAAAGGGGGAACGGCGGCCCTAGCCACCCTTTTCGGACAGCGCACGAAGGCGAGGAGGGGAGGCCGGCCCCCCAACCCCCTTTCGGGGGGCGGCCGCCATGCGACGGAGGCGGGGGAGGTCCCCCCGCCCAGCGAAGGGGCCCGGCAGGGCTGGCCAGTCCCTGCCGGCCCCCGCACAGGTCCAGCGACCCAGCCGGACCTCCGGCAGGGCCAGTCAGCCATGCCAGGTGGCCGGCAGGGCCTGGCGACCCTGCCAGAGGGCCGGCAGGCCCCGCCTGTGGCGTATAGGGGACGAGAGCCCCTGGCAGCCGCCAGGGGGGAGGACGCGCACGGCCAGCCTCCAGGTGGGCTTTTTGAGCCCTACGGACAGCGGACATCGGTAGATGATGGTCGCGGACAGTTTTTGGGAAGGTTCTTCGATCCTTCGGGACGGCGTCCAGTAGCGAAGGACCCAGTGTACGGAACCGATGCGGGAGAGACCATTATTATGACGGCGGGGTGGCTACGAGGTGGAGTTCGGCGATGACGTAGGTTGGGACGATTTCGAGGGCCGACGAGAGGATTACCGAGGAGACTATGGGGGTCGCGGAGGAGTGTCACCTAGGCGGTACGAGACTCACGACGAGAGGAGGCAGTGCTACCATCCACATCAGCAAGAGGATGGGAGGCCCGAGCAGGGGCACTTTGGAGGAGATTGCAGAGTCTGGAAGCTGAAGATGCCGATATTTTCTGGGGAGGATCCACACGCCTGGTTGTTCACAGCGGAGAGATATTTCACGGCGCGCCGCATGTCTGAGGCGCAGAAGCTAGTGGCAGCAGCCGTTTGCATGGAGGGGAGAGCTTTGTGGTGGTTCCAGTGGAAGGAGAGGAGGCAGCAGATCCAGAGCTGGGAGGAGCTGAAAGACTTGGTGCTGGAGAAGTTTAGAGGACCCCGCTTGGGGAACCTACACGAGCAGCTATTTGCCCTCCGGCAGGAGGGGCCGGTGTGGGAGTACATCGAGAGATTTGAAACACTGGCAGGGCGGGTTCATGGGGTGTCGGACGAGTCGCTGGAGGGCACCTTCTTGAAGGGGCTGCGACCTAGTCTTCGAGCTGCAGTGAGGCCATACAAGCCTCGGGGGCTTTCATAGGTCATCGAGATGGCGCAGATGGTGGAGGACTCCCGAACTGAGGATATGAGAGGCGGGAGCAGCTACAGTGGGCAACTACAGTGGGCAGCTATAGCTGGGCACCACGACTGGAGCATGCGGAGCAGGGGTCACTACTGAGGCAGTTCAGGCAGGGCTTGAGAAGACGGAAGGGCAGAACAATCCACCATCGACCGGGGGCCCTTTCCGAAGGATGACCGATGCAGAGATGAGGCAGAAGAGGCAAAAGAGGCTCTGTTTCAGATGCGACGAGCGCTTCACTCCCGGACACCGTTGTGTGGATCGAAAGATGCAAGTGTTAATAGCGGAAGCCGATGAGGATGAAGATGTGGAGGACGAAAGAATCGGAGGGGAGGACGACTCCCACTCGGAGTAGCACCGCCGGTACTTACACCACCTTGAGGACAAGGTGGCTCTTTGGGGGGAGTATTGATAGACCATGCAGGTCTAACTCGCAGCCCCCCATGGGCCGGCCCAAGCCGCCGGCCCTAGCTTGTGCCGCGCGCGCCCCCCTATTGCCTAGGAACCCTAGTTTTCTTCTATTTATAGGGGCTAGCCGTCATTGGTATTTGGCATGCTTGATATTGGATATTTTCTATTGAGCGTCCTTATGTTTAGGTCTTAGATTAAACGAGTGCGAACGTCCTCTCCGGCATCTTGGAAGGAGAACTCACCTCTTTTGTGCTCAAATATCTTGTTATTTCCATTGTTTTATCTTTAAAAATCGTATCTTTGTTGATTCCTAACATCATCGTTGCAAAAAACGTGAGAAAAGAGTTTTGTGTGGATTTTTTCGATGATCCAAACCACTGAAAGTATTTTAAACACAGGTTAAAACACTTACATACTGAAAAGCAAGAAAGCCCCTATATTTACCTATTAATCGAATTGGTACCAAATGTTCTATTATTCTAAAATCGTTAAATTTGTAACAGCTTAATCGAAGGGCAACCCCCTTAAGATTCCCACATTATTTTCTGGTACATACATGTATATTAAACATTAGGGAATTTTTAAAAAAAATTCAAAAAAATAAAAATATTTTTGCACCTAAATCCTGTGCGAAATTTTTGAACAAGATTTTGGCCATATATATTTATATATGTATATGTTTATATAGGGATTCATGTAGATCAGGTGGCACCTGATCTAATAGATCAGGTGCATGACACAAAAAGGTGGACCTCCAAAGAGTACAAGCCCATGTGGGGCTTGTATTCCACCTTTTTGTGTCATGGCACATGATCTATTAGATCAGGTGCTACCTTTTCTACATTAAATCCTATATATATATATATAGAATAATGGGTATCATATGATAATGGAGGCTTAGCCTCATATACTAAGACACAAAAGTTGGGAAGTACAAGCCACACATGGGCTTGTAATTGTTGTATCGCCCACTTTTTGTGTCTTGGTATATGAGGCTAAGCCTCCATGGTCATATGATACCCATTATTCTCATATGTATGTGTAATGATTGATGGAAAAACATAAAACAAAACAAGAAGCAATCGATATTTTTGGGGGAAACACCCATAACCAAAAAATGAATCTGTGTATATATTTATATGTATGTATACATATAAACATACATGTATATTATATATGTATGCACACAGACCCGCCCAAGCAAACCATGATTCTTAACCTGATCGTATTGTGATCCAAGATGGGGAACCAAATCTCCCTACCAACTCACATAATCTACTGCTTAAAGTAGCTTACTATGTATATTGATGCCTAGAATCTCGTAAAGCCGTGATCTGATTGCTGAGACAAGGATTCACGCAACAGAGAATCTGGGCAAGGTTTCGTCGGGCTGAAAGACTCCTTCGCCAACGGCACCTCATGAAGGAGCCTCTTTCTTCTTTTTGTAATATTGAAGGCCGGTTACGCCATGTTAACGGAGAAAACATTCCACACTTTTCATTGTAACAAACTCGTTAGCTAAAATATCGAGATCTGCCTCGCCTACCATAACTGTGTCACCTAATAAAGCTAGACGTGCGTCCCCTGATAAAGCTGGCCGTGGCACACATGTTGAACGGATCCGTTGTTAACGGCCTGGAGATAATGCGGCTCACCGGCCTGAGATCATGCCGCTGTGGTTGTGCGAGCTAATCTTGATAGACAGGCAAACGCTCAGGCCACAAAATCGAAGGGGTAAACCTTAGGTGCCAAGGTCGTCCCTTAGGAGTTTGCTGGTGAGGAGCCGGCCTCAGGTAGCGAGGTTGTCCTTGTAGAGGGCAACCGTTGAGGAAACGATCTCGTGAAGATCGTCCTAATAGAGTTGCGCTGCTAAAGGAGCCGGCCTCGTGGAGATTGTCCTTATGGAGCTACGCTGTTGAAGAAGCCGGCCTCACGGAGGTCGTTCTTGTGAAAGTGTGCTGCTGAAGGAGCCGACCTCGTGGAGGTCATTCTCGTGGAGCTGTGTTGAGCCGACTTCGGGTGCCGAGGTCGTCCCTGTCGACTGTTGTCGGGATCTGGTCGGGCTGACATCTGAGCTGATGTTGAGCGACTCTCGAGGATGTGGACAATTGGAGATGTGCCACATTTGTCCAGCTCAGCTGGGCCACACTGTTAGTGGACTCCAACCAAAGCATCATCTACCGCGGCCCCTTGCACATATCGCACCAAAACATACTACAAACCAGGTAAATTAAGCTGGTTAACATTTTCTTTTCTTAATTATCCCTCCAATTTGAGAAACGAGGTGTTTGTTTGAAGTTTCAATGAACTTTCTGGTGTGCCATGATTTTCTTAGATGTATTCTCATGGTCGGATTGGCGGACGATGAAAGTTAGGCTCACAATGTTTCTACAAGCATTCCTAGTCATCAAGCTAACATTTCATTTATGATCTATCATCTTCCGGAGTAAGATTCATGAATATTTGATCCGAAAACATATCGTAAATGAACCATGTCATGTTTACTGTCGTAAGGTCGTTGAGCAATCATGATGTATCTTTGATGTTTACTGCCAGTAGACAAACACCCATGGTGGTGCCATACATGGTAAACACTGTTGGATATTTCTTACAATTTCAAAGAGAAGATAGTCCCACATTGGATGGGAGATAACCCTTTAATGGGTATATAAGAGTTTTCTTGTTAATGTGCTATTGGACTTGTTAATGGGCTAGGACTTGGGGGTAGCTCGCGTGCGCATGAGCCCAAGCAAGGGGCCGAGCCCAAACCGGGTTGAACCGAATGGAAATTGTGGGCGTCGGATCCGAAAAACCTTAGCGTGTGTGCGCTGGCGTCGCGCCTGCGCAGGGGGGTTCACGTGTTTAATAATAGCGCTGGCGTTGCGCTAGGCACTGTCCAACAGCCATATTCCTTTATTAATAGCGTTGTTTAATTGTCTCAACAGCTATATTTTGTTTAATGGCTGTTGCTGCGATCCTGTAGATTCCTTGATGCTGCACATTGCTGCAAACCTCTTCCTCTTCGTTCGAAATCAAAGAACAGTTGCTGCTCGCTGGAGCCTTGTATTGTGAGTGCACACTTACAAGGCCGTTGTCGTTGAATCCTGGAGGGTAGCCGCTGGACCTGTCTTGTACCGAGTTCACACTCTGAGTGGCGGAAATCTACTCTTAAGGACAGTGCCTAGCACGCCTCGGCAAACCGATAAGTCCTTTTCTTCTCTGTTTTATAGCACCATCCTTTATAATCCGCAATATTATCCAACAAACACCAACATGTTTCAGTCGAACCTTTGTGTTTTCTTTGTTTTGTGGGTGGGGGTATGGGACTTCAATTAAGATGTAGCATTGGACATGGATCTTTGATATTAACTAGTCCTTAATGCCTTTGAAGTCATTTTGTTATCTTTTTCAATTTTTCTTTTAAGTCATTTTGTTCTCTTTTCAATTTTTCATCTTTTCTACTTCCCAATTTTGGCTATATTTTTCTTTTCCTTCTCCGTTTTGTTCTTGACAAAAGAAGACTCTAGTTGAATTTAACCTAAGACTGTCCCAGAATCTAACCCTAACTTTTACAACCTGTGCCTAACCTTAAGCTATCATTGTCAGTGTCATTCGAAACATTACTAATATTAGAAGTTGAAATTAATAGCAGTAGAAATTTCCACGAACGCATCAACACTTTATAGCGTAAATTTGGGTCGTTATTATTGTTGTTGCTGCTGACGTTGTTGTTTGTCGATTACCTGGATGTTTTTATTGAGGTGGTTGTCTAAATGTTTCGTTCTGATATGAATGTTTCTTGGCAAAACTATAAAAGAAAAGGCATGAACTTTATGATATTGGCATCATGATCCGACGTGATCATGGCCTTTCTATTGAGTCCATGAAGCCAATCCCAAATTTTTTGCATGATGATGATGTCGATTATAATATTAGCCAACTGTTTCATGGCTTATTAGTATGCATACTAATGTATTCACAGGATGCCTGCAATAATTATACGGTATGGGTTGGTTATTCCTTCGTATAAAAATTACAACCATGTATCTAAAAATTACTACTATGCATCTATTTAATCATAGTCATTACTTCATTTAACTGCTCAATAAAAAAGGAAAAAAAACAGAGGGGGAGGGATATAGAGAAAAAAAAATTCACAAGGTGAATTGATTGATAATTTACCATCATTTATTTATGGAATGTCTAAGAAAGAATAACTATCATCAAGTATATGATCAAGTTGCAGCATTTGGGATATTGGATGAATCTATCCCAATTGATTTACTGGATCTACGGCAAAACAATTATCCAATGGATTCTATGGATGCTGGTAGGGCAAGAACTAACGCAATGGTATTTATTAAAATAACCATGTGAATTGGTCCTTTGAAATTGGTTTTGGCTACACAACGAACGGAACATTTTTACTCAATTAAGGCAACCTACAATTGGCTAGGTACGGGCCACAAAAACAAGAACTAACACAAATACGTATAGACTGTGTGAAAAATTGCATTCATATAAGGAATGTTGATGTTTCACATGCTTAACAATAAGATTACTTATATGATAACAATAATGTGTCTCACTTCCAGGTTAATCTCACGGATAATGGGATAGTTGAGGGTATTATGTTCGAGAACATGTCCTTGTTATTCCTTTTGCAATGGTTTTTTCGTTTAATGTTTTCCTTTTCTTTCCTTTTCTTTTTATTTTTCTTGTCCTTCTCTCTATAACCAAATAACGAAGTCTCTCTCTCTCTCTCTCTCTCTCTCTCTCTCTCTCTGTGTGTGTGCGCGCGCGTGATTCCTTTTGCAATGGTTTTTTCGTTTAATGTTTTCCTTTTCTTTCCTTTTCTTTTTATTTTTCTTGTCCTTCTCTCTCTATAACCAAATAACGAAGTCTCTCTCTCTCTCTCTCTCTCTCTCTCTCTCTCTCTCTCTCTCTCTCTCTCTCTGTGTGTGTGTGTGCGCTCGCGCGCGTGCGCGCGCAGCGCGTTCTAAATATCGTATATCGGGCGTGTATCGGCCTAGAAAATTTAATATCGGCTTGCGAATATCGGGGATATATCGGGGATATTTACTAAATATCGGTGTGCCATGTCGGAGGCTTAAAATGATGACATATATAAGCATAGATGTATCTAAGAAGATATAAACTATACTAACTCAAATAAAAGTATGCTTTGGTTATACTTCTCTCATTAAACATGAATATCAGGGATATTGACTAAATATCGAAGCTCAATCTACTAAAAAAACTCAAAACTGGAAGGAAAAAATTCAAAAAAATGAAAAAAATGAAAAAAAAAAGGAATGAATACTTACCTTAATCGGAAAACCCTCACTTGCAATGATTGAACACCGGACGACGAACCGCAATTGACTTTCGAAAAATTTCAACTGACGGGGCCGAGTGAAGCGGTGTGAGGAGCAGATCGACGTGAAGAGCTGAGCGGTGATTATGGTAAACTCGCGATTTTCTCCAAAAAAAACACGATGGCCTCATGTTTTAACTGATAGATTTGGGTCGGATTAAATCCAATTTTCATAAGACTGGCCTGCTAACTGAACTTTAAAAAACAGGGAATATGATGCGGACCCGCATCCGCAAACCCTAAGGGCCGGCGGCTATATGGGTGGGACCCACCCACCTTTAGTGACCTACGTGCGGCGTAGGAGGGTTAGTCTAGGGGTATTCTAGTCTTTGTGGACTAGATTAGTAATTCCCCGCCTTTTCTATTTATTAGGGCTAGCCGTCTTTTATTTCTTTTATGCATGATTTGTGAAAACACTTTGAGTTATCAATTGTGAGGGTTTTTAGGCTTTGATCCGTTCATTCAAAGCTAGGAGATAGGGCTTCGTCTCGAAAGAGGTCCAATTTATCTATTGTTTTTCGTCCCAAATCTTATAAAAAATTCCTCTTTTTACATTTTCCTCTTTTAAAAATCTGAACTTTATTGATCGATCCACCGGATCGTATCAAATTGGTATCAGAGCACTAGATCCAAATGGCGGCGAGCACTAGATCGAAGGCGGATGCGGTCGAAGAGAAGATTCAAAGGCTACGGGAGGATCTCAACCGGGAGATCGAAGAACGCTTCGAAGGATTGAAGAAAACAATGGGGGAATCGCTCAAGGATTACGCACATTCACAAGAAGACATCCAGATCGAGCTTAGGGGGAAGAGGACGGATGCCGCGCAACAAGGACGAGATCTCCGAGAATTGAAGGAGATGATCCAAGCCCTCGCCATGGCGAAAGGAGGAGATCGAGGCAAGGGAACCCTAGAGAGGGGCTGATCTACCCTAGAATCAGCCTCTCTAGGGCAAACGGGAACAACGACGGCAACCCCCCATCAAATCGACGGCGCGGAAGGACCAACGGACCCGCGCGGGTCCGTACAAGTTGCGGCAGGCCCAATCGGGCTTGCCCTAGGGCCGACGGCCCCGCCCAGGCTCCCCCATGCCTGGGCGAGACTGCCCCGGCCAACCGGGGCCTTGGCGCCCCCGGCGAGCTTCCCCAGGCCCTCCCTGGCCTGGGTGGAGCCGCCGGGGCCACCAAGGGCCTCGGCCGACTCCGGCGGGCCCGGGGTGCAGGCGGCACCCCCGCCGGGGCCGCGGGAGGGGCGGCACCCCCCATCTGGGGGTGCGGGAGAGGGCTGCGGCCCATTTCAGGGCCCGGCGAGTTGGGCCGGGCCTTCTGAGGCCATAACGGGCTGGGCCGGCCCACCTGGGGGCCCGGCGACTTCGTTCCGCCCTTTCGGGGGTGTGGTGGGGTTCGTTCCCCATTCTGGGAGGACTTTGGGGACTATGGGAGGCGGATGGGCTTCGGGAGCAGCTATTGGGACCCCGGCGGGCCAGTTTTGGAGAGCAGAGACCATTCCGCCTGGGCCGAGGCCCAATTTTGCACGGCCACCAGATTTTCCGGGGCACTACTACCAGCCCGAGGCGTGGGAGAGACCGACATGGCCAGAGGAGCTGTACGGGGTTGACGGGGTGGTCCGGGGTGGTGACCGAGGCGGAGATAGGGGGCAGCTAGGCGACATCAACGTAGATCGGCGGTTGATGAAGCTGAAGATGCCGACCTTTGACGTCACCGACCCTGATGGGTGGATCTACCGAGCAGAGAGGTATTTCCAGGTGATGGGGCTGACGGAGCAGGAGGTCCTGAAGGCCATCGGGATTTACTTTGAGGGGAAGGCTCTGGCTTGGTACCGGTGGAAGATAGCCAGGTCTCCCTTTCGGACCTGGGAGGAGTTGTCAGCGATGAACGTGGATCGATTCCAGGAGACGGCCGGGGGGATTTCTACGAGCAGCTATCGGCCCTGCGGCAGGAGGGGACGGTCAAGGATTATGTGGAGAAGTTCGAGATGCTGAATAGTAGGGTGAAGGGGGTGACCGACGAGGTGATGATCGGAAATTTCATGAGGGTGCTGAAGCCCTCCATACGAGCAGAGATGAGGATGCAGAGCCCGGGGACACTGGAGGATGTCCTTCGCCTGGCCCACAAGGCGGAGGAGAAGCATGCAGAGGAGAGACGCATTCGGGGGACTTGGGGAGCCCAGGGGCAGCGTAGTCAGACAGCACCGGCCCCACTCCCGGGGGTTACAGTAGCACCAGTGGACACGGAAATGAAAAGAGAGGAAACCCGACCAGTGATCCCTGGTAAACGGATGACTGAGGCTGATATGAGGGCGAGGCGTGCGGCAGGTCTCTGTTTCAGATGCGATGAGAGATTCAGTCCCGGTCATCGATGTGCGAGCAGGCTGATGCAGATTGTGCTAGAACTGGACGAGTGGGAGTATGCAGATGGTGGGGAGCCAGTGATGACGGAAGAGAGCGAGGTTGAGCACGCACATCTGGATGTAGCTGAGGTGTCCCTGAACTCCTTGGTAGGGGTAACCACGAACCATACCATGAAGTTGTCAGGACGATTGCACGACGCGCCGGTGACGGTACTCTGACCGGCGCCCCGCTTGCGTCGCGGCGTCGCGGTGTCGTTTACCGCAAGTTTCACGGTTAGTGTAGGGTGCGGGAATATCGAACTCAGGGAGGCGAGGTTGTGCTTGGGTCAGGTAGGACCTAAATCACCCCGAGGGGCGAGCTAGCCCGAATCGGTAGATGGTTGTCACGAAAGGAAATAAAAGTGTATGAACAAAAAGAAAGTAAACCCGGGACTTTGGTTTCCAACCCGACGAGAGACTCTCGCCGATACGGCCTACGGGTATGGATAGCGATCGGGATTAGGGTCTAATGGTGAGACGTTGCCTCTGAAAGTGGTACCGGCGTCCCATGGGCCCGATATTCCGGTCGGTGCCCAGGATGATACACCGGACTTCCCGGATTCGATCAGTGGGCACTCCCGTGTCCATTAACACTGATCGATCCCGGGAGCACTAAGTCCGCAACGATATCTCCCAACGTCTCATCCTGCCGCTCCCGCGTGCTAGGATTTGGCGTCTACGCTAAAGGCGTGAGCTATGGCTAGGGAGTCAACCGCCAAGTTTATTCCCCCTTGGCCCAACGGTCAAAGGCGGTCTTTTTCCCGCCGATGACAATGAAACGCCCCGCGTAACCGTTAGATTCCTACTCCCTATCGATTTCCTAACCCTATGGACGCATCGGGAAGAGCCCCCGAAGGGGTTTCCACCAAAATCCCAGATTTGGGAACTACTCAGAAAAATTCATGAAAAAGCAATCTAAATGAAATTTAACCGTTGAAATCATAATCGGACAATTGCAATGCGGAAGTAAAGGAGTAATAAAGACAATACTAAAATTTTAGAAAGATCTGAAAACTTACTTAAGAGTAACAATTACAGCCGTCACAAGGAAATAAAACAGTAAAAAATACAACAGCTCCCGTTTCTGGAACCCTAAGGGTTCTATATATAGACTTACGCATCAACCGATCGGTTGCCAAGTCAACCGGTCGGTTGATCCGTTGCAGATAAATAACAGAAAACAGCGAGTTTTCACCCGATCTCATGAACCGATCGGGTGAGTTCTTGAGCGATCGGTTGGATCTTGGAGCAGTCGGGTGAACTGGTCGGTTCGACGCCCGTGTCTTCAGCTCTTTTTCCTCAGCTACAGATGAACCGATCGGGTGAGAGTCACCCGATCGGTTGGAATTCTGCTCGAAAAAACAGAGAACAGCCGCCCGCAGAACCGGTCTGTGAACCGGTCGGGTGACTTCTTTGTGAGCTGCGGTAGAGACCGGGTGGTGCACGCGTGCAACACCCGATCGGTTGAAGATAATCAACCGACCGGGTGAGGGGCTGAAAGATGAATTCTTCGACGTTGGACCCCCTGGATCACGCGTGACTTCTCCCGTTGCTCCGGGGACTTGACCCCCTGGATCACGCGTGACTTCTCCCGTTGCTCCGGGGACTTGGGATATCATCGTAAAACGTCCCCTACGTGGTCGAACTCCTGCAATCATGGATAAACAAAGAAAAGTGAAAGAAAACGGGAAAATATACGAAAACGAATAAGAGACGGCGGAAAACACGGAGAAACACAAAAGAAAACGTGCGTGAATATATGAAATATAAGCGCACGTCAAAATCCCCCAAGCTGAACTCTTCCTCGTCCTCGAGGAAGACGAGTGAGAGTAGGAGCTCGGAAGGGGAAAATAGAGAGGAAGAAAGAAAAAGAAAACTCTAAACCCTAGATCGTCCATCAGAGCCACCAAAATCAGAAACGACACACCAAGCAAGCAAACGCCAAATCACACCACTAAACCTAGGAAAGCGAGTCCAAATAAGTGTCGTGGGTCCACGCAGTGAAGCGCGAGTGAGCGTCGTCGTGTGCTAGCAAACGGTGATGCTTTCTACGATGTGCTATGATGCTCGATATACACAAATCCAAGATATGACCCAAAATATCGATCCGAATTGAAATAAGCGGTGAATATAAGTTCAAGCATGCATGAGAAGAGTTAGAATAGAAGCGTATCATGCATCGGGGACTTCATAACTAGGGTTAAGGAAATCACGCCACTATAGCCTAGATACTAGCTAAGAAGTTCCTAAGCCAAGTGTTTTCGATAACGACGGGGGTTGAGATGATGTGGAGAAGAACACTCGGTGCAAATTCTCGCCTTCCCTTTATTCTTGGCAAGTATGAAAAAATATTCACACGAAAATTTTTTTGGGTTTTGGGTATTTGTATATTTTTTTTGATTTTTGGGCTATACAAGATTTTTCTTTTCTTTTCTTTTTGGGTTTTTCTTTTCTTTTCTCCTTTTTTGGATTTTTGGGATATTGGCTATACACGTGAGTACTCTCCCAAATGGGAGAACGGTACACGACGAGGGGATTTGCACCAAGTAAAACAAAAAAGAAGTCGAAATCTAAACACTTGGGCAAAGGAAACTATTCTCGCTAAATAGAGCGTAGGCTAAATGGGTTATCCTAGTCCTTAGTTGTGGAATCCCGACGCATGCGAATTGAAGTATACGATATAAATATAGCATGCAAACAGTGGAAACATATACCGCATATTCAAATCGGAGCATGACAATCTAGGGGTCATTCCTGGACAGGTATATAAAGTAAAATCACAAAGCAGAAGCACATCAAATGCTAGTCACGACACACGACCCACAAAAAGCTAAGTGGACCTGCGACGCGTGAAATGCAAGAGGACTCGAAATCCTAGGGTTAGTGAGTGTGATTATCGATGCAATGCTAGGTGTGTGTGACTTTGTGGCGATTCATCATAGGAGTCATTTCTAGGAGAAAGAGTTAAAATAAAAATAAAAAAAAGAAAAAACAAGAAAAAATAAAAACACGATGAAAACGACACGAAAAAACGAAAAAGAAGGACTCAAATGACGCACATAGTGCGACTCCCCCAAGCTGAAGTTTGCATTGCCCTCAATGCAATATGAGTGAGCACGGGAGGGCAATGAAAATGGGGGGGAAATACGCACTGACACAAAAAGAAACGAAAACGAGGAAAACACATAAATAAAACTGAAAAAGAAAGAAAAATCAAAATCAAAATCAAACAATACGAAAATAAAAATAAAAATAAAACCACACGACACGACATTCAAAAAATGAAAAACAAGCACACACATAAAAAATGAGAAAAACAAACAAAACACGACAGCACACCAAAATAGACTTCCCCCAAGCTAGACCAGAAAGTGCTAGCGAAATGATGTGATCAAAGAAATGCAGAGATGTGCAAGGGGGAGTCAAAAACAAAAGAGGTGAATCAGAAAGCAGGAGGAGCTCAGTCCTCGTCCTCCTCGGAAGAGGGTGTGGATGGGTGGTCGGGGGAGGCTGGGGGTGTGCTGAGAAGTGGGGAAAGAGGCGAAGGAGTGGGGGCAGTGGTGGTGTGAACAATGGGAGGAGTGTCGGTGGTGGTGGGTGGTGGTGGTAGGAAGGCGATCAAGGCGGTGGTGAGAGGAATAGAAGTGGAGGAAGTAGATGCAGTGGTGACGGTAGTGGGGTGTGGTGGGAGGGATCTGGAGCGCACCGGTAATTTCCTCCGGCGCACGTATGGAGTGACGGAGGAGGAGGGATGTAGCGTGGGTGCGGTGGAAGTGGTCGGGAGGGATGAAGTGGATGCCGGGATGGGGTGTGAAGAGGGGGGAGAAGAATGTGGTGAGGGGGGTGATGCATGTGGGGAAGTGTGGGTGGGTGGTGGAGAAGATCGACGGGGTGGTGAAGGTGGAGGTGGTGATGGTGGAGGTGGTCCGTGGATATGAGTAAGAAGGCGGAGAATGGCGGCCACGTTCCTCTCAAGTGCGAGGAAACGTGGGTGAGTAAGAAAGGAGGATGGCGATGGGTCCGAGGAAACAGAGGACATGGCGAGCTCACGAAGGGCAGCGACCTCCCTCTCAAGTCCCAGACGGGCAGATACCTGACGGCGACCAAAAGATGTAGACTGACGCGAGGCAGAGGTGGTGCCACTAGGTAAGGTCGAGGAGGTGCCGGCGGCAGTGGTCATGCCAGCACAGGAGACAAGGCCAGAAATGGCCGCAGAGAGGTGCTCAGACGTGATCGGTCCCGGAGCAGAAACAGGACGACTCGGGCCAGCCCCTAAATCTCCCGCAGACGCAGGGATATCCTGCTCGCCTAAGTGGGCGGCGGGGGACGGTGGTCTGCGTGCGCCTGCGGGGAGAAAAGGAAGATTCAACCCCGCAAAGAAGTCGGGATCAGGTGGGAAAGTCCAATCTCCCACGAGAGCAATGGTCATGCGAGCGGGGTTGGGGAGAATGGTGTAAGGGGCTGGGGGTGGCCATAATTGAAAATGAAGCGGCCAGCCGAGTGGGGTCTAATCATGTGAATGTGCCGCAGGACGTCAATATCTAGACGTGATGGTCCTGCGGCAACGGGAAGATTATTGGGGAGGGGAATATTGAATTGGGGGTAAGAGCATATGATAGTGATGATGCCCCCACAACAAAACTTTCCCTTACCGGCCCGGCTGATCTCGAGAAGCTTGTAAACAAGCCAATCGCCGCCATGGATGGGGACGGTAGGGGCCCTGAAGCTAACTCCATCATCATCCCGGACATAAGGGAAAGTCATGGCCCAAAGGATAAAAAGGTCAGGGATAGTCATAGTGCCAGACTCGTCCCTAGGAAAGAATGCAGATGAAATGATCCTGTGGGCCAATCGAAACACGGGATGAATGATGGAGGATGCCTTAGCCCTACCCCGGGGATATTCATTGATGAGTGTGAGGCGGAACCAGAATTGATCGACTTGAAATTCGGGAGTGTACCCGTAGTGTCGGATGGAATCATCCCCAAGAATGGGGAAACCAAATATATCATTAATCGTGTTCAGACTTGTGGGGACACTGCGGTTACGCACCCGAAATTTAACGATCGACCCGGACTCTAAAACGAGTGTAGAGAGAAATTCGAGGGTGAGTGCCGGGTAGGAAATGGCGGATGCATTAAGGAAGGCCAACCATCCTAAGTTACCGAAAAGAGATTCGACCTCGGTGAAGACACCGAGATCGACAAGTGTTTGTGCGTGCGGAAACTTAGTAGAAAGATGCCCTCGAGCATCAAGCCTACGGTAAAAATCTTTGTGCTCCTGGTCCCGAATGATATACCCATGCGGGCCCAACATTGGGTCCACAGGGGGGGATAATAGGCGGAGGAGGGCCAAGTGTAAGTGCTCGTGTACGGGAAGGAGGGCGCGTTTGTTTTCGCCTCTTTCAAGGCGGCTCCTCTTCCCGCATAATTTCTTTTCCTTTGTCCTTATCCTTGGCCATGTGTGTGTGTGCGAGCAAGAATTAGTGCGAAAATCGTGGATGCACACTAACACAAGCAAACGAGCAAGTACAATAAATAGGGCAAATATATAAATATAAGCTTAGGAGCGAGTTTACCCAAGCGGAATGGTGGAGCTTGCTCGTTAATGCCCCCACACTGTTCAGCGAGAGTAGCGTGGAGCCGCGGTGAACTCCTTCGGCAAAAATTTTCGAAATGGGGGTGGTTTGGGGGAAAACTAGGTCAAAAATTCGGAATGGAAGGAGAGAGAGGGTGTAGATGATGATGGGGTTGATGAAGGAGGTGGAGAGTGGGAGTAATGGAGGAGTAGAGGGCGTGGGGGAGTGAAGATCGGTTGTTGGCGAAGAGGGGAAGGCGAAACGACGGCGGATTTTGGGGGTTTTTGCGATCGGGTGAGATGGAAACGAGCGGGTGTCGGGGGGGGTTTATATAGGGTTTTAAGTCGAACCGATCGGGTGACTTGTCACCCGATCGGTTGACGGTTAGGTCAAAAATCTTGCCGAAGAAATGCTACAGGCGAACCGATCGGTTGACTTGTCAACCGATCGGTTGGCCGCTCCACTCATTTTCCCGAGAACTTAGGGCTGCTCACCCGGTCAGGTCAACCGATCGCGCTCGAACTCAACCGATCGGTTGATATTCCCCAAAATTTCCCGAGAGTTCTCCCCAGCTCACCCGGTCTGCCACCCGGTCTCTTCATTACTCAACCGATCGGGTCATATGGGGACAGATCTTGGCATGTATCTGATACATCCCAACCGATCGGGTGAGTTGTCACCCGATCGGTTGGGGCTTGTTTTCTGCAAAAACCAATAGATTTGATTAAGTCCCCGAACGGATGTTCTCGCGGCTGATTTTATTTATAAAAATAGATAAAATAAAGTAAAAAAATAACGCTAAAAGTTTGAGAAAAAGTTTAGAACATGGGTTGCCTCCCATGAAGCGCACTTGTTTAACGTCGTTGGCTCGACGCCCGCAAGAGATGCTCATGGTGGCTGATACGGGTGATGCCCAAATTTCGGCATCTCTTCCTCGCTGAAGCTGAAGGCGCTTGGAGTAGTCAGCGGCTGGAAAAATACTTGCTCGACTACCCTTCCCTTGTTCTTGGGATCCGGGGGCTTTTCCTTGGTGTTGGCGCTTCCCGCCATCTTTTTCAGGATCCGGACCTCGTCTTTAGTGAGGTCCGTGTGCTCTTTCCCCGTTCTCCTCACAGGAGGAGCCTTGGGGAACCCGGGAGGGGTCGTTCTCGCTGCACTCGGTTTTCCAGCAGCTTCTTTGTCTTCGGGGCCTTCTTCATCTTCTAAATCCCCCAAGTCATCGGGGGGGGGTTTCTCAGGAGAATCTCCCAGGAGTTCTCCTCTACAGCTTTTTCTTCTTCTATCTCAAGCAAATTGCATCCAGGGTCATCAGGGGGATCGGGGTGCTTCATAGATAATCCCAGGTCAAACTCAACTTTCTCTCCGCTGACGTTCAAAGAGAGTTTTCCGTTCTTCACATCTATTAGAACGCCAGCAGTGGCCATGAAAGGCCGTCCCAGGATAATGGGGGTGTGTGCATCTTCGGGCATGTCCATGACTACAAAGTCCACAGGCACATGCACCTCTCTCACATTCACGGGCAGGTCATCCACAACTCCTACCGGATATTTGACCGACCGGTCAGCTAGTTGTAGGGTCATCCCGGTGGGTTCCAAATCACCCATCCCTATCCTTCTGTACATCGACAAGGGCATCAAACTAACACTCGCTCCGAGATCGACGAGTGCACGATGAATCTTCACTGCCCCGATCGTGCAAGGAATGGAAAAGCTCCCCTGGTCTTTAAGTTTCGGCGGATTTGCCCTCTGGATAAGAGCGCTACACTCCGCCGTCAACACTACTTTCTCCTTTCTAGACCCTCTAGTCACCAAATCTTTCAAGAATTTTGCATAGGAGGGGATTGTTTCGATTGCTTCCAGGAAGGGGATTTGTAGGCTCAGGTCCTTGACCATGGCGAAGAACTTGCCATATTTCTCATCAATCTTTGCCTGAGCCAACCGTTGTGGAAATGGCACAACGGGTTTATACGCTTTCGCGTTTTCTTCCTCCTTCTCTTTCTCTTCTTCAGAGACTCCATCCGGAGTCATAGGATTTGATGATGAAGCACCGGCGTCGTTTGATTTTTCAATCGGTTTCTCAACGACCGACGGTGCTTCCGGGTTGCTAGGGGGCACTCTAGTAGGAATTTGTGTCCCGCTTCTCAGAACGATAGCGGACACATTTGCGTGCTCGTGCACGAGTGCCGATGTCTGGGTTGCTCCCCTCGGGTTCACCTCCGGTTGTGGCGGGTAATTGGTTTTGTGACCTTGCAAGGTTCGCCACTTGTAACCCCAGCTGGGTTACTTGGTCCGTGAGGGTCCGCTGACCCATTTCCAGCTTCTGGTTGATCCTCTCCTGGTTGGTAATATATTGAGTCAAGAGAGACTCAACCGGAGAGACGGCCCTTTGTTGGCCATACTGCTGCTGCTGCTGGAACGGCTGCTGATTCCTGGGGGCGTAAGATTGTTGCTGAGATGGTTGCTGCTGAAATTGTTGCTGCTGAAACTGACTCTGCTGTGGCCTAGCCGGCTGATATGCTTGTTGCTGCGGCTGCTGAGGCGGCGAGGGCTGAAATGGTGGCCGGTAACTGAAGTTCGGGTGGTTCCGGTTGTTCGGAGAGTAGGCCGGGTTGGAATTTGTCCTTGGCGGGTACGGCGCATTTCCCGTAGGGTTGTAAAATAGTGCGCTCGCCTGATCCAACGGTGGTGAGATGTCACCACCGTCGAATTCCCCGAAGAATCCGGACTCTACTGCTGAAATCTGCTGTGTATCGGCCCCACCGGCTCCAACCATTAGTGCGGAGATCTGGGTCGAAAGCAAGTCAAACTTGCTTGAAAGTTTGTCGACGTCCTCGACTCTGTGTACACCCCCAGATCTTGGTGTGGCTCTCTCGTCACACCACCGCTCATTGTTCGATGCCATGTTTTATAGAATATGTCCGGCATCTTCCTCCCTTCTAGACATGAAGTAACCCCCAGCCGCGGCGTCCATAGAAGATTTCAGGTCATCCCTCAACCCATTGTAGAACAGATTAATAATCTGCCACTTCGGAAGCTCATGGTGAGGGCATCTTCTTTGCATCTCTTTATATCTCGTCCAAGCTTCATGCGAGGACTCGTGGCTGGCCTGGGAGAAGGATGAGATCTCACTCCTCAACTTCATGGTCTTCCCCGGAGGAAAGAACTTTGTCAGAAAAGCGTTGGAGAGCTTCTCCCAGGTGTTGAAAGTGTTGGGGTCCTTCCCCCTTAGCCATTGCTTGGCTTTATCTCGCAAAGAGAAGGGGAACAGCTTCAGACGGATAGCCTCTGTCGTGACACCATTAATCCGGAAGGTGTCACACTTCTCCAAGAACGAGTCTAGATGCTCGATCGGGCTCTCCATGGGTGCACCCGCAAACTGATCCTACTGGATCCACGTCACCAATGACGGCTTCAGCTCAAAGCTTTGGGCCGTGATAGCTGGAGGACGGATGGCGGAAGTGGACTCGATAGATGGCATCGAGTATTCCAGCAGAGACTTTTGAGGTGGGGTGTTCTCCTCCATGGATTCGGGATCTTCCCTTCTCCGCTTCTCGGCGGCCAAGCGCCTAAGGGTGGCGTTAATCTCTGGATCGAGGGGGATCAAGTCGTCAAGACTCCTTGAACTCCTGCGCATGAAAAACAACAAACACTCGTGAAGCGACAAGTGGGAAAGGGACAGATAAAATAAGAAATAAAAATAAGAAAAATAAAAAAAAGAAAAAGGAGAATGCGAAAATTATCGCGAGGTAGGGATGTGAGCTAGACACGAGGGTTCAAGAGATCCTAAAATAATCAAGCACGTTGCCTCCCCGGCAACGGCGCCATAAACTTGACCGGCGCCCCGCTTGCGTCGCGGCGTCGCGGTGTCGTTTACCGCAAGTTTCACGGTTAGTGTAGGGTGCGGGAATATCGAACTCAGGGAGGCGAGGTTGTGCTTGGGTCAGGTAGGACCTAAATCACCCCGAGGGGCGAGCTAGCCCGAATCGGTAGATGGTTGTCACGAAAGGAAATAAAAGCGTATGAACAAAAAGAAAGTAAACCCGGGACTTTGGTTTCCAACCCGACGAGAGACTCTCGCCGATACGGCCTACGGGTATGGATAGCGATCGGGATTAGGGTCTAATGGTGAGACGTTGCCTCTGAAAGTGGTACCGGCGTCCCATGGGCCCGATATTCCGGTCGGTGCCCAGGATGATACACCGGACTTCCCGGATTCGATCAGTGGGCACTCCCGTGTCCATTAACACTGATCGATCCCGGGAGCACTAAGTCCGCAACGATATCTCCCAACGTCTCATCCTGCCGCTCCCGCGTGCTAGGATTTGGCGTCTACGCTAAAGGCGTGAGCTATGGCTAGGGAGTCAACCGCCAAGTTTATTCACCCTTGGCCCAACGGTCAAAGGCGGTCTTTTTCCCGCCGATGACAATGAAACGCCCCGCGTAACCGTTAGATTCCTACTCCCTATCGATTTCCTAACCCTATGGACGCATCGGGAAGAGCCCCCAAAGGGGTTTCCACCAAAATCCCAGATTTGGGAACTACTCATAAAAATTCATGAAAAAGCAATCTAAATGAAATTTAACCGTTGAAATCATAATCGGACAATTGCAATGCGGAAGTAAAGGAGTAATAAAGACAATACTAAAATTTTAGAAAGATCCGAAAACTTACTTAAGAGTAACAATTACAGCCGTCACAAGGAAATAAAACAGTAAAAAATACAACAGCTCCCGTTTCTGGAACCCTAGGGGTTCTATATATAGACTTACGCATCAACCGATCGGTTGACAAGTCAACCGGTCGGTTGATCCGTTACAGATAAATAACAGAAGACAGCGAGTTTTCACCCGATCTCATGAACCGATCGGGTGAGTTCTTGAGCGATCGGTTGGATCTTGGAGCAGTCGGGTGAACCGGTCGGTTCGACGCCCGTGTCTTCAGCTCTTTTTCCTCAGCTACAGATGAACCGATCGGGTGAGAGTCACCCGATCGGTTGGAATTCTGCTCGAAAAAACAGAGAACAGCCGCCCGCAGAACCGGTCTGTGAACCGGTCGGGTGACTTCTTTGTGAGCTGCGGTAGAGACCGGGTGGTGCACGCGTGCATCACCCGATCGGTTGAAGATGATCAACCGACCGGGTGAGGGGCTGAAAGATGAATTCTTCGACGTTTGACCCCCTGGATCACGCGTGACTTCTCCCGTTGCTCCGGGGACTTGGGATATCATCGTAAAACGTCCCCTACGTGGTCGAACTCCTGCAATCATGGATAAACAAAGAAAAGTGAAAGAAAACGGGAAAATATACGAAAACGAATAAGAGACGGCGGAAAACACGGAGAAACACAAAAGAAAACGTGCGTGAATATATGAAATATAAGCGCACGTCATACTCATAGACAGTGGGGCTACCCACAACTTCATCGCTCAACATTTGGTGGATCGTCATAGGTTGCAGGTGAGCACTTTGGAGACGTTTACGGCCCTCTCAGGGACAGGGAGGAGGGAGGAGAGCAGTGGGATGTGCAAGGGGCTGAGTCTGACCTTACAAGGGGTGCAGATCGTGGAGGACTTCTTGCCCCTAGAGTTGGACAATATCGATGTGATTTTGGGCGTGCAGTGGCTGAGGGGGTTGGGCGAGGTGAAGATGAATTGGAAGCAGCTTAGGATGGAATTCCAGGAGGGGGGTCGCACGGTGGTTCTGACAGGTGACCCTAGCCTCTGTTTTCTCTCGGGGGCCTTCAAAGCCAAATCTCCACCTTGATGACAAGGTGGCTCTTTTAGGGGGCGGTATTGATGCGGACCCGCATCCGCAAACCCCAAGGGCCGGCGGCTATATGGGTGGGACCCACCCACCTTTAGTGACCTACGTGCGGCGTAGGAGGGTTAGTCTAGGGGTATTCTAGTCTTTGTGGACTAGATTAGTAATTCCCCGTTTTTTCTATTTATTAGGGCTAGCCGTCTTTTATTCCTTTTATGCTTGATTTGTGAAAACACTTTGAGTTATCAATTGTGAGTGTTTTTAGGCTTTGATCCGTTCATTCAAAGCTAGGAGATAGGGCTTCGTCTCGAAAGAGGTCCAATTTATCTATTGTTCTTCGTCCCAAATCTTATAAAAAATTCCTCTTTTTACATTTTCCTCTTTTAAAAATCTGAACTTTATTGATCGATCCACCGAATCGTATCAGAATATCAATATCGGCCCAAACCCGATATATCGGTGATATTTTCTCAAATATCAGAAAATGCAATAAAACAGCATATATCGTATCGGCCCAATGATAATTCCGATATTGCGGCCGATATATCAGATATCGGACCGATATTTAGAACACTAGTGCGCGCGCGTGTGTCACAACAACAATAACAAAGAAAACCGACCTTCAAACTCAGCTTGGAAAAACGTATGATTAATCTAACAGAACGACTAATTAATAAGAAATATTGATTACATAATGTAAATTAAATATTATAATAAATAGATATAGTAAGAAATCTAGATCTGTTCCACTAAAAATTGAGATACATGTCATATGTAATTAGGATACATTTATTACTTTAGGTTTAAAAAAGGATGATTTTTAGTCCTAAAATAAATGCTATATTTCCTTTTTTTCCTACTAAAATCCTAAGAACTTACTGTTTATGGCCAATTTTATTCAATAAATGTACATACCTTTTTGGGAAAACTATATTTAAGCTTCCCAATTTAAAATTAAAATCTTGATCTCAATCTTTCAGGAAATATCTTACGTGCTACAAAATTTTAAAATTCTTTCATTATGCATGTATTAAAATAAATTCATACATGTCCCATTGCATATAGATGCCAACCTTTTTCCAAATGGACTTGATTCTTATTGAATTTTAAATTTTTGATTCACCCCCTTGACTTCTAGACTAAGTGGAGTGACCTTCTTGACAGATGTAGTAGACCTAATATGCATAGTAAGAATCAACTATTATATGAATACTGTACGACTTCTCCTTTTGATGCTTCCAATCCTCCATCAAATGTTTCACATTAGACTACTTTTTGAATATTCACCAAATATTTAATTTAAATTGAGTTACTTTACGGTGAACTCTATATACATAGATAGTATATTTATCCATTGAGCTTGTAGCTTGCCTAGTTGATATAATATATCTAGATCTAGAGTATGCATTGGACATGGGTTCAAAAAAGATAGTTGCTGAAGGATCGTAAAAATAGAAACTATAATTCATTATAGACTTTTATTTATTTAGTTTAATAGTGAGATTGCAGTTAGAGGTTTTGTAACCAAGTATCGTGTCAGTTTTATTTGGAAGTTGAAGATTTCATTGAATTAATGACATAATACTCTTTGGAGATTGTTAGAGCGAATTATAGATTTATGTAGCTTTTCTTATATTGTTATTGCTCAAAATCCAACTTCTCAAATGTCTAGTGTTACAAAAATGAATGGACAATTTCGACATAATTAAGGCAAGCAGGAACAGACTAGGAAGGTGTTTTTCCATAAAAACATTGCCGTCATTGTCTTACATACTTCATAGTGTATCCCCAAGCTCTTTCCAAATGGCAGGGATATCTCATGGAGTCCATTACATCACCTTGACTTGTCAATGAGTGTCAAGGTTGAGAGGTGATCATTTCTTTGTTCTCATAAAATGGAAAACAGACGCAAGTTATATATCATATCCGATCAACTTGAAAAGTAATTCTTGCAAAAAGGAAGAAAAAATGCATTTGATACGCATCCAGATAAGTTATTAAGCTTTGGCAATAGCTGGCTGTGAAAATAGAATCGTGTTGATCTTAAAGGACGCTTTTTTGAATAAATGAATTCTTGATGGAGGGTTTCAATTCTCTTTTGTTTTACATAGAATTGCAAGTTACGATTTTGCGAAGACTTATGCTTTTACTCTAGTTCTCATAAGAATTGACGTCTTATCTGTATTCAAAACAAAAAAAAGCTAGCAACACTGCTTATCAATTTCATTCAACATTGTAATTAAATTAAGTCAAACTTGGTTACCAAGTCTATGATAGACTGAAATTTGCAAATATTTTGTCTTGTGAAAAGTTAATACCAAAAGTTACATTGTCTTGTCCCTCACAATTAAGGTGAAATAAACCTTATCCTTTATTGCCATCTTTCATTAACTAACTTCTTTTAAGAACAATTATTCGCCTACAACTCTAATAGAAAAATTTAAGAGTAATTGTATAATATACATCATACCTCGATCCTCTACTTCTGATCTTGCTCACCAATAGTCTCTGCACGAACAAGATCCATTTCTGAAGTGGTGGAATCGATTCCGGTCCCTAACAATTACATCCCTCTTGAAAAACTCAGACACCAGCTTCATCATAGAATGACAATCTTCACAAATTCTCAGGTTCTTAACTATACGAATCTGCGACCCGGGTCTCGTGTTGATCAACCCAAAAGCAACCGCCAACTTCTCGCTATGTTGCGAGAGGCACACCTCCTTGTCGTCCTCATTGATATCGAACGGAATCCATGCGGTCGATGGCTTATGTCCTTTGAGCCGCGCAAGCCTGGCAAACTCATCCAGCATCTTATAGATCTCACGAGACTGAGGATGTGATTTGTCTCCAGATAGGAATTCATGAACAACACCAGCCAGTTCAACCACACTCGAACCAGGAGGCTTACTGATCTTCTGATCCTTCATTGAGCTTCTCACCTCTTCTACAATGTCCCATTTTCCACCCGCAGCATATACATTGGACAAGAAGACATAAGCGCCAGCATGATGAGGATCCAATTCAAGCATCTCCTTTGCAACTCTCTCACCCATCTCGACATTCTTGTGAACCCTGCAAGCTACCAAAAGAGCGCCCCAAAGAGCAACATCTGGCTTCAAAGGGATCCTCTGAATCAAAGCCAATGCCTTTTCCAATTGCCCGGCCCTCCCCAAGAGGTCAACAATACAACCATAATGCTCGATCGTTGGCTCTACAAGATAATCAGCAGACATCTGATCGAGCAACTGCAGTCCATCCTGAACCAAGCCTGCATGGCTGCAGGCGCTCAAAACCGCAGTGAGAGTCACAGAATCAGGATTCACTCCAACAGATTGCATTTCAAAGAACAGACCCAATGCCTCCTTTCCGAGCCCATGGACTGCAAGCCCGCCGATCATCACACTCCAAGCCCTCGCATCCTTCTCCTTCATCTCCCGAAACAAACAGAGTGCGGTCTCAATCTCCCCACACTTCACGTACATGTTAACAAGAGCAGTCCCCAAGTTCAAACCCATGCTCAGCCGATTCCTACCGATATAAGCATGCATCCACCTCCCCATATCCAACGCCCCAAGATGCGCACAAGCTGAAACCTAACTCAACACCGTGATCTCATCACCTTTAACATTTGAACGGTCCTGCATGATGCGAAATACATTAATCGCGTCGGTGTAATGTTCGCACCCGATATACCCCTTAATCAGCGCATTCCAAGTTGTAACATCTCTAACCACACATCGATCGAACAACTTGCGTGCAATGGAGATAGACCCACAAGCAGCGTAGAAATTGACAAGCGAAGTCTGGATGAACTGATCATAATCTTCGAACCCTCGACGGATGAGGGACCCATGAAGGGAGAGACCGGCGTTCGGGTCTCCGAGATGGGAGGCGGCCTTGAGGACGAAGGGGAAGGTGTAGTTGTTAGGGGGGTAGCCTCGAGAGAGCATGAGACGAAAGAGGGAAATGGATTGCGTTGGGTCCGAGCTGTGAGCATAGCCTCGGATCAGAGAGTTCCATATGAAAGTATTGAGCGGGCATCGGATTTGTTTGAAGATGGAACGGGCGTAGGCGAGGTTGGATGGGGAAGGGGACGAGGCGATGTCAGCGATGAGCTTGCCGACGGTGAGGGTGTCTTCGATCTCTCGGGTTCGGATTAGCTTGGCGTGGGTTCGTTGTAGATTTGGAGGAGGAGGAGGAGGGAGAACGGTGGAAAGGGATCGATTGACGGAGCGAGGGAGTTTTGAATTTGAATTATGGAGGGAGTTAACGGTTGAGAACGATGCCCTCATCTTGAATTTAAGAGTTTTCTGAGGCAGTCGAACTCGTAATGTGTTGTGCTGGTCATTTAAGTAGATGCTAGCTACGCGCGTGAATCATCACGTACCCAATGAGCAAACATTTAACAGATTTGCAGTAATAAAACATTTTGCAACAATGTAGTTTTTTGAAAAAGCTGTGAATAATGTAAGTAAAGCATGGTATTGTGTTTTTTTGTTGAAAAGTATGGTTGGAATGTAGAGATAGAGTTTTGTAGGTTCTACACAACTTTATAGTATTTTTTTGTTGAGAACGTTGGTTAGAAAGTTGGTTGAAAAAGTTAGATGTTGAGTCCACATTGTTGAAAAAACTAATTAATTAACAGTTAAATTAATTAAAAAATTAAATAAAAATAAAAAAAACTCAAACTCGCCGCTGATTGGACGGAGTGGGCCTCGTTCCCATTCTCACGTGAATTCCCAGGTTTTTCCGGAAAATTCGTCCGCTCAAAATTTCATCCTCACGTCAGCAACATTCACCAAGTAACTTTAGCAAGAAACGAACACAGATTTGTGAGAATATGTTGGAGTCTGACAAATAGTGAGTAAATGGCGTTGCTACAGTTTTTTACTTCCACTTGCTTCCTCACAATCACTGAAACAAACAAGCCCTAACTAAATCTATTAAACAAGCCAAAAGGAGAAGAAATAATACAGATAAAAAGAATATACAGTGAGGGAATTGATTTTCCTTCCCCTAACAATACACTATGAACGGCCACAGCCTCTCCTCATACAAACAAAAAGAAAAAAATATGTCAAAATTCAAGTTGTGTAATCTTGATTGGAAAATAGCTTATCTATTTGTCTGTCAATCCAATCAAGCCTACGCTCAAGGCCAAGGGCACATCGATGCATCGTCTGAGCATCAACTTCTGCGAGCTTTGCACAAGCCCGAAGCAATATGTAGTAATCAGCATGCGCGACATAAACCAATCTCCCATCTATTCTCTGTCTCTTGTATTGAAGGTAGCTACCAATCTTTTGGTGAGCCCTAGGGGGGAGGTACTCGAACCCATTCTCCTCCATTTCAATCTTTAACCTCTCTACCGCGGTGTTTGCTGGAGCTGCTGGGCAGTTTCGCGAGACAAGTGGTTCCCTTGGATGGTTATCAGCATGGATGGTTTCTTCTGCGGCTGTCGCTCTGCCCTGTTTAGCTTCCTTCCCTTTCTGATCATCCAATGAGTCATTTACAGATACCCCATTTCTTGGTATCGTTTCCTCTTTCGCACAATTATCCTAGGAAAGACAAGACAGGAAACAATGGTCAACTACCATATCACACAAAAACTTCTGCAAACCATAAAGAGACATCCGAAGTTTCTAACTACTTTGAGATAGGAACCACAAACCATATCATTCCAAGTAACGGGAGAGAAGAGGACATTGAAGCATAGTTGGTTTTATACTGGTTGTCATCATTTTTCATCCACCCTCTATTGTTTGAAACCCCTAACTTCGACCGTGCTCTCTGACCAACTGCAATCATCACCCTCACTCTTCCATACAAAAGAACAAGGTTTCGCCCATCTTGTCTAGGTTTTGCTAGTTTCGTCTAGCTTATATTCAGTTTGAGACTTGCATTGGTGCACAAAATCCATATATCTTGAATCGGTCTAATGTATTTTGACTGTAACCTCCAAGATGGTTTCAATTTTAACTTTGAATCAATGATTTTTATATTAGTTTGGATTGATATAACTAGTTGACTACAAGTAGAGTTCTCTTGATTATCCTCTATTTAGCATGTTTATTGTTAGACCCGCGGGCCACCCGCGGGTCAAGGCCCATAGCCGCCGGCCCTAGCCCATGCGCGTGCGCCCCATTAGCCATGTAACCCTAGTTTCTTTTATTTATAGGGGCTAGCCGTCGCTTGTTTAGCCATGCTTAATGATTGATATTCTCTTGAGCGTCCTTAGGTAGATCTAGGTTAAACGAGTGCGGACGTCCTCTTTGGCGTCTTGGGAGGAGAACACACCTCTTTTGTGTTCAATTATCTTATTCTTCATTGTAAATTCTCTATAAAAATCGTGCCTTTTGTTAGTTTCTAACAATTTGGTATCGAAGCGTGACGATCCATGGCGGCCGCGACGAGATCGAAGGATAAATTCGAGGCGATGGAGGAAAAGTTCATGGGAGAAATTGAAGGGGTAAAGAAATCGGTGGAGGCGGTGGTGGAATCCGTCGAGCAATTGAAGGCAAGTCAAGCGAAGAACGACAAGCAATTTGCAAAGATCCTCTCACTCTTGACGGCGAAATCCCAAGGTGAAGAAAACCCTAATCTGACACCAAAGGCGGCAACTTTGAAGAAGGAAAAGGAAAAGGAAGAGCTTTTTGCCCAAAACCAACCCTATTTCGTGGAAGAATTGGACGAGGACGAAGGGCCTTGGAAGGTCGACTACCGTGAGGAGGTGCGGCGAAAGGCGGTGGAGAGTCAAAGGGGGACGGCCCTAGCCACCCCTTTTGGGAGCCGCGCGCCAACGAGGAGATGTGGCCGGCCTCCCAAAGCAATCCAGGGGGCGGCCGATGCGGGAGAGGGGCGGGGGACCCTCCCCCGCCTGCTGCGACCTCCGGCAAGGTTGGCCAGGCCCTGCCGGGGGCCGTCGACCGTCGAGGTCTGGCAAACCTGCGGACCTCCGGCAGGGCCCGCCGGCCCTGTCGGAGGGCCGCCAGGACCTGCAAGCCCTCCGGCAAGGCCGGAGGGCCCCGACAGACCACGCCCAGGCCCCCGTGGGCCTGGGCGGCCACCGCCAGGCCCCCGCGGGCCTGGTACAAGGCCGCGGGGCCCCTGGGCAGCAGCGCCCAGGCCCCACGCCCCATCAGGCCTTCCGAGCCGCTTTTCCCGAGCCATGGCGGGCCCCCGACGCGATCGTGAAGCAGCACGGACGACGACAGCAGCTCGAGAGGGGTTTTCAGCCCTATTTGGAGGACCAAGCGCGTGACTTTGGAGGTGGATTTGACCCGGGGAGGGACATGGATACTACGATGATGGGGGTGGCTATGAAGCTGAGTTTGGAGAGGAAGCAGGATGGGTGACTTTGAGGGATGGCGTGGAGGCTCTCGCAGGAGGCAGTACGATGCGCAGGATGAGAGGTGACAGCACTATCACCAGCCCCGTCGTGCAGAGAGGAGGCCCGATCAGGGGCGCTTTGGAGGAGACTGCAGGGTGCGGAAGCTGAAGATGCCGCTATTTACGGGAGATCCACATGCATGGTTGTTCACAGTAGAGAGATACTTTGCGACGCACCACATGACCGAGGCACAGAAGCTGGAGACGGCAACCATTTGCATGGAGGGGAGAGCCTTGGGGTGGTTTCGGTGGAAGGAGAGGAGGCAGCAGATTCGTTGCTGAGAGGAGCTGAAGGACTTGGTGCTGGAGAAGTTCAAAGACCCCCGTTTGGGGAACCTACACGAGCAACTATATGCCCTCAGGCAGGAGGGGCCGGAGCGGGATTATATCGAGAGATTTGAGACAATGGCAGGACGAATACATGGTGTGTTGGACGAGTCGCTGGAGGAAACTTTCTTGAAGGGGCTGCGACCCAGTCTTCGAGCAGCAGTGAGGCCCTATAAGCCTCAGGGGCTTTCAGGGGTCATCGAGATGGCGCAGATGGTAAAGGACTCCCGGACTGAGGATATGAGAGGCGGGAACAGCTATAGTGGGCAGATACAGCGGGGCACCTCGACTGGAGCTGGCGGAGCGGGGGTCATTACTGAGGCAGATCAGATGGGGCTTGAGAAGACGGGGAAACCGAACAACCCACCACCGGCTGGGGGCCAATTCCGAAGGATGACCGATGCGGAGATGAGAGAGAAGTGGCAAAAGGGGCTCTGCTTCATATGCAACGAGCGCTTCACTCCGGAACACCGCTGTGTGAGTCGTAAGCTGCAAGTGTTGATAGCGGAGGTAGACGATGATGATGACGTGGAGGATGAAGGGATCGGAGGGGAAGACGACTCTCACTCGGAGTAGCATCGTCGGTACTTTCATGCACCACCTTGAGGACAAGGTGGATTTTCAGGGGCGGAGTAATGTTAGACCTGCGGGTCACCCGCGAGTCAAGGCCCATAGCCACCGGCCCTAGCCCATAGCCACGTGTCCCATTAGCCATGTAACCCTAGTTTCTTTTATTTATAGGGGCTAGCCGTCGCTTGTTTAGCCATGCTTGATAATTGATATTCTCTTGAGCATCCTTAGATAGATCTAGGTTAAACGAGTGCGGACGTCCTCTTCGGCGTCTTGGGAGGAGAACACACCTCTTTTATGTTCAATTATCTTGTTCTTCATTATAAATTCTTTATAAAAATCGTGCCTTTTGTTAGTTCCTAACATTTATTTATAGTATATACTCCTTAGGCACTAGCCCCACTATCTACAAAAACAATTTGAGGTAGAGACATTTCTAGTGGTTATACACGTATGGGGTTGTTTAGCTATTAAAAACAAATTTTCCATTTTTATGGAAAAGTCAAAAGGAGATATTTTGTAATGCCCTACGTAGCTACTGTACAAGTACTAGAGGGGGGTGAATAGTACTTTAAAATAATCAAGAGTGTTATTTCTAATTATTGTGCAAACATACAAACAACAATGCGGAATAGACAACGCAAACAAAGTATGTAACGGGTTCGGATCCACCCAAGTCTCCCCGACTTGTTCCCGGTGATCCTACGTTCCAACCATCCGGATCCCCTTCGGATACTTGAGTTAGAAACCACTAACCCAAGATTTTGCACTATGAAATTCTTGTAGAAAAACCTCTACAAGACCAAATCATACACAATGGAATTGTGACTCCCACAACCCGGGATCACAAACTCTCTCACAACCGAGAGACAAACTCAAATAACAAATGAGATGAAATAATGAAACACTTACCACAAAATCATATGCCTTGAGTAAAGCTTACCAAATTAGGGCAAAGAGGATTTTGGGGAAGAAGATGTCACCAAACCGAAGCTCCACCAAAATGATCAGCGATCGAAGGTTAGGATGGAGTATGGTGACTTGGATTCAAAGCCCTTGGCTTGAATGGCTCACAATCAATGAATCTCTCTTGAGGAATAAGAGTGAGGGAGAGATTATAGTAAGAAGAGATAGCTTTAGAATGGAGTTGATTTGCTTCTCTTTTATTTCTCTAAATCCCAAAATATGCAGCCTTGAATACTAGGAAAGAACCCCTCCAAGTATATATAGGATAGAGGAAAGAGAGGAAAAATCGTGGCAATTAATGCTCCAACGGCTTTATTCTGAAGCAGACTAGTCGGTCAACGAAGGATCACTGACCGACTAGTTTCTCAACTAGTCGGTCGGTGATTCAACATGAACCGACTAACTGGAGAACAGCCAAAAGAGAAAGTTCAGACATAAAGAACTAGTCGGTCTAAGAAGACTTGCCAACCGACTAGTTTCACAACTAGTCGGTCGGTGAGTGTTCTTTGACCGACTAAGAGTCGAAATAGTATAGGCTGAATTGAAGTTGAACTAGTCGGTCTGAGAACAAATTCTAACCGACTAGTTTCTCAACTAGTCGGTCGACAAACGTTCTTAGACCGACTAACTCGAAACAGTAGCTCAGGCGGAAATGAGGCAATGATAACTAGTCGGTCTGAGAAGGATTCCTAACCGACTAGATCGTCATCTAGTCGGTCTGTGAACCTTCTTTGACCGACTAATTGATCAACAGTGCCATGCTGAATTGAGCAAGGACATCTAGTCTGTTCAAGAGGAATTACCGACCGACTAGATTGTCATCTAGTCGGTTGGTTCTTCTACTTGAACCAACTAAGATGCACTAGAAGCCGAGGGAAGAAGCGATATGCTTCGGGAAAGTTTCTAATGGCTTCTAAGATAATCCTAGCTCTAAGATATGAGCGATAAGAAGATTATAATGTAAGTCCTACTCAAGGCTAAACATTTTATTCTATGAAGCTAGAAGACATAAAATTAAACATGACGAACCGTCTTCAAAGCTTCAATCTTCACTTTAGACTTCAATAAAGCTCCTTGAGCTTCAACGAAGCTTCAGGCACACGATCACGCGTTTTGAGAAGTCTTGAGACGTCGCTTTTGATGTACGTAGTAATTTGGCGACGATCTCCATAACTGCGCTCACAAAGTGTTAGTTCACGATATTTATGTTTGCTCATCATCAAAACCAAATCCGGGGAATCAATACTCAACATTCTCCCCCTTTTTGGTGATGACAAACCAACATAAATAATAATCAATAATAATAATTCAAATGAATTTTACTTACTCCCCCTGCATTGATGACACGTTAGTTCCGTACTCAATAATAATCATACGCATCAAGCAGACGGGGAAAGTATAAAATGTGAACTCAAATATTGAAATTTAGGATCTAAATCCATTTTTATATCTTGACTCCCCCTGAATCTAACATATCAAATTAGATTCATGGTAAATTGCTTTGAATTATCATTTAGCACATCGTCATTATTAATTCTCTCCCCCTTTGGCATTAGCAAAAAGAGCGGGAGGAGATCAACGACAAAACCAATGGCTAAAAAATAAAGGCATAAGAGTCGAAGAATACGACCATGGTCCAAATGACACCAATGTAAAATACCAAATGTAAAATACCGAAGAAAATCAAAGCGTGCCAACGTGACCATAGTCGAAAATCGAAAAACGAAATCATCAAAAACTCAAATCAATTTCACTTATTGAGTTATGGAACATACTCTCCAATATCAACATTCTTAGTTAAATAGTGCATGGAAAACAATTCTATGTTTTCATATAGGCAAATCTATTTAATTCATAAAATCGTCGAACGACGAAAGTCAACATCAGAGACAAAACAATCCAATGAGAAAAACCAAATGTAGCATACTAAAGTGTTATGCCAAAAAAATAGAACATCCTCAAACATATGGCATACACATATCTAACATACTAGGATACTAAATGAAACAAAATGATACCAATGTACATAGTCTACCAGTGTATGTATTCAACACACATGGATACCAAATGTATATCAAATGTAAGAATATACTTACAACATTAAGCTCCCCCTACTTTGGTGCACCACTTAAGCACCATCAACTCCATTAAGATGAAAATCCTTGCAAATCAAGGAGTTGGTAGGGTTGGTATCCCATGGGGGATTAAACCTAGAAAACACAATTCTTGGAGCTAAATTTAGATTTGTTGCTCCTTCTCTATTTCTTGAGTACCTGAATATAAAATATCATTCCATGGTACCCAAGGACATTGGGTCCTAAGAGATTAGACCTTTGGAAGCCAAGTCCAATTGGACTTAGACTTCCCAACGAAATCATCATTATGCACGACATTCATAAAATAGGACTTCATGTAAGCTTGTTTTTCATGCATGCTTGTGTCCTTCGGGCTCCAAATAGTGAAGATTTTGGGAGCCCTATTCCTATTGGGAGCATGCATACGTTATTGATGTCTACGTGATGCATGTCGTGGATAAGCATATGACATATGATGAAATGGTGCATGATGATAATTGTTCATATGATATTGATGTGGATGAACATATGCATGTGGAGGAACACGTGCATGAGTGTGTCTCACATGGTGTGCACGTGCTCGTGGATGTGGAGCATAAAAATCATCATACATGTGAACACGTGGAGTAGGAGGTGTGTTCCTACGTGGCATGGTATACATGAAAGCATGACCCTTCTTTAGAGGTCCACCCAAAGTGGGTTTCTTTCCAAATGGGGGTGTGTACCTAGCGGAAGCACCATTGGTAGAAGAACTACCCATGAAGTGTTTACTCCCACTAGTTGAGGCATCGGAAGTTGGCCTAACAAAGGTGGCGGACGATTTGGATGAATCTCCCATCTTATACCCAAGCCAATGTGATGATTGGCCGGAAGTAAGTCATTTAGGATATTATCCAAATGACCCTTACCTTTATTGAATTCATGAATTCGGCCTAATGTGCACTCATACTTCTCAGTGAGAGAATGCATAGAAGCATCCAAGGTGGACACTTGCGATGTGAGTGCACAAACACGTGACTTGAGATTCTTATTCTCAATACTCAAAGTTGAGTTTTGAGACGTCAAATCCGCTATCACATGTTCATTCGAATCCTCAACATGAACATGCTCAAGTTGAGATTTGAGATTTACGATCTCAATTCTCAACCCTTCAACGGTGTCGTTGACGATGATAGGTTTAGGCGAGGTTTGAAGACTAGTTAGCTCATTTTTAGTCTTAATAAATCTATTAGCCAATTTAGAAAACTTATACCAAAGTTGTTCGTTGGCTAATCTAAGTTCATCCATAGTTACCTCTTCGCCTTCATCCTCGCTCCCATCCTCGCTCCCATCGGAGGAGGTCTCTTGATCACGTTCCTCTTTTCCCATGAAGCATATGTGTGCTTTCTCTACTTGTTCATCATCCGACTCTCCACTTGAGGAGTCCTCTTCGGAGTCGGTGAATGTGCCGACAAGCCCTTTCTTGTACCCTTTCTTATACTTCTTTGACTTGTCGAACAATGATGCCATCCACTTCTCCTTGTGTTTGTTGAGAGGACAATCCGGCTTGATATGTCCTGGCTTGTTGCATTTATAACACACGGGAATAGAAGCATTGGTCGAACTAACTTTAGATTTATTCCTAAAGTTACCTTTTCGGAAGAATCGGTCGAACTCCTTTGTCATACGGGCAATGAATTCTATGTCCAATTCGTCTTCTGACTCTTCATCATCGGTAGATGGAGCGGCCTTGTATGCAATCGCATTTTTCTTTGGCTCGTCTTGTTTCAAGTACGTCGTCATCTTGTCCTTCATCCTGATCTTGCTTTCCTTGCGTACCTCATAAGACATCAAGGTACCCATTAATTGTACAACAGTATACTTATTCATATCGTTACCTTCCTCGATGGCGAAGGTACGCTTTTCCCAACAAGAAGGAAGTCCGTCAATAATCTTTGCGACCTTCTCCTTTTGGGTGTAGATCTTCCCAAGAGCTTCCAATTCGTTGGATATATCCACGAAGCGAGCATAGTACTCCTTCATAGTTTCACCTTGTTCCATATGAAACAACTCGAATTCTTTGTTAGCAACAACAGTTTAGAGTCTTTTACCGTACTCGTTCCTTCATGTAAGATGAGGAGTTAGTTCCATATTTGATATGCACTCTTACATGTGCATATCTTGTTGAAGTCTTCGGGCTCCAACGCACATTGCACGGCATTCATTGCCTTGGCATTGTTCACCTCCGCGGCGACCTCCGCGGTAGTCCACTTCGTGAAATCTTCTTCGGGCTCGACATACTCCGTCAACGTGGCTCTCCATAGTGAAGCGCTCCGGAGGAAGGTTTCCATCCGACATTTCCAGTACCCGTAGTTGGTACCATTGAAGTGAGGAGGCCTAACTGAGGATTGTCCTTCCATAACTGAAGAAGCTCCTTCACGATTCTTGAAGACGTTGTAGTCGTTGTTTGTCATAGCTATGAACCTTGGCTCTGATACCAAATGTAATGCCCTACGTAGCTACTGCACAAGTACAAGAGGGGGTGAATAGTACTTTAAAATAATCAAGAGTGTTATTCCTAATTATTGTGCAAACATACAAACAACAATGGGAATAGACAACGCAAACAAAGTATGTAACGGGTTCGGATCCACCCAAGTCTCCCCGACTTGTTCCCGGTGATCCTACGTCCCAACCATCCGGATCCCCTCCGGATACTTGAGTTAGAAACCACTAACCCAAGATTTTGCACTATGAAATTCTTGTAGAAAACCCTCTACAAGACCAAATCATACACAATGGAATTGTGACTCCCACAACCCGGGATCACAAACTCTCTCACAACCGAGAGACAAACTCAAATAACAAATGAGATGAAATAATGAAACGCTTACCACAAAATCCTATGCCTTGAGTAAAGCTTATCAAATTAGGGCAAAGATGATTTTGGGGAAGAAGATGTCACCAAACTGAAGCTCCACCAAAATGATCAGCGATCGAAGGTTAGGATGGAGTATGGTGACTTGGATTCAAAGCCCTTGGCTTGAATGGCTCACAATCAATGAATCTCTCTTGAGGAATAAGAGTGAGGGAGAGATTATAGTAAGAAGAGATAGCTTTAGAATGGAGTTGATTTGCTTCTCTTTTATTTCTCTAAATCCCAAAATATGCAGCCTTGAATACTAGGAAAGAACCCCTCCAAGTATATATAAGATAGAGGAAAGAGAGGAAAAATCGTGGCAATTAATGCTCCAATGACTCTATTCTGAAGCAGACTAGTCGGTCAACGAAGGATCACTGACCGACTAGTTTCTCAACTAGTCGGTCGGTGATTCAACATGAACCGACTAACTGGAGAACAGCCAAAAGAGAAAGTTCAGACATAAAGAACTAGTCGGTCTAAGAAGACTTGCCAACCGACTAGTTTCACAACTAGTCGGTCGGTGAGTGTTCTTTGACCGACTAAGAGTCGAAATAGTATAGGCTGAATTGAAGTTGAACTAGTCGGTCTGAGAACAAATTCTAACCGACTAGTTTCTCAACTAGTCAGTCGACAAACATTCTTAGACCGACTAACTCGAAACAGTAGCTCAGGCGAAAATGAGGCAATGATAACTAGTCGGTCTGAGAAGGATTCCTAAACGACTAGATCGTCATCTAGTCGGTCTGTGAACCTTCTTTGACCGACTAATTGATCAACAGTGCCAGACTGAATTGAGCAAGGACATCTAGTCGGTTCAAGAGGAATTGCCGGCCGACTAGATTGTCATCTAGTCGGTTGGTTCTTCTACTTGAACCAACTAAGATGCACTAGAAGCCGAGGGAATAAGCGATATGTTTCGGGAAAGTTTCTAATGGCTTCTAAGATAATCCTAGCTCTAAGATATGAGCGATAAGAAGATTATAATGTAAGTCCTACTCAAGACTTAACATTCTATTCTATGAAGCTAGAAGACATAAAATTAAACATGACGAACCGTCTTCAAAGCTTTAATCTTCACTTTAGACTTCAATAAAGCTCCTTGAGCTTCAACGAATCTTCAGGCACACGATCACGCGTTTTGAGAAGTCTTGAGACGTCGCTTTTGATGTACGTAGTAATTTGGCGACGATCTCCATAACTGCGCTCACAAAGTGTTAGTTCACAATATTTATGTTTGTTCATCATCAAAACCAAATCCGGGGAATCAATACTCAACAATTTTGACACCCGAAGACCAAATTTATGTCATTTGTTTCCAAAAAAAAATTAGAATTTATTAAATGAAACTGATTTTATTCAATTTTGTTGTTTGTTTTGCAAAGAAAATTAGATGTGAGAAAAGGAAGTATGCTTCTCATAATTGTTATTAAAACAAAAAGATTCTCTTTTGCAGGATAAGAGAAGAGGGATAAGGCCAATCAATGGTTTAGTGTTTCGGATTTCATCCCACTTCTGGACCAAAATGATCTAAAATCGGTATCTCAAAAAGTTTAATGTGGCAACCGCTATCTGCTCCCATTGCAGAAATCTCCAAACTACCCAAAAGAATAGTAAAGAGTTTCAGGAAAACTGGTTGGAAAATGAGGCTGTCAACCCCTGAAAACCCTTTTAATCTTTTCCCAAGGGTCTTTTGTTGCAGCTACCAGCGCCTACATGGTCTTATGCACCATATCCTGAACCGGAACTCCAAATGAAACTTTTGAGACTACTGATACCGGTTGAAACCTTTAATCCAGCAAGGATTTGAACCAAAACTGAGTTCTCAAACCTTTTTCTACACACCAGTTCATTGAATCCTCGTGTGTATATTAGATCAGCAGAGTAGATTCGGGCCTGGGTTTAGTGAGAGGTGGAAGGAAAATTAGAGGGGGGAGTTGAGGGGATTGGTTGATGCGGGACTTTGAGTGTAAGCATAAGAGAAATAGGGCACAGATTGATAGAGAAAGAGAAGAATATGGGAACGAAGGGTAGATGAAGAAGATATCGGTACATTTTCTGCCAAAAAACACGTATGGAGCATAACTTTGGCAAACTAAAATTATTGTGAGAAAGGTTTCATCTAAATGGTGTAATTTGAAAACTTTGTTTTTTCCAATATCACATGCGATCATACTATAAAAAATAATGTAGTGAATATATTTGCAAAGATGGTGAAGCTTCAAAGAATTATTCTGTTACTAAGCCTAGCATACACAATTTGGAAAGGGAAAAAACCAATAATGGATTACGAAAAATGCTAATACTAAGATGAAAGGGCCACAGTGTTATGCGGACACAGTTTTGAAAAAGTAGAATTTCATGGCAGGGAAACACTCCAAGCTATATTGTATATTTGTCTGTCTTTATGTGGGGGTGTTGACGACATTGTGTTATAATTAATTGTGTCCAATATATGACTGATAAATAAAAAGAAAACTAAAACACATATAACCCAAACTACATATAAAGGATAAAGCACAAATAGAGTTTTTCCCAGAGAGATTTTGAACCATTTGATTATCTCTGTTATATTAATAATGTCATCTGATTCTTAAACTTTAGAAAGAATTCCACCTTAATATGAGAGTAAAATTATACATCAAGGTAAGTAAATTGAGTTCTGTTGACTGATAGATCCGTGAAGGTAAATCTATTAAATTGATAAATCAAAGTAGCGACAAGTAGAAAAGCTAGATAATTGAATACAAAAGAAGGTGTATTCTCCTCCCAAGACGCCAATAGAGGACGTCCGCACTCGTCTAATCTTATGAAGTCTCTCAATATCAAAATAATAGCATAAAGACCAAGTGACGGCTTGCCCCCATATAAATAATAGAATTTAGGGTTTCTAGGGCAAAGGGGGCGCGCGCGCGCGACTAAATGGGCCGGCGGGTCTGGGCTTGGGCACGGGTCCTCCGACTGGAGTAGACCCGTGTCCCATCATTGACATACTAATTTTAGCATGCATACACCAACACCGTCTGATATATTTGAAGTTAAAAAAGAATTATATTGTTTCAAAAAGCAAACAAATTTAAATATGACTGGTTTCATGGTTTAATGCAATCCTCGTGGTACTATGGATGAATGACTATTGATTAACTTCCATCAAAATTAAATACAATTATTTCCTAATCTATATTAATCCATCAAAAGAAAATCCATTTAAAAAATAAAAATATATTAGTTTTTAGAAACATTAGATCAACTCTGAAAGAGATACAAAAAGTTAGCATAAAAAGTTTCTATTTGAAAATATATTATTTACTTGCCAAAAAGTTTATGTTACATGAATTTTGCTTCCCCCAATGTGTAATTGGTGCACCAGTTGACAAGTTAAATATTGGTAAGACAAAAAGTCCAACATTGGACACAATAGAAAAAAAGGTCATGCACGTAAGTTAATAGTTGGGCATTTACCAATTGTCTTAAACTTCTAGTTTAGATATGGTTTCAACTACTATTTTGTAACATACCAATATAAAATAACCATGGATTCATTGTTACAATTCTAATATTAAAAAATATTAGATGCAAAAATTTAGAACACAAAAATACCAAAATAAACGATAAACATTCATATTCCACAAACAGCATAAGAACTACAAATTAACCAGCTAGCTGCAAATTCTTCATATAAGTAGGACCAACCTCAAGCAAGCCATCATATGCAATTGCGTGCAAAATTTTCATTCATTTAGTTACAGAGAAAAAGAAAATATAAATGCATCGATAAATCATATTGAGTTGTTGAGGGTGGACTGTACCCTTTAAACATCAATAATTCGATACATGTGCAAAAGCACAAGAAACTGAAAGTGAAATTGTATTTCAAGTTATAGGCTCCAACACATTTTCATTAGCAAAATGATATATGTTAGAAAGATGATGAACTTCACTATTTGTTAATTATAATGAAGCCATACCAAAAGTTGAGGATTACCACCTTTTGATTTAATCAAGAACTTGTGGCAACTATTAGAAATTGAGACTATGAAGTGTGGATTTCGTAGATGGCATTGCTGGATTATATGTGCCCTTACACTATCCAACTCAATTTATGTAAATATTATTGCATATTAGTAAGATTTTAATTGTTGCACATGTATTTTGGTACTAATTTTATATAATTGTTATAGAATCACAAGAAACTATTTTCTTAAATCATGCGCGTTGATTGTCAAACTCCGCCGGCTTTTCGTTACCGATCCCCTGCCCTGATAAAGCCAGATTGTGTGGTAGGCATGTGGACGCTAGCACAATAATCTGTTATATTCTTATGATCATGAACTAATATAGAAATATCATTGGAGCATCCTTTCTAAGTGTTGCATTGTAACAAATCTCGGGTGCAGTAGCATGCAATGGTCATTAGGTCGTAGTCTGAAAGTGCCGCGTCACATCATCGCCCGGATGTGGTGCTAAATATGCAAGTGTTCCTACTTTCTAGTGGACTGTATAGGTTAAGAGGTTTGTTTACAACCATTTGATTAAATTAGCATCTTGAAATATAGGATCACTAACTGAAAAGTTAGAAGAATTTCTTGATGTAATGTTTAAGATTATTAATATTTTATGCCTTAAAAAGACTAATTAGGTATGTGAGAATGCACAAGTAGTAGGGCCATGTGGGCTATAATCTTTGGTATTTTGGTAAGGATAGAAATCAAAATGGGATTGGAATATAATTGATAAATAATTGCAAAATGTAATGGACAGAAATATGAAAATGCATATAAAATATGGTTGTTATATGGTTAGTAAAGTAGTGGAATAAATTTTAAGAATCAAATAGGCTAACAAAGGAGTGGAGTAGTAGCATTTTGATAACTTTGTACAAAAATAAAGATGATATTCAAAATTGCTTTAGTCATCAAGGAACCAAACGAATGTGCCAAATCACAATGATCTTTATTGACTAAGTTTAGGTTAAGAAAGAACATCATCATATCACAAAGTCAATTCGGTTTCACACCGAACATTATGTTCAATAACAGAGACAATTCATCTTCTCAGACAGTTTATAAAGCAATATATAGTAAGAGAGAAACAATTGTATGATCTTTATTGATATGAAGAAAGCATACGATAGGATCCCATAGAGGTTCTTAATATACATTAATGAAAAAGGGTGTCCATTTAAAGTATATTTTACTAATTCAAGAAATGTATCAAGTAACGGTTTACTACTGCGAAACTTATGAATGAATAACAGATAACTTTTCGATCAATATTGGGTAATATCAAGGTTTAGCTTTGAGTCACATTATCTTCACAATAATGATTGATTAACCAACTAGGCATATTCAAGACGAGATATCTTAGTAAATGTTATTTGCGGATGATATTATTTTGATAGATGAAACCAAAAGTGATGTAAAAATATAAAAGAACCTTGGAAGAAGACATTGAAACCTCAAGGTGCCAGACTTAGTAGAAGTAAAACCGAGTATATGAAATATAAATTTAATAGAGTGATGCATAAATAGCATATCATGGTGATGCTAGATAGTGAAAGTGTATAGGTAAATAAGCGCTTTAGGCATCTCGGGTCAGATATTCAGGAGAATGCGGAGATTAAGAAAGATGTTGATCATAAAATCAAAACAGGTTGGTTGAAATGGAAAGCTGCAACGAGATTGTTATGTGATCAAAATGTATTGTTATAGCTAATTGATATATTTTATAGAACGGTGATTAGACTAGCTTTATTATATGATACAAAGTGCTAAGCATCACTAAAAAATATGAACAGAGTATGTGTATTATAGTGATGCGAATGTTAATTGAACCTATGGAAACATTTGAAAAGATGGGATGAGAAATGAGAATAACCACGCAAATGTAGGCGTAGCCCTTATAGCGAATATGATGGGAGAACATTGCTCAAGATGGTTTGATCATAGAAGTCGAAAATATATTGATGTGTCTGCAGAAAGACAAAACATATAAATGTTGAAATAAAGAGAAAGAGATGTAGGCCAAAGAAGACATAAAAGGAAGTGAAAAGAAAGGAAAGATCATGGTTTAACAGAAGAGAATGATTTGGATTGAAATGCATGAAAAATAAGTATCTGGTATCATAATCCAATATGATCACGCTCTTTTTATTGAGTTCATGAAGCCCATCTCAAATTTTTGGGATGAAGGCTAAGATGATGATGCCTATGATTGCAACTTGTATATAGATGTGATTTTAATTTAGAAGTTTCTTAAATTAGTAATTAACATATGACTAGTATATGATGGCGAAGTTTAAGAGGTTATCACATGTAACACTGACATGTGAGATGTGGGAGTATGTCTCAGCCACTGGGATATAGATTCATCAGGTATATGATGAAAACATGTGCTAGATATGCGTAGTAGTATGCCATATTGGAATTATTTGAGACATTATCACCTAGGAGATAGATAATTCAAATTGCACATGGTCTCTTTGACTTGTCATCACTTCCAATTTGAAGATTAGTATACTTTGATATGATAATGAAATTTATTCAATAAATAATTTAAGGATAGATGCTATCAATACCTTCTTGAACTATGACCATTGTGAACTATTTTATTAACAAAAACTACCCCTTAAAAAGTAGCAGATTATACCCATGTTCTACTGGCATAGGAATATTGATATCCCCTTTTCAAGAATAACTTCTGCTAATATCATAGTTTAAAATTGTTTAGCGACACACGAATCATAGTCAAATATTAGTGAAATACCTTAAATTTAATAAGCATGAAGCATTGGGTTGCTATAATTCAGTTAGAGAATTGATGAATGCCTAAAAAGGACCTAACATTATTATTATTAGAATGATTTATTATGCATATCCCCGAATGTATAAAAATCTTGCATGCATGTGTTTTTTAAAATTGATTTTCAAAATCTAATTTTTTTTGAGAGAGTAATTTTGTTATTCAAAAGAATTTTAAGTTCACAGAAATTGTTGCTTTAGTCACAAGCAAATTAGGTGATTGACTTTCTTAAGAATCGCTCTTTACTCACAAGCAAATTAGGTGATTGACTTGCTTAAGAATCGCCTAGAGAAAATAAACTGATGCCAGAAGAGATCGTAATATATAATTTGAATATAATGTCATATTATGGAAGAGCTTTTGGAAAACAAGTGCCCGACATCACAATCTGACGTGATCATGATATTTGTATTAAGTCCAGGAAGCCGATCCAAAATTCATTCTTTAGATGAATGCTAAGATGATGACGATGATTTTGGAAGAGCTTTTATGAAAAGTTGGTGGTGGGGGCTTGACTAATAAATTAAAATGATAAATTAAGTAATTAATTATTTGAAACTTATTTTAATTAATAATTGGGCCTCAATATGAGATCCCAATTGGCCTCACATAGTCTTTAGGTGAGTACGGATGTGCCAGTAAAGTTATTACTATAATGAAGTGTTATAATTGTTGTAAGGGAATGGTCACACATCAAAAAAGTCGGCATAAGATTACCATGTATTACCCTGTATATAAGGCCCTGGTTGTATGTAATCAAGAAAAATACAATCAAGATCAAATAATCTGGAGTGTGACGAAAGCTTGAGAATTTTGAATAATAATACACAGAATTTCCCCCCATAAACCTCATTTGATTCCTTGTCATAAATAATGTGAATCATGTTGGAGGCCATCTTCTGTTGAGGATGCCCTTGGAGGCAGCTCATTGCCAAAAAAAAAATCAGAGTTCGCAAGCTCGCCTTTTTAGGCAACTCCATGGTTCTGTGTTATTTCTTCCTATGTAATTTTCCTGCCTTTGTAGTACATGCTTAGTTACCAACATTCATGATACATGCCATAAAAATTCAACTAAATTAGTTTTTTCTCCTTTTAAAAATTAAAGAAACCTAAAAGAGTACACTAACTAAATTACATTAGTCAATGAAATGTCAAACTGAAATCTAAATTCCATTGGAAGGGGAAGGCATGTCCGAATTTTAACAGTAGAGGTTTTAATTCCTTAATCTTGGGGTAGAAGCCAATACATTTTTTATAAGGACAAAAACTTGAGAACGATGTTTCTCTGTATTAAATATCATTCATTTTTCTCTCAGGATAACAGATTTAGGAAGTCACCAAATATGTGATTGCTCCATAAGCTATATCTATAGCCCCGGCCCCAGCTTCTGTAGGGTTAATAATCCAGAATTGCTAAAAATCAGTTACGCATGACTGACTGGTAGCTAACTTCGAATTATTTTCCTAAGATGATAATTAATAACCACACAATAAAGCAAAAATAAAACGGCATATCCCAGGTAATTTTCTTCTTGCACTGCTATCATTGGTAAAAAAATTTCCCCGACTTTAAAAAGAATAGAACCATTTAAGCTATATATGTATATAATAGACTTCTAATACTAGTGTATAATGTATGCAACGCATACAACCCGAGAATCAAGCGCTGAACTGACCCATGCCACAGCAACAGAGCTCTCCACCAACGCCATGAGTGGATAGGTACACGTCTGCCTTGGTCAATAGAATGAGTTGGCAGGCATTCTCAATCTCTTAACAGCTGATATACAAGGGGATAAAAAAGGCCTTACCGCATAAAAAACGCCATGAGTGGATAGGTACACGTCTGCCTTGGTCAATAGAATGAGTTGGCAGGCATTCTCAATCTCTTAACAGCTGATATACAAGGGGATAAAAAAGGCCTTACCGCATATCATCTTACCAGACTCAAAAATAACTAAACCTCGTCTAGAAATTTGTATAACCTAATTTGATAAGACTAACATTGACATAGTTAATTTAATTTGACATGGTTGATTCAACGGGATCACTTAAGTAGTCCTTGACTAACCTCTCCACTTCCAGTAGTAAATTGAAATTCAGGTACATGTCGACACAGCCCTTGAATATTAAGATATCCAAGGATAATCCTTACAGAAACAAAACACAACCCCATGCAATATGTAGCTTCTCATGACAAAGCAATGAACTTGAATTGTTTGAGTAGGCAGCTTCTCATTCATGCATCCGTTTGGACCAATACTAATATCGTCGGATGGATTTTGAGTTCCATTCATGTTCCTGTTTGGACTCGGCCCAGGTGAACGCCCCCGTGGTACAAGATGGTCTTTAATTTATTTAGTGTACTCTCGTATATAAGTCACGGCTTAGGATTCATGTAGTTGTTACATTGACCTAAATTAAAACATTTATAACATAGACTTAAACAGTAAAGTAAACTGATTTACATCTTTAGTTTATAATGCTCACCTTATGTATACTATATTTCATGTTTTATTTATGCACATATACACTGTTTGAATTACGAATTTTAAAATTATTGTGACTTTACCCTTTGACCTAGCGGTCTCATGTCTTTATTGCACCATTAGGTGCTGATCAGGAGTACGTAGAGACTTCGGTATACGAGGAGTCTGAGTTTGCAGCGCAAGACAAATATGTCTAGAATGGATGTATTTTATGTATTGTATCTTGTCTCTGGAGACCTTGTAACTTTTACATTATAAATCATATTTTAAATTTTATGTGAGTAAGTTTGTACATTTCTGCTATTGGTTATATTGTTTTCACGGGTAAGCAGCAGAACATGCAATTCATGTAAAGTTGTCGTGTACTCTAGAAAGCGGGACGCGACAACACTGCTTGCTATTCCTCGATATGTTTGCCAAGAAGAACCACCAAATGCTATTGGCATAAGCAAGAATCACATCGAACATAAATATATATAAGTCCTAGAATTTTATTTCTAGAGTCCAAGCATCCAAAACATATAGTTGTACATGATGGGAATATAAACCTGATGGGACTCTAGTACATGCACACACAAAAAGATAGTAGTAGAATGTCAAATTGAGAAACGGATAGAAAGTCAACCAAAAGATTTGTAAAGATATAAAAATAGTTAGAAGCCATACCTCTTGTTTCTCATACAAATCCCATAATCTTTCGATCAATTTTTCTTCCTCATAAGATTTTGTTATCCCAGCATAAACAATGTTTTTACAGTGTTTGAGATAGGAAAATAAGTCCTTTGAATAATCTGTCAACCGAATATTAAAGAATAAGAAAACAATAAAATTCTTAAACAATGCTTGTTATTCAAAAATTGAAATCAATTGATATGGATATGGTTTATAATCATAACAAAAAATGTTGATATCCCATGGAAATAGCCAGATGAAATTTCCAGCTAATAGTCATCATCAAATAACTTCATTCATCAACTTCAGTTTCTAGCCATGCTTAAGTTTTGGCCAGAGTGATGAGCGCAAATTGACTGGAAAATTTTCAGTTGGATTCAAAGTGATACTAATCCAACATAAGATTTTCGGTCACATGAGGTTAGACATATCAAGTATGAGCATGAAACACAGAGAGAGAAACATAGCAGCCATCTGAGACAAGTAGAATTGGTTTACTCCCTTTTTCTTGTTTCGTTCATTTTTTTTCCTGTTCTATGTCTACTCTCTGTTTTTTTTGTGCGCACGCAACTCAAGTGCATGCATGCATGTGTTGGACCAGAGTGGGTGGGGGAGATTGGGGTTAGGGGTGTAGTGGGAAGGGAAGCTAAAAAGAATTAGTCTTTAAAATATGATAGCATTTCATTCAAAATAAAAATATTTAGATAGCTTGATGATTAAATCTTAGGTTATTGCTCTTTTACAATTCAAAAGTTAACCTGAATTCATTTGTATAGAAAATCCTGGGAAAATTTAATACAACAGTAATTACAAATCTCTCGTTCTTTAAATACAAACACTTCATGATTCCTAAGAATGTAAACATTCCTGAGAAGAATCATGGATGCTAATCACAAATGGAAATTCCAATAAGAATGCGCTTTCAATCATCATGTCCTTAGTCCCGCTCCCTCTTTTCATAATTCAGGATCTAGCATGAAAGAAGCATGAAAAAACTCTACTACCTAATGCAAGCTAGGGGGGTGTTCATTTTGACACCAATTTGGTAGTGTCACAAACGTTTCACTCTTCTTCTTTTTTCTTTATTTTGACCTTTCTTTGAAATAATAAAGTTGCATGTATTAAACGACTCAATAATTATTTTTAAAAACTAGTTAATTTTCTTTGCAGTTATCAATGAAAAGATAGGACACACATAACATATGCAAAAGTTTTATGCATTTTTTAATTGCATGTGCTTTTATGTGTGCCAAGAGATCTAGCAGCTGCCCCTACTTAATAATCGCATATCTCACATTTCCCCAGATGCTCCAATTAATACATATGCATTTTAGTCTAAACTAATGACTAGACTCTGAACAAAATGACAAGATTATAATCTCCTATCATCATCAATCCCTCTTAAATTATATCATATGACATGAAATCTGGCATGCTAGAGATATTTTATAAAGTATAAGAGGATATTCAACCATTAAATTTTAAAGACGCACCTAATTTACATGCACTAATGAAGCACTGTTCTCAAGTCCCCAAGTCAGTTTAAAATGCAAATAATTGTACCATGCACATTGAAGGCTACAACCCATGAGTCAACACTTCGTAAACTTAGAACAACATATAAGTAATGAAAAGTATTCATATGTATTAAAACAAGCCTAAAGAAGTAAATCTCTTACCATGAGCTGTATTGATCTTATCATATGTGGCTTCTAGAATGCTCAATAACTCCCGACAATTGTAGTCAGAAGCTTGGATCTGTAACAATTTCTTATTGGGTTTCGATCCTGTTGCATTACACTCCATTTTATCATGACCATTTGCATATACATACTTTTGTGTGGAGTTCAAATCTGACAAATCAGGATTAAGGTGCCCTTTTTTATCATTGAAGGGATGGTTTCTAACTTCAGACTGGATCATCTCCCAAGTACCTTGACCATGTACATTGTACAACAATCTCATCGCAACAATTAATATCGACATAACACAAACGCGAGTAGGAAAGCCTGAAACACTACTCGACAACCACAATTCTGCAGGGAGTGACCACTCATAGATGCGGCACGCATGTGGAAGAATCTTCTGAACCGGAAGGAAAAGCTCTTTCAGATACCGATGGGCAACTGCATAGAAGTTCACGGAAGGAAGACGCAAGCCAATGGTCTGAGAGAAAGAAGCAGCAGTCGCTTCAAGTTGCGCCGCTCCAATAACGTGATTAGGCCTGAACAAAACCCTCGAACTCAATGGGCAGACGTTCAATGTATTTCCCAGGCAAATGTCCATGTCAACAAATGCAGTGATGTACGGAAGTTTTCCCTCCGAGGCCCATTTGAAAATATCTGTTGGCAGGATCGGTTCTCTAGCAATGTGGCAGACCAAAAAAGAGATGGCTAATGTAGAATACAAAGGAACCGTTTTTCTCAAAGAACGGAGCCAAATATATATGGCTCTATGTCCATAGGAATTGTGGGGTTCTGACCTATATTGAGTTCGCATGCGTTTCACCTTTTTGGGTCTTACTGCATCCAAAGAAATATGTATGTTACTCTAATTTCATATCTAGTTTCAACCCATAATCAATTGTTAATTTTTATGATCGTTCAAAATTAAATCAAAATAACAAAAAAGATAGCATATTGGCATTACCTTCTTCGCCAAGCCGAATGAGGCCAGCGGCCTCGGCCGCCTCCTCGGACTCCTCCATCACCTTCTCCGACCAATCATCAGCGAGAACCCTCGTTGTCGCTATATACCTCAGCCAAATAGGCCCCACAATCCCAATGATGTACGGGCTCGCCCCAAATTTCTCCACCAAGACCTCACATTGTCTCTGCAGCATCACCTGCAGGCCCTCCACGTACCTCAATCGGATCACATCGGCGAGCTTGTCCCCGTCGGAGCACGGCGACCCGGATCCGAAATCTCTGGGCTCCGATATCTCGTCGTCGTCGAATCCGACGAACTTGACGGCGGATTCTTCCTTGGCCTTGTCGCGCACGCCAAGTGCTTGGCTTAATTCCAGATCGATCTGGTGCTTGGATTTATGGTTTGTTTGGGATTGTGAGAGTGCGCGGGTGTATCGGACGTTGTAGATACCACCGTTGACGAGGAGGTCCTCGGCGGCGACGGCGGTGTTCATGAGGTCCTGGGTCTGGGACCCACACATGGTACAGTAGTAGAAGCCGTCGTCGTCGCGTTGGAACTCACGGCCACCGCAAGCCTCGCAATAGAGACTACGGCGGCGCGACGTCGACGGCGAGGTCGGGGCGCCATCGTCTTGCCAGTCGTCATCCATCGGAGGGTTTTGGGGGAAGCGCGAGAGGCAAAACCGGGGAATTGCTACACGCACGAGCGTTTTGACTCTGCGCATGACCACTTACTTTTGACCTTACTCCTGCGCACATCCCGTTGTCATTATTACTCTTTTATCCTCGTCTGTCCACGCTGCTGAGGAGAACTGCGACGATGATTTAATAGTATTTAAAAGAGAGACTAAGGATGTCGGAGGAGGATGCGGCAGAGGGTGCGAGGCTAGGGATGTTGGAGGAGGGAGGGGGGGTCGGATGTCAAACGATTTGGGGTGGATTTTGTATATTTATCCCCTCCGTTTCTGTGCTTTTTGTACTTATATTACTCATGGTTTAGCTCCATTTCATACATTTTATTGATATCATCATATTTTGGAGCTAATTACTTAACTTTGCACAAAATTATGGCTTATCTGTGTCTTGGTTTATTTTGGAGGATTTTTAGGAATTTTCCTGGATTTTCTAGAATTCAAAAGACGTGAACATAGGACTTCAACTGCCCCCACACGGTCTTGAGTGGCATCACACATGATCGTGTGGATATTTCAGCCAAAGGGACCAAGGCAGCAACAGCCGCACAGCCGTACCGCACAGTCGTGCCGTTAATTCGACAGAGTGGTGTTTCTGTAGGAAGTTCAACACAGTCGTGCAACATGGCTGTGTCGACTCAACTTCTTCTTCATTTAAATGCGGGTCTGTGCTTTCTTTTCTTAACCCATTTCGGATTTTTCTTCAACCCGCGAGCTGAGGCCCTGAGGGCTATTTTCGGGCTTCTTTTCCCCCTCTTTCCCTCATCCCTTCGTCAATCCTCTTCATCTTAAGGGTTGGGCTTTGGTGGAGCAACAAGAAGCTTGTAGGATCACTTGGTGGGGAGAAAGTTTATGCTTTTCTTTAGAAAGCTTTGATGACCTCTTTCATTTTACTTGTGTAGTTTTGATTTAGTTATTTGTAATGTTGATTTGGATGATGATTTTGAGCAAAAATTGCTCTTTTATTGTTATGATGCACTGGATCTCTTCTCTTGTGTGTTGTGTGATGATTTGTGTTTGTTTGGTCTATGGATTTCAATTCTAGCATGTTTTATTGTTTATGTGGTTGGGTTGTTTGTGATATACTTTGTATTAGGGATCCTAGTTGATATCCATAGAGTGGAGTTTGCCTAGTGGTACCACTCTTGTATGCTTGGTTGCTTATTGTCTCAACAATCCACACCCTACTTTCATTACACACCAAGTGTTCTATTAAATGCAACATCCATTGATCGTTCATTTCTTAGCCAGGTAGATGATTGAGCTATATCCGGGTTGATCCCATATGCATTGCAACCGCATTCCCACACACCATACAAGCTTCCTCGCCTATTTGTCTCTCTGATTCATCTATCCTAGAGTGTCGATTTGGAAGATGGTTTCAAACCCCACATTTTCACACACTTTCCACCGTTAGCTTGGTTGAATCCTTCACCATTACCCTTCCTTAATTGATTGAACTCGTGATTGCAAAACGACTTGTTCCTGTAATCCGACCCAGTCTCACCGGAATTCATTACTTGGCAGCCTTACTTGGGAGTACCGCTCAATACAAATTGAGACGAGTCAAGTTTTTGGCACTGTTGCCGGGGACAACGGTTTTTGCATATTACATTTTCGATTGATGTAGGAAATTTTGGCGTGATACATCCTTCTATTTAGTGTGAGTCTTTTTCGATTCTTCAACTTTCACTTATTGTTCATCTTTATTTATGTTATGCATATTGAGTCATTTTACTTTCTTTAATTTTCTTTTCTTTGAAGATTTTAAAATTTTAAAAATATTATGGATCGTGATGCAAGTATTTTAGATTTCATTTTTGGGATGATCCAAACCCTACATGTCTTCCATGGTAATGAGGAGGAGAATCCACATTTACACTTGTCACGACCCGCTTCCCTAAAATGGAGGCGAGACGTGAGAAGGTCCGCTCAGACGTGGAGCTGTGAAGCTACACGCCTGATAAGCGTGAATTTAGTATAAGCAGGTCCCTGTAATCGCAAAAGGAACAACAACAATAATAATAATAAAGAGACGGATATGAAATACCAATCCCAAAGTTTGTCCACAAAATATTCAACATCACAGAAAAGCCACCAGGCTAACAGGAAAGAGTCTAAGGCCCAGAACAAGGCCAAACAAAAGCAACACAAACATAACAGAGTATCAAACTAGGTGCCACGCACCGACAACTAAGCAGTCTAACAAAAGAAGCTAAACGAAGACACTAAGACTGATCCCCAGTGTCAACGTAGTCCTCGATCAACGCGGGTTCTGACTCAGCGTCAGCGAACACCACGTCCTCAGCAAGTAACTCGGGCTCGGGCTCTAACATGTGTCACCCAAAAGAGAAAAGGGGCACATGTCAGCAAGTCGGAAGACTTGTGCAAGGAAACGGAAAGAAAGGTAAACTAGCAACCTAGCAGATAAAGTATGGTGCATGGCAAGTAAAGTAAGGTGGTAACAAGTAGAGTAAAGTAAAGTGCAAGTAGCAAGTATCAAGTAGTAGGAGTAACATGTAATGTCAAGTAACAAGTAAAGTACAAGGGATCACTCAACGAGTGCCCTATTGCCCTCGGGCTGTGTTCAAGTATCAAGTACAAGGGATCACTCAACGAGTGCCCGATTGCCCGCAGGCTGTGTTGAGCTCGTCTTCTGGAACACGAGCCAGAAAGTGTATTTGGCAAGGATGGTGCCCACGCAAGGTGGGTGCCTAGCCGGGACAAATAGTACAAGTATGTAGCGAAGCTACGCAATCACGATGAGTATTCAAGCATGCAATGACATGAGCAGATATTCGCGTACCGTTAATTGAAATTAAACGTGACAGGCAAAATGCAATGACATGAACATATTCGCGTACCGTTAATTGAAATTAAACATGGCAGTTAAAATGCAATGACATGAACATATTCGCGTACCGTTAATTGAAATTAAACATGGCAGTTAAAATGCAACATCAGTTAAGGATGCATGGATGACATGAACAGTTAATACGCGTACCGTTTAGGGAAAGTAAACGTGACATACAAGCATGATGAGGGTGACGGACCAAGCTTCGTTGTCAAGCTAGGTCAATGGCGTCTAGACGGCTATCCTTTCACCGTCTAGTCTCTTTTACGCTAAAGCAAGGTAAATGGCCTAAGACATGGCCCAAATCAAAAGATGCAAGTTTCACTTGCCTGATACCGGGATTGACGAGCAATGAAGATCGTCACACAAGCTAACTACGGAATGGATCACTGTTATGGCAAAACAATTATTAGCACAATGATCCTAAATAGGTTTCTTATTAGAACCCTAATCATCTAACAATCCATTTTATTAGGGTTTCACAATGTCAATGTGGGTTATGCTAAAATTAAAGGAATCGAGTATTACCGCGTAGGGAACGGGAGAATAACGCCGAGCAACCACGGCGACGGAAGAAACGCTCCGGGGAACCTAGGGTTCAGATCTGGAAATGATTGGAGAAGTTTGGAGAAATAGGGTTTTGGGGGATTTTGGGGATTTTGAGGGAGATTTGGGGAAGATGAGAGGTAGAATGAGTTGAGGGAGGGTTTGGATGATGGAGGATGAGCTTGGGATGAAGGAATAAGGGTTTGAGGAAGATGGGGGCTCAATGGGGGAGAAACTAGGGTTTTGGGTTGTGAGGGAGGAGAAGAAAACGTTTGGAGGGGTATTTATAGAGTTTGGTGGCGGCTAGGGCAAAACTAGGGTTTTCTGCACTGCTTAGTCGGTCAAAGACCAACCGCTGACCGACTAGTTTGAGAACTAGTCGGTCGGTTGACTAACACAGACCGACTAAGTGTAAACAGTAACTCCAGTCGAAAACCTAAACCAAGAGTTAGTCGGTCAAAGAACAACTACTGACCGACTAGTTTGACATCTAGTCGGTCGATGAACGTTCTTAGACCGACTAAGAGTAAACAGTAACTAGTGTCAAAAATAGTTGATGAGTTAGTCGGTTAAAGAAGCATTGCCGACCGACTAGTTTGCAACCTAGTCGGTCAACCAACGTTCTTAGACCGACTAACGATAAACAGTAACTCCAGAATAATTTAGAAAGCCAACTAGTCGGTTCAAGAAGGTTTGCCGACCGACTGGATCGTCATCTAGTCGGTCGGTGGCCCTTCTTACACCGGCTAATTAGCACCAAAAGTTCCGATACGGAGCGCGGAGCCCCGGGATCGATTCCTAAGACTCCTAGGCTTGATCTATCAATAAGATATGACCAATACGAAGCCCGTCACGAATGACTCGCTCCAAAATCGACGATTCCAAGAAAGAAGCTAGGAAAACACGACGAAACGATCGAAAATGAAAGTTACGGAGACGAAAACCACATATAAGGAGAAAATCCACCAAAACACATAATATAATATAATAAATCCAGATACATGAAACCAGTCGTTACAACACTTGCGTGAGTTTGAAAATGTATGCCGATCTTTATTTGGTGGGAGTGCACACATTGATAGATTATTTCTTAAGTACTTCACATATTCTTTGAGAGATTATGCTATATTGGTTTTGTTACGACTAATCTGGACTGGCCCAAGTTACAACGGCCCACGGCCCAGCCTCAAAGGAGACGCCCACTAGAGAAGACGGGCCCGCCCGGAAGGGCCCACGGACGGGGCAAAGGCCCAGCCACTTCGCCCTCGGGGGCACTCGACAAGCCCCCATTCGGCCAGATTAACCGCCCCTCTGAATCCGCGATCCCATGATGGCCATTAACAGACCCGTTAACGGGCCACCCCTCCACTACGCACGAGTAGGAGGAGGCGGAGGCGGATCGTGGGGACGTGAGAGGAGGCAGGACGTGGGGCAATCACGAAAGACCCTATAAGAGGAAGGCCAGGACGACAGGGAGGAGGATCGAGACTCAGGTAATCTACAGAGATGTACTCCATCAACGACCTAGGCTTTTGGCCACTCCATTTTCTCCCTCCCCCCAAACTCGTGTCGCCTGGGTTGACGTTCCGACTTCCTTACAAGCCAGATCTCCCCCGCCGAGTATCCTTTCAGACCTTGATCTGACTTAGGCATCGGAGGGGATTTGGCCGGAACCTAGGTCCAGCCTCCCTGACGAGTTTCCTCATCTGTTCAGGAAGAAGATATCTGAGGCGCCGAGGCTACCCCTCAGCGTCGGTCGGCTGCCCCCATTGCAGTCGTCGGGTGGGCGTCTGCACAGGCATCAACACACTTGCGAGGCGCCGAGGCTACCCCTCGACGCGGATCCGACCGAGGCCGAGCACGACCCAGCCGAGGCTGAGCACGACCTACCGAGCCGAGGCTTCTCCTCAGCTCTCCCACGTTGAGAACAAGCGGGCTCGGCGATTCCAAGGGACCCCCAAGTCGGCCCCTTGACCACGTTGATCACGCAGCTGACGGTCAACGAACTGTGGTGAGAAAACACCCGTAAACATCTGGTGCCGTCTATGAGAATGAACTAACACCCACGTCAAACCACCAAAATGGAACCCATCGGCAACGACCTCGGGCGCATGCCACCCATCCCGGAGGAGGGCGCATACCACGCCCCCGCCGAGAACCCGAACGACCACGCCGCCGGAGAGACCGACGACGCCCGGCTGGCCACACAGGGGCAGCTCTGAGCATACGCACAGGAGACCAACACCAACATCCAAACTTTAGTCGCGACTATTCAACAGCTCGTCAGCGGCACCCCCGAGGGGGCGGAAGGACCGGCCTACCGCCAGGAAGAGGATGCCGACCTCTCCGCTCCGCCGTGGTTACCGACCAATGGAAAGGAGTGCAGAACACGGAAAGGAGGTTCACCGTGCCCGGCTTTTCCCCGGCGTGATCCCCCACTCCCACCTCCTTCAGGGAAGGAAATGGGGGGAACTCGGAGCAGACGGACGACGTCTCAAGGACGGCCTCGTCCGCACGCCCGGGGTCATACAAACGTAGGCGGGATGATCACCGGTCAGCAAGCGTCCGATCTTACCAGAGCAGAGGCAGCCGACGGGCAAGGACCCACCACCAGAAGAGCCGGAAAGAATGTTCTCGCCGATCGAGTCCAGCACCCAAGATGGCGAAGACCTAAGAGGAGGTCAAGCTTCCCCCCCCCCCCCCCCCCGTTGCGGCCTAACGACACGGAGGCGAGTGAAGGGGAGCGACCCGGATGCATCAGCGGGGAACGATGCCCCCTGACTCGGAGGATAACCGAGGCGCGGATACCCTCGAACTTCAAGGTACCGACACTGTAGAAATACAACGGCGTCAGCGACCCCGCGGATTATGTGATGGACTACGAGGGGGTCATGGCGTTCCAGGGGGCCGATGACACCCTGCTCTGCAGGGGCTTCTACTCCACCCTACGGGGGGCCGCGCGGACCTGGTACATCAGCCTGCCCGGTCGGTCGATAAACAGCTTCGAGAAGCTCACCCAGTTGTTCTGCAAGCAATTTATGGCCGGACGGCAGGTAAAACCTGACTCAGAACACTTGTTCAATGTGGTACAGGGACCGGCCGAATCTCTGAGACACTTTATGCGACGCTTCAACGTGGATCAATTGAGCGTGGATAGCTGCCCCGAGCTGGTTGTGAAGGCGGCCCTGAAAAAGGGCCTACGACATAGGGGCTTGAAGAAATCGCTACACAGCGACCCACCGAAGGACCTCGCCGGAATTATGGCCCGAGCAAAATGCTTCATGCTGACAGAAGAGGCCCTGGCTGTGGATGAGGGTAAGCCCAGGCGTGGGACCAAGCGCGATGAGAACGAGCGTCGCGGTACGGAGGAGCATCGACAAGAAAAGAGGGCCAGAGGAAGACCACGTAGGGAAGAGCCCCGGCACTCCTCGGTGACCACCGCCCCGGACGTGATCCTAGCGCAAGCCCAAAAGAGGGACACATGAGCCGACCTCCCCGAAGGATGAAGAGAGGCGGGAGGGATGAAGAGAAGTACTGCAAGTACCACAAAGACAGCGGCCACGATACCGACGACTGTTGGCACCTAAAGAAAGACATCGAGAAGCTTGTGAGCCGGGGGCATCTGAAGAACTCTGTCAACGACCCCGCCTTGGGAGAAGGAACGTCCAAACAGCATGACAGGAGAAAAAGGGTGAACGCGGTCCAGACAGTTGCGCGTATCATCGAGTGAGGAGATAGAGTAAACAGCCGCCGCTTCGCCGGGGGAGGGCTACCCTGCCAGAACCTCCCCTGTGTCTTGTCGCCTTTTCCTTTTTTCATTACTCCAAATGCATTGTCTCAAGGAAATGAAGGGATACACAGTCAGTGCAAATTCTCTCACCTGTTTTGAGCAGACGATTCGGGACACTTAGGAGGATTCAATCAAGGCAACCACGGTTAACCGTTAAGTGGGAGGAATGCCGCTCCCCACAGAGTTCGCCAGTCAAGCCCAAGGACCGAAGCGGACCGCCCGTTCGTAAGGCTGGGGCAACTCCCCCAGCAGACGGGCACGACGGCCGGTCATAAGCCGAGGGGTACTCACCCCCGCGGACCGAGCGAAGCTCTCGCTCGTAAGGCTGGGGGCAACTCCCCCAGCCAACGAGCACGACGGTCCGTTGTAAGCCGAGGGGTACTTACCCCTGCGGACCGAGCGAAGCGCCCGCTCATAAGGCTGGGGACAACTCCCCCAGCCGACGAGCACGACGGTCGGTCGTAAGCCGAGGGGTACTTACCCCCGCGGACCGAGCGAAGCGCCCGCTCATAAGGCTGGGGGCAACTCCCCCAGCCGACGAGCACCACTCCCGGTCGTAAGCCGATGGGTACTTACCCCCGCGGACCGAGCGAAGCGCCCGCTCATAAGGCTGGGGGCAACTCCCCTAGCCGACGAGCACGACGGTCGGTCGTAAGCCGAGGGGTACTTACCCCCGTAGACTGAGTGAAGCACCCGCTCATAAGGCTGGGGGCAACTCCCCCAACCGACGAGCACGACGGTTGGTCGTAAGCCAAGGGGTACTTACCCCCGCAGACCGAGCGAAGCGCCCGCTCATAAGGCTGGGGGCAACTCCCCCAGCCGACGAACACGACGGTCGGTCGTAAGCTGAGGGGTACTTACCCCCGTGGACCGAGCGAAGCGCCCGCTCATAAGGCTGGGGGCAACTCCCCCAGTCGACGAGCACGACGGTCGGTCGTAAGCCGAGGGGTACTTACCCCCGCAGACCGAGCGAAGCGCCCGCTCATAAGGCTGGGGGCAACTCCCCCAGCTGACGAGCACGACGGTCGGTCGTAAGCCGAGGGGTACTTACCCTCGCGGACCGAGCGAAGCGCCCGCTCATAAGGTTGGGGGCAACTCCCCCAGCCGACGAGCACGACGGTCGGTCGAAAGCCGAGGGGTACTTACCCCCGCGGACCGAGCGAAGCGCCCGCTCGTAAGGCTGGGGGCAACTCCCCCAGCCGACGAGAACGACGGCCGGTTATAAGCCGAGGGGTACTCACCCCCGCAGATCGAGCAAAACCGCCCGCTCGTAAGGCTGGGGGGAAACTCCCCCAGCCAACAAGCATGACGGCCGGCCACAAGCCGAGGGAGGACCTCCCTCGTGAACTGGGGGACCCGCTCGCTCGCCAGGCTGAGGACAATCACCCCGACAGACAAAATCGGCGGGAAGAATGATATCCCAAGCCAGACGAGCCCGGGGCAACACCCCCGGACGAGGGCAACGACGCACGTCCGGTCTAGGAACATTGAAGGCTATCCCGAAGGGGAGACTCCTCGAAGAAGAGACCAGAAGAACTGACTAGAGGAAATCATTTTCATTAATGATATGGGTTACATATCACTCAGCAACATCCTCTCAAGCACTGTTGTTGACAACAAAATTTGTCACCCAAGAAAAGGAAAATGCGACAAGGTACAAGGGCTCTTCAGGGGTCCAGAGCCCGAGAGATAGCGTCATCCGGGGCCTCGCCGTGCTCCGAGCAAAGGGGATCGACGTGCTCCGGTGGAGGGGGGATCGGCTCCTGAGCAAGCTCCGCGAATTGCCGGAATGACTCCCTGATGACCTCCACTATGCGAGGGGGCGAGGAGTTCCTCATAAGTCCCGAAGACCTCCTTCAGGACCGACACAATCTTCGGCCTTATGGCTGTGTCGACGCCCTTCTCAGCCTCCTCGGCGAAGCGGAGCCGTCGACGTAGCTCGGCGAGTTGGCCCCAGAGGCCCTCCCTCTCCCGCCGAAACTTTTCTTCAGCTTCTCGACTCAAGTCATGGACATCCTTAAGATCTCGTTTGAGATCATGTACTTGAGACTCGAGCTCGTCGGCACGACGGCGTTGCTGCCAAGCTTTCATGCGGGCACCTTGAAGGGCTACGTCAGCCTCCCCAGCCCGAGCGCACTCTTGATTTAGGGAATCCTCGAGGTTCCTTAATTGGGTCACCCGGCGTTGCGCCTCAACAGCCATCGCGATGGCCTGCAAACGAAAGAGAGGTGGATTATACCAAGGAGGACCGAAGGGCAGGGCAACTATCCTAAAATAACAGGAACCCGAACCTGTCGGAGATGATCGACCAGAGAGTCCGACAATATGTCCACGGGGGACAACTCCAAGAGGGTACGGTCCCCCGGACGGACGGAGTCCACCACCGACCGATTCGCCAGGGCCATATCAAGGGGCACCGAGCCCCCAGAGGATCAGCAGGGCCCGCCGGAGCGCTCGACAGGACGCAGACAGCCCCTAAAGCCGAGGGAGTGACGACGGTGTGGGCGGCGGGGTCAGCCGCGACGGTCAGCACGATTGCCTGACCGGGATCCGTCGGCGCGACGGTGGGAGCCGGAGAAGCGGCGCACCCGCCGTTCTTCCGCGACTTCTTCCCATTGGGGCTAGTGGTAACTGGGGGAGAGCGCTTACGACTCCCGCCCGCGGACGGTTGAGGAGCCGATCCAGAACCCTCAATAAGGAGGGGGTCGATCCCAGTGACCTCTCCTCCGGGGGGACCTGATGCGACCCGTGGGGGAGACTTGACCTCAATCCTCCCAGAAGGAGGCTCAGACCGACGCAACTCTTCATCTACAGAGCAACGAGGCACCCGTCCGGAAGATCTCCCACAGCCCGGCGAGATCCCAGCCGAATAAGCTCGTCAACATCGTGGGTGAATTCATGGCCAGCCATCCCTGCGAGAGGAAGCGAAATCAGGGTGAGCCAGAGGCTAAATGGAAGGAAGGGAGACAACTTACCGGGGGACCACAGAGTGCACTTAAGAAGCAGGTCGTCTAGCAAATGCCAGACCGACCTCTCCTCAAAAGAAAGAGACGACAGGAGGCGGACCGCGGCCCGCGGCCACGGATAAGATCACCTCCATGTCGGTTTGTTGTGAACTCCCCCAACCTGTCAAGATCACCGAGACCCGGTGAAAGACAACGAAAACAAAGCTAGAGTCCCAGTTCTCTGACCAAGGGGCGGACCGAGCAGGCACACCCGCCCCGCATGGGCTCGAAGGTGCAGCCAAGATCCGAGGCCAACCGTTTGGATCCGGTAAAAGTGAAAGAGGAGGGGAAGAGACGGCTCCAGGCCGTGAGTGATACAAAGCATAATGAACCCGGTCAGCACCGTAACAGAGGACGGCGTCAGCTGGTACAGGGCGACTTTCAAGGTATCCGTGAATTGAATGATAAAAGGGTGGAGGGGAAGCGGAGCCCCAGGTGGAACATCTCGACGTAGACACCAACCTCGTTACTCTGCGGGAAGCAGATCCGCTCATCTCCAAAGGGAATCCAGACGTCATAGGGATGACATAAATACCTCTCCCGTATTTCCTTGGTGACTAAGAAAGGGGCCATGGATGACGAGCGGAGGATCGATGGAGGGATGCCTAATCGCTCGGAAGACAAGGCCACATCGTCCCCAACGGGATCTGGAAAAAGTTTTCCTTTCCCTTTATCCGGGACCCCCGGGGCGGCGAAGGAACTTTGAGCCGCGAGGGATGAGCACGATCGGGACCCGGCGTCGGTCTGCCAGGACGTGTATCACCTATTCTAAGCATGGCCATAGTCCAAGTTAGAAGAGTGAGAGAATTACCTTAATAAAGAGCTGAGAAGAAGGCAGATGTCGGGAAGAAGAAGCTGGCAGAACGGAGATCAAGAAGGAATGAGCGCGAAAGAATTAGAGCTCGAGGGATTGGGACGTATATATAGAGGGCCCTGGTTGGATCTGAACCGCCAAGGGGGAGCACGTGGCGACATCAAGACGGCAGCGATACTTCAAAAACCGCACCAACGGAAGTTCAAACGGAGCGGTAATAATGAAGTTCATTTAATGGCGGAGCCTCGACTGACGCACCCATCGGATCATGAAAGAGTCACATCACCCGAACCGAACCGACGGAAGCCGAACGGCCCAGGCGATGGGGGCAATTGTTACGACTAATCTGGACCGGCCCAAGTTACAACGGCCCACGGCCCAGCCTCAAAGGAGACGCCCACTAGAGAAGACGGGCCCGCCCGGAAGGGCCCACGGACGGGGCAGAAGGCCCAGCCACTTCGCCCTCGGGGGCACTCGACAAGCCCCCATTCGGCCAGATTAACCGCCCCTCTGAATCCGCGATCCCATGATGGCCATTAACGGACCCGTTAACGGGCCACCCCTCCACTACGCACGAGTAGGAGGAGGCGGAGGCGGATCGTGGGACGTGAGAGGAGGCAGGACGTGGGGCAATCACGAAAGACCCTATAAGGGGAAGGCCAGGACGACGGGGAGGAGGATCGAGACTCAGGTAATCTACAGAGAGGTACTCCATCAACGACCTAGGCTTTTGGCCACTCAATTTCCTCCCTCCCCCCAAACTCGTGTCGCTTGGGTTGACGTTCCGGCTTCCTTACAAGCCGGATCTCCCCAGCCGAGTATCCTTTCAGACCTTGAGCTGACTTAGGCATCGGAGGGGATTTGGCCGGAACCTAGGTCCAGCCTCCCTGACGAGTTTCCTCATCTGTTCAGGAAGAAGATATCCGAGGCGCCGAGGCTACCCCTCAGCGTCGGTCGGCTGCCCCCATTGCAATCGTCAGGTGGGCGGCTGCACAGGCATCAACACACTTGCGAGGCGTCGAGGCTACCCCTCGGCGCGGATCCGACCGAGGCCGAGCATGACCCAGCCGAGGCCGAGCACGACCTACCAAGCCGAGGCTTCTCCTCAGCTCTCCCACGCCGAGAACAAGCGGGCTCGACAATTCCAAGGGACCCCCAAGTCGGCCCCTTGACCACGTTGACCACGCAGCCGACGGTCAACGAACTGTGGTGAGAAAACACCCGTAAACAGGTTTAATTCTTTGACTCATACTAATTGGTTGTCTTTTTAGGCTGAATTCCTACAAAAAAATTTCTAAACTTTAGGAAACAAGCACTAAGGCAATAAATATCAAGCTTTGCCCAAGAGGACAGAGAATATATCTTTCAGCCTTGTGGAATGTTCAATGGTTATTTGTCTGACTGCTCACATCACGGTTTTGGGATGCACCATCTCCTTAGATTTTTCTATGAGGGACTGCATCTGCATGTGCAAAAGTACATAGAGATGATGAGTGATGGATCATTTTTGGACATGAAGCTTGAGGATGCCTGGGGATTTTTGGTGGACCTTGCAGAGTGTGAGCAGCCTGTGCCATCTGGAGATCAATCACTTAGAAGTGAAGACGATGGCCAAGACATTCCTTTTGAGGGTACATTTCAACAAGTCCAGAGACAGTTAGAGGAGCTATCTGGAAGCTCCTACCAATGCGACCTTATGGAATACCAAGAGAAATCAGTGAAGATGGTACATTAGGGCCCAATTGAGGAGTTTGAGTATAGACATTTGGATGAGCCGAAGGAGATGGATGATAGGGTGCATGTCGATCATGTTGATGACACGATACGTTTTTATGTCGGTGGTGATATTGAAGTGTAGGTGTGCAAAGGCCAGAGTGATATTGATGACATTGGAGATATTGATGACATTGGAGAGCCTGAGCCCTATTGCCCTTTAGATTCACCTTCCCATCTTGAGGTATACGAGTGCATTGGATGGACTACTGAGATGGCTTACTTTGATGATGATGTGGAGGATATGTGCAAGGGAGAGAGTATACAGACCATGATGGAGCCCGAACCATACCTTCCTCCTACTATAGTGTAGCAGTTCCTACTTCCTTCACATCGGGATGCACACCAGGTCATTATTCATGGAGATTTTCAAGATAGACTTCATGGTCTGGGGAGTCTTGTAGAGCCTGTAATTCTTGATAGCGAGAATGAGGAGAGTGAAGACGAATGTGAAATGGTTTACATTGAGCCTGAGCCTCGTCCTTCTCCAGATTTACCCCTACACCCACTTCCCCCTCCTCCTAAGGCATTGCACCAAAACATACATAGCGACACCATTCATGGAAGTTCCCACTTACACATGCCCTTTATTTCTAAAACCAAAATTTCATTTCCTTACTTCTTAGATTCAGATTGTCGCCAATTATGTTTAAATTCCTTTATTTATTTTGACAACCCATTTTGGAATAATTGTGTTGAAGGTCATGAGGAAAACACTTGGATTTATGCAGCTCGTCTTCCACCGCCCAAAGGAGTACTTTCTACATAGATACTTGGAGTTGTGTTGCTGGGGTCCAAAGTGATTCGTGGAGAGAAGACGCTCGTCGAGGAGCGCAAAGATTTGATTGCGTAACTTCCTCCACCATTGGACATCCGTGTTCCGCATTTCAATCCCGGTGATTTCTTTCTAGTAGCATAGCTTTTTATTTATGCATTCTAGTCAAATGCTTTCTAGGTTAGTTTCTTTTTAATAAACATGTACTCTTTCAACATTGAGGACAATGTTGTCTTTAGTTGGGGAGAGAGTATTAGGAAGTTTTAGGATGTTTAGTAGCTTAGTTGCTTTGTTTTATTTTTTTTAAATAACATCACCCAATAATTTTACAAACGTATCATCTACACTACTTGTTCATTTGCTAGTTGTTTGCTTTGTACATTGCATGCTTCATGTTCAAGCATATATTTGGATTCAAACTCTATTTTCAAACTCTCGATTGTGATTAGCATACTTTGTACCATTTTTTCTTCATGAGATCATTTTTAATATGCCATTTACGATACGAGTCCATTTTCCGTGAATTCTGTCCTCAAAATGGTTTAAATTAGTTTTGAATAAATTTTATGATGCATGAGTTTGGATTAATCCAATTGAGTGGAATGGTTTCAATTCGATGTGTTTTAGTTATGTGCCTAGTGTGGTAGGTTGGTGTGTTGGAGAAAAAGAAAGAAAACAAAAAGAAAACAAAGAAAAAGAGAAGAATAAGTGCATCGTTCTTCTAGTCTCGTTGATTAGCCGGGTCCCCGTGCCTCAAGAAGTATTGGAGATTCATGTCGAAAGATAGGATTTAGGGAAGTGCACGAGAAAAGAATAAATGAATCTTATGATATTCGAGTTATTAGGTCTGCGAGTTCTTTTTTGGACCAATACCCTAAAATCATTTGATTTGGGAGTCCTTGACCGAAAACTCGTTGCATGTGTCATCCTAAGTTTCATACAAAAGAAAAGAGAAAAAGAAAAAAAATAAGAGAATAAATGTAACACATCCAACCTCCACAAATTAGGAAAATGTTGTCTTGGCAAAACCTGTAAATTTGTGAAACTATAATACAACATTGTGTATTAATCCTCATTCGTGCAAAACATTGATTGTTCTTCTTTATTTGAGCCAAATTGAAGCGTTATTCATGGATTTGTTCTCATTCATGAATATATATATTGACTTGAAATCATGTTGAAATATTTTCTATTTGCCATGAATAATTTAGAGTTTGATATGTGCTGCCTTGATTGAGAATCCGAATCTATCGCTTGTTTTGCTAATGACTAGCAAAAATCTAGTTGGGGTATGATTTGGGATAAATTTAGTATATTTATCCCCCCCATTTCTGTGTTTTTGTGCATATATTATTCAAGTTTTAACTCCATTCCTACATTTTATTGATATCATCATATTTTGGAGCTAATCACTTATTTTTGCACAAAATTATGTTTTTATGGCTTATCTGTGTCTTGGTTTATTTTGCAGGATTTTTAGGAATTTTTCTGGATTTTCTGGAGTTCAATAGTAGCAAACATAGGACTTCAGCTGCCCCATACGGTTGTGAGTTGCATCACACACGACCGTGTGGATATTTCAGCTAAATGAGCCAAGGCAGCAAAAGCCGCACGGCCGTGCCGTTAATTATACAGAGTGGTGTTTCTGCAGGAAGTTCAACATGGCCGTGCAGCACGACCGTGTCGACTAAACTTCTTTCTTCACTTGAATGCGGGTATGTGCTTTTTCTTCTTAACCCGTTTCAGGTTTTTCTTCAACCCACGAGCTGAAGGCCATTTCTAGGGCTCCCCCCTCTTTCCCTCATTCATTCCTCCATCCTCTTCATCTTAGGGTTACGGCTTTGGTGGAGCAACTAAAAGCTTGTATGAGCACTTGGTGGGGAGAACGTTTATGTTTTTCTTGAGAAAGCTTTGGTGAACTCTTTCCCTTCTCTTGTGTAGTTTTGATATAGCTATTTGTAATGTTGATTTGGATGATGACTTTGAGCAAAGGTTGCTCCTTTCTTATTATGATGCACCAGATCTCTTCTCTTTTGTGTTGAGTGGTGATTTGTGTTTGTTTGGGCTATGTATTTCAATTCTAGCATGTTTTATTGTTTATGTGGTTGGGTTGTTTGTGATATATTTTGTACTATGGACCCTAGTGGATATCCATAGAGTGGAGTTTGCCTAGTGGTACCACTCTTGTATGCTTGGTTGCTTATTGTCTCAACAATCCACACTCTACTTTCATTGCCAACCAAGTGTTCAATTAAATGCGACATCTACTGATCGTTCATTCCTTAGCCGGGTAGACGATTGAGTTATATTCGGGTTGATACCATATGCATAGCAACCACATTCCCACACACCACACACGTTTCCTCGCCTATTTGTCTCTCTGATTCCTCTACCCTAGAGTATCGATTTGGAAGATGGTTTTTGTTACGGGTCAAATCCACCTAACAATGAAATTTGTATGGTGGGGAATCAAGGGTACGGTGATTACAAGTTAATGGTGTTTTTTGTATATGCTTATACGCCTGGGAACTCCATCTTGGAGGTGTAGGATCCTATGTCACTCGAAGGTCGTTGACCGCTTAGTAGATGGGCCGAGCTTTCTGCACGACAAGCAGCTCGTCAGAAAGGCTGGGTTGGCTGTCAACCCGTAGCCTCTCCGATGATAAAGTCGGTAAATGGCTCTTTAGAAGTAGGTCGGACACGCTGGCCGATCTTAATATAGAATGACTTTACGTGGCGAGCTTGTGAAGAACGCACAGATATATGGATGATATCCGACCTTGATTTTTGAATGAGAGTTATGATTTCAACTAACCAACCTCCTCATTGATGGCTGGAGGGGGGTATTTATAGTGGGAAAAGTCGGTTGATCTTCGTCCCATCAGTTGTCCAACTGGCGTTTAGCTGGCATGTCAGAGTGTCAGAGAGTCCGCGAGAATGTCAGAAATATTTATGCACAGCCTTGGTCGGTCATTAATAGGGATGCACCGGTGGCTATCAGTTCTCTTCTTTAACTTCGAGCATTAATAGGCATTAATGGCTGTCAGAGATATTTATGGGCCGTCAGGTCGTCGAGGGTCACCATTGGATAGATCGAGCTTGGCGTCCGAGCCTTGCGCACCAAGCTTTCTCTAGCCGACCTTCTTGTTTTGGTCGGTAGAGCGACCTTGGCCATTACCGGGCGATCTCTATGCTTGGCTGGCGAGCTTCCTGCTCGACTAGCTGCCGAGCTTTTCTCTTGATTTGTCAGCGAGCTTCCCGCTCGGCCGGGCGAGCTTTCCAGTAGTGGGGTGAGCTTCCCATTTGGACTCGCTCTTATTCCGACTGGTCAGTGAGATGTTCGCTTGGGCTTCAACTATTTGGGCCTTTATTTTCCGGGCCGGCCAAAGGCCGTAACAGTTTCAAAACCCACATTTTCACTCACTTTTACACCGTTAGCTTAGTTAGTTGAATCCTTCGTCATTACCCTTCCTTAATTGATTGAGCTCGTGATTGCAAAACGACTTGTCAATGTGTCACGACTCGGTCTCACTGGAATTTATTACTTGGCGACCTCATATACTTAGGAGTACCGCTAAACAAAAATTGAGAATGGCTAACTTTTAAATAAGTGGTCTTCCGCAGAGTAAAAATGGTCGTGCGCGTAGAAATTCCCTTTTTAGTTTTATTTTTTCGAGCATCAATGTCGAATTCTCACCGATGACTTAAGGTTTTCATGGTTAAAAAAGTTTTGCGATGCGTCACATCATGCCTGTGTTATCTTTGGGTCGACGTGCATTATGTGCATGTGTTATTTATAGTCTATACTATAAAAGAAGGAATTACACCCTCGCCATTGGCCTAGGTGGCATGTTTGTCACATGTGGCAATGTCACATCACCACATGGGATGCCACATCATGCCCAAAGAAAAAGCCCCCCAATGCCCATTATGTACATGTTTGTCATTGCCCATTCATGAACCCAAGGAGCATCCCGAAACCCTTCCATCTTTGCCCCAACATCTTTTGCACTTTAGCCCATCCTTTTTCCACTTTTACCCCCAGACGATACTCTCACAAAACCACACATCTCTCTCCTTTTCCGATGTATATGGATCCCTCATCCTGTGTGTTGGTTTTTTCTTAGATCTTGTGCACTAGTGCACGTGTAATTTCTAGTTTATTGTGCATTTGAGAGACATCGCCCACGAGGTTGTCCCATGTGGTAATGTCTCATCACCCCCAAAATCCCAATACCTACCCAAAAACAACAAAACCCACAAATCCACCCCTAAACCCAAACAACACTCAAAAACAAAAAAACCTAAAAACCCCACACCTAATTAAAAACAACCCAAAACCCCAAGACAATACACACACTCACACCCACTTTCTCCATTTGCACCCGATTTTGCACTTAGCGAAGCACCCGCGTGGGACACATGTCCTGGTTGTGTGGGTGGTTTTTTGGGGTGCTTGTGCACTGGATAATTCTAGTACTAATATACAAAGGACAAGTTTTAACCAATATCTTGTTAATGTTTCAATATGTCCCGAAGTTCAAAAAAACCCTTTGCTAAGCAAATGATCTGAACCATCAATTTTGCCCAACAAAGCGAATTTTGCCCAACAAAGCGCAACTACCTTTGCTATATATAATATCCATACAATATTTGCCCACTGGCTGCCTCACCTAGTGCTCATACAAAAGAGAGAGTTTGCACACGGACGAACCATCAATTTTGCCCAACAAAGGGCAGCTATCCGTGCTATATATAATATCCATACAACATTTACCCAAGGGCCATCTCACCCATTGTTATACAAAAGAGAGAGTTTACACATAGCCAAAACCTGACTAGGAAGAACCAGTGGGTAGAGTGATGATTAAGATATGCCCACCCCACCCAATGAGCCCCACTTCCACTCACCTCAAAAATCCACATGCACCCAACCCACACACATACCCACACTTATCTCCCCTTTCATCGTGGGCGGCACCCACATCAAGTGGGGCCCGCATCGGCTATTGTTTTTAGGTGGCCCGTGCACAAAGTATTATAAAATATTTGGGTTTTTTGTTTGATTAGAGGGAAAACGGAGGTCCGCTTGTAAGTAGTTATTAATGAAGACCCAATCTGCGAACATCTATAAATTAATACAGCCAAAACAAAAACAAAAAAGCAATGCATACAATAATGGTTATGTAATCAAATCTTACATTTTGAAAGTCGTGCCCTTATGTAGGATATGCAAGACTATCATGGTAAATTAAGGGCATGTTTGTTTTGGTGAGAATGGGCTAGAAAGTGGCCCCTAAACACTGTTTGGGCTACTATTGGGCTACTATTCATAACTTTCGACCCAAACTTGCATTCAATTTGTTCGTTTCTGTCACGCCCCGCTTCCCTAAAATGGAGGCGAGACGTGAAAAGGTCCGCACGAGAGTGGAGCTGTGAAGCCCCAAACCCGATAAGCGTCAATAAAACATAAGTAGGTCCCTGTAACCACAAATGGAACAACAATAATAACACAAGGAGAGACAGAAATAAAATCTAATATCTCATAATTTGTCCAACATGAAATTTAAGTTCAACATCCAGAAAAGCCACCAGGCTAAAAGAAAGAGTCTAAAGGCCCAGAACAAGGCCAACAAAAGCAACAACGTAACAAAGTATAGGTGCTACGCACCGATAACAAAACAGTAGTCTAAACAAAAAGGGAAAGCTCAACGAAGACACTAGGACTGGTCCCCAGTGTCCACCTACTCCTCGCCAAACACAGGCTCGGGCTCGGTGTCAGCAAACACCTCGTCCTCTACAATGTACTCAGGCTCAGGATCTAACATGTGTCACCCAAAAGAGTAAAGGGGCACATGTCAGCAAGTCTAAAAGACTTGGGCAAGGAAACTGAAAGTAAGGCAAACTAACAACCTAGAAGTTATAGTATGCATGACATGGCAGTTATAACATGAGTACACAAGCAAGAAATGGTGAAACAATAAGTACAAGAGAACAATTATCGGGACAAGTCAAGAGTAGCCAAGCTACTAACAATCTCAATCTTTTCACTAGTCACGTTTCAAGTTGTTTGTAGATGTTTACGCCTTACAGCTGAACGGTTTGGCATTCACGCTGATTGGCCGCTTAACACTACCCCAGAACCCAGAGTTTACGCCTTACCACTGCAGTTGCTGATCGGGCAGACTCCCAGTTGATTGACCGCTTAACTCTTACCCCCAATACCCACATGTGAACGAGCCAGGGTCCCTGCACACGAGCTCAGTAAATGAGCCAGGGTTGCCCCGCACAGGAGCTCGTTTTCTAGTTCACGATTCATAAGCATTTGGCGTAGGGGTGCACCTAGCCTCAATCATTTCACAAGATGTAGCGGAGCTACGCAATCACGGGAACACTTAAAGAATGCAATGACATGACAATTAGTTTGCGTACCGTTAATGGAAATTAAACATGACATGGTAATTGTGCAACATGATAAATGTCGAATCTAGCTTCGTTGTCAAGCTAGTTCCTAAATTTGCGCCTAGGCGAGTATCATTTCGTCGCCTAGTCTCTTTTACGCATACAACAAGCAAATGGCCTAAGACATGGCCCAAAACCCTAAGTGGCAAGTTTCACTTGCCTAGCACCGAGGATTATGTTCAACGAGGGTTCGTCCCACGGACGCTAATCTACGGGGAAGTCGCTGTTATGGAGAAACAATCATCAAAACAACATTCATTTCATTAGGATTTCACAAAAACACAACGGGTTATGAAAACATTAAGAGGTCGATTATTACCGTATCGGAAACGGAAGAATGATGCCGAGCAACCACTGCAACGGAAGAACGATCCGGCTCAAATCTGGAAATGAGGGAAAAATCTGGAGAAATAGGTTTGGATGTGGATTTTGGGGGTTTGATGAGATTTTGAGGAAGATGAGAGGTAGAATGTGTTAAGTGAGGGTTTGGATGATGGATTTTGAGCTTGGGATGAAGGAATAAGGGTTTGAGGTGGAAGGGGGCTCAATGGGGGAGAAATTAGGTTTAGAGTTGAGGAAGAGAAAGAAGAAAACGTTTGGAGGGGTATTTATAGAGTTTGGTGGCAGCTAGGGCAAAACTAGGGTTTCCTGTACTGTTTAGTCGGTCAAAGAGCAACCATTGACCGACTAGTTTGGGAACTAGTCGGTCAACGCAGACCGACTAAGTGTAAACAGTAACCCCAGACGAAAACCTGAACTAAGAGTTAGTCAGTCTGAGTACAAAACTTAACCGACTAGTTTAACAACTAGTCGGTCGAAAGATGAACTTAGACCGACTAAGAATGAACAGTAACTAGTGTCAAAAATAATTAAAGAGTTAGTCGGTTAAAGAAGCATTGCTGACCGACTAGTTTGTAACCTAGTCGGTCAACCAACGTTCTTAGACCGACTAACGATAAACAGTAACTCCTGAATAATTTAGAAAGACCACTAGTCGGTTCAAGAAGGTTTTCGACCGACTGGATCATCATCTAGTCGGTCGGTGCCCCTTCTTACACCGGCTAATGTACACCAAAAGTTCCGAAATGGAGCGCGAAGCTCCGGGATCGATTCCTAAGACTCATAGGCTTGATCTAACAATAAGATATGACCGATATGAAGCCCGTCACGAATGACTTACTCCAAAATCGACGATCAACGGAAGAAGCTAGGAAAACGCAACGAAACGATCGAAAATGAAAGCTACGGAGAAGAAAACCACACATAAGGAGAAAATCCACCCAAAACATATAATATAATATAATAAATCCAGATACAAGAAAACCAGTCGTTACAGTTTCGCTTCGATTGAAATCGTAAAAAAAGTCTGCCGTGGCAGCGACTTTCTTACGAGCGGAATCTCTGTTTTTTCTGGTGAATTTGGCTTGGATTCTGGTTTCGTGGGCCCCAGTGGCTCGGATCACCTCTCATCTCTGATGCAACCTTCTCATCTCTCCCCTCGACACTTATCGCACCTTTAAAGATGAGATTTTGAGCGATTCTGAAACCCTAGATGACGGATTCAAGAGGAGATCTCTGGGGTTTTTGTTGGATCTACAACTAGGGTTCCGACCTTTGCAATTTTGGGATCTTTGGCCCTTTTGCGTAAGCTTGGCTATGTTGTTGGAACTGCGGTAACAGTGATTCTTTGTGTTCTCTGTGCTCGTCTGTTGGATCTGCAACTAGGGTTCCGAGCTTTGCTAGTTTAGGTTCTTTGGCTCTTTGCGAAATCTTGGCTATGCTGTTGGAACTGAGGTAGCCTCGATTCTTTGCATTCTCTTTGCTCGTCTGTTGGAACTGTTACTCTCTTTGCTCACTGATGTATAATTTATGTTTACATTTCAGCAAACTATGCTCATTATGGTTCCTACAACTTGGAAATTTGTGAGATGTCATTCTCATATATGTGTCAGTGTTGATATTATGCGGGATGATGGTTTCTTGCAACCTATGTGTGGTCGAGTTTTAACTTTCCATCACAAATTGGCCGGCATGAAACCATAATTTAGGCTTTCGCAAAAGCACCATAGTTTACAAAATCTCAAGGCAAGCATGCAACAGATTGTCAAAATCCATCACAAATCCAACACAAATTACAATAGCCCAATGCAGTTACAGCAAAGACACCATAGTTATTAATTGTTTATGTTGGATTATATTTAATGAATCGGTTGAATGAAACAGTAAGCCAATCAAATCTCAAGCCCCATGGCTCCGTAATTATTTCAGCTACATACCTATTATTGCCCCCATAATGATACACACAACGTGCAACTGATATGTTTGCAATAAAAAATGCAAATTTTATTTAGGTATTTCTGAGGGCTCTTGTGTAGGGGTGCATGCATTTTTTTATAATTGGATGTGACCTGAGGTTACAATATAATCTTCACTTTATGGTGGATGAATTTGACACACCTCCAATCAGGAGTAATGTGGACCAACTAATATGACCCCTACACAAAAGAGCCCAATGATGAGACATGGACAATGAATATATGTTGTGCATGATTGGGATTTATAATGTTACATTGGTACATTGCTATGGTATGCTTGAAATATGTTAAGAAACTAGCAATGAAAATTATAATTAAAAATCTGAGGGCAATTGGATATGGAGTTATGAATGGTTTGCACCTGATTGGTGGGTTGATGTTTCATTTGGTATGCATTGAAATGTATTGGATTGAAATAAAGCTTTTTAAAACTTAAGGTATATGTTTCAATGGCATATAATTGTTGTGTTATACCAGTCTTTTATTTTTGGTTATATGAATGATTCATTTACATTTTCTGAATTTTTATGCCATATCTCATATCTCGTTGTTTATGTTTTTATGTCCTATGCACGATTTTATGATATAAGAAAATGTCAGTTACAAATTATGATTGAAGCTATAGTTGATGCAAATAAGGGTTAGATGGATCAAAATGGAGAAAATTCGGGATGTTCAACGTGTACATCGGCCATGGTGGCTATCATTTTTACCATCGTCTTCATGCAGCTATACGAAGACGATAGGGATACCCCTATACATCGTGAGCCGTCAGAGATGTGTGATATTCATAGAAAATCCCACATGCATAGAATTCTATATGGTTCTGATAGTAGTTGTTTACTCTTCTTAAGAATGCGCACACATGTGTTTCTGAATCTTGCCACTTTAATGCGACAAAGTGATATTCTCAAAGACACTTATCATGTGTCCATCGAGGAGCAGTTGGCAACGTTTCTGCATATCATAGGGCACAAGTCAAAGAACAGAGTCATGCAGGTTGATTTTATAAGGTCTGGGGTGATATTTAGCTTATACTTTAACAAAGTGATGTAAGTAGTTTGTACCCTTCGGGATAGGTTCATGAAGCAAGCCCCAAATTAGACACCACAAGAGATACTCAATAATTATAATTGGTTCCCATTTTTCAAGGTAAGTGTGTGTTGATGAATAAATGGAAATAGAGTAAACTGATTGACGGTGCTTTCAACTTGTTCGTTATTGATTACGATGTAGGATTGCATTGGTCTAATTGATAGGACACATATTGATGCCATGCTACCTGCCAAACTTGTACCACGATTTAGAGGACGTAAAGGGGTTATACAAAATGTGCTTGCAGCTGTAACACAAAATAAAAGATTCACTTCCGTAATTGTCGGGTGGGAAGGATCAACGAATGATTTCACGTTCCTGAAAGATGCATTGTCATTACCCCCCATGAGATGAGTGTGTATGAAGGTAATAGGCAAACTTTTTCGTAATTAACATGTATACGTCTGTCTGAATCCATGGGAATATTAATCGGGTTTAATTTTTTGTTTGTAGGGAAATATTACCTATGCGATGCAGGATATACAACAATGCCTGGTTTCATATCTCCATACCGGGGCGTTAGATACCATCTGAAGGACCATACTGGTCGAGTGCCTCGAAATCGCAGAGAGCTCTTCAACCTAAGACATTATTCATTAAGAACAAAGATCGAGTCGACGTTTGGAATTCTAAAGAACAATTTTAAAATTTTGACGGCAAAGCCTCACTATGCATTCAAATCTCAGGTCGATACCGTCCTTGCTTGCACAGTTTTACATAATTATATCCAATTAGTAGATCCGCATGACCCACATCTAAATGAGGATGTGGAAATGTTTAAGGAGGATGTGGATGTGATGGATGAGCAGGATGACTCGATTATGGATCTTTCACAACAGTTGCACATACGTGAACAAACTTCACAAAAGGGATCAATGAAAACTTCGCAGGGATCAGTTAGCATGGGAAATGTGGGTGGACTATTATAACATACATAACCATGGGAACACCAATGAACATGGGCTATAAGGGATGAGTTAAATTACGAATTTTTTTACAGTATTTGTTAAGTTCAATTATTTATATTACAGTAGGCTCTATATGGTGATTATGTTGGGCGATGCAGGAGAAGTGGTTACAATTTAATGGCTTTATCTGATTAATTTAATTCTACTGTGTTGGTTTCTGATGATATCGGTGGTAGTAAATACATTGCTTTTTATTACATATACTATATGTGTGTTCATGTCAGTAGGGCCAATATTGCTATGTTTTGGAAATAATGATTTTGTAGGCATGGACGGGTCTTCGCATCAAGGAAAAGGGAGTGATCATATGCCACCCTTGTATGACCCTTCATATGGTACACAGTGGGCAAATGAAGCAATAAGGAATGATCCATTGCTTGAGCGACCTTTGCCGCGTAGGATGAGTGATGTTCAATTTCCTTCGCATAGCTTCCAAGGAGTTAGATCAAGTATGCATTTTCCACATTATCCCAACTATAGCATGCCCATGCCCATGCCCATGTCGCCTCCTCCGGGCTTTATGCATATGCTACATGTAACGACCTGTATTTTTTCAACACTTCAATTTACGTACTTAACGTATTTTTAACAATTCAAAATTACTTTATAAATGTAGTCAAGAGTCTTATTACAAAACTGATTTCAAAAAATTTCTTATAAAAATATTTTGAGGTACCAGACTAGTTATGGAGTATTATAGTAAGTTCGGATTTCATCAAATACCTTTAAATAATCTTGACAAATTCTCTTTCAATTATTACCAAATTTGACTCAATGAATTTATTTTCTATTCAAACATCTTCAAAACGATTTCAAACTTCTACAGTAGCATCCTATGATCATTTACGGCTCCCCACATTAATTTAGTAATTTTCTGATATCATTTCAATAGAAAACCCGCAAACTCGCTTTCTAAACGTTTTTGGCCCAAAACTCGTATCTCCGTAGCTCAAACCCTGAAACGGACTTCGTATTCGCGATCCTCGTGACGATACAATCTCGTGGGTGTGTTTTCGTAATTTTTCGGACACGTTTACTAGTAGGGGAAAAATCGTAATTTCATTTATGTATTTTACTAATGACTTTCACTAATATGGTTTTACTTATTACTAATTACCTTGATTAACCGAACCTAATTAATTACCTAACCTGATTACCTACCCCACCCACATCTCCTCAGCTAACAATCCCAACAATCCCATCACCTCTCCCCTCTGTCTCACACAAGCCAGGCTTTTCCCCCTAACTGTGTTCATCAACCTATAAATATATCGAACCCCTCTCTATCTCTCACTTCCTCTGCATTCATTTAAAACCCACCCCGTGCATCTGTCTCTCTTCCAGTCGAAATAACCCGAGCCCGCCCGCTCTCTCTCTTCTCCCTCTCTCTGCACTTGCTCTCTCCCGCTCTCTCTTCTCTCTCGCACTCTCCATCGCGCGCGCTCTCTCTCTCTCTCTCTCTCTCTCTCTCTCTCTCTCTCTCTCTCTCTCTCTCTCTCTCTCTCTCTCCCCCCCCCCCTCTCCCCCGCCCTCGTTTTTGTGCTCTCTCTCTCTCGCTCTCTCGTCGGAGGGCTGACCACTGCCATGTCCGCCGAGCTCCGAGCAACAGACGATGCCCCCCGCTCTCTCACTCGTCGTCGACGGCACGTGGCCGTCGTCTCCTCGAGAGCTCGCCGCCACAGTCGAACATCGCCACGAGCTGCTCCCCATGCCTGACGCCGCACCCTACGACGACACAGCCACGCCGCCATGCTCTCCGGCTTCGTCCTGCCGCCGTGGAGCCGCCATCTCGTCGCCGACGACGAGGCGCCTCGACCCCCCTCCCGCATGCTCGAAGAACGGAGGAGAACGAAGCACAGTATATGTCGATGGAATTTTCGTAAATTTCTAAAGTAAATTTCGTATTTTATTAATTAATAAATAGGGTATTATGGTTTTAAATCCATAACTTGAAATATATTGCCCAGAAAAATGTGAGGCTAGCTCCAGAAAACAGAAATAATATTCTGGACCCAATGGCACTAGTTTCATCTCAATCAGATGCTTAGTTTTTCAAAAATTAATTTTTAACTCTAAAACTTAAATACGTCCTTTTCAATCAAACATCCGTAACTTTTTATTTTCATACACAATGGTATATGAGAAAAATATATGTTATAGTACTCTTCGTGACGGTCATTTTGTCAGCTTATTTGCAACTTTTAGATGTAAATTGCATACAGAATAAATTGTTGAATAATTACGCTACATAATTGAAATTAGTTTTTAAATTGATTTTTGTGTTTCTAAAAATTATAAAAATTACTATAAGCTTCTGAAAAATATTTTCTCATAGTATAAAATTATTTTTATCATATCTAGCCTATAGAAAAATTTAGAACCTTTTTTAGCACCGTTTCAATCAGTTTAAAAAAATAAAAACGATTAAGTTTAATAAATAGAAAATAGTGCGTGTTTTAACCAATTGTTTCTTGTGTTTGCAAGTACCAATCCTCGTGTACCAGCTTCTCTAGCTCCAACCTCGTCTTGCCACGACGGGGTCGATAATGTAAGTCACAATGAATTCTAGTTTTAGAAAAGTAGATAGTGTCCTCGAACGAACTTTTAAAACAACAACTTTTGTGTTCCATGTTTGTTGGATTTGTCTTTATCCTCAAATTTGCTAGCATCCACCTTGCTCTACTTTAAAAAAGTAGACCAGTGAACCTAGCTTGACTATCATCGTAAACAAGGAACTAATGACATCATGTGGCACATCTTGTGGAATGTTTGATGGAATATCTCGTGGAATGTTTTGTGGAATATCTCGTGGAATATCTCGTTAAATTGCTAAAGGAATATCTCGTAAGAAAGCATGTAATCGATACACATGACACTGGGGTTTGGGGTAACTCATTGTAGAAAAAGTGTGGGAGCTATGACCAGAGTCACACTCGCTCATCTCGTCTCTTCTCGTTTTCAAAGTATGTTGTGGTTGATACCCAGGATTTTCTCCCCGTGGCAATGGATATGACCCATGGTTGCATATCATACTTTCCTACATGAGTCACATCACATAGTGTAGTTAACTAATGCCAACACTAAGATAACCATTGGTTGTACGTGTTATTCAGTACTTTGGTCAATTACTAATTAACGGTGCGTAAATTCAGTACTTTGCATGTTTATTATCGTTACAGTCCATGCCTGCTAGTCTCACCATTTCTATCACCATGTTTGCTCTTGCACGTTACTTTTCGTACTTACACGACCACCTTTTACTTTATGCATTACACGTACTTTATCTACCACACTTGTGCAGTTACCGGTACTTCACTTCACTTGTTTTGCCTGCTTTACACTTGCATTACCACAGTACCGTTTGTTCTTTCTTTACAGTTCTGTTTACATTTACTACGAGCTATGTACAGTCGTTGCTCAGTACTTTACTTTTCACTCTGGTTTACTTGTACGTAGTTACTTTTTGCCATACTTGTACACTGCTTCTTTTCTATGTTTAGAATTGTTGTGACTTACCTACGGTTCCATCTCCGTGGCACTGCAGACGACGTACATATGGAGGTAGATGCTCTTTAGTTGATAGCGCCAGAGTTCGACCCTAAGGCCACAGCTTTCAATTTTATTTTCACTATTCAGTTTTATTTTCACTATGTACTTTCTTTCTTTCATGTATCATTGTTGGAATATTTGTACAGTATGGATTGTAATAATTGGATGCTATTTGGGTATTTTTATACATCTCTGCATCCTGGCTATTTTGGTTTCACTGGTTAACTGCAGGACCTGTGCAAATATCAAATAAGTAATTGGCCCCCCGAGAGCGGGTCGTTACATTAAAAGGTGGGGGAAATCCCTCCATTTCTAAGCCAGTCTACACAAAGTGCTTTATACATGCCTTGATCACAAAGCCGGCATGTCACAACTGGTGGAAGTGACTCGTCTAGGAAGTCGAGTCACCGAGACAACGACATGGATGTATCGGTTTTAAGTCCCAGAAAAAGAAGTAAGAAACCATCCAAGAACGGCCCGACGAATAAAGTGTGGCTTGGAGAGCATGATATGGCATTAATTCATTTTCTGGTAGACCAAGCACGGCAATGCAATACAGTCAACAATAATTTCAAAGGGACGACCTTCACTGCAGCAGGTTCACATATAAACTCCATGTTTGGCACGGAATACACAAGCCATCATGTTAATAATAATATGAAAGGTCTTGTTCTATGAATTTCTGATGTTTCAGCGCGCTTAGAAATTAGTGGGGCTGGTTGGTCAATGGAGAAGCAGATGATAGTAATCGACCCTGAAATTTATGTACTATGGGCCGTGGTATTTACTTCTCCATTATGCAAATATGAATAAAAATTTAATTACGTAAGTTTAAACTTCATAATGGTTAATTCATTATAACTGCAGGCAAACTATTGGTTGAAAGACTATGTCAATCAACACTTACAGTGGCTTAAGGATCTTAGACTAATTATAGAAGATGACTCCGCTAAGGTTGATTTTAGTAAGTGTGTGTATCATACATTTGAGGGCGCATATAATGATGGTGACGGTGATCATGCAAGTCCTACACCAGTCACGCAAGCATTAACTGACTATGATGCTTATCCCGACATCCCCAATTTTGCGTCGACGGGGCCATATCCACCGGGGACAAGCCATGCAAGCCCAACCTACATGGGTAAAAATAAAATATGTAGACTGGCATTAAGGGATGAGCCCCACCTCATGAAGGAAATGGTAGAGAATGTTAGAGAGGTGGTCGAAGCAATTAAGATCTCCCACTCCCACTGGATTGCAGTTCTTTCTCAGCATGTGTATGCACTAACAGAGTATCTAGCAGCTATGTTAGATGCATTGTATATGGAACTTAGTGAGAATGAGAGAGACGGGAGGATTTGCCAATATGCCCAAGTCGGCCAAGAAGTGACTCGTTGCCAAGAAGGTTGCTGAGATGAAGAGGGCTAGTGGTGATGCGGGAGGAGAAGGGAACAGCCATGATGATGCATGGTATTTGTAAAGTATCCATGTGATTTCATGTTATGTTGAAGTAAACGTAAACGGTTGGTGTGAAAACGGGGTGTTGTATAATGAGGAGGAAATGATGTATAGTATGTCATTGGCCTCTTGTATGTTGTGTTAGATGTGTGTTTGCTTTTGGCACTCTGTATAATGCATGCATTGGGATTTTTATTAGGGCTACGTCTTGTACCATGTATAATGAGTTTTTATATCTGCATCAAGCTTGCCATGGGATTTTGTACACTATACTGTCTTTTCTGTATCTGCCAATGGATGCTGAATTTTGGGATGTCTTTCAATTGGATTTTGGCTATATGTTGCATGGTTGACTTGGGATTTTTTTCTTGGTTTCTTTCATGTTTCTGCATTGGGGATTTAGTACACTATGGTGTCTTTTATTGGTTTCTTTTATTGGTTTCTTTCAATTTGTATCATGTTTGCTTTGTGATTTTGTACACTATGGTGTATTTCCTGTAACTGCATTGGGCAGTTGTCTGTTTTGGTGGATTTGGGATGAATTTTGGCCCTCTTTTGCATGCATGACTTGGGATTTTTTTATTTGGTTTCATTGAAGAATCTTCTTTGAGGTTTTGTATACGGATTTGGATTTGTTGGGGAGTTTTACAATATGCAACATGCTTACCATGGGATTTTGTACACTATGGTGGCTTTTCTGTATCTGATAATGAATGCAGAATTTTGGGTTGCCTTGTAGGATCCTGTCAAAACAATGATGTTAGGATCGAATGAAGAGGAGAGACTTACGTTCGCGTACGTGGCACCGTAGTCTATGAACTTCGCCCTCGGATTCGCCACAACGGTCGGTACTTCGTCACGGAGGATCGAAGAAGCGTTTCACCGTCTAAATCTCTATTTAGAAGAAGAATTTAATGGAAAGGGAGAAGAAGAACATAAGTTGCCTTATGTAAACTTATGGCATGGATGGAATGGTGTAAAAGCCTTACCCTTGGGTCCTATTTATAAGCTTTAGGGGTAGTTATTGTAGGAAATAACTACATATAAGCTTATTAGCCTATATTAGCCCTTTTACTTATCCTCTTCTTCATTCACTTATCAAGTGCCTTTATGCACTTATAAAGTGACTTTTTCCACTTATCGAGTGGTCCTTTTCACACGTGAAAAGGTTCCCTTCGTGCACGCTTTCGTGCACGCGACATCTGAGGTCCGTATATCCTCATACATCCCCTCATGGGTGTATACATGTCGTCCATATCAAACATCTCCCACTCACACTTGAGGGGATTGTAAGGAAACATCTTTTCCTTTAGTTCTTCTATTTATCATACTGAGAAATAGACCGTGTGACCGTCATGCGCATAGAGTCTGTTATTGTGCACTTGTTAGAGATATACAACACTCTTTGAGGTGCAAAGTTGAGTAGATCAACGCATGCTTTACCCTAGATTTATTTCTTCACATTTCTTATACTTTATATTCAACAATTGAATCCCATCTGGATTACAATAGGCTGGCCAGCTTTGAATCTCTAAAGTCCAAATGTGAATATGAAATTAATCTTTCTCTTCTTGTGATCCTTTCGATCTTGACTTGACTCGCTTTTCTAACATGCCCCGCCGGACCGAATTACTATAGTCCATAAGCAACATGCTAAGATAGCGATCACCCAGTCAAATCTAAAGGAACCAATTAGAGTCCATAAGGGTAAGAAGTTAAGACCCTTGTGGTCTTTGGGTCTCACATAATAGTAAACCCAATTTCTATTCTAACCCAATGGTCAAATGCATACGTAGTATGAATACGTATTACAACATCACTCCTTTTCCAGGGAGCGTATGTCTTAATGATGTTGTAAGGATGATGATCAGACACCACAATGTCTGACTTTGAGTCCCTTTTTCTACTCAGTAATTTCCTGGACCCACATCCCGCATAAGACAGATAAGATTTAAAAAATCTTCTTAGATCTTTTGTAAGCATCCATATGATGCAGATCTTTCATACGACCATTTTGTTTAAGTCATGACTCTAAATCATCCGTCTGACGATTTTGACTTTAAACAGGTTGCATCTTTATCTTATCCGTCTGATAGAATAAAGGCAGTTGCTCATGTGAGAGAGCCAACCTCAATCTGTCCGACATACTAGAAAAACATAGCTGAGATTAAAATAAATGTACACAAACATTTTCAAGAAACTCATATGCAATGTCGAAAAAAAACTTATTCTTTTATTAAATTTGATCTTTCATAGACATGGGAATATACATTGATACAACTCAGCTCTTATGCAAACCTTGAGATGATAAGTGTTTGTAAAACACATCTCTAGGGATCGCCTTCGTAAGCGGATCCGCTATCATCTCATGCGTAGATATGTATCTAATGTCTACCTTCTTATTCTTATCATAGTCTTTTGCAAATTTGTAGCGGATATCAATGTGTTTAGTCTTACAATGGAATTTTGGATCTTTGACATAGGCTATAGATGTTTGACTGTCACTGTGTATTGGTACAACATCTGAGTCACTTGCATCAATTAGCATGTCTAAGAACTTCCTAAGCCAAACAGCTTCTTGGACTGCCATGTTAAATGCTACAAACTCGGCTTCCATAGTTGAAAGTGCGATGCAGGATTGTTTCTTGCTACTCCAGGATATTGCACCAGATCCGAGTAGAAAAACATATCCTGAGGTCGATCGTCGCTCATCGAGATCACCCGCCCAATCAGCATCAGTGTAGCCTTCGAGCTTCAAGGCATCTCCTTGATAGCATAAAACATAGTTTGCAGTTCCTTTAAGATACCACATTATCCTCTTAACCGCTTTCCAGTGTACTTGCCCTGGATTGGATTGGTAACGACTTACCATTCCAACTGCAAAACAGATGTCCGGTCTTGTACACATCATAGCGTATATAAGACTACCAACTGCACTGGAATATGGAACTTTTTCCATAATTTTCTTTTCTTTTTGGTTCCTTGGACACGATTTCAGACATAAATAATCGCATTTTCTTATAGAAGTATCAATGGACTTGCAGTCCTGCATATTAAAACGTTCTAGAACCTTCTTTATATAAGTCTCTTGTGAAAGAGAAAGAAGTTTCTTCGAACGATTCCTTGAAATCTTAACTCCAAGGATATATGCGGCTTCTCCCATGTCTTTCATCTCAAAAACTGATGAAAGCCAAGCCTTGATATCCATCACAAAGCCCTTGTCATTTCCGGCTATTAAAATGTCATCTACATATAGAGACATTACAACATACTTGCTCTTAATCCTCTTGATATATACACAATTATCTTCATCAAGCATGGAAAAACCATTTGATAAGACAATTTCTTGAAATCGTATATACCATTGCCTCGAGGATTGTTTAAGACCATATATGGACTTACAAAGTTTACAAACCTTATGTTCGTTTCCTTCTTTTACAAACCCTGTTGGTTGTTCCATATAGATCTCCTCGTCTAATTCTCTATTGAGAAAATCAGTCTTTGCATCCATTTGATGTAATTCGAGGTCTAAGCAAGCTACCATAGCCAGAATCAAGCAAATTGAGGTAAAACGTACAACAGGTGAGAAGGTCTCTTCGTAGTCTATCCCTTCCTGTTGCGTAAAACCTTTTGCGACAAGGCGAGCTTTATATCTGTCTATAGAGCCATCAGCCTTATGCTTGATCTTGAGAACCCATTTGTTCCCAATAGCTCTACGTCCTCTGGGTAAGTCAACCAAGTCCCAGACTTGGTTAACTTTCATGGATTCTAATTCCTCCTTCATCGCTTCTATCCATTTGTCTTTTGCAGGGCATGATACGGCCAGTTTGAAAGTAGCAGGCACGTCATCTTCTTGTAGTAAAGTCATAAAGGTTTGTGAGAATTCATCCTCAAATCTTAGAGGAGCTAACCTTGTACGACTACTACGTCGTATTTGAGATTCTTCAAGTCCTTGTTGACTCGAATTTAGATCAATTCTAATATCACTCCCACTTGGAATGTCGTTAGAAATGTCCCACTTGGATCATTATTCCCGTATGGAATAGGATTCGCATCATTCATATTATCCATTGGTGAAGGTGGAAACGTATTTTCGTCTTCACAAAGAATTCTCCCACTCGAATGAGGTAATCCTTCTTGATCATAAATCTCAAATAGAGATAAGTCCTGACTTATCTCGCCTTGTCTTGAAAACTCGTTTTCCAAGAAAGTGACATCTCTCGACTCAAATTCAATTAGTCCTCCATTGTCTTCCTGACCAATGAAAACATAACCTTTGGAGTTTTCTGCGTATCGTATAAAGATACATTTCCTCCCCCTTGGCCCAAGTTTGCCATACTTATGGGAGAAAATATGTGCATAGGATGCACATCCCCAAGGTCTTAAAATGCTTAAGTCAGGAGACCTTTGGTTCCACAACTCATAAGGAGTGGAGCTAACTGATTTCGAGGGTACGCGGTTTAAAATGAAAGCGGCCGTCAATAATGCATCACCCCAAAAGGTGATTGGCAAGTTGGCTTGTGCCATCATTGAATGGACCATTTCCATTAAAGTCATATTCCTCCTTTCTGCAACACCATTTTGTTGCGGAATATAAGGCATAATTACCTGATGAACTATGCCTTTTTCATCACAAAGTTCCTTAAAACTTGTTGATTGGTATTCACCGCCTCTATCGGTTCACAAGACCTTAATCTTGCGATCTAATTGATTTTCCACCAAACTCATATAGTTTTTAAAGCAGGTTAATGCTTCACTTTTGTGGGATATCAAATAGATATAACCGAATCGGTTGAAGTCATCAATAAAAGTGATGAAATAGGACTTTTCGCGTCTTGTCTTGACATTCATCGAATCACATATGTCCGAATGGATAAGCTGTAATGGAACCTCGGCCCTTGTGCCGGTTCCAAACGGCTTGCGACAAGATTTCCCTACAAGGCAATGTTCGCAAGTCGACATTTCGACCTTTGAAACATTGGATAGAAGGCCACGTTTGGCAAGTCTATCCATTCGTGTTGGTCCAATGTGACCAAGCCTTGCATGCCAACAAATTACATCTGACTCATAATTTGATGAATTTGCAACAAGGAAATTTTCATTATAAAATGAGGAATCATACATTGTATTTAATACAACAAATCCTTTGAAAACATACCCAGAATCAATTAAAGAATTATTACAAGACAAGTCCACTTTACAACTATGAAAGAACCAACGATAACCAAGACCCATTAAAACGACCACAGATATAATATTCCTTCGAATATCCGGAGCGAAGAGAACATCATGAAGTAGGATAGTGCGGCCGTTGTCCAAGATGAGCTTGCACGTCCCAACGCCTTTCACTTCAACCCGTGTGTTGTTTCCTACATAGATCCACTTCGTTCCTTGGGGTATCCGGTGATACTCCACGAAGGACCGTCTGTCCCTTGCTATGTGGTCGATGGCACCTGAATCAATTATCCAAAATGGATTAGATTCTATAAGAAATATTGAACTAGAAACACATATGTAACTAGTATTATTACAAGTTACCTCGTCACCTCCACTCGTACATGAACGAGCATAGTGACCTAACTTGTTGCACTTGAAACACTTGATCTTCTTCAAGTCCTTCTTCTTGTGCCATTTCTTGTGCCCACCTTTATGTTTGGGTTTCTTGGTAGACTCTGGTTGCTTCATTAGTAAACTTCGAACAATTTTTCCGTTTCTTTCCTCCGTGTGAGGAACTAGCAACCATGTGCACTTCTGCACTTGGCTTGGCGGCCGCAAGCCGCTCTTACTCTAACTCGAGGTGCTTAGAAACATCGCTGAAGTTCTTGATGCTCTCATTATAAGTGAGATGCATCTTCATTTGGTCCCACCCATTTGGTAGGGAATGTATGACTGCTTGGATTTGTTGCTCATCAGTGAGCACATGACCTGCATCCTTTAACTCTGAGATGAGATTCGTCATATGTCGCAGATGCTTCCCCATGGAATGATCTGGACGTTTCTTGTACGAATCGAATCTTATAGTTAAAGAACGAAGTTTGGACACTGAGGTGCCACCAAACTTCTCTTCTAGCTTGGACCATATGTCCATAGCTAGGTCATGCTCTCGGAAGATTCGCATTATGTCGTCGGCCATACTTGACAACAAAGTAATGCGAGCAATCTTGTTCTTCCGAGACCAAGCATCGAAAGCTTCCTTGTCTCTTCTGTGTTGGGCCGTAATGCCCAACTCAGGTTCAATCATTATGTTCTTTAGAGTTTCGAGCACATCTTGCTCCTCTAGAACATATTGTATCTTTATGGACCATAGTTTGTAATTATCGCCGTTGAGTTTTTCACCTTTGTTCAACTCAGCGACGATGTTCTTAGCGGCAGAAGACATTTTAGCTTTAAAATGCTGCAAAAGATATAAAAAAGAAGGTTCGATCAAAAACATTGCATAAATTTCATATTTATAGGCATCATTTTAAAAAATTTCATAATTCTGCAGTCTCGGCCAGCGGACCGACCAGGGGAATGGCTAGTCCATGGTTCACTACCCCCAGACAGAGTCGAGGTGTCCCACAAACTAGTCCAAAAGACCACTGGCCGAATCATGATCCATTGAGATGCTGAATCAATCGAATGTGGAAATTTCAGACTAGTTTAATATCACTCCCACTTGGAAAATCCCACTTGGAATGATATTATTATATTTGATAAGTTACTTTCGAAAAATATTGAAGATGTTGTTCTAGAATCGAAAAAGTCATTACGATCCCAATCACCATCTAGAACAACTTTCAATATTTCCACATCATTTTATCAAATAACAGCACTCTTATAGTACTTTGCAGCGGAAAAGCGATTTTGAAAACGTATTTTTCAAAAAAATTAGGGAATTTCAACTTGGTACCCTTATGGTACTAAAAATACCCTTGTTGTATTTGCAAAATATTCGGCAAGGCCTACACCCCCTTACAGGGTGACATAGCCGAAAATATTTCGACAATTCCCCGGCCATTGTCGGGGTCGTGTCGTGGCCGTGCCAATGCCGGATTCTTCTCCCTTCCGAAGAGAGAGTTGTCATCGCAACTTGGCCAAGGCCGAACACCCCTTGAGGGGAGTTTTCTGCAAGCCGCTACCGCCGACACCCGTATGGATCCAGGCGCTCCCCCCTACAGGGGAATTTTGCCGCAGACAACTGCCGCCGGCTCCGTAGGGACCGGCCATGCAAGCCACCGCACATGCTTGTCCCCCCCATTTACTGGGCTGACTGGGGCTTGGCCCTGGCCTCGGCCAGGGCCGGCAGTGGCCAGGCCCTGGCCTCAGCCAGGGTCGGCCTGGCCTGGCCCTGGCAGCGGCCAGGGCCGGCCGTGGCCCTGACAACGGCCAGGGCCGGCCTCGGCCTGGCCCTGGCAGCGGCCAGGGCCGGCTGTGAGGCCAGGGCCGGCCGTGAGGCCAGGGCCGGCCGTGGCCCTGGCAGCGGCCAGGGCCGGCCTCGGCCTGGCCCTGGCCTCGGCCAAGGCCGGCCTTGGCCCTGGCCGAGGCCAGGGCTCCACGGCCCTGGCCGGCCTCGGCCAGGGCCCCTTGGCCCTGGCCTGGCCGAGGCCAGGGTTGGCCCTGGCCGTGGCCAGGGCCCCTTGGCCCTTGCAGGCCGGCCTTGGCCTCTTGGCCATGGCCGGCCTCCCCCCTTGAGGGGTCCGGTTGCACACCCCCCCGAAGGGGTGGTGGCTTTGGTGGTCATTGGCCGTAGCCAACCCCCTCCGCATGGGGAGGGGGGTGCATAGCCTCCATGCCCCATATGGCCATGGCGATCATGCACCAAAGAGGTCATCTTCTCCGTTGAGAATAACTACCATCTTCTCCGATGAGACACCCGTTCGTCGAGAAAGTGGTTGGGCTTTAATGGCCATGTGCCAAAAAAACACACTTTCGCGGTCGCAAACTACACGCTCCACATGAAGAGAGTTCATATTTCCTATTGAATGGATACTCAGCATCCATGAAGAGTGCGAGTTTGGCGAGATGAACGGTCAGTTCTTCCCGTCACGGAGAGTTCCTGCCATATCCGTAACGACAGAAGACCCTAACGTGAAAAGAACAACTGCTGCGATTCTCTCCGTCATGATGCGCTCCTACCATATCCATAATGGAAGGAAACTCATTCGTGAAAGAGACAACGCGTCATTCATCGTTGGTGAGACCGGAGCGAACCCGTATGGCTCTGATACCAATGTAGGATCCTGTCAAAACAATGATGTAAGGATCGAATGAAGAGGAGAGACTTACGTTCGCGTACGCGGAACCGTAGTCTCTGAACTTCGCCCTCGGATTCGCCACAACGGTTGGTACTTCGTCACGGAGGATCGAAGAAGCGTTTCACCGTCTAAATCTCTATTTAGAAGAAGAATTTAATGGAAAGGGAGAAGAAGAACATAAGTTGCCTTATGCAAACTTATGGCATGGATGGAATGGTGTAAAAGCCTTACCCTTGGGTCCTATTTATAAGCTTTAGGGGTAGTTATTGTAGGAAATAACTACATATAAGCTTATTAGCCTATATTAGCCCTTTTACTTATCCTCTTCTTCATTCACTTATCAAGTGCCTTTATGCACTTATAAAGTGACTTTTTCCACTTATCGAGTGGTCCTTTTCACACGTGAAAAGGTTCCCTTCGTGCATGCTTTCGTGCACGCGACATCTGAGGTCAGTATATCCTCATACATCCCCTCATGGGTGTATACATGTCGTCCATATCCAACATGCCTTTCATTTGGATTTTGGCCATATGTTTCATGGTTGCCTTGGGATTTTTTTATTTGTTTCTTTGCTGTTTCAGCACTGTGGTTTTGTTAAATGAGTTGGAAACGTTTTGGAGTTTGACCAAGTTATAGTGTAAAAGAGCCCAATGATGAAACATAAAAATATGTGACTCCATGTGTGCTCCTTCTAAATACCCAAGGTATATTGGATATACTTCATAATGGAGGCTGGCAGTTTGGATCCTTTATTCCCCAATTTAGAGATGACATTTATTGAGCTTCATAAGATATGATTTATATTTTTATAGTTTTTTCTTCCCATTGAAGTTTTTTTGCGAGTGCCATTAAATGGATTTTGATACTCTGTTTCATGTTTGACTTAGGTGTTTGTATACTATGGTGTCTTTAATGTATCTACATTGGGCTTTTTTGGCTTCCCTTCATGAATATGATTTTTTGGGTGGAGAAGGAAGGAGCCACTGCCATGCAACCATATATGAAAATTTAAAAACTTAATTCTGAGGGCTATCTGCTTCATGCAGTGGGATGTTGTAAACTATGTTGTCTTGGGTGTATGTGCATTAGACTTTTGTATTTGTTGGGGATTTTGGCCCTCTATAGAATGCTTGACTTGGGATTTTTATGAGGGATACTGCTTGTAACCTGTATAATGAGTTTTTATTTATATATCATACTTGCCTTGTGATTTTGTACACTATGGTGTCTTTTCTGTCTCTGCAACTCGATGCTGAATTTTGTGATGGCTTTAAGTTGGATTGTGGCCATATGTTGCATGGTTGCCATTGTGTTTGTTTTCTTGTTTTCTTACATTTATTAGCATTGGGGAGTTTGTACACTATGTTGTCTTTTCTTGGTTTCTTTCAATCTGCATCATGCTTGCCTTATGATTTTGTACACTATGGTGTTTTTACTGTATCTGAATTGGGCATTTGTATATGCATTGTAAATTGTGGAGTCTTTGATTGCAATGGAAGTTTTGTTGGATTTGAGCTGGATATTGGAACTCTGTTGCTTTCATTGGGATTTATCTTGCATTGTGATTATCCTTGCCTTAGGATTTTTTGTATAGAGTGTGCTTTGTTCTGGATTTTGGCAATATGCTTCATGCTTGCATTGGGATTTTGTAACCTATGTTGTCTTTGATGTATCTGCATGGACAATTGATAATTTTGGAATTTTGTAAACACTGGTTGTTATCCAACTTCCACAATGCTTGATGTAGCTGCATTGTAAACTATAATGTCTTTGCTGAATCTGTAACCTGTCAACGTACTATTTGTATTGGGTATGTTTAGGCTTATGGCCCTCTGTAGCATGCTCGCATTGGGAATATTTATCCTTTGTTGTCTTCAATGTATTTGCATTGGGCTCTTGTATTATGTGTTGTCTTGGCTTTGGCTTTTGGCCATCTGTAGCATGCTTGCCTATGCATTTTTTTAACTATGGTGTCTTTTCTATTGATGATGTGGGGTGTTGTAAATGGAGGATGAAGTGAAGTGGAGTTTGGCAATCTCCTACCTGATTGCCTGTGGATTTTTAAAACTATAGTTTCTGTTAAGGCCAAAAATGACCGAAACAATTATGTTTTTGACGTGATTGCTTCGTGCTGAGTCAAAGCTTCATCAACAGGTTGAAAAGGACCCTAGGTTGGAGGAACCAGAGTCGATGTCCGATCGACCCTCGAGCGGTCCGTAAGTCTGTCGATCGAGGCTGGGAAGCGCTGAAGCGACCCTCACAGAAGATCAAGACTCGACGATTTGCACCACAAGAAAGCGTCGGGGGGGGGTCGGATCTGGGTCCCGACCCAAATCCCCTCCGATGCTTAAGTAAGAAAGGGAACTTAAGGAAGAGATGGAGCTTGGAGGAGCTGAGATCGACCCGTGGAGATTCGTCTCAGATCTGACTTCGCAAGCTCTTTGTGGAAGAAATGTAAGCTGAAAGAGTAGAGTCTATGGATTAGATCTCGTACCATGGGAATTGGAACCCCCTTACCATTGTCTTTTCAGGTATTTATAGTCAGTTCTCTGATGATTGCGAGTAACCGTCCCTTATTGATTCGGGCACGATCTTCTTCGGGATTAGCGATAACGGCTGTCCATTTACTCGGTCCTATTAACTTCCCCATGGGTATCAATGGGAGCTTAACGGTCGAGGGAGCCATTTGTTAGGCTAGGTATTACTCTGCCTTAATGACGGATTTCGGGTCGTTGGTACTACATGGGTCGAGTATTCTGACACTCCTTCGTGATCCGTACTCGTGCACTAACAATGGCTCCCATCATTCATGTCTTAGAAACTGTGTTGATTGAGATCGCATGATGTGTAATCTCCTTAAACACGCATAGTTTTCGAAATGTTTGATTTGATTTATGCCGCCAAAACCCTTCTGTTTCTGAATCGATCCCCATCGCTTCTTGAGCCTGGCTTCAGGCACGTGTCGTTCATCGATCATTAGTTGGTTAGGCTCCTCAATATAAAAGAAAAGGATGGGAAGAGAAAAGATTTTCTTGTTCGGCCTTCTTCTTCGTTTCGAGAGCTTGATTCCTACATTGCCTTCTTCGGAGCTTGCTTGTTCTCTCTAAGGTACTTTTCTTAATTGACCTTATCCTTTTTAGATCCATTTAGGCATGTTTGTACCAGTTAGGATACAAGAGCCATCCTACTAAGAGCTCGTGGCGCTCCTTCGACTTCCTCAATGCGAGGAAGTTCCTAGTAAAGGAAAAGGGGTTCGTATTGAACAAGATCTTTCCATTCGTTGGAGGGATCCGAGCTCAAAGGTTCCCAGAGTGATGTTGGAGATGGTACCTGATTTTTCCCTTGATCTGGTTGCGAGGTTTGGCTGTGTTGCCTCTGTCCTCCTTTTAGGGTTATGATGCCCAATTTGGACAAGAGAGTTTGTTTTCCCCGGAAGAGCATGGTTGGAGTGTATATCAAAGCTTTTCATCTTGGGCTTCGCTTTCCTCTTCACCCCTTCATCATAGAAGTCCTATGCTCTTCAAGGCTTTCTCTTTGTCAGCTTGCACCCCAAGCCCTTCCTCCACTAGTCGGTTAATTGTGCTATGTGAGCTCTGTGGAGTTCGACCATCCCTTTGGTCGTTCAAGTATTTCTTCCGGATAATACTCGATCCCCGCAAAGTGTGGTACCATATCGTTGCTTGCCCGGTAATGAGGCTCATATATGATCTCCCGCTTTTTGATCCTGGTTGGAAAGACACTTTCATGTTTGTCGTTCTTCTTGACCTGGGACCAATGCTTAACAGTTGGAGTTCCCTAAGCTCTGAACTCACTGAAGAGTCCAGGTTAACATCGAAAGAGGTCAAGGCCAAGTTGACGTCGGGCGAGGTTGATGCAGCAAAGCTCCTTCTGGGTCAACCAAGGCGAGAGAGGTCGACTCTGTATCTGTTGGATGACCAATGTATATCGCTTCTGTGTCTTTATACAGCCACTCAGGATAATTATATCCATTGTTTGCAGATATGACTAACGGAGCTCGCAAGAGTAAGGACTCTGAACTGGGTCAGGTACGGAGAGAGCAGTGCAAGAAGAAGAGGAGCGTGGAGGGATCGAGTGCTCGGTCTCCCCTTTCCATCAGTCAGAGCTCTTCCTCTGAGGGGGCAAGGTCCCTCTGAGTTTCTTTTCTCGTCGTAGTATTGGAGACGGAGTGGTTGCTCGTTAATCTCCTTTGGGACGATAGCTTCACATCCATAGGTAAGCATGAATGGTGTTTCACCTGTTGAAGTTTTATGGGTCATTCTGTACGACCATGGTATGCCGATGATTTCTTCCGGCCATGTTCCCACGAGCCCATCTATTCTTTTCCGAAGGGGTCCAAGGATGCATTTATTAGCAGCCTCCGCCAGTCCATTAGATTAGGGATGGGTGACAGAGGCAAAATGCAGATTGGTCTTCAACGTAGAGAGAAATCCTTGAAGCCAGCGTTGTCGAATTGTTTCCCATTATCTGTCACAATGGATTTAGGGATGCCAAATTGACAGACAATGGATTTCCAGATGAAGCTTCTGACTTCCTTCCAGGTGATTCGGGACAAGGGTTATGCCTCGATCCATTTTGTGAAGTAGTCGATTGTCACTATCAAGAATTTCTGTTGCCCGCTTGCTTTCTTGAACGGACCGAGGATGTCCAATCCACACTTAAAGCAGGGTACTAGACTGACGATAGGGATTAGATTAATTAGAATGGCTGAGTTGATCCTTGAGAACTTCTGGCAAGTCGAACACTTCCGCATGTACTCGATCGCATCCTTGAACATCGTCGGCCAGAAGTAAACTTGCCTACCCTTCAAGGCTATATTGCTTTTCCTCCGCAATGGTTCTCGCAATCGCCCTCGTGGATCTCTTAGATCACATAGAGCGCTTCCTGCGAGGATAAACATTTGAGGTAGGGGAAAACGTCATATCTGGTCCATCGTCTTTTGTACAATGAACCGTCGAGCCGAACGAACTGGTATGCCTTTCATTCTAGCTTTCTCGCCTCTACATGGTCGGTCGGCTTTCCTCTCGTGCTTAGGTAACGGATTATGTGATCCATCCAAGTGACTTCTTAGTCGATACTTAGCAGTTCCTATTCCAGCACACTGGGGTGTGGTAGACGTTTCACGTACACTGTATGCAAGCTTCGACAGGGCGTCGGCTTGCTGATTCTTTCACCTTGGTACATGGATCTCTACTCGTCTGAATTTGGCGAGCTTCGCTTTAGCAACTTGCATGTAGCTCTGCATTGTGTCTTCGCAGGCCTTAAAACCTCCGTTAAATTGGTGGACGACGAGATTGGAATCACTGAGTAGTTGGACCACCTTCGCCTCCTAGAGCCAATCGGAGTCCGTTGATGGCCTCTTCGTACTCTACACCATTATTTGTGGCTTGAAAATCGAAGCAGAGGGCGTATTCGAATATGTTGCATACTGACGTTTGGACAATTATTCTGGCACCCGCTTCTGATTTGAGTGGCCGAACCGTCAACTTGCACGATCCACGTTCTATCGTCTTCAATTGTATCGGTCGACGAATTAAGACATGTCGAGGGTGAAGAGGTAGCATCAGGTCGTATGTTAGTAAAATATACCTCTTCTGTCTAGTTGTCGTCGTAAGTGAGTTCGACGATGAAGTCGACAAGAGCTTGCCCTTTGATGGCGGTCCTTGACTTAAACTGGATGTTGAATTTGCTTAGCTCGACTCCCCACTTCGTCATTCTCCCCGAACGATCTAGCCTCTTTAAGGTCTGTTCTAAGGGAGTATCGGTGAGGACCAAGATGGTGTATGCTTGGAAGTATGGTCGTAGCCTCCTTGCAGATTGGATCAACGCGAACGACATCTTCTCTATTCTTGAGTAATTTACTTCTATGCCTCGGTGGACTTGGCTGACGTAGTAGATAGGCATTGCACTCCCGAGTCCTCTTTGAAGAGCGCCGAGCTTACGGCCTCCATGATAGCGGCCAGATAAATGATGAGTTGGTCATCCTTGTCTGGCTTGGTCAAGAGCAGTGGGCTACGGTCTTTCAGTTCGGAGAAAGCTTTCTTGCAATCTACGTCCTATTTGATGACCCTCTTGCCATTTGAGGCGGATGCTATCGCCTTTCTCAATACTTTGAAGAAAGGCCACGATCTCTCGGCCGACTTAGACAAGAACCGGCCCAAAGCGGCTCCTCTCCCGTTCAGTTTCTGGAGTTCTCTTATGGTTGAAGGCTCCTTCATCTTAACGATTGTCGCGATCTTGTCAGGGTTAGCCTCGATGCCTCGATTCGTCAGCATGAAACCGAGGAACTTTCCCGATCGAACCCCAAAGGTACATTTGACAGGGTTTAGCCAAAGGTTGTATCGTCGGATCTGTGTGAATATCTCTCGAAGATCTGTAATGTGATCTACCGGCTAATCGACTTAACCAGCATGTCGTCAACGTAGACTTCTAGGTTCTGTCCGATTTGAGCCTCGAAGACTCCGTTCATCATATGTTGGTACGTGGCCCCTACATTCTTCAAACCAAATGGTATTTTTGTATAACAGAAAATACCTCGATCGATGATGAAAGAAGTCTTTTCTTCGTCTTCCAGTGCCATTTGGATCTGGTTATAGCCTGAGAATGCGTCCATGAAGCTGAGGAGTTCGTAACACGAAGCACTGTCGACCAGATGGTCGATCCGGGGCACGGGGTAGCTATCATTCGGATAGGCTTTATTGAGATAGGTGAAGTCGATGCACATTCACCACTTACCGTTCACCTTCTTCACCATCACGACATTCTAGAGCCAATCTGGATATTTGACCTCCCGAATGAATCCAGCCTCCAGAAGTTGATCTACTTCCTCGATTGTGGCCTTCATGTGTTCCTTTTCTTCTGCTTCACGGGTCTGGAAGTCGGGTCGACTTTCAGCTTGTGGGATATTACCTCGGGGTCGTTGTCGGGCATATTCTTTGGGGACCAGGCGAAAACATCAGCATGTTCTCTCAAGAGAACGATCAAATGTTCCCTTAGGTCGAAAGGGAGCATCGACCCAATGGAGATAGTCTTTCCTTCTTCTTCGGAGATCCAGATGTTCTCTGTCTCTTCGACTGCCGCAGGTCGTCGATCCTCGCCTTTGGGATCGACTGGGCCTGCCTGCCATATCCTTCTCAAAGCAGTGGATAGATTGTAGCACGACTGTGCTTGCTTCTGATTTACTCTCGCTTTCCCAAATCTGTTAGGAGTCTGGAATTTGATCATTTGATGGAAAGTTGAGACCACCGCTTCTATAGTGTTTAGTAGTGGTCTGCCGATGATTCCGTTGTACGCCAAATTGATCTTTACCACTATGAAATTGGTCAGACGAGTGACTTGTCATGGATGCGTACATAGGGTCACCGGTAGGGTGATGATGCCTGCTATTTGGGGCGAAGTGTCCGGTGAATCCTACAAGAGGTCCTGAACAAGGCCTCAACTTTGAGGACAGCCTCATTTTCTCCAATGTGGTGAAGAAAATCACATCGCACGAGCTTCCGGTGTCGATGAGTAACCTCTTTACGGCGATCTCGTTGATGGTGGCTGTGATGACGACGTCATTATCATGCGGAAGTTCCACACCCTCTAGATCTTCATCTGAAAAGGATATATGAGGTGTAGAATCTCTGGGACGCTTTTGTCCCACAGATATTGTCATCAACCTTTCGGCATAGGAGCTTTGGAACGAGGTTGACAGCTCCTGGTGCAGAGGACCTCCTATTATCATGTTGATGGGGCTGACGCTGGGAGATGCCAAGGCATCACCGGAGGGTGTTGATGGGTGAGCCGACATGTTCGAGATATTTCGTCGACTGGGATGTCGACTCGTGCGTCCCACAGACGGCACCAAACCGTTAAGGCCAAAAATGACCGAAACAATTATGTTGCTGACATGGATGCTTCGTGCTGAGTCGGAGCCTTGTCAGCAGGTTGAAATGGACCCTAGGTTGGAGGAACCAGTGTCATTTGATGGGTGATAGTTGACTTGTGATTTGATGGGTGATAGTTGACTTGCGATGTCCGATTGACCCTCGAGCGGTCCGTAAGTCGGCCGATCGAGGCTAGAAAGTGCTAAAGCGACCATAACAGAAGATCGAGACTCGGTAATCTACACCACAAGGAAGCGTCAGGGGGTCAGATCTGGGTGCCGACCCAAATCCCCTCTAATGCTTAAGTTAGAATGGGAACTTAATGAAGAGAGGAAGCTTGGAGCAGCTGAGATTGACCCGCGGAGGTTCGTCTCAGACCTGACTTCGCAAGATCTTTTGTGAAAGAAATGTAAGCTGAAATAGTAGAGTCTATGCATGAGATCTCGTACCTTGAGAATTGGAACCCCCCTACCATTGTCTTTTCAGGTATTTATAGTCAATTCTCTGATGATTGCGAGTAACCGTCCCTTATTGATTCAGGCGCGATCTTCTTCGGGATTGGCGATAACGGCTGTCCATTTACTTGGTCCCATTAACTTCCCCCTGGGTCTTAGCGGGAGCTTAACGGTCGAGTGAGCCATTTGTTAGGCTAGGTATTACTCCGCCTTAATGACGGGTTTCGGGTCGTTGGCACTAAATGGGTCGGGTATTCTGACACTCCTTCGTGATCCGTACCCGTGCACTAACAGTTTCTTTGCTTTATCTGCATTTGACTCTTGTACATTATTTTGGATTTGTTTGGATTTTGGCCCTCTGTATCATGCATGACTTAGGAATTTTTTCATGTGTGTCAGATATGGATATGCATGTCGGATTTCAGATTTTTTGGTTCTTTTGTTCAAATAGCCCAATGATGAAACTGAAAAATTTATGACTATGTGTGTGCATCTCCTACTTAAATCCATGCTTATTGTATATCCTTCATACTGGATGGCTGGCAATTTGGTTCCTTTAGTCCCCTATTTGGAGCAAACTTTGATTGATATGGATTTTGTGAGTTTTTAATTAACCATGAATTTTTTAAGAAGGATATGTATTGGATGTTGGCACTCTGTTGCATCGTTGCCTTGGGATTTTTTAACTATGTTGGCTTTGCTTGAGCTGCATTGGGCTGGTTTGGCTTCACTCCATGATGGCGAATGTGTGGATAGATAATGAAGGATCCACTGCCTAGCAACCAGATGGGTAAATGGAAAAAAAATTCTGAGGTCTTTTGATTAAAAAACTAGAAGAAAGTTTTTATTTCTGTTGGCCTGAGTTGGTTTTTTGTGGGGTTGGAAGTGATGTGTAGTTTGGCAATCTGCTTCATGTTTCCCTTGGGCATTTGTAAACAATGTTGTCTTTACTGTATCAGCAGTGGTCTATTATATTTTATGATGGATTTGTGATGTATTTTGGCCCTCAGTTGCATGCTTTCCTTGGGAATTTTTAAACTTTGGTGTCTTTCAATTTGATGCTTTGTGGTTATGGAGATGGATTTGTGATGTATTTTGACACTCAGTTGCATGCTTTCATTGGGATTTTTTTTAACTTTGGTGTATTTCAATTTGCTGCTCTTGGGTTATGTAGATGGATTTGTGATGTATTTTGGCCCTCGGTTGCATCTTTCATTGGGATTTTTTTACCTTTGGTGTTATTCAATTTGCTGCACTGGGATTATGGATATGGATTTGTGATGTATTTAGGCACTCAGATACATGCTTTCATTGTGATTTTTTAAACTTTGGTGTCGTTCAATTTGATGCTCTGGGGTTATGGAGATGAATTTGTGATGTATTTTGGCACTCAATTGCATGCTTTCCTTGGGAATTTTTAAACTTTGGTGTCTTTCATTTTGCTGCACTTTGGTTATGGAGATGGATTTGTGATGTATTTAGGCCCTCAGTTGCATGCTTTCCTTGGGATTTTTTTAAATTTGGTGTATTTCAATTTGATGCTCTGGGGTTATGGAGATGGATTTGTGATGTATTTTGGCACTCGGTTGCATGCTTTCCTTTTTAACTTTGATGTCTTTCAATTTGATGCTCAGGGTTTATGGAGATGGATTTGTGATGTATTTTGGCCCTCCATTGCATGCTTTCCTTGGGATTTTTTTAACTTTGGTGTCTTTCAATTAGCTGCACTGGGGTTATAGAGATGTATTTGTGATGTATTTTAGGCACTCAGTTGCATGCTTTCCTTGGGATTTTTTTACTTTGGTGTCTTTCAATTTGATGCTCTGAGTTATAGAGATAGATTCGTGATGTATTTTGGCCCTCAATAGCATGCTTTCCTTGGGATTTTTTAACTTTGGTGTCTTTCAATTTGATGCTCTGGGATTATGGGGTTTGATTTGTGATGTATTTTGGCCCTCAGTTGCATGCTTTCCTTGGGAATTTTTTAACTTTGGTGTCTTTCAGTTTGATACTCAGGGGTTATTGAAATGGAGTTGTGATGTATTTTGGCACTCAGTTGCATGCTTTCGTTGGGATTTTTTGGAGTTTGGCAATCTGACTCGCAGTTGCATAGGGATTTTGTAAACCATGTTGTCTTGACTGTATATGCAGTGGACTCTTGGATTTTGTGTTGGATTTGTGATGAATTTTGGGTGTTCATGATTTGAGGTCTGTGATAGAGCCCAATGATGAATGATGTGTAGTGAATCGTTTCTGTGTGCAATAATAATTGCTTATATCCTTTTCCTTGATATGGCATGCTTATCGTTACTCTCATCTCCCACCCACAAACAATATTCCACACATCGCCAACAAATAGTGGTCAAAATATGATGAATAAGGGCATTTTTTATACGTGTTGGATGCTGCATTGGGCTTTTATATTTTGTGTTGGATTTGTTATGGATTTAGTGGCCCCTCTTTTTTCTTCCTTGGTGGATACTTTAGTGGATAAGTTTATTTTTAAGATGATGTGCATATTGTTTGTGACTGGGAAGATGGGGTAGATATTCTCATATCTGATGATAAGAAACCAGCATGGAAATTTAATAATATATTTCTGAGGGCTGCCATTCATTATTGTTTTTTCATATACCGTTGTTTTCATGCTCTTTTGTGTGTGTAACGACTGGTTTTTATGTATCTGGATTTATTATATATATATATATATGTTTTGGTGGATTTTCTCCTCATGCGTGGTTTTCGTCTCCGTAGCTTTCACTTTCGATCGTTTCGTCGTGTTTTCTTAGCTTCTTCCTTAGAATCGTCGATTTTGGAGTAAGTCATTCGTGACGGGCTTCATATCGGTCATATCTTATTGTTAGATCAAGCCTAGGAGTCTTAGGAATCGATCCCGGAGCTTCGCGCTCCATTTCGGAACTTTCTGTGCACGTTAGACGGTGTAAGAAGGGGAACCGACCGACTAGATGACGATTTAGTCGGTCGGCAAACCTTCATGGACCGACTAGTGGGCTTTGTAAATTACTCAGGAGTTACTGTTTATCGTTAGTCAGTCTAAGAACATTGGTCGACCGACTAGGTTGCAAACTAGTCGGTCAGCAATCGTTCTTTAACCGACTAGCTCTATGATCATTTTTGACACCAAGTACTATTCATTCTTAGTCGGTCTAAGAACGTTCATCGACCGACTAGATGAGAAACTAGTCGGTCAGTAGTTGTTCTTTGACCGACTAAATCTAAATCCTATTTTTGTACAGGAGTTACTGTTTGGACTTAGTCGGTCTGCGTTGGTCAACCGACCGACTAGTTCCCAAACTAGTCGGTCAGTGGTTGCTCTTTGACTGACTAATCAGTGTCGAAACCCTAATTTCTGGGCAGCCGCCAGCACTCCCTATTTAAACCCCACCCACGATTTCTTTCATCCCTCTTTCATTCTGCTGAGCCTCCTTCCCCAAATCACCCTCCAACATTTCCCCAAGCCATTCCTTCCTCCCTTGGAGTTTCCCTCTCCATTTTGGTCAACCACCATGCCCTAGGCCATCTCCAACCCCCAAAAATCCCCAAAATCCCATTTCTCCAGATTTTCCCCATCCATTCTAGATCTGAACCCTAGGTTCCCCGGAGCGTTTCTTCCGTTGCCGTGCTTGCTCGGCATCATTCTTCCGATTCCGATACGGTAATAAATCGATCTCTTGATGTTATCTTAACCCATTTGGGTTTTCGTGAAACCCTAATAAAACTAGGTTGGATGTTGTTCTAATATTGTTTTGCCATGGCAGCGACCTCTTCCCCGTAGATTAGCGTCCGTGGGACGAACCTTCGTGATTGTCGTCCTCGGTGCTAGGCAAGTGAAACTTGCCACTTAGGGTTTTGGGCCATGTCTTAGGCCATTTTCTTGTTGTAGGTGTAAAAGAGACTAGGCGATGAAATGATACTCGCCTAGGCGCAAATTTAGGAACTAGCTTGACAACGAAGCTAGATCCGGCATTTATCATGTTGCACAACTACCATGTCATGTTTAATTTCCATTAACTGTCACGCCCCGCTTCCTATTAGGCTTGAGAGCGAGGACGCGAATGGGCCCACTTATGCAAGTCAGTGGGAGGTACTTTTGCTTTTCTTTCCTCCTTGACTTAACACAATAAGCGTCTGTGTGAAAACCGCAGGTTCTTGCTTGCATTACCCAAAACAACGCAGATAAATAAAACATTATTACATTCTCAACCATCTCAACGGAATTACAACAAATGGAGAAAAGAGAAGTGGGTCTTATGACCGTACAACAATTAAAAAGAAGTGCAATTAAAAGTGCGCTAGTTCAACAAGTCTTGGTCCACTGGTTCATCTATCTCAGCTAGTCCTTCTGGTAACCTATCTCGTAACCTGACATACATTCAAACAACATGAATGTATGTCAGCAAGGGTCTGCAAGTAGATGTCAGATGACCCAAGGCAAGATATATATAACAAGTTATATATATGGCAATTTTACATCAGTTAAAGGAGTTTACACTAGCATGTATTTCAATGAACTGAAGCAGTTAAACAATTATGAAAAGTTACACTAGCATGGTAGTTAAAGCAACAAGTTACATTAGCAGGGCAGTTCTGTTATAAAAATTAACATGTCAGTTGAGCAAAGTAACATCAGTCTGTATTTAACTTTCTTTTTCAATTATTTAACAGTGTGTGCAAGTCCGTGACTAAGGATCCCGCCGTTAGACGAATAGTAAATAAATACACCTTCAAGTGCCCCCGAAGGCGACTCGTTTACTACCGGCTAGTGCCCAGGAACCAACCCCACCCAAGTGTATTTCCTGGATCACATGCCAGGATGCTAATCCGTCATATACTGAAACATGAGTCCAGACTAGTTGCATGTGACGTAATCACATGTGACCGATGAGATTAACTAATAGCCAACGGCAGTAACATCTGATAGCCAACGGCAACTGGTAGCCAACGACATGTAACATCGGTAGCCAACGGCATGTAACAACGAGAGCCAACGGCATGTAACTACGAGAGCTAACGACATTTAACATTCTATAATTATCAACAGTTCTAAAATTAACCATACATGTCCATGAACATTACCATTCACAAAGTGTGTTCATTTTGATTATTAAGGGGTCCATACACACGCACACGAGTTTAAGTCTAGCAATTCTGAAAAGTGTGTTTGTGTCAGCAATTAAGTGTACAATATCAGATATCACAAAAACATAAAATAACTGCACGCTTGCCTGACTTGGACAGTTTGGGTTGTCCGAGTAACGACAGAAAAGTTCGCGATGTATCTGCGTCATTAAATAATAACATTTATTATAATTAACGAAAAGTGCTAAAAATGAGAATTAACGAATTTGATCAGAAAGCTAATTATTCTCGTTATAGTTCTAAAATAAGGTATATCGAATTATATGCCATTGGGTTACATTTTTAGTCAAGATTACGGTGGGAGTAGTTTCACGCGTCATTTCACCGGTAGAATTTAAGTTATACAACTTTACGTGAAAATGGCCTAATGATCACCAAAGTTCAAATATTTACTATAAATCGTACACTAGTCCGATTTTAGTGATTTTGGTGTCGTTGGGTTCGTTTTGATGGGTATTACTTAATGGTGATACTGGTTCACTATTTTGGCTACACAAATTAAGAAATCAAATTTATTGCGAATTAAGCACACAATTAAGTTGAGCCTTAAATTAGGTTCATCTAATTTTATGGGGTTCACTGGCTAGGGTGGCGGTTATATTGGGTTATAAAAACAGGGCACACATTATTTTATTCTAGTGTTAATACCCGAACATCATTTACAAGTAATAACATGTTGAAATCATATGGTACAATCAAATAACATTAAATAACACTAACAATTAACTAATATTAAATAGGTTAATTAACTAACTAAGCTAACTACAAGTTTTAACATGGTATTATAATTCTCACCTACTAATTTCGACCATGGGTACTAGTTACATGGTATAATTTCTCTTCCACCATTATTTAATGTATAAACTTACCCCTATTTTCTCTTCCCTTTATCTTTACAACATGTCATCCCTTTAATAACAAAAACTCCCCTCTATTCCTCTCTTTAACTCTCTGCCTCTATGTCTTCTTGGTTCTCTTTTGTTTCACTTTTTTTTTAATTTTCGTTTGCAGCAAGAGATCCAACGCAAGAAGGGAAGGAGCTTACATGCGCAGGCGACGAAAGAGGGCTCACGGCGGAGGACAGCACGGCAGGCGGCTCCGGGCGGCGCTCCGGCGAGCTGGCAGGGCGACGCGCGCGCAGGTGGCTGGCGGCGGGTGCCAGGTGGCCGACGGCGGCGGCTAGGGCTGGGGGGTGGTCGGCCATGGTGAGGGGAGGAGGAAGGAGGAAGAAGAAGAGGAAGAAGGGGTTTAATTGTATTTAGATCTGAAAATGGGTTGGTGTTTCTGAAATTTGTTTGGGTTTCAAGATCTGAAGTTTGTTTTCAGATCTCTTCTCTTGTTCTTGGTCTCTGGTTCTAATCAGCTTTGGTTTGAGAAGAATGATTTTGGGAGGAATGTTGTTTGAGGGTGGTTTTCTTTCTTTTTTTTTTGTTCCTGATGAGGAATTTGATTTGGGGAGAATGATGGGTTGAGGTTGATGAAGAACAATTTTGGATTTGGAAAATTGTTTCTGGTTTGATTTTGTTTTTGTCTTGGAGAATTTGTAGGTTAATTGGGCAGTGAAAAAGACCATGGTGGGTTATGAAGATGAGCAAGGGAGGAAGACGTTGTTGGTCTTAAGGAGGTTAGCAGGGGACAAGCTTCCCATTAGTCAAAGATTAGGCTTAGGATTTAGACAGGATTAATTGCAGATTTTAACTAAGGAAGAAACGTGTTGGGTGTGTGTTGATTGTAATAGGCAAAGGAAATGTATTTGCCCTATCAAATACGAGAGTTGTGTTTGAAAGGTAAACAGACATTGAATCTTTAGTCAAATAGGTTAGGCAAGATTAGGATAGGTATTAAATGTAACTTGACTAATCGGAGAAAACGTGTTTGTGAAGAGAGGTGTTTGTTTGTGTTTTGATTACTAGGCAAGGAAAACATCTGTCTTCAAAGAGACGTGAGCTGATTTGAAATATTAAGCAGGCATTAAGTATTTAGTAAAATGGTCAAAGTGATTAGGAAATTGTAATTACTAAGATAATTAAGTAAATTTTAAACGTAATTATTAAAATAAGTAATTAGTAACTTAATTAAAGTAATTATCAAGTTGTGATTAGTAAGACAATTTAGTTACAGTGATTTGTTAAACTAAGTAGTTAATTAATGACGACACGGTAAAAACGAAAATAGACGCGTTCGCGTCGATTCGTACGGACGAAAGATTAGCCGGATGACTGTAATAGAATACCGATACGTACGATCTAAAATAGGTCTTAAAAAATACAGGCCGTTACATTAACGGTACGCAAATTAATTGTCATGTCATTGTATTCTTTAAGTGTTCCCGTGATTGCGTAGCTCCGCTACACCTTGTGAAATGATTGAGGCTAGGTGCACCCCTATGCCAAACGAAATACGCTCCTGGTTTGTGATCCAGGAAACGAGCTCTTGTGCGGGGCAACCCTGGCTCATTTACTGAGCTCGTGTTCAGGGACCCTGGCTCGTTTACATGTGGGTTTTGGGGTAAGAGTTAAGCGGCCAATCAACTGGGAGTCTGTCCGATCAGCAACTTCAGTGGTAGGCGTGAACTCTGGGTTCTGGGGTGGTGTTAAGCGACCAATCAGTGTGAATGTCAAACCATTCAGCTGTAAGGCGTAAACATCTACAAACAACGTGAAACGTGACTAGTGAAAAGATTGAGATTGTTAGTAGCTTGGCTACTCCTGTCATGCCTTGATAAATTGTTCTCTTGCACTTATTGTTTCCCCATGTCTTACTTGTGCACTCATACCATAACTGTCATGTCATGCATACTATAACTGTTAGGTTGTTAGTTTGCCTTACTTTCAGTTTCCTTGCCCAAGTCTTTTAGACTTGCTGACATGTGCCCCTTTACTCTTTTGGGTGACACATGTTAGATCCTGAGCCTGAGTACATTGTTGAGGACGAGGTGTTTGCTGACGCCGAGCCCGAGCCTGTGTTTGGCGAGGAGTACGTGGACACTGGGGACCAGTCCTAGTGTCTTCGTTGAGCTTTCCTCTTTTGTTTTAGACTGCTGTAGTTGTCGGTGCGTGGCACCTATACTTTGTTATGTTGTCCTTGTTGGCCTTGTTCTGGGCCTTTAGACTCTTTCTTTTAGCCTGGTGGCTTTTCTGGATGTTGAACTTAATTTTCATGTTGGACAAACTCTGAGATATGAGATTTTATTTCTGTCTCTCCTTGTGTTATTATTGTTGTTCTGTTTGTGGTTACAGGGACCTGCTTATGTTTTATTGACGCTTATCGGGTTTGGGGCTTCACAGCTCCACTCTCGTGCGGACCTTTTCACGTCTCGCCTCCATTTTAGGGAAGCGGGGCGTGACATGTTTTGTTGGTGGCCCTTGCAGGTCCATTCTGTAACTGCGATTATCGGAATGACGATAATAAGAATGTCCAATAAACTAAGTTCGACATCCGAGTCATAAGCTATGAGTCTAATCTGTTTCGTTTTCTGTGTCATTAGATGGCAGGAAGGCGATTCACCCGTGGTGGAGGTAGTGGTGCGCCCCCTCATGACGAGGAGCCTGAGCGGGAGCTCACCAATGGAGAGATGATGCGGATGATGCTTCAGATGATGCAGGTGCATCAGGGCGTGCTCCTGTAAGTCCAGAATGCTCCAGGTGCTCGAGCTGGTCGGGCAATCCAGGATGCCCCTCGCTCCGAGCCGGGAGCGAAGTAATTTCGGGAGCTGGGTCCCGCATATTTTGATGGGTCTGAGGGTTCTCTGGCTGCCGATGAGTGGATTCGGAACATTGAGGATAACTTGTAGATGGCCAAGATCACCCCGGCTGGATGGGTTGATTTGGCGAAGAGGCAACTCAAGGATAATGCTCGGAACTGGTGGGATGCGGAAGAGAAGATGCTGGTGGAGCCGATAGCTTGGACTACCTTTAAGTCCAGGTTTGATGAGGAGTTATTTCCGAAGGCTGCTAGGAAGGAGATGCTGCCGCACTTTATTGATCTGAAGCAAGGGAGCTTGACGGTGGACCTGTACCACCAAGAGTTCACTAGGCTGAGTCGGTTCGCACCGAAGATGGTGCAGGATGCTGATGAGAGGGCTCAGAGGTTCCTGCAGGGACTTGCGTTGGAGCTTCAGAGTTTTGTGTCTTCCTCTGGTCTGGACTCTTATCAGAAGGTTCTGGTCGCTGCGAGGAGGCAGGAGCTGAACCTGAGTCAGAGGAGAGGACATGTTTCTGGTGCTGGGAAGAGGCCTATGGAGCAGGCCAGGGCGGTGGTTAGGCCTGGTTTCAAGCCTAATCATCCGGTGCAGTTCAAGAGGCCAGGAGGGCCTATTCAGAAGACTTGCCATTTCTGCGGCAAGCCTGGCCACATCAAGGATCAGTGTAGAAAGTTTTTGGGCCAGTGTTTGGTTTGTGATGATGCTTCTCATGTCGCGAAGGATTGTCGGCATGCGAATCAGCTACGGAGGGCACCTGTTGCAGCACAGCCGTTGCAGCAGAGAGCGTCTGTTCCTGCTGGACGTGGAGCAGCTCTTGTTCCACAGAGGCAGGCTTTTCAGCAAGCTATTCCGCAGAGGAGGCAAGCTTTTCTGATGACCGCTGTGGAGAGCGAGGCTGTGGATGAGGTTATCGCAGGTAATCCTCAATCTAGCTGTTACTTTCCTAGCTGATTTTGATTGTTAGATTATGTTGTTTGCTTGAACATGATTGTTTGCTAGACTAGGGTTTGATTGTTAATTGCTTGTTAGGTGTGGTTTTGGTGTGCACATTTCCTGCACGAGTCCTCTTTGACTCAGGTGCATCGATGTGCATTATTTCTCGGAGCTTCGTGAAGAAGCATTCCTTGTCGACGTCCCCTCTTTCCAAGAGTTGGAATATCGTTACAGGGAACGGCGTGGTCTCGGTGCATCGTGGTTGTGATTCTTGCTCGTTGGTGGGTTGTGGACATGAGCTTTACCCTGATTTCATTGTCCACGACATCATCAACTATGATGCAGTTCTTGGGATGGACTGGCTTGCGAGCTTCTATGCTACGATCGACTGTCAGAGGAAGAAGGTGGTGTTCGAGATTCCCGGACATACAGTATTTGAGTTCAGCCGAGGTAGCAGTTCGCTTGGTCCTGTCAGGTTTCGGGCCAGGCCGGTGGAGATTGTGGCTATGCAGATGAAGCTGGAGAGGCCAGCTGTGGTGTGTGATTTTGATGACGTCTTCCCCGAGGAGATGTCTGGTTTGCCACCTGATCGAGCTCTAGAATTTTCTATTGATCTTGTTCCGGGAGCGCAGCCGATTTCGAAGGCGCCGTATCGTATGGCACCCGCTGAGTTGGAGGAATTGTGGAAGCAGCTGGATGAGCTTTTGCGGAAGGGTTATATCAACCCTAGTGTGTCTCCGTGGAGAGCACCGGTTCTACTGGTGAAAAAGAAGGATGGTTCGCGTCGCTTATGCGTGGACTATCGGGAGCTGAATGCGATGACCATCAAGAATAAATACCCGTTGCCTCGCATCGATGATATTTTTGATCAGCTTGGAGGTTCGAGGGTGTTTTCGAAATTGGATCTGAGGAGTGGTTATCATCAGCTGAAGGTGAAGATGAGAGATGTTCCGAAGACAGCGTTCAGGACGAAGTATGGACACTACGAGTTTGTGGTTATGCCCTTCGGTGTAACCAATGCACCCGCAGTTTTCATGAATCTGATGAACCTGATTTTCTACGACTTTTTAGATAAGTTTGTCGTTATCTTTATTGAGGACATTCTAATCTATTCAAAGTCGGAGGAGGAGCATGCGTCCTACTTGAGGACGGTGTTGGAGATTTTGAGGAAGCATCGGCTGTATGCTAAGTTTTCGAAGTGCGAGTTTTGGCTGGACAGAGTTGCTTTTCTCGGGCATGTGGTGACTGGAGATGGTATTTCAGTGGATCTCGAGAAGATCAGGGCCATCAGAGAGTGGCCTGTTCCGCAGTCAGCGTCTGAGATTCGGAGTTTCCTTGGGCTTGCTGGTTACTATCGGCGCTTCATTAAGGACTTTTCCCGTATTGCCGAGCCGATGACCAGATTGACACGGAAGGATGTACCTTTTGTTTGGTCGGGTGATTGTGAGGATGCCTTTGGTGTTCTGAGGGAGAGATTGACGACTGCCCCTATTCTTGTTGTGCCTGATCGCAGCGGTGGATTCGAAATCTTTTGCGATGCTTCTGGCAAGGGTCTCGGTTGTGTGTTGCATCAGCACGGGCATGTTGTGGCGTATGCTTCGCGTCAGCTCAAGACTCATGAGAAGAATTACCCGACGCATGATTTGGAGTTGGCTGCTGTTGTGTTTGCGCTCAAGATTTGGAGGCACTTCCTGCTGAGTGAGAAAGTGAAGATCTTCACCGACCACAAAAGCTTGAAGTATATTTTTACTCAGAAGGAGCTCAACATGCGACAGCGTCGATGGTTGGAGCTCATGGCGGATTATGAGATTGATTTGTGGTATCACCCTGGCAAGGTGAATGTGGTTCCTGATGCGCTGAGTAGGCTTCCAGCGGTGATGATTTTGACTTCACAGTGGAGATTGTAGCAGGATTTTTGTGAGTCTGGTGTGGAGATTGTTCTTCCTGAAGAGGCTTCTTCATTGATGTGTATGCAGATACAGTCGACGATTGTGGATCGGGTCAAGGCTGGCCAGGCTGAGGATCCGAAGCTGGTGAAGATTCAGGAGCAGGTGGAAGCCGGTCTGCGGACTGACTTTTTGATTCATGAGAATGGCTCGCTGAGGTTTGGAGCTAGGTTGTGTGTGCCAGCTGGGGATATTTGAGAGGAGTTGATGGTGGAGGCACACAGTTCGCCGTATTCTGTGCATCCTGGTGGGACCAAGATGTACAAGGATCTTCGTCTGAACTATTGGTGGCATGGCATGAAGAGGAGCGTGGCTCGGAGTGTGGCCAAGTGCTTGGTTTGCCAGCAAGTGAAGGCGGAGCATCAGCGTACGGCAGGGTTGCTACAACCGCTTCCGATTCCGGAGTGAAAATGGCAACACATCACTATGGATTTCGTGACTGGACTACCTCGGAGTCCGAAGCAGAATGACGCGATTTGGGTGATCGTAGATCGATTGACCAAATCCGCGCACTTTATTCCATTCCGAGTGGGACAGTCCACTGAGGTGCTAGCGAGGAGATATATGGAGGTAAATTATTTTACTCTCCGTTTTTATTTCCTTTTTCCTAGTTTAGATAGTGATGTAACGTGAATCGTGCAGGAGGTCGTACGACTTCACGGAGTCCCCATGAGTATCGTGTCGGACAGAGACACGAGGTTCACATCGCAGTTCTGGTAGAGTTTGAAGAAGAGTTTGGGTACGCATCTGAGTTTCAGCACAGCGTACCATCTGCAGACGGATGGCCAGTCCGAGAGGACGATTCAGATCTTGGAGGACATGCTGAGGGCGTGCATGTTGAATTTCAAGGGTTCGTGGGAGGACCATCTACATCTGGTAGAGTTCTCTTACAACAACAGCTTCCAGGTGAGTATTGGCATGACGCCTTTCGCCGCTCTTTATGGGAGGAAATGTCGATCGCCATTGAGTTGGGATGACGTAGGTGATCGGGAGCTGTTGGGACCTGAGATGATCGTGGAGGCTGTGGATGTTATCAGGAACATTCGGGAGATGTTGAGGATTGCTCAGGACCGTTTTAAGCATTGGTCGGATGCTAAACGCCGTCCTTTGGAGTTTCAGCCGGGTGACCATGTGTTCTTGAAGATTTCCCCGAATCGTGGTGTGATTCGCTTTGGGAAGCGAGGGAAGTTGAGCCCGCGATACATTGGACCGTTTGACATTCTGGAGAGAGTTGGCGAGGTAGCCTACCGCTTAGCCTTGCCGCCATCTTTGGAGGGAGTTCACAATATTTTCCATGTGTCGCTGCTTCGTCGATACATTAGCGATCCATATCATATTGTGGATTTTTTGGAGATTACCGTTCGCCCTGATATGACGTATGACCAGTAACTAGTGCAGATTCTGGACAGGCGTCAGAAGTCACTTCGAAACAAGATTATCAATCTTGTGAGGGTGATGTGGCGACACGGCTCGCCTGGAGAGTCTACTTGGGAGAATGAGGATGAGATGCGAGAGTGCTACCCACTTTTGTTTCCGGACACGTGAGTGTTGGGAAATTCCGAGGACGGAATATTTCTTAAGTTGGGGAGGATGTAACGACTGGTTTTCATGTATCTGGATTTATTATTGTTACGAGGTGGAACTCGCGTACAATGAATTTGTATTGAGGAGAACCAAGGGCACGGTGGTTATGTTGAGGAGAGGGTTTAGGTGGGCTATTTAACAAGTGATTAGTGGGGTGAAGAGGTTGGACTTGCCGCCGGGGGTGGCCACGGAGTCAAATCTCTCCGGACGCGGCGGAGGAAGATCGGATGGCGGGAGGCTGAAGTTGATGTCGACCAAGGGGCGAGCTTTCCTGCAGCACGAGCAACTCGTCAGAAGGGCGGGGTTGGGGTCCAACCCTTAGCCACTCCGATGCCTAAGTCAGTAATAGGACTTAAAACGGGGGCTAGGCACGCCGGTCGGACTGAGGGTGTGTCGACCGTACGTGGTGAGCTATAAGTGGGAGAACAAAGATGTGGACGACCTTTGCTCTCGTGTGTGAATAATAGATTGAGAGAGAGAATTTGCCAACCCCCCTCCTCGTAAGAAGTAAGGGGATATTTATACCTGATGGGAGATGACTAGATGGGGCTGACGTGGCATGCTGACTCGATGTGTTGAGTTGGCTTGGTTGTCGGCGGAAGCTTCGAGGAGGTCAGGAACAAGAGTGCCTGACCTGCTTTTGTTAGACGGTGCAACGGCTTGGAGCGCTTTTGTCAGGGTGTCAGGGCCGAAAGCACCAATTGTCAGGGGGCTTAGCTGCCAGGGGGTGCTTTGTCAGATGGTCGGGCGGCGTTAGTGTCAGTCGTGTCCTTATCCTAGGTTGTTTGTCGTTGGTGACAAAACTATAGGTCAGGCTATGCCATCCCTGGCGCCGCGGTTCATGGGGGCCGGCTGGGTCGACTGACTCAGTGGTTGTCCGGCCCGGCCGTGCCCTCTTTTCGGTCGTGGGTTGTGGGCCGCTGGCACGGAAGGACACGCACATGCCTATGTCAGCACCTCCGGCGGTACTGTCCGGGCGCTCCCCAAGCGCCCTGCCCCCGGTGGGCCGTGCAACCGCGGTTGTGTGCCTCGGCTGGGTGGGGGGAGTGCTGCGAGGTGCGCCCGTTCCCGTGTGGCTTTGGTCTTCCGGGGAGGCGGCCCTTTCGTGAAGGGGAGAGTTAGTGGGGTATGTCAGCGGATCCGGGCGGGAGTCGGATCCTTACGATCTTTAGGTCGTAACAATTGCCCCCGGCATTCGAGTGTGAGGCGGAAGCCCGGCTCGGCTCGGATGGCGTAACGCTGCCCTCTAACCTGACCCGGACTTGGATCCAAGCTCAGGGGTGGTGACGCGGCCGCCGCTCCCGCGGGGTGTGTCCCGCTGTTGCGGGATCGCGAGGTCTCGTCCCGAGTGGGAACCAAAGGGGGGCGTTGCCCCCCCTCCCCGACGTGACGCTGTGGGTGGCGGCTAGGTCGGATTTTGGGGGAGCCCGACTTTTTTGAGAAGGTTATGGTTTTTTATGAGAGGTGTTTACCGGACGTGTTTCTAATTTTCACGGGACTTCAGCCGTGCTGTGCCTGGTGGACCTCCCAGTTGTTGTGTGCTTGGGCTCAGGGGGAGGGGTCCGAAAGGAGGAATATTATTCATCAACCTTTACCGGAGATCTAGATGATATTTCCAACAATAGGGCAGGTGTGACCAAACCAGTGGTCGGGACGGGAGGTTGTTTACACTCGTCGTCCGCTACATCGGGGTGAGCAGATACCCGTTGCGGGGTGGTCTTCCTTTTTACTGACCACTGAATTCCTACTGCCTCATTGTCCGGGGACGAGCTGACGCGCCGGGAATCACCGTTTGGTTTAATCAGGGATGCCACCCCGTGGTGGGCCGCCCTTCGGGGGGGGTGACCCTCGTTTGTCGGGGGGACCTTCTTCATTTCCCTTTCCTCGCTTCCTCGCGTTCTGGCTTGCCGTCGCCGTGCTGGAGGGTTTCCCTGCCTCGCCAGGGATCCCGCGCACCGAGGGGGAACCCCGGGGGAGGCGGAGGACGAGGTAGCGGTGGCGGCGTCGCTGGGAGAGCTGTTGGGGGTTTCCGCCCTCACACCCCGTAGGGATCGCCGTAGGCTGGGTGTTAATTGGGGTGTTGCGGCCTGCGGCAAGTCTTCCGGACCTGCCGTTTAATCCGGTAACGAGTAGGAGGAAGGCTGGCGGGTGGGGCCTCCCATGTGTAAGGGGAATATCCTATCAGGGGTCGTGGGGCTATGGCGGTCACTGTCGGGGGAAGTGGGGCCCATCGGTGGTCATCGGCCTTCTTCGTAGCTCGGTGGGGCGCTCGGGGCCGTTTCATACCCGGTGTGAGGGGATGCGAAACCCCTTTGTCTATCTCCCCCTCCCCCCTAACTTCTGAAGGGGGGGGGGTACTTATAGTGGGATTCTGCGGAAGGGTTTTCCGTGGATAATGTGAGGGACTAGTGCCATTAATGGGCTCCGCTGAATCACGCGCTTTGGGAACCGCTTTTTCCTGGCGGTATCCGACATGGGTTGTCTGCTCTGGCCTCTCGGGGGGCGTGTTGTCCAAGCGTCCTTTCGTTATGTCAAGTCGCATCGTGGCGCTGCCTTGACGAGACTAGGCCACTGCCTTGTCGGGACTAGGCGTATATTCGACAGGTATTGTTTCGAGGTTTCTGGCTTGCGACCGGTCCGTCCCAGGTCACGCGTCCTTGTCCCCCGGGCTGAGTTTTTGAGGATGTTGGGCCTAATCTGGGGGAATCCAGATGTGGTTTGGGGGACCGGCCCTCGGTAGTTGGTCGCTGTGCGGTCTGAGCCGAGGCGTTACGGGGATGTCGGTCTTCGCCGTGTTTTACCGCTGAAGTTGCCTATTTTGGCTTTTTGCGTGAGTTACACAATTACTAATTATGCCCCCAACATTCCCTTGTCCGAGATCGCGAGGTCTGGGGGAAGGGGATGTGGATGGTTTGTGTTGTCTTTGGGCGGGGCGGAGAATCGCCGAAAAGGTTCGGGATGAGACATGCCGCCTTATCACGATTTGACCTCGGGCGGAAATGGTCCCACAGGGCGGGCCTCCATTCACTTCTGTCCCTTTTGACCGAAAGTTGTCGTTGACTTTAGTTGGCGAGGGGTCTTGGTTGGAAGCGTAGTATCGAGGGGTTCGAGCTGCGGGTGTAAACTTCCTGGGCATCCTAAGCTAGTCCGGGGAGTGCGCTGCGCCGTTCCTACTTTCCCCCGTCGCGAGGGGTGGTGAGCTCGCCCGGCACTTGGCGAGGGGATCGCTTCACGCTATGGTATTCTCAGAAAATCAAAGCGTATCTGACAAGGATGAATGTTTTCATTTAAATTTACAAGAACTGATCTATGGCTTGTACACGAGTTCTTAGATTATCGCCCGTTGTGGGGTAAGATCCGGCCCTAGGATGGGCTATAGAGCTGTCCTCGCCTGTGGTGAACGACCTCCGGATCTAGGGGTCACCTTCTGCCGGGTGGGCCTTTTTAACTCCCCCCCACGCCTATGGTATAGCTCTAGAATGGGCTATAGAGCTGTCCTCGCCCCCCCCACGCCTCGCTGCTTGGGTTTGAGGGTGGGGGGAGTCCTGATGATCGGGCCGCCCTCCCCCCACACCTCGCTGCTTGGGTTTGAGGGTGGGGGGAGTCCTGATGGTCGGGCCGCCTCCCCCCACGCCTCGCTGTTTGGGTTTGAGGGTGGGGTTCGGGGCCCGATCGTGCCGGGGCGGGCTGACACGCCATGACTCGCCGTTTGGGCTCGCCAGGGATGCAGCCTTGCCGAGGTCCCCGTCCGGAGGTCGACGGCGAACAGGTGTTGGCTTGCAAGCCCGGGGGGCCCTCGCTTTTCCTGCCGGTGGGGGTCGGATGCCTACCTTTCTCCGACCAGTCCTTGTTTAGGGCGGACGGAGGCGTGAAAGGTGGATTTCCCTTGTGTAAGCGGAATATCCTGTTGGCGATCCGTTTGTAAGAGGAATATCCTGTCAGAGGTGGTAGAGATGCGGGAACCGCCGCCCTGGGCGGTGGGAACCACTGATGGCCGGTGACCTCTCTTTTGTTAGGGCGTTGTATCTCGGCCCGTTTCCCAGCGGGTGGGGGGGATAAGTGCCGATTTCTCATGTCTTCCGACTCTTTGTTCTTTTTCTTTCGGAAGGGTGAGTGGGGTCTTTATAGGGAGATCTTGCTGATGGTTTCCCCCATATTTATTACGATGAGTTGGCATTATTAATGTGCTCCGCGGATTCACGCCCGTGGGAAACCGCTTTTGTCAGGTGGCTCTTACGGAACCTCTTTTGGAGTGTACCATTAATGGTGGCGTATTTCTCGAGCGTCCTTTCGTTTCGTCGAGTCACATCGGGGCCGCCTACTCGGGAACTGACGCCATTTCGTCCCGGTTTATGTGCCCCTGTATTCTTTCGATTTTTCGAGGATCATGGGCGCGTAGCCCTCTCTGGTTTGGGTGGCTAGGGTTGGCCCTACCCCTGAGGTCTTGAGGGGGGAGCGGGCGTGTAGCTAGGCCCGTGCCCTTCTCTGGTTTGGGTGGCTAGGGTTAGCCCTGCCCCAGAGGTCTTGAGGGGCGGAGCGGGCGCGTAGCCCAGCCCGTGCCCTTCTCTGGTTTGGGTGGCTAGGGTTGGCCCTACCCCAGAGGTCTTGAGGGGCGGAGCGGGCGCGTAGCCCGGCCCGTGCCCTTCTCTGGTTTGGGTGGCTAGGGTTGGCCCTGCCCCAGAGGTCTTGAGGGGGGGGAGCGGGCGCGTAGCCCGGCCCGTGCCCTTCTCTGGTTTGGGGTGGCACGGGTTGGCCCTGCCCCAGAGGTCTTGAGGGGGGGAGCGGGCGCGTAGCCCGGCCCGTGCCCTTCTCTGGTTTGGGTGGCTAGGTTTGGCCCTGCCCCAGAGGTCTTGAGGGGGGGGGGGAGCGGGCGCGTAGCCCGGCCCGTGCCCTTCTCTGGTTTGGGTGGCTAGGGTTGGCCCTGCCCCAGAGGTCTTGAGGGGGGAGCGGGTGATTCAGGGTAAAAATTGTATATTTATCCCCCTATTTCGGTGCTTTTTGTGCATGTATTAATCATATCTTAGCTTTGTTTCATACATATTTTTGATATCTCTTAAATTTGGAGCTTATCGTTTACATATGCATAAAACATAATTTTTACAACTTATTATCATCTTCATCTTAGTCTCCTATTATTTTTCAGTCAAATTTCATGAAGTCCCGATTCCAACGCATATTTTTCCAGAATTTTTGGAGGTCGGAGCAATTTACTGCATTTTTTGGAAGACTTGGTGATGGTGTTGAAAATTTCGGGTCTGGAAATTCAGCTTTTCCCCTATTGTGCAGAATTCTGCTATCATTCTAGTATATATTCCGGCCTAATGATATTTTTCTGTGATTGTAAACTCTGTTACGGTTCCATCGCCGCCTGGAACACGTCATTCCGAGGTCGGATGATTTTTCTAGAATTTTCGCAAGACAGGGTGACGGTGCTGAAAATTTCTGCAACTTTGCCTCTCTTGTGAAGAATTCTGCTATCATTGCAGTGTATATCCTGGCCTAATGATATTTTTCTGTGATTGTACACTTTATTACGGTTCCATCGCCGCCTGGAACACGTCAATCCGAGGTCGGATGATATTTCTAGAATTTTCGCAAGACAGAGTGACGGTGCTGAAAATTTCTGCAGATTTTGGCATTGCTTGCGGGTTTGGGCCAGAATCCGACCCATTTGACTTAAAAACAGACCCGATAAGCTGTGCTTGAGTTATATTGCGAATTTGAGGGGGTTTTCAGCCCTAGTTCTTATCTTTAACTGAAATTAGAGAGCTTGGAGGCCATGGGGGGAGGATGATGAAGCTTGGAGCTTGGAGGAGCATTTGGGGAGAGGAGGATTTCCATCTTGGAGTGACACTTGGGTGAAATTTCTCCAACTTCTTGTGTTTTGATTTAGGGTTTTGTATTGTAATTGGATGATTGATTTTGAGTAAAAACATCTCCTTTTTCATTATGAATGTCTAAATCTCTTTTGTGTAATTGTGTTTGGTGATTGTTGGTTGCTTGGGTTGTGATTTTATCTCTAGCACATTTTATTTTCTAAATTGGTGGATGAAACCCTAGAAATTTGTTTATTGGAACCCTAAGGGGAAATCCAAGAAGAGGATTATCCTAACGGACCCTCTCTAATGTGCTTATTGATTACTCTTGAGTTTCATTCATTACTTATTGCACCCCACACGTTCGATGAAATGCCGTATTTTCCGATTGAGCTCCCTTAGCCGGGAGATCAATTGAGTTATATTTGGGATGAATTCCCACGCCCACGGCCTCATTCACATGCACACCACATGAGTCCTCCTCGTTGCTTGTCGATTCGGCTCTCCACCCCTAGTGCTTAGGTTAGGATTTTAGATTTCACCACACTGTTTTCCCACTCATCCACCGTTAGTTGAGGTGGTTGCTTCACGCTCTATTTTTCTTTATCGATCAAACTTGTGAATATAGAACGACTTGTCCCTGTGATCCGACCCGGTACTCACCGGTAATTTTTATATTGCATTGACACTCCTACGCTTGGGAGTTGAAGGCGTGCACTTGCGCGTTTTCCGAGTCAATCAATTGGCGCCGTTGCCGGGGACAACGGTTTCTATTATTAGCATTTTTTGATCGATGTTGAAAGTTTTAGTGTGATACTACTATCTTTTAGTGTGAGTCCTTTTCGATTCTTCATCTTTCACTTATTGTTCATCCTTATTTATTTTACGCTTTTTTTTGAGTCTTTTTGATTGTTTGTTTTTGCTTTTTTTCAAAAATGGCAAGTACTTCAAACTCTCTTGGGTTTGACATGCGGGTGACCAAATCCCTACCGAGATTCCTCGGTAAGGATGCGGAGAGCCCTTACCTACATATTAAGAAGTTTGAGAGTGCTTGTAAGCTTCATTTTGATGGGAACACGTGTGCAGAAAAGTTTTATCTTAAATTCTTTCCCTATTCTTTGGATGGTAGTGCATTAAATTGGTTTAAAGTTTATATCTCTCATATTATTCCATCTTGGCCTGTACTAAAGCTAAAATTTTGTATGAAGTTTTTTCCATCTTACAGGACCAAAACATGGCAAGGAAGAATTGTGAACTTTGGTCAGCGCATCGGTGAGACATTTTTTCAGGCTTGGACGCGATTTTTAGAGTTGGTGTACGGTTGTCCACATCATGGATTTGACAGGGTGCGTCTTCTTGGGTTCTTCTTGGAGGGTCTATTTCCGGAGACGCATGATTTTGTGGATTTGTTGGACAACAGTCACTTTTTGGACATGGATGAGAATGCGGCTTGGCGTTATTTGGAGTCCTATAAGGAGAAAGATCACATATTGGTTGCGACTCCAAATGAGCCAAGACATGAAGTTTTGGTCCACCAAGCCTCGAATGAAGAAGATCTTTTGGATCTCACCCCACCGGTAATTGAAGAATTGAGTGTCCCATGCCAAGTAGTAGTTGAGAAACCAAGTGTTGGCATGGAGGAGTTGGTTGAGCGGGTGGAGGAAATTGTCTTGTTGGCACCTATTATTTCTGTTGGGCCGTGTCAAATAGTTGTTGAAGAATTGGTTGTTGACATGGTGGAGATAGAGGAGCCGATCGCGCGCACACTTGGGAGTGAAGTGGGCGAGGAGGATTGTTCTTGTATTGATGAGCCCGAAGAAGAGGCAAGCGAGGATGAGTTTATACCACATGCAATCATGGATCCCGAGCTTCCCTCTCCTTTGGTGGTTTCTATGGAGATATCTCTTCCTCCCCCGATTGATATTGAATACCGCGGGGATGAACTTCAAACCACATCACTTTCTACCATCCAGGGAGTTTTCTCACACATTCATCATACTTTTCATTCTGTATTTTTTATTGATGATTATGTGTGGAATTCATTTTTTGGGAATGTGTCACCATCTCTCTCTTACACAACCCGTCTCCTTCCTTATATAGGTACACACTTTGAGGAGATGCTTGGGGTTGTGTACGTGGCCGCCATTGCCACGTTTAGCCGAGGAGCATTGGCGGAGGTAATGAAAGGAGCGTTGGAACAATTGCCACAGCCAATGGAAATTTTGGATCCGCCATTTGCCACGGTGTGTTCTTTCCAATAGTGTAAATAAATAAAAGTTTTATTTTAGTACTTCGTATGCTTTATTTTTCTTTTCTAGTATCTTTTGTGAGATCTAATACTCTTCCAACATTGCGGACAATGTTTCTTTTAAGTTGGGGGGAGAGTGTTAGAATCTCTAGGATTGTTAGGATTTTGAGCTAAATTTTTTTTTGAGATACCTCCATCTCACTCTCATCCAACGAATTTCATTGCATATCATATTTTGGCCTCCTCGTCCCTACGCCACTTGCTTTGTGTAGTCCCTACATGCTTTAATGTTATGCTATTTTTTCGGATTATCACTTTGGTATCGATTTCTCGATGTTTGATTGGCACGTTTTCATTTTTTTTCCAATTTGGAGTCACATGCTAATATACCATGTATGAAACTACTTTATACGTCGTGATACCTCTTCGAAACAATTTGGGAAAAGTTTGGTGTAAGCGATTTCATGTTGGGATGAATGATGTAGTTTTTAATTGGATTGGATTTGGCCAATTGTGTGCTTGTTTTCCTATTAGGAGTGGGTGGATGATTTGATAACTAGTGTTGAAGAATGAAAAAGAGAGTTAATATAAGTGAATGGTTTTTCTAATCAAATTGAGTAGCCGGTGCCCCACGAAACATTGGGGAGGACGCCAAAAATGAGATTTAGGATATCATTCCATCACTTTGCCTATATAGCGTTATCGCGTGTATGCAAAGGAGGCGGTGTTTGCATTTCATAGCGTTATCGTGTGAATGCAAAACATAAAAAAACAAAAAAAAAACAAAAAAAAACAAAAGAAAAGAAAAATGAATGAATAAATGAAAGAATAATAACATGAGTGATGCAATCTCATCTCCCACAACTTAGAAGAATTTCTTTTGTTTTGGCCATTTCCATGAAAATTAGAAACTTTCTCATTTGTGATATATCCCGATATATGTGATACGGTGCTTATTACTTACTTTTCTTTGAATTGGATTGAAGGGGGTGTCATTTGTTATCTACTTTCATACATTGGGTATATTAGCTTTGGAATCATTTGGAAATCCCATTTTGTGTATGCCATGATGACATCGTGAAGTTGGTGCATGCTTTCAATTTTGTCCGAATATATCGCATATTTTGCTAGGGACTAGCAAACAGCTAGTTGGGGGGTGTGATTCAGGGTAAAAATTGTATATTTATCCCCCTATTTCGGTGCTTTTTGTGCATGTATTAATCATATCTTTGTTATGAATCAACTATTGAGGGGAGAGCCCTCAAGTCTATATTTATAGCCAAAGGGGAGAATACAAGTGGGTATGGGCCCAACCACTTGGGTTGGCCCAATAACTCACCAACCCAGTAAATACCCATTCACAACACTCCCCCTTATCCAGCCATGGTTGTTGACCCCGCTCATGAATACTTCAGGATTCTGAGCCTGTATGGGTCTCACATGGGGTGGATACTTCAGGATCCTGAGTTGGTGAGATTTGCCTCGTTAAAACCTTTGGCTATGGAAAACCCAGTGGGAAAAACCATAGTTAAGGAAAAAGAGTACAAACTCTGCCAAGCTCCCCCTGATTTGTACATGTGACTCTGCTCATGAATACTTCGGGATTCTGAGCGTCACAGAGGGGTGGATACTTCGGGATCCAGAGTTGATTTGATTTGCCTCGTTAAAACCTTTGGCTATGGAAAACCCAGTGGAAAAAACCATAGCTAAGGGAAAAGAGTACAAATTCCCTCAACTCCCCCTAATCTGTAAAAGCTCTTAGGCTTTCAGATCTCTTAGGCTTATCTCATCACTCCTATTTACAATATTCCGAAAATGTACACAAATTACAAATTTTGTCACCATCAAGCAGCAGCTGAATCCAGGAACTCTGAAGAGGTTGCTAAGTTTCGTCGCCTCTGATGTGGTCTTCAGACTATATGGTTAGCTCCACAGAACCAGCCTCTATCCCAGTCGTCACTGGGATGTGATGTACCACCAGGCGCCCTCAAATACACCATTGGTGTGATTCTGGAATGGTGAGGATCTCGGAATGATAGGATGATGTTGCCTTCATAAGTTGCTTTGCAGATCTGCAGGGGATGGCCATCCCACTGTGGGTACCTGTTCTGTGATTTCTCAGCATAGGGACTGGACCTGAAACCTGCATTTGCATAAACATTGGAGGATGCTACTACATTTTGTAAGTCCGAATATTTCGACCCTTGGAGGAAGCGCAGAAGGCTTAACTCAGGTCTAATGGCCCTTTTTAGGTGCCAACTATCTCTGGCTAATGAGTTTACTGCAATTGTTATACCGTGACACATGCAGTTAGCCAGGAGTGCATGATTGCACTAAGATAAGGGACTTTGGGACCAGTTATATCCTCCCCCTCTTCCAGCGATCGGAAGGGTTCTTTTTGTTCATCCAGTAAGTGTACCACCGTGGGTGTACTTTGGATGACAATGGTCCTTTTAATATCTCCAACGCACTTCTGGGCGTTTTTAACAGGATTCTATGAGCCATGACTTTATATTTGCCTAGGTCTTTTTATTTCATGTTTAAAAGTCAGGCGGGTACATTTATTTCGGTTTTCTCTTCAGGAGATCCGATGAGATGTTAGTTGTCTACAACTAAGATCGCTAATCCTGTTCTTTGCACAGATGCAAAGACAACCTTCAGTAGGAATCATTGACTTGTCAAGTGATTCTCTTGGTTGTACATTTACTTATACTTATTGTTTTTCTTGAGTAGACGTCCCGAAGTCTATTCAGGCATTTTAAGGAAATGTGGAAATTATCTTTACAGGATATCCACGAAGGTATGCCGTCACAACATCCAATAACAGTATATCCAAAATTTTCCTTCGCCAAATCGTAAGGTATTCGCTTTTGATAACTTAGGGAGACTGATGCATCATTTATGAGACATGCTCATTTGAATTTGTTCGATCCCTAGTTTCAGCAAAATTTTCCTTGGGCTATAGGTTGTACCGTATAGCATACGATTTTGTATTTATTTTTCTTATGTTTGCAATACTTTGTTTTATCCACAGGTTTGACACCTTTTAGTGTCTGGACTTCAGGTCCGAACATTTCACGTTTCATAAAGTGAGTCCAGCTCATCTTTTATTGCCACGTTCCACGTTTGGCCAATCTCTACGTTTGCCTTCTAGCAACGGAGTGTGGAACGATAATTTACTAAAATCATCGCCATTGCGATGTATATGGCAATATGATACGTGAATATATTGTCGACAATTTATGTTCTATCTGTCCAACACCTCCCCAGTACGTACAACATTTACTCAATTTCACTTTTTTCCCGGCAATTCCTCTGCAGTGGATTCCGGGAAGGGTGATGGTGTGGACAGGAGCTCATTGTCCTGTGGTAGTATTGTCTTAAGGTTTCCAGGAGTTTCTGTCCTTGGAGCCTGGTGGTCTGCCTCTTTTCTGTTGAGGATCAGCCACTTCTGCTGCTGGTGGATTGCATCCATTCTCGGGGATGTCAATCCTAGCTGGAGTTTTTGCAGCAGGGATGTGTGATCTGACAATCTTCTGGTTGTCAGTAAATGATTCCGGTAATTGGTGAACAGTGTTCTGTGTGTGGAAGATCTTCTGGATCTCATCTACACATTGTATTGTTACCGGATCATAGTGGGTCAAGCTGTTTGTATCCCACGTTATAATTTTCTTCGCACCAGATTTTCCAGTATCTGGGCATATTTTTGGGAAAACTTGTCTCATCGAGATCACAGTCTTCAAGGTGTGCCTTAATTACGTCCCCCGTTTGGGGTTCTAGGTATCTTATAAGTGAGGGTGAGTCAAACCCTGCATGGATACCTAGGCGACGTTGAGTACCGTTTTGGTCCTCTTTGGTGGTGCAATGGGGATTTGAGACTGCGCGACAGAAGATTCTCAGATGAGAAATGTTCGGTGGCATTCCATATGCAAATTGCGTTGGAGACTCTGACCTCCAGAGGGTCTTATTTTCATTTACGATGCAGCATGCAGAGTTTGCATGTCCCCATGCATCCATAGGCAATCGGGATTTAATGGACGTTCAGTCCATTGGAGTCTACTTTTCAGTGACTCTGCCGACCCATTTTGGGTATGAACATGCGGCACTTGTATGTTCATTTTCGATTCCCGTTGACTGGCAGTACTCTTGAAAAGACTGGGAGGTATATTTCCCAACATTAACCAGACTTATTTACAACATTTTATTGCCTGGGAAATGTGCCCGCAACATTTTTATTCTTGTGCCAATAGCTTTGGAAAAGCTAAGTTGCGGGTCTTGTAGTAGACATACGTACGAATATTCTGAGGATGCATTTATCAGTACAATGAAGTACTAAAATAGCCCACTAGGGGTGGTGGATTTTATCCACATCTGTCTCCTTGTATTCTTTTTGAGAAAGCGTGGAGATCCTTTTTCAACTTTTCGTGGAGATGGCCTTGTAATTTATAGTAAGGGATGCGAGGGAATTTTTCCCTTCTGAAGAATCTTCTGGTTCTTCAAGTCATACCCATAGGATAAGATGCTGTGCATCATTACAAATCCAGGGTGGCCAGGTCCATCATGCCAGAGTAAAAACTCGGCTGATGTAGGGCACTTCAGGTGCTCAGTTTAATTCTGCTTCCTTTCTCCGAATCTTCGTATGGTAGAGGCCTATAAGGCTCTCAAAACGTTCAAGTGTGGATTTTACTCCTTTTTCTTGAGACGTTGCATACGGTAATTTTTCATTTACATTTGTTGTTTCCAAGTGGGATCCGTTGAAACGGATGTCCTTGAAACTTAGAAAGTTTCTTTTTGGAATTCGGAGGGATTAGTGCATCCATTATTTTTGTGTCGTTTGGGGGCAACTGTGTTGCATTCCCTGGATCTTCAATATAGCCCTGATATTGGGATTTGTATTGAAAGAAATCGTACGTGTTTATTGTCTACTAAGCATTTATGAGAGCAGTTTCAAAAGATGAAACATATCGGCACATGCATATTTAGATAAACATTTTCATTTATTGTATACTAAAAATTTTATTCAAAAACAGATTGCATAATGCAAAAGCTCTCATAAATTATTCTCAAAACAAATTGCTAAAAATAAAGGCTAATCAAGCAGGTCATCATTTTCGAAGTTTGTCAGCTGAAAACTTGACTGGAGCATCAGAGGTCATCAGGTTTGTTTCAGCTTTATTTTTCTTGTTCTCTTTATACAAATCCTGGAGGTGCTGCGAAGTTCGGCACATTTTGGACCAGTGGCTTTTCATGCCACAATTATGGCACTGGTCTTCCCATTCCCTCTTGGGTGGGGGTGAATCATTTTTGTCATGTCTGTGCCACGTGAACTTCCGCTTACTTTCATTATTTCGCTGTTGCTGTGCATGGCCCTTGGCATTTTTCTGTTGACCCCCCTTCTGTGGTCTTTCTTTTCTTTTATTATCTCTCTTCTTTTTGAAGGAAGAGGAATAGTGAGCTTCTTGTGGGGGCAGTGCCGGGGAGTGTATATTGTGAGTGGAGAGAAGAAGCTCTCTGTTTTACTCGGCCATGAGTAAACATGGCGGCAGCTCGGAATACTTGGTGAACTTTCGTTCGCGGTATTGCTGCATGAGTATCGCATATTTTTTTTTCTTTTTTTTTCATGGAAGGACGTATACGTCTTTTCCAGCATGCGATTTTCTGAGACTTTTTCACCACACAACTTCAGGCGTGCGGTGATGCTAAACAGTGCTGAGTTGTACTCAGCAACGGACTTTAAGTCCTGCAGTCTCAGGTTCTCCCACTCGTATCGTGCCCTTGGGAGTATAACATCTTTCTGATGTTTATACCTGTCCTCAAGGGCAGTCCATAGCTCAAGTGGATCTTCGACCGTAAGGTATTTAGCCTTTAAGGTCTTGTCCATATGGCGGCGAATATAGATGATGGCTTGCGCCTTCTCTTATATCGCTAACATTTTCTTTTTCAGTCACAGCAGCGATGAGGGTCTTTGCCCGCAGGTGAAACTTTACATCTAGCTGCCAGCTTAGATAGTTTCTACCTGATGCTTCCAGTACTTCGAAATTAACGCTTGCAATATTAGCCATTTATCTAGCAGAGCACAAACATGCATGAATGAATAATTAATTCAGAGAAAACATTTTCATGCGGAGGCAATATTTAACGAAAAACTAAATGTGTGGATCGGCCAGTCCCACAAGAAAGAGTCCAAAAAAGTCCACAGTCCAAATTATACAAATTTGCAGCTTAAAGAAAATGAAAATACAACTTTGGAAACCCCGTGGGTCCCATATGATATCTCCATCTTCAAGTGTGGCCTCCGTCTTCATGGAAGTTGGTCTTCTTTCTTTGATATTTACATAAATTCCTCACTACAATTTCTCTCAAAAATAAAAGAAAAGTGCGGGAAATAAACTGTGGGACTAAACGGCCGATCCAAAAACCACATTTAGCAATTCATGCAGAAATATTGTGCTCATCAACATTTTCATCATACATTTTCATCACAGGCATCACAGGCATTTAATATTCGCAGAGATGGATAAATAATTTAAACACTTAATAATTATTGGACCACTGGGCAACGTCATACACCGTTAGGTTACTAACGGCAGAGCGGTCGCAGGATCTTCCTAATTATTAAGTTTTAAATACAATGCACAACCACGCATATAATATCCAACAGAATATACCAGAGATGCAAAGCATGTAAATATGATTTTTGCAGAAAAAATCATTACAATGCAAAGGTTGTAATTTGAATGGGTTTAATCAATTAAATTGATTAAGAGCCCAAAATAAACATTTTCTTTGTCAGAGGGAAAAGTTTCCCTCATCATCCCAAAAGCCCCCCAAGAATCCCCAAAAAGTCCTCGCCTGCCCGATATTTGTCCCGTGATTTACCGTGATTTTTCACGAATATTTTGCCCTTAAATCCCCCTTTTTAAATTAATATTCAGGCTAATAAATTGCCTTTTGAGGCGAGTTTATAGCCCTTTGCCTCCCCCCATTTTTTTTTCAGATAAACCAGCCTGCGGGTCTGAAGCCCGCAGTCGGCCTATGGGCTTCAGGCCCATAGGCTTCTCTTTTTTTTTCTTTTTTTTTGAAATCTGTGGGCCTGAAGCCCACAGATCTGCTGTGGGCTTCAGGCCCACAGATCTGGAATTTTTTTTTTGAATTCTGTGGGCCTGAAGCCCACAGATCTGCTGTGGGCTTCAGGCCCACAGATCTGGAAATTTAGATTTTTTTTTCTTTTTTTTCTTTTCCCCCTAGGGTTTCAGGGGGGGCCGGCGCCGCCGCCGCCCCCTGCAGGGGGGGCGCGGCCGCCGGGGCCGCCGCCCCCCCTGCAGGGGGGAGCGGCCAGGGCCGCCCCCCTGCAGGGGGCGCGGCATCGGGGGCCGCCGCCCCCTGCAGGAGGGGCGGCGGGGGCCGCCCCCCTGCAGGGGGAGGCGGCCACGGGGGCCGCCGTCCCCTGCAGGGGGAGGCGGCCATGGTGGTGTGGGGGGGGGGGGGGGGGGGGGGGTTTCCGGCGAGGGGAGGGTTTTGGGGGGTCCGGTGACGGGTAGCCGCCGGAGGGTTCAAAATTGAGGTTTTTACCCTAAAAATTGAGTTTTTGGGATGAAAAATCCGTCGTTTTCAAGGCGACGATGAATCCCCATGACGATCTTGCGAGATCTAGGGGAGGGGTAATCATACGTATGATTAAAAATATCGTTTTTGGTATTTTTACCTCTATATCCGTCCTCCGGATATAGCGACGGTTGCTCGAAGCCCTACGCGGATGACGACCCTTGATGGAGGAAGCCTTGCACCGCGCTCGTGGATCTCCCGTCTCGCCTTCGCCTTCGCCTTCGCAACGAACGGAAAAAAAATTTTGTGGAAAAAAGATTTTTTAGAGACTCGTGCTGATAACGTGTTATGAATCAACTATTGAGGGGAGAGCCCTCAAGTCTATATTTATAGCCAAAGGGGAGAATACAAGTGGGTATGGGCCCAACCACTTGGGTTGGCCCAATAACTCACCAACCCAGTAAATACCCATTCACAACAATCTTAGCTTTGTTTCATACATATTTTTGATATCTCTTAAATTTGGAGCTTATCGTTTACATATGCATAAAACGTAATTTTTACAACTTATTATCATCTTCATCTTAGTCTCCTATTATTTTTCAGTCAAATTTCATGAAGTCCCGATTCCAACGCATATTTTTCCAGAATTTTTGGAGGTCGGAGCAATTTACTGCATTTTTTGGAAGACTTGGTGATGGTGTTGAAAATTTCGGGTCTGGAAATTCAGCTTTTCCCCTATTGTGCAGAATTCTGCTATCATTCTAGTATATATTCCGGCCTAATGATATTTTTCTGTGATTGTAAACTCTGTTACGGTTCCATCGCCACCTGGAACACGTCATTCCGAGGTCGGATGATTTTTCTAGAATTTTCGCAAGACAGGGTGACGGTGCTGAAAATTTCTGCAACTTTGCCTCTCTTGTGAAGAATTCTGCTATCATTGCAGTGTATATCCTGGCCTAATGATATTTTTCTGTGATTGTACACTTTGTTACGGTTCCATCTCCGCCTGGAACACGTCAATCCGAGGTCGGATGATTTTTCTAGAATTTTCGCAAGACAGAGTGACGGTGCTGAAAATTTCTGCAGATTTTGGCATTGCTTGCGGGTTTGGGCCAGAATCCGACCCGTTTGACTTAAAAACACACCCGATAAGCTGTGCTTGAGTTATATTGCGAATTTGAGGGGTTTTTCAGCCCTAGTTCTTATCTTTAACTGAAATTAGAGAGCTTGGAGGCCATGGGGGGAGGATGATGAAGCTTGGAGCTTGGAGGAGCATTTGGGGA